>JARFIY010000278.1:0-1200000 GCA_036346155.1 Sinelater perroti
GATGTATCAAGAATAGTGATGTCTATCAGAACTTGGTAATGGAAACTATGCAAATGAGATAGATGTTACGAAAAGAGCCCCAACACTATGTGAACGTCGAGGCAATGCGGTTTCTAGACAATATACAGTTAGTAAGAAGAGTGAAAAGAATCAAACTTTTTGAGCTAGTGTAAGATAGCGTAAGTGATAGTAAAAAACGGAGCTAACGCAGTGAACACGTGAAAATTAGTTTAAAGCATTTCAGGAAAAGTTTTTTATTGTAAATTAAAGTGTATTGTTTATTGTGAAATTTTATTTGTTTTAAAGTAAGAGTTATGTTTCAATGAAAATATTTGTCTCCCGCCACCAAACGCAATTAATTGACATTCGAAATTTATTAGAAATGGACCAAATTTATTATTATTGCACTATTTTTTTACAATAAATGTTATTACACGGTATGTCGCAACAGTGTCTTTTTAAATATTTACACCTACGATAATGTTTCCACATTGAAAATGTGTTATTAATATATGTATTTTAGCTAGAATTTAAGTTATAGTAATGCAGTGTCTCTGACTAATTGTAAGTCGTGTTATGTCTTCATACATTAGTGTATTATTACCAGTCAATATAAATAGTTTTAGATAAATTGTTGCCTAAAAATAAGACACATCTTGTTAAAAAATTTTTTTTAAGATATTCAAAAACGAATTGTAATGATACAGTTGAAAAAATAACGCAATTGCCTTTATGTAGATTACCAGTTTGGTCTAAAACACAAGCACTGTTTCATATAGTTGTAGGTACGTTAAGTTTTTTAAATTTATTTAACCAGATCATCAACGTTGTGCTATACATGGTTTTGTTAACTATTGATTACATGTAACACTATTGTCGCTTAGGGATTGACTATTGGCGTACCCACTCACTGTTTAGTTTTATTGTTGTATTATTTTGGTTTTATCACTGCTCTATACTTCATTATCACTACTATCATCGGTTGAGAGGAGATCTTGCGTCAGTTTGCGTTTCAAGCGTTGGTATATGTGTCTCATTCCTAGTGCGTAATGGGCTGCTCCTGCACAGTTGTTTAAATTTGTAAAGAAGGTTGCCGCTAATTTTTTAATGTGCTCTTCTATGCTTGGGATATTTAGTTCAGCGTGTAGTTCCTTATATACCATGGAGAATTTGTGGCTATTCGAAGAATCTTATTTTGTAGTGTTTGTATTTCGCGGATGTGAGTCGGTGAAGCAGATCCCCATACACAGCATGCATACATTACCAGTATTGATTTATAGATTAGCATTGTACAGTCTATGTGTAGAGAACTTTTTCTGTGTATCAGTGGGTATAGTAGGGCTAATCTAGCATAGCTTTCATTCAATTTGTGGTTAATATGGAAACCCAGGTTAGTCGTTGGTCTAAGTATACCCTAGATACTTAACTGGGCTATTTTGCGTGTTCTATGGAATTTATTCATTATTTATTTGAATGTTGGGTATATCTCTGAGGCGTCGTAAGGTAAACACTTGGGTTTAACATTTGGTTGAGTTAAGGTTTATGTGCCATTTTCCATCCAGCTTGATATTGTATTTAGGCTGGATTGTAGTTCATTGATGCTTCCAATAGTTCGTTACTCTGGGTAAGTAGCGCAGTATCATCTGCGTACATAGCAATGGCTGCATTGTCTGTTTGAGGTATATCATGGACGTAGATATTAAATAGTGTTGGGCCCAATATGGATCCCTGTGGGACGCCAGCATGGATAGGTCTAACTGTTGAGTATGTGGAATTGATTCTAACGGAGAAGGTTCGGTGTGTGAGAAATGATCGAATAATATGTATCAAGTAATCTGGTATGTAGAGGCGCTGTATTTTATAAAGTAGACCTTCTATCCAGACCCTGTCGAAAGCCTTAGCTATATCCAGGAATGCTGCTGTAGTATAAGCTTTATTTTCGTAGCCTTTTTCTATGTATTTCACAATTCGTTGTAGCTGATGTGTCGTTGAATGTTTGGATCTAAATCCAAATTGGAATGGAGGGAGTATGTTAAGTAAGTGTAGGTTTTGAAATAGGCGCCTGTTCATTATTTTTTCTAACAATTTGGATAAAGTTGAGAGCAGGCTAATTGGTCGATAGCTCGTTGGAGAGTGCCGATTTTTTCCAGGTTTGTAAAATACAAGTATGGTTGCATGCCTCCAGGCAGCAGGGAAGTAACCAAGTCGTATGCAGGCATTGAAAACTGTGGCTAAGTAGACGTGTATTTTAGTTGTGAAGTTTTTAATTGTTATGTTTGGTATGAGGTCGCTTCCTGGGGCTTTTTTCACTTTAAGTTTATTAGCTAATCTTTTAATCTCTCTAGGCGATGTTGGTTCGAATTCACCACTTGTATTTGATTCGTATTGTTGGAGATATTGTCTTACTTCCTCATCAAAAGCATTATCATTATTTGGTGCTGGAGTAAACACAGCTTCAAAATAGTCCGCAAATATATTGCAGATTTCTTCATCTGTTGTAAAGGTTGTGTTTCCATCTTTTAGTGGTCCAATTATCTGGGGCTGTCGAAGAATTTTCTTTGTAGCTTGCCACATTGTAGGGTCATTAGGTTATAACTCCTGGATGTAGCGTTGGTATGAGTTAAATCTGTATTCATCGAGTTCTGTTTTTACTCTGCATATTAGTCTATTTAATTGCATTTTATATTGCTGCTGTCGAGTATTTTGCCAAAGTCTTCGAATTCTATGCTTTTTTCTTTTAGTAATTGTAGAATTTCCATCGGTGGGTGCTGGTAGTTATTTGGTCTTCTTGTGTTAGTGCTGATTGTTGTTGCCTTAATGGATTCTTTTGTTGCTTGTAAGAGGTTGTTTATTACTTCATCAATTTATTATGTCGTGTGAATTTGGCTAGGACATTTGATGTGGTCGTTCAATAGGTTTTGGAAGGTTTGCCAATCCACTTTACCATTGATGAGTTTCGGTAATGGGACTTCTTGTCGTATGGTAGTATTGAAGGACATTACAATTGGCAGGTGATCGGAATCCAACTCTGTCGTTACATTTTGATAGATTGGTCTTGTAACATTTTTAAGTAGCACAATATCTAGTATATCTGGAAGTTCATTTGTCCTGTATGGGTAGTACGTGTACTGATCTGGGGCTGATATTTGAATTGTATGTGTTGTGCTGTAGTTGTTTAACCTTGTTCCATTCGGGTTGGTAGTTCTGCAGCCCCAAAAGGTGTTCTTGCAGTTAAAGTCTCCAATAGCCATTGTTGGTTGATTGTCATTAAAAACAGATTGAAGATCATTTTCATCCAGTCTCCGATTTGGTTGTTTGTATATGCATGCTATTTTTATCTTGGAGTTATTCCTTGTTTTAGCTATCACAGTAATTGCTTCTAGGCTATTGAGGTCATCTAGATATATTTCTCGGATTTCTAGTTTACGTTTTGCTATAATTGCTACCCCTCCCGAAGCTATCAAACCTGTTCGATCATTCCTGAAAATGTTATAACCTGGGATTTTAAAGTTTTCTGTGTTAATTAGATGCGTTTCTGATACGCAGGCTATATCTATGTTGTGTCGTGCTAAAAAGGTACGTTAAGTGTGTTGTGATAAACTGATTATTTTCTAGGTAGCATCATCGTAAACAAAAAGTTATTAAATTTTAGATTTTTATACATATATAATAAAAACCTATTGCATATGGTTTGTCTGTCCGTCCGTCCGTCTTAGACCTTAGATCGCTTGACCATTCTGACACCTTGATAATTTTATAATAAAAATTTATATGTATAAAAGCCTGAAATATCTATGGTACGTTGTTCCACGTTCCTAACTTGTTTGTATTTAAATTGACCTTGATAGTTTCTTATTTTTTGGTAGCTTAATAATATATTGTTTATATATATGATAAAAATTTAAATATCAATTTATTGATTAGAATTTAAAGTATTGTGTAATGTTATTTTTCTGTTTCCAAAAGCTATTAAGATTACTATTAGTTTTATATTATTTATTAAAATTGAAACTTTTAGGACTCTAGAATTCAATTAAATTTATGAATGTAGCAGAATACACAGTACTTGTTTAATGTTATTAAACAGCAATTTAATTAAACTACAGTTGCCACCAAAATCTTTATCTCTGCTTATTTGTTAAATATGTGTAAAAAAGCGTATACTAAATTTATAACTAAATTATTGTTTTTATGGACTTTTTAAACAAAATGAGAAATTTTGTATCTCAAAATATTATTCCTATAACAAAAGAAAAATTATAATGCGTTAATGATTTATATGTATATTTATTTGTTTATTGTAGACTAAATCTTATTGCAGCTGTATAAGCAATTTTTGTGACAACCTGAAAAACAAGGCTAGCAAGTTTGTTTGAATAATTTCTTCTTGTTTTTTATCATATCCTTTGTGCTCTAAAACGTCGGGTCGGTTGCCTTGACCCACTTCTTCCAGTTTTTTTGATCTCGCGCCGGCCTATTCATTTCTCTTTTCTCGATTCCCCTTTCTCTTATTATTTTCTTCTATCTATTTTATTTTTGCCTCGTTCTCTTGTTTCCCCTCGTCTTGCTTCGAGTTCTTGTTTCAAAATTTTTTCTGCATTTAATCTAAGCATATATCCGTACCAATCCAACTGCCTGTTCTCTACTCTTCTATTTAGGGGTATTTGCTTCACTTGCTCTCTGCTTCTGGTATTTCTTACTATATCTCTTCTTGTTTTGTTGACCATTTTTCTTAAAAATTTTATTTCTGCCGCTTGTATGCGGCTTTTGTGTTTCTCCACCACAGACCAGCTTTCTGCTCCATATGTCAGGATAGGTACATATACTGCATTATATATCTGGATTTTCGTTTTATTTTAAATTTCTCTTTTTTCTACTATGGTGTTGGTTGCTTTCTTAATTCAGTTGCTGATTTCCATGTTGTTCGTTCCGTTACATAATATGATTATACCTTAGGTATAATCCGAATACTTAGGTATTCATACTTTTCTACTACTTCTAGTACTGCTTCCTAGCAGCGAATTTTAATATCCTCTTCATGTTCTTTGTTTGTTATTCTTATTATCTTACTTTTTGATGTATTTATCTCCACCCTTTTCGCTTCTATTTGTTGTGTCCACACGTTTATCGCTTTTTGTAATTTTTGTTGGGAATCTGTTATTATAAGGATAACATCTGCATATATCAGTGCTTATATGCATATCGGTACTAGATTTCTGTACCCGACTATGATCTTTCTTGTATGTTGTTTACATCTTTTTATAACGATGTTCATCAGTATATTAAAGAGTAGGAAACTCAGACTAGTTTCATTTCAAATATTTCTCAATATTCTCCGCCTATTCATACTCTCCCATATACTTTTTTGCATAGATTTTTAATGGCTGTCTTGAGGTTTAATGTGACTTCTAATTCGTTTAGGGATATTTAGAGTTGTTCTTTCGGGACTGTATTAAAAGCGGCTTTGAGGTCTATAAAAGCTATATATAATTTTCCGTTGCGTTCTCTTGCTTTTTCGATCATGTTTCGTACTGTAAATATGTGGTCTTGAATTAGTCGGTTTAGTCTAAAGGCTACTTGTTCTTTTTCGAGTATTTCTTCTATTTCCTGTCTTAGTTTTTTTCCAGTACTTTAAAATATATTTTAAGTATTACAGAAAACATAGCTCTGTAGTTTTCGCATAGTATTGTGCTTCCCTTATTATGTATTGGATTAATTATGTTTATTTTCCAATCTTGCGGTATTTATCCTCCATTCCAAGGTAGCTGTCAAAGTTTTTGTATATATTTCTTCACTTTTTTGCTTTCAATCATTTCAGGGCTTATTCTGTCTTCCCCATTTGCTTTGCCAATCTTTATATTTTTGACGACTTGGCTTGTTTTCTCCATGGTAATTAATACCTTCCTCCTCCTTTTCTATATTTTTTACCTTTTCTTTTTCATCATGTTCCTGTTCTTGTTTAAATCTATTTTTATAATATGCCTATATGCCTTCCAGGTGTGCAGTATTTCTGTCGTTTGTGTTGCTAGGGTGTTGTCTTCTTTCTGAACGTTTCTAGCTTTCTTTTCGTATTGTCTTCTTTGCCTTTTGATGGCCCCCAGAAGTGTTTCCTGTTTTCCTGGAATTTTGTTTCAATGTCATTTCAGAATTTTTCTTTGTTTCGCTTGTTTTACTGTTTTCTTTGTTTCATTTATTTTTTGTATATAGGCGTTTTTTGTTTTATCATTTTCATTCCTTGTGTATTTCTTCCAGGCTATTTTCTTTTTTCTAATTTTTTGCTTGACTTCTTCGTTCCACCAGGCCGTTCTTTTTCTTCGTCTGTCTATTCTTTGTTTACCACAAACTTCTTTTATTCTTGTAATATCCCAAGCATTGCAGCCATATTTATCTTCTTCCTCAGCCTCTGACAATCCCTCCTGTATATTTGTTATGTATGCTTGTTTGTGTGTCTTCTTCTCTTAGTTTGTGTACGTTAGCGTTTCTTAGACTTTGCATTTTTACTTTTTAAGTTTATTGATTTATCTGTGTCGGCGATTAGAAGTCCATAATCTGTATTAATTTTCGTCTCTCTTATCACTTTTACATCTGCAACATTTTTCCTGTTTTCTGTATTATAAGTTATGTAATCGATTGCACTTTCTACATTTTTTCTTTTGACCTAAAGTTTATTTTGTTAATTTGTTTATGAGTACAGAACGAGCAATTGGTTGTTAATGCAGAAACTGATCATTCTTTGTTCGTTTTTGTTTAGGGTTTTTTCCCCGAATCTGCCTATTATTCCATAGCCTCTATTTACATCGTTGCCTGTTCTTGCGTTCCAGTTTTAGATAACATATAACATTTTTCCATTATTTCCTGCTTTATCTACTCCATTTTGCTATGTTTTGTAGAACTGATCTTTCTCAAAGTTTACTGCATCTTCTGTGGATGCATTATATATATTTGTATAACGTTTGCCTTATTTTCGAATTGTAGCTAAATGGTTATTATTCTACTATTGACTGTTTCCCACTTTCTTACTTTATAGTTAAGGCCTTCTTCTAATACTATTCCGATTCCTTTTTCCTGCCTTCTGTTATGTCTGAGTATTTTAATGTGTGATGTCTGCCTAGCGGTTTCTCCACCTTACCTTTTACTCTGATTTCACTTAGTCCGAGAATATTTAGCCTGTATTTCAGTAGTTCTTCTTCTTTACCTGTTATTGTCTAAATGTTCTATGTAGCCAGTCTCATATACCTATTTCTCGTCGGTCGTCGTCCAGTATTACGTCCTGGTCCGAGGTTTCCTAAATTACTTTGAACCATCTTACTCGTATGGGTGGTTAGCCCAACGACGAGCACAATTTAGCTTCTAGGAACGAGGGGCCGATTTATTCCCACCAGCACTGGGTTGCGAGAGCCTCATTAGTTTCTAACAGGGTAAACCATATGCAGGTGAGATTGGCTTTTGAGTTGGCTAGATGTTCAGTTTCCACATCACCCTTACATCCCGTTTTAATAATTTAAAAGTTTTAAATAGTTTAATTGACTTGTCGAGTCTTTTTCTCTGTGTATTAACAGAAAAATACACGCAAATCACTTTGTGAGCAACATTTTCAAAATTGTTAAATTGTGTCTGAAGTATTGAGACTCACTCATTACTTCGATATGTATATGAAAAGTACATCCTCTTAAAATCAAATCATTTTGTGTTCGTCATTTTTTATATTAATGTAGTACATGTACTTAAAATAATGACAAAATATTGCTTGCTTGTTGCAATTGATTTAAATTCTATTATGTACAAAAGCAAACTACATTAAAAATACGAATATTCTTTGGCTGTTCGGAAAGGCGACAATTGTCGAATATAACATAGATAGTAGATATGAAATAATTTTTTCTAAGGTAAAGAGACTCTCTTATTTTTCATCCCACAAGTAACATCATTTATAAGGTAACTGAAATAGCAAAACACCCTCAAGGCCTCATTACTTGATATAATGGTTAACCGTTTTATTGTTATTTAATTTCTCAAATAACTCCTCTAAACTAACATCTTTTACAACTTAGTGTATTTCCAGCCAAAACAACTCTACACCTCCCCACACATCTTTACTTCAAAAATAGAGGACGTAAAAGGTCAATTAGCAGCTGAGCAGTGCATGCACTCAGACATGTCTAGCCGTGTGCGCTTATCGGATGGTAGTGCTCGTGTCAGAATTCAACGATGTTTTACGACGAGCATGACAGCGACGATGAACCGGATCAGTGGTTTGAGGAGATCCTTATCGCAAACCGACCAAAAAACCCTGTGGTGCAACCTCATGTATCGTTACCTCAACGACCCAGAAGGAATGTCCGAGATCTTCGAAGGAGTCCTAGAAAAGCAGCGAGGCAACCAAACCAGGCTTGCATCCAGAAAGGAAGGTTAAGAACTTAGACTCAAGCACCTGAAATGACCAATGAAGAAAAGGAAAAGAAAGACAAAAGTCAATCTTCTTCTATGAGTCGTAGTTCTCCTTGGGAAGTACGTAGATTGAAACCCCGAGTAAAGAAATAACTCAAGTTCCTATTAATAATAACATCAAGATGGATGCTAAAATGTCGAAAAATTTCCAAAAATTGACGCGTTTGCACCCGTGAATTATTGATCTTTTCTATTAATTTACTATTTATTGGTACAATGTCACCTATATTATACATATCTTTTGTTTTATTGTGGTTTATATTTAAGCTAGGTGCGAAAGATGCAATGTATCATTCTTCTATTGTTTCTTGTATTTATTTCAAGTTAGGTGTATTATTATTATTATGTATTCTGCATATCAGAAGTGTGTGAGATATTTTTCAGTTCGTTCCTTATTTAAATAATTGAATTGTTTAAAGATGTTTTTCATATGAAGGACATTATTTTGCGTGACAACTTATCTTCTTACTTAAATGCTCTGTATTTACCATTGATTCTGAGGTTACGTATAATTTACATTACGTATTTATGTTCTTTCAAGTTAAATGCTTTCATATCACACATAAGCTAGAAATCGTAGAACCTGATTTTTAGTATATTGTTTAGTTACGTTCTTCATGGTTAACAAGTGATCAAATATAGAGAGTATTTAGCAAGCTTCGTTGTTAAGCGTATTGTAAGCATTTTTGTTAAGAGCTTATAGATATACAGAAAAGGCTGATTAGGTCGATAATTTTTTATTTTTTAGTCGGATTTCTCAAACAGAATTATGTTTTTGGATTTTATCCATTTAGTGGGTGTTTTACGTTGTTGGAGGCATGAATTGAAAACTGTGATCAGAATATGAGTTAGTGCTTTTCATATTTCTACAATAATGCCAATTGTTATTTCAACTTCACCAGGTATTTTGTTCATTGTTCATATTTTTGAGCAATTTTATTATTTCTTTGTATTTAAATGCTGTATATTTAAATTGATATGGGTTTGGCTTCTGTTGCTTTACCTTTCTCTCTACAAGCAAAGCTATATTTTTGAAAATATGCTACAGTAAAGTTTAGGCTCTAAACGACCGTGTAAGGGTATGTCCTTCGAATTATATAATGGCTTTCATATGTTTTCTCGCATTGCTCGGTCGTCGCGCAACATGTCTGCATACAGGGTGGTATGACGAGTACCGCGTTTTCGACGACTTAATTATTTTTGTAAGTGAGTAGGCCACCCACTCGGCATAAAATCCCACGCTTGAACCTGGCCCGTCCGCATCGCCACAAAGCGCTTCAACCGCGTGGATACACTGTGCTTGAAATTATTCTCGTGTAGTAATTTTTAATTTATTAAATAATGCCATTTGAAAAGGTTTTGACTCTACTCATCATACTTTGTATTTTATTCTAATTTATGAATGATTATGTTTTATTTTCCGCTTTTTGTAGATACGAACTTTTACCCTTATTGTTCCATGATCATTACCACTGCTTAAACTGTTTAGTACTAAAGTGTCCTGAACTATATGTTTATTAGTAGTTAGAATATTCATTTCCAGTACCAACATCAAGACATTCATATCGACTAATGAGATTTTCTTTCAAAAGAAAATTTTGTGTAGTAGAAATTTTACTTATTTACAAAGCGCAGTGACATTTTGCTTTACAATAGTCATATTCTTCAATAAGTATTTCGTATTCTTCTTTTATTAATCCTAATTTAACGTTAAAAGCTCCTATAAGTAATTTGTGTTCGACCGAGTTCCTGGAATACTGTTTTGGTTTTCCACTTCTTTATCTGTGTGGTTACGTATTGGAGCGTAAGCCCGAATTATTATATATGGTATACTTAACACCACTTTATATTATGTGGTTGTAGATAGTGTAACACTTTTGGATGAATTAAGCCTTTATTAACTAAGTGAGAGTCAGAGCGTATTATTGTATATTTTTCACCGTTTTATATTTTTAAACGTATAGTTTAGTTCGCCAATGTTTTAATTATTTGCTATAGATCTAATATTATATGAAGCTATCCACATTGTCATCTTATGGCAGTCCGTTATAAATCAATAATTTTTAGTAGCTTTTTTCTTCTGATTCTCTGATTGCTGCCATAATAAACAGTAGTTTCTAGGGGCGGGGGTTACTTCGTAAAACTTTTTAACAATTTCGATTAAGGGCAGTTCTATTTTAATGACCAAGCACCTTGCCCACACGAGTTTATAATATTTCACACCACTCTATCCATGGAGAATCGTGTCCCTTATTTTGATTCTACACACTCTTTGATTATAATTCCCCACCTTCCTCTCCAAATTATTTTATCCTTCTCAACCTGCACTATGACAACGTGAGAGAATAACTTTTAAAACCTTAAATCTATATTTTTATGCAATTAAAGAATAAAAAAAGCCCTCAGCTTCTAGTAGCCCTGAAAGCACCTATGATTCTAGAATAAATAACAAATAGAAAAAAATAAAAATTAAATAGTAAATAAAATAAAAAATCTTGTATAAAATTTGTTTAGTGTCAATTTGATTATTAGTAAAAGTGTTATTTTTAGCTAGAATGTAAAATAGTCAATTTTAAAGTAAAAATCATAAATTAGAATTATTTATGTTGCTAACATTATTATATATAGTATTTTATGAGTATTTAGGTTTTATAAATTAAACGCATATTACCTAAAACTTCTTTTTGTGTGGCATTTATTTATTTGTACAACAGATAAGGGAAATAAAAATAAAAAGCAGAAAAGAACAAAATAAAGCAGGAAATGCTTTAGAAGGAGTACAATAAGATATATTTTGAAATAAAAAACTCGGTAAGAAGAGGCAAAAAGGTATGGGCAAACAACATTACAAAGAATCCATAATCAGCGGCTGACAAAAAATATAAGAAAAATAAGTACAAGCAGAAAACACATTAGTATCGTTAAAGGTAAAAATAGCTATATTTTATGTATAGAAGCACAGCATTTGCAGAGATGGTGTGAACACTTCCAAAAAATACTGAATAGCAAAACAAACGACTTCAAAAGACTTTTAACAAACGCACATGTGAGGCAAAGATACATGATCTCCCCATGTTTATTTATTATTGTAATAGAGAAAGTTTTAAAAATGGTGTAGAAAGTAGACAAGATGGGGTGTTAACAGTACACTAAAAAATCTAGATTTTGTTAATAATTTGTATTTGCCAGCACGTAATAGCAGAAACACAAAATAAAATCAACAACCTGCAAGAAGAATCAGCAAAAGTTGGACTACATAATAATCAAAAAAGACAAAAGCTATGTGTCTTAGTGTAGAAAACCCCAAAAACCCTACAATAAAAGGTGAACTGATAGAACATGTTAACTAATTTACATATCGAGGCAGTGTATTATCTAGCGAGAATGGTGTGCTTAAAGATATCAATGGAAGAATATGCAAAACTTATATAAAGTATGGCGTGCAACTGACTTAATTTTATCGATCCAAATAAAAGTGTTTTATACTATAGTGAAACTGGTACTATTATACAGTTCTAAATTGTGGTTGCTAATAAAGGTTCAGGATGAGAAATTACATTCATTGAGGTTTGAGAAATATACTGAAAATATGCTGCCCTGAGACTATTGCTAATGAAGAACTATGGTACAGAATTAAACAGACAGAAAAAGGTGACGAGATTGCTAAAAGGAAATATAGTTGGTTAGGACACACCCTACGTAAAAATAAAGACGAAATTTGTAAGCAAGCGCTAAAACCGAATTCGCAAGGGAAAAGAAGAGCAACGACATTTTAAAACTAATAAGTTAATGGCTCAGCGAGGGGAATTAGCAAGAAATAGACCTGGAGAGAGTTCTGTTACACTTTATGTCCCACATGGGAATAATGGGATAATCATAATCATCATATTTTTATGTGGATTAATTAAATATAAAACAAAATATATTTTTATTTACCATGAGGTAAACAAAGAAAAACGCTGTTTCTAAGCATTGTAGGTAGAACTGTCTGAAGGGGATTTTACAGATATGGTACTTTGCATTACCGGTTCTTTAGTCAGTATCATGATGTCAAAGCGAGAGGTGTTCTTGTCCCTTGTGCAATGCACTGTTATCAAGTTTTTCACAATAGAGAGTCCAAAATTGCCCGAAATTTTGAGAAGATTTAAGGAGCAATGCTTTTAAGAAGACTCGAGTATACGTGAAGCATATACGATTTTAGGAGAAGTCGTTGAAAATAAAGTCGCTGATGTCGCCCGAAGATCAGTTGTATATGTTGACATAACAAAAGTTTCTAACACCGCTTTTATTTACGAACGTTATACTGTAAACGTTATAGAGTACTGTTAATGCTTTGACAAAACAAAATTCATATACTACTGTCGTAAAATATGCATATTTTTAATTCTAGATGTTATCTTGTTTCACTACAATGCTTGGTCCCATGGAACAGTTCAAAGATGACCAAAATTGAAGATTTGTGTTGGAATACATTGAAACACTTTTTTAGTAGTTGATACTTGCTTTGTAATTATCATTTGTTTGGACCCTTGAAAGACAGAAGCATGTTAGCTGGGAAAGATGTGTTTTTAAATCAATAGTTTTTGTAGAAAACTAATTTTGCATGTTAAGTAAAGCATAAAGTAATAGTTATTTTTCCTTCCGTTTGTTTATTTATCCTTTTAGATATTTTATAACTTTTATGAATTACTATAAATTGTAGTAGTTTTTGCAATTACTTTTTAATTATTCAGAATTTAACGCAAGCCACCAATCAGTTCATATTATTCCTGTAAAGAAAATGTGATGTTACTTTGTTGCTGTTAGTTTTTTATGGGGTATATCTGTTGAATAATTACTATTATAATAAGATAATTTGATAAATTTAGGAACTATTGAAGATAGATTGAAAATTACGGATATTTTAAATAATTTAGCCCTACTACTTAGTAAGACACGCGTATACGCTTTTTGGTTAGTCTAGTTAAAATAGACTGATGTTTTTGATAAATAATTATTTGAACTACATGTACAACCTCTTACGATAAGAGATAATTACAATTTTAAAGTATAAACTTTTTTTAATAGTATCTATTACCCAACCTACTATAATGAAGGAAGTTAAAGCATTTAATACTCTAATTTAAAACCGGTAAAGGATACTGCAGAAATTTCTTAAGATAGTAAATCAGCACAGTTTATGTTAGGCAGTGGACCTTTCATGTGACCATTGGCCGCTTCCGGTTCGGCTAAAAGTAACCGCGTCATGGCCATTTTCGGTCGGGAACATTTTATTACAACATGAAAGGGTTGGCTCATAGCGTTTACTGCTCTTTCATTCACTTATTTTGATAGGTGGATAAAAAGAAACGTAAACTAGCTTGAGTTATCCTAGTAACCGATCTCTTTTACGATCGCGGAAGTTGACAAAATGTTCGGAAATAATGACCGATTTGAGAAGCACGTGGCAAACAGTTGCCAAAAACGAATGCAAATTTTTGGAAAAATATAAATAATGGCTTGAAGCGTTTGGTAATTTCAATATATCTGAAAAGAAGTGGGTAACTCCAAAGCAGCTACGTAAATACAATTTAAATAATAATCAAATTTTAAATAATACTGTCTTATTGAAAATTTTAATTATGCATTTTCTTGTGCTTAGTTAGGCCCAATTTAGACTTCTCGATTTTAAGTTTAACTGACATGTGCTACACATATGCGTCTTCATGATTCAGGACAACTTGATGCCTCAAAAATTTCCAAGAACGTTACTTCAGGAGATTTATCAAAACACAGGAATACAGACGATTGTTAGATTTTAATGCTGAGAGTACCATGTCCGTTAAGATGCTTGTCACTGTGTAGAACAAAGATTGTCAGTTCATCAGTATAAGGGATAATAATTGTAAATTATATCCGTCTCATAAGACTGTACTTAAAGCCAAACAGCAATGTTACCCTTTAAAAGCTGATATGACTTTTACCGAGTCAAGTGGTGAAGTAAAATTGGAATCTTTGTTACATCATATAACTGAAAGAATACTTTTGACGCAAAAAGAAATTGTCAAAAATTTAACTTCAGACAATTTATGTAATTTAAATTTGGTATAAAAATGGGATTGTGATGGAACTTCGGTCAAAGTATTTACAAAATTTGATGATGATGAAGATGACAGTAAATCAGATGCTAGTATATTTTTCAATTTCTTTAGTGCTACTGCAGCTTATATCTGCTCATGATCAAAATTTTGTTTGGAAAAATCCGCGATCTTCGTCTTCTCCATTCTACAGACCGTTGTGTATTTAGTTTCTTCACGAATACGCGGAAACCACAATGAAGGAGATGAATTATGTTCAAGAACAAGAGAAGCAATTTAAACCGTTTCATATAATTATGGACAAAAACACATAACCGTTTTGTGCCGACTTGCATTTACAAGTCCGCGTTTGACTTTCATACCGTTAAGACGTGTGCTGAGCGATAATAGTGAAAGTGTGTAATGCGGTTATCGCTGACCTTAGGTCAGCAACACGGTGGTTTAATCTGAGCGAAGTATAATAATTATAAACTCACATTTCGTAAAATAGTTATATGAAACCAATCCACATGCTACTAAAATGGCATGCAACAGCAATAATAATTTATATATTCCGTCAACGCAATTAACACAGCAGCTAGCATCTCAATCACATAATAGCTTCGCCCCGATGGATAGCCAGGTAAATCATCAATTTCCTATCAATACTCCTTATTTACATAACAACTTGACATATGTGCCAAATATGCAGATCCCAAATTTACAATCTCAAATGAATACACAAACTAATCATACTTTTACATCAATGCAACTAAATAACATACCGACAAATAATTTATCAAACAGAATAAATACACCCGATAGTGATAGTGAAGTGGAATTGAATACAATGTTCAATAAAGAATGGCACTGTGTACAAAATAGAAAAAGGAAAAGAATAACAAAACAATCAGCACAAAATAAAGCAGTACATGTCACACAAAATAATAGATATTCTGCCCTTAATAGTCTTAATGAGGATATTACTGACGTCGCACCGGTTGTTCAACAAAATAAGATACCCAGACCACCTCCGATATTTGTAGATGGAGTTACAGATTATAATAAAATGATAAATGCTCTAACAGCTGTTGCTGAAATAGAACAATATAAAACAAAAGCCATGACTGATAATATAGTTAAGCTAAATGCAAATACTCCAGACACATACCGTAAGTTAGTAACATTCATGAAGGAATCAGGTATAATTTACCACACATATCAGATTAGAGAAAATAAAGCTTATAGAGTTGTCATTCGTAACCTCCATCCTACTGTACCCTCTACCGAAATAGCAGAATCGCTGGAAGAGAAAAGTTTCAAAGTAAGAGCTGTAACAAACATCAAACACAGAATTACAAAATTATCCTTACCAATGTTTTTTGTAGACTTGGAACCTGCTGAAAACAATAAAGACATTTACAATCTTAAATTCTTAAATAATCATGTTATAAAAGTGGAGCTGCCACGTAAAAATACATCAATTGTCCAGTGTACGAGGTGTCAACAATATAACCATACCAAAGCCTATTGTAACCGTCCCTACGCTTGCGTTAAATGTGGAGGACCGCATGACACTAAGAAATGCAAGAAATCAAAAGATTTGCCGGCTAAACGTGCTTTATGTGGCGGTGATCATCCCTCCAACTATAGAGGCTGTACAGTACACAAAGAATTACAAAACAGACTGAAACCAGACACACAGACTCAAAACAGGTTTATCAATTCAAACCACTCACCACCCAGTAACAATAGACAACACTCAAAGTTAACACCCTCAACATATAGCCAAGTAATACAAGGTGACACTGTACAAGCCAACTTACAAGACACAATCTTACAAAAGTTCTTAGAATAATTCAAAATGATGTTCACCCAGCTAATGCAACAAAACAACATGATAATAAACATGTTGTCTACTGTCATAAATAAACTTGTCGTTAATGTCTAAGTCCTTACGAATATGTTTATGGAATTCGAATGGCATCCAATCAAAAATTCAAGAAATAGAATTATTTTCAAAACTCCATAATATAGATATATTTCTTATATCAGAAACACATTGTACGGACAGATCTTATCTAAGAGATCCGCACTATACATGTTATCATACGGAACATCCGGATGGTACCGCCCACGGCGGAACAGCGCTACTCATAAAGAGCTCAATAGTTCATTATGAACTACAAAATTATGAGGATCCATGCCTACAAGCAACAACAATACAAGTTTGTAAATTAGCAAACTCAATTATCATATCTGCTGTCTATTGTCTACCAAGACATAATATTACCAAGGAGGACCTCAAGCCGTTTTTCCAATCACTTGGCAGTACATTCATATGCGGTGGAGACTTCAACTGTAAGCACACCTACTGGGGATCTAATTACCACTAGGGGTAGGTAGGCACTATATAACCTCCTACGAGAAGAAAATATGGATACCTATCAACTGGGAGCCAACATACTGGCCCACGGACCATAATAAAACACCTGATTTGCTGGACTTTTTGTCACAAATGGAATTTCTTCTAACTACACGGATATTATAAGCAATCTTGACTTATCTTCAGATCATACACCAGTTATTGCTACAATCAGTACAACGATAATTAAAAAATCACCAAGACCATCACTTTATAACAATAAAACAGATTGGGACTCATACAGAGAGAAACTCGACAATCAAATATTAGTTTGAAAACTCCCCAGGAATTAGAGCAAGCTACTGATCATTTTATTATTACTCTGCAAAATGCAGCATGGAAATCCACACCTACGATCACAAACAGCTTTCAAAGAGATATAAATATTCCTAATGACCTACTTTAATTAGTTCGACAGAAGCGAAGAGTGAGAGCTAGATGGCATAGAACACAACATCCAGCTGACAAAACAGTGTATAATAGATTAGCAAATACCTTAAAGAACCAACTACACATGATAAGGCAGGAAACTTTTAACCACTCTCTAACTACATTATCAAGAACAGATAATAGTATTTGGAAAATCGCCAAAGCAAACAAACGGCCACAAAAAACAAATAACGAGTGGGCTAGAACAGATCAGGAAAAGGCAGACTTATTTGCACGACACTTTGCTAATGTTTTTACGCCCTACTCAGATGATCCTGATGATACAGTAAACAGCTTCTTGGACATACCATTGCAACTGTCGGTACCTATCAAGAGATTTACCTGTGTAGAGCTGGAAGAAGAAATTCAACATCTTAACCATAAAAAAGCACCAGGGTACGAACTAATATCGGGTAAAGTGCTTGCTGAATTATCTAGAGTCGGTCTGGTGTTTCTAAGAAACCTTTTCAATTCTATATTACGTCTCCATTATTGGCCGTTACCACTTAAATTCGCACAGATAATTCTCATACCAAAACCAGGTAAACCTGCTGAGGAAATTACATCTTACCGTCCAATAACCTTACTGCCCCAAGTTTCTAAACTGTTAGAAAAACTTTTAGTCAGGAGAATACATGAAACAGATATATTGGAAAACTGCATCACGGACCACCAGTTTGGGTTCAGAAAGTATCACTCTACCATTCAGCAATGTCATCGCGTCGTAAATATGATCAACACAGCACTGGACTCTAAATTTTACTGTCCAGCAGTATTTATTGATATACAACAGGCGTTCGATAAGGTATGGCATAAAGGGCTCTTATATAAACTCAAATTACACCTTCCAAGTGATTATTATTTACTTATAAAATCCTATTTATCAAATCGACACTTCCAGATAAAGTATGGCCAAGAATATTCTGCCATACATTCAATCAACTCCGGAGTACCACAAGGCAGCGTTCTTGGACCTCTTCTATATACATTAACACGGCAGACATACCTACAACAACTATAAGCACCTTCGCTGACGATACAGTCCTTCTCTCTCATCATACCAATCCTCAAACAGCGTCCTTAAACTTGCAACATCATCTGTCCCTCTTACAAACCTGGCTAAACAAATGGAG
This sequence comes from Sinelater perroti, assembly GCA_036346155.1. Taxonomy (NCBI): domain Eukaryota; kingdom Metazoa; phylum Arthropoda; class Insecta; order Coleoptera; family Elateridae; genus Sinelater; species Sinelater perroti. The sequence goes on from JARFIY010000278.1 coordinate 18,492, forward strand.
AATCCAAGTGAACGCCAAGTACACCAGGTAAATTTTACCTAAATCGCCTGGAATGCCGCCGGTGCATCTAAATAATATAGCATTTCTCAAGCAAATGAAGCCCGCTACCTGGCCTTCATTTACACAAAAAACTCACGTGGAAACTGCATATATTAAAGAAACGAAAGGAAGTTGATCTACGACTTAAAAAAATGTACTGGTCACTTGGTAGGAAATCGTGTCTATCTTTAGAAAATAAGATTCTACTTTATAAAATAATAATTAAACCTATCTGGACCTATGGCATCGAGCTGTGGGGATGCTCCTGCAAGTCAAACGTAAACATAATCCAACGCATGCAATCCAAAACAATGAGAATGTTAGCCAATCCTCCCTGGTATGTTAGCATCGATACCCTGCATACCGACCTGGAAATGCCAACAGTAGTAGAAGGACGTACTAAAAGAAGCAACAACCATTTCCTGCGACTTCAAGTTTACCCCAATGTCCTGGCATCCAGACTGCAACATGATCCACCTCCTAGACAACTACAAAAAACGTGGCCCATTGATCTAAGAAGAAACTAACGGGATAACATCGATGGATGGACTCCCCTCACGTCACTATCGTCATCTCATTAGCTCATAGGACCTTATTATATGTTTATTATGTAAAATGATTCTGATTGTTAATCTGCAAATAAACTATAAGAAAAAACTTGCATTTACTATGATTGACGGTAAAGTTTGCAACGCATTGACAAATACTGCATCTGCTCAACGTTGTTACTTATGTCAGGCAATGTCAAAAGATTTTAATGATATAGATGCAGTGCTTAAAAGAAAAATCGCTACGGACAATTTTAAGTTTAGAATTTCTTCTTTTCATGCATGGATACGATTTTTTGAATGTTGCTTGCATGTATCATATAAGTTGAATATAAAAAAGTGGCAAGTAATTTCTGCTGAAGAAAATGAAAAAATTACAACTCGAAAGAAAAATATTCAGTTGGGATTTCGCCAAGATCTGTAACTTATTGTCGACGAACCGAAGCCTGGTTTTGGGAGTGCAAATGACGGACACACTGCAAGACGATTCTTCAAAGAGGCTTCTGTTTCTTCGATTTTACATTTTGTTGCAGGCAATTTCAAGCGGTTTTGAAATTAACGTTGTCAACTTCAATGCATACGCTTCCTTTACCGCGATAAAATTCGTTCAACTGTACCCTTGGTGCTACATGCTAACTTCTGTGCATAAATTTTTGATTCGCGGTGAAGAAATAGCAAAATATGCGTTATCACCAATTGGACAAATGTTCTAAAAAGCACAAGAATTGTGTAATAAATACATTCACAAATTTATAACTGATTACGCGCAAAAATATAGTCGAGTTAAAACGATGCAAGATACTTCTCATGATGACATCAGAAATATTTATTTCTAGTTTAAAGAAGCTACCTACTAAAAAATAGCCGGAAGCAGTTGAACTGTTGATTCATCCATCTGCTACTGAATCAACAAATTATGAAAGTGATTAGTTTAACTGATGGGTCATCGAATTATGAATCTGATGATTCAATGGAACACAATTTTCTTTTTAATGTTGTATGCAAGTGCACACTTTTTTATTTTTGTATTTATTTGAATTAAATATTTTAAATAAAGAGCATTATCTTTTTCACATGTTTTGTTTTTTCTTATAATTATTGTCAAAAACCCCTTCAATTACCAAATTAGAGAAGAAATATGCATCTTGTTTGTATTTTCAATTTTTCCCCACCATATTAAATCCGCCATTGTGTTTTTCTAAAAAAATAATGTCGGATTGTAATCAGTGACCCCAAAAACTCCTTAAACTACCAAAATTAAGAATAAATATGCGTTTTGTTTCGTATTTTTAATTTTTTCCGCCATATTAAATCTGCCACTTTATTTTTCCAAAAAAATAATGTCGGATTTGTAATCAGCGACCTCAGAAACCCCTTAAATTACCAAATTTAAGAAGAAATATGCGTTTTGTTTCATATTTTAAATTTTTTCCTCCATTTTGTTTTTCCAAAAAGTAATGTCAAATTCGTAATCAACCCCAGAAACACTTAAATACAGAAGTAATATAGAAGTTTATAAACAATAAACTATTTGTAGGTCTCATGACCACGTTCTCGGCATTTGGAACCACTGTGCGCTCTAGATTCAGTGACCGAGAACAAGAGTGTTCGGAATTCCCCGGTGTTTGGCATTGCCCCGCTCTCACCTTCTGCAAAACAACTGATGGAAATTTAAAATCTAAACATAAAATTAATACAGAAAATGTTTAATTGTTTGATGTAATATTAAATAAATTATTTGTAAAAAAATATTTATCTAAGTATTGCTACATTGTGCGAGGGAAGCTTAATGATTAAGTTGGTTTGATATTAAAGGCAACAATTTGAGTTGCATGTAGTATTTTGTTTATTGATATAATCGACAATATTTTTCGGGTTCACGATTGTTTGCTGAAGTTGGCTCCTCAAAATACTTGTTTATGTTCTATACTGTCTCTTTATTTGACTAACATTTGATCCAGCCGGGAAATTGTGAATTTAGAAAACCAATGGTAATTTAAAGAAACTTAACTGGGCGAACAAAATAGATGAGGAAGAATTTCAAACCTTAAATTAGTCAATTATTGCTTAGATGCTTTTTGAATAACATTTTTGACCATTGAAGAACGTTTTTAACTGCCTTTTATTTCTAAATAATGGCGTCTCATTTGGCAAGATATTCATCATCATTATCATCAGCAACTTATTCAGTCCATCCGCGGACTTAAACCTTCCTCAAGATGTTCAATTTTTTTCTATTGTGTGTTTTCCTTATTCAATTGTACCCTATCACTCTTTTTATGTTGTCTGTCCACCTGGTCTGTGGTCTTCCTGTACCTCTTTTATTTTTTCGAGGTTTCTATTCTGTGATTCTACGCGTCCATCTGTTATCTTGCATTCTTCCTACATGGTCAGCATGGTTCCATCTTAAAGTACGTACTCTTTCTATTACATCGCTTAGTTTAGATCTTCTTTATATTTTGGTATTCTATATACTATCACGTGGCTTAACATTTAGTATCTTTATCACCATGGACGTTTGTGTATGATATTTTTATTGTGGGCCCAAGTATCTGCCATATGTACAAGATATTACCAGGAGAAATTTTTTTGTCACTCAAAAAACTAACTTTATCACCTTTTGGGTAGATCATTTTTGAAGTTGGTTTACTTAAAGCAGTCTTGTTTAAATTGTTATTTTGTTTCTAGTGTATAATGGTCCATTCAAGATTCAACTGCAAAAATTTGTGTATCCTGTGGTTGGTTCTCGGGTTATTAGGTCGGAGTTTGAAAACTCTTGCGTTTAGTTCACAACTTCGGCGGACATATTTAGAAAAAAAATCTTTTAAAAAATTTTAGAGACCCACCCACTGGTCACCTTCTTTATCTAAAGCTTGACAACTGCCTCTAGCACGTTCATATAGCTATCAGCGGCCATCTTCAAGCCGTCCCCAAAGAAGTGGAGCGTCATGACTTTACTTTGGCTGCTCATAAGCACCAGCACCATCACAGAGACGCCAAACTTTATATACATGTCAGGTAGACACTTTGGAGGCACCTCTAGCAGATTCAACGGGTATTTTGGCGATTTACCTTTCTGCTCTGGATAAGAAGAATCTCAGGAAGCTAGCGCTGTCGTGCTTTATGTCGATTAACAGTACTTGGATTTTTAACTTCCTGTGTATCTTCTTATTCTCGGTCAACAGTTGCCGATTTTTCAGGACGAAAGACTTAAAGTGCAACTTCTGGTACTTCTTCCGTTAGGTTTGTCATACTCCGCCCTGGATCCTAATCGATTTTTTGTTTAGATAACTCTCTTTAGATAAATTCATTACTTTTCTTGCGATCAGAGTTGTTGTTGTGAATTGCCTTTTTAGCAGTTATCTCCTATTTTTACATATTTGCCTGGCAAAAATTCCAGAAATAATTCAAGTTCAGAAACTTGTAGAACAGACAACTCTCTTTTACGTAGAAATATTAATTAGACATGGAAACATTTATGTGACCGTGGGGTAAAAAATGCAGAATACAGATTTTTTTCAAATTGAATTTTTCAGATTTCTCGAAAATCAGCTGGATATGGATGCAGTTAATTGAGGTATGTTGCTGTCGATGACTGAACAATCATATACTCATATTTTAGCTTTGTACAATGTCTGAGAGGCTAGAAAAACGAGGGCAAAAAACTGCCCGGAAACTTTTGTCCGATACTGTACGTGAAATCAATATGAAAGAGCTAGATTTAGATCAATTAAATGCAACGTTTTTATCAATATCTAATTTATGCTCAGTTAAAGACACACATATGTTTTTAATCTAATTCTAGAGGGCACACTAAAAATGTTGAATACAAAGAAAGTTCATAGCTATTTATATACAGAGCATAAACACGCCAATCGGTAGTCGTTGCTTTAGAAATATATTGATAAGATCAAGTAAGGTCAACATTGTCATATCGTTATAGCAAAGCTACAAATATATATTCCAATTTCAAAGTTGTTGGATTTGTTTTAAAATGTTCGCTAAGATATTTTCATGTACATTTATGTGTTAGGAAAAATCGTTACATCTATTTGTTTATGGAATTTATAAAAGCAAATAATGAGTAGATTAAAATTTATGTAGAATATGCTTGGATTGAGTGGGTTTAATCACTGATACGAGCGTAATACATACGTAAATAGTTACTAGATTACGAGTCTCACAAGATATATATATATATATATATATATATATATATATATATATATATATATATATATATATATATATAATACTATATATATATATAAACTAATTGCTAATAAGCATTTAACATAAGACAAATCTTGGACGCTAATTGACTCGTGAAGGATAAGTTGCTACGACAACGATTTTTTCCATTTATCTTAAAGGACACGTGATTCTTTGACATTTTCACAGCTTATTAGAGTAAATCTCTTTCGCACACATTTTAATTTTAAATTAAATTTTGTATACTTAGGGCGTTACATAAAACCTAACAATGCTGCTATTTATAAAGCAGGGATTCTTTGCCTTGACATTTAGTGAACTACGTTAAGTAAAGCAAATTTGTGACTTCCCTTTATTAAATATCTGGGAAACTCGCAAACAAGATGCAGTTTCAGAATAAAACTGTTATTTTATAACCTAAAAAATTAAGATTAAAAAATAAAACTCTGTAAATAATTATTAACATACAAATCTTAAACAACATTTAAAACTTTGGTAGCAAATAATTGCAGAGATTAGTGTATATTATTGTATATGTATTAGTACAAATGAATTGAAAACCATCTTTACATACAAAATTAATAAAAATTGTAATTACATTAAAAATAAAAAATTAGATTATTTATGTACATTAAAAATTTAATAAAAAGGTATGCTTAAAATTTAGGACGAATTGAAAAGTATGATTTAATTTACTGAAAGAAACAAACATAAACAATAATTACAAAAAATATAAAATACATACAATAATTTCAACTCATTAGAAACTAATAGCAAGTTATTTTACAATTTTTAGACGACATACTGCTTTATATTTATCATCTGTTTATAACATTAACAATTTCATAAAATGTTTGATAAAGGATAAATTGTTGTATCTAAATGGATTTTTTAACAAAACTGATTAAATTTGTTGGTGTAATATATAATGCAAAATTACAAATTTGTCAGGAAATTATACATTGATTATTATTATTATTGTTATTATTATTTAAATTTTGGCTTGAGTTCAGAAAAATGTTTTTTTACCTAAATTGAATAGTAAAAATTTAAATAATATTAACAAAGTTTTAATTGAAACTTAGTAGAGTCGCAGCATTATCGTTTAATGTTTTAAATGTAACCTGTTTATAATAAATAACTTTCAATTCAAAAAATAGATATCAATACTTGATTCCAGCAAATAGAATCTTATTCCTTAAAATTTAAGTTAAACTAAGAGAGTCTACGATTCATTTTTTTAATAAAAGATACAACTCTCATTTTCATTAACTAATCTTAAAAAAGATTCTTAATGTTTAAATAATAAACAATCTCACACATTAAAACTATATAAATATTGTTCTCTGTTAACTGATACGCTTTATATTTATCATTATTAATTGGAAATTTTATGTGTTTTTCATGTATCTTTGTTCAGAAAATGTTTAAACCATTTTCCAAATCATTCGCTTTATATGATATGACAAAATTAAGCTGGAAGAAATAAATAATGATACGTTAAAACGGACAAAATGTAAATATGATTTTGCCTCCCTAAGGCTAGAAAGTTTTGCTTATTACTTGGAAAAAAACTGTAGAACGCCACTTCAGATATAATATAAGTAGCAATTTGAACCTTTATTAGCATATTGATCAGTCCTTATTGTGCGAATTTAACTTATTCTGGACTGCAAACTTTACAGGTATGTAAAATTTTTTTTCGGTAGTTTAAATTAGTCCAGTGATATCCGTAACGGAGATCCAAGAGTCTTACTCACATACTTTAGTTAAATGATAAAGCCATCTTTAGGTGAATTTAAATATTTTATCCTTTCTTGGTAAATGTAATTACCATCTTTTTTCTTAAACAACGTAACTCATTTTAATAATTTTTTACTGAAAAACTGCAATCGGATTTTGATATACACAACCGACATAACAACAAAAGTATTTAGATTTTTTACCCGATCCCCCTCCCCACTGAGGCTAAAGAGGGTAAAAAAGGTCTGCAACGTCCTTACACTGAGGTTTATTTATTTATTTTTTTTTTTAAATTTTTTTAGAAAACCGGATGGATAACATATTACACTATGCACATTACCCAATATATTATAAAACAAAACTAAAAAATACTTTAAGGTAAGAGAACGGGGAATCCATGTTTCGGTAAAAAATTTCTTTGAAAATAGTCAAAGGACAAGCTCAGGACTGGCCTAAAACTGACGCCACTATTATGAAATAGATTGTATATAACACCCGTTTCTTAGACATAATATAGTACAACTGCTAAACTGTGGTCCTTTAGCTACAAATACATCTTGCTAAAATAGCATTCGTTCCGGTCCGTGCATTGAAACAGAGTGGACGTGTGGAGCCAATTTTTACCTGCGATATCGCCGCGCCGTGCCGCAGCCTTAAGGTCAGGCGTATTTATTTATTTATTTAACAATTTAATACATTAAGTGAACAATAACCAGTTCATACCATTCTGTAATCATAATATCTAAGTTGTATAAACAGCTTAAATAAAAACATGTTGCCAACCGGCAGCGGCTCTAACAATTTCCAACAAATGTATCAGTATAATAATCAATTCCAAACAAATGGAACACATGTTTTCCAGCAACAAATTCTCTTCTTAACACACTCCTAGTATCCATTTAATCAACAAGTCCACACCGCATGTCTATACCGCACTAAATATTCAACCCTCAATATTTCCTCTTAATCAGTTAACTAGCCAACCACAACTTCACATTCTTCAACAAGAAAAACCAATAGAACAGATATCGGTGGAAGATTCCGAAAACGATGAAAAATTCGAAAATAATCCTGCCAACAGCTGGCAACTTGGTACTATACCTACAGTAATACTCAAACCGCCTCCTATTTTTGTTCACAGAGTCATCAACTATCAAAAAATAACTGCGTAATTTTTAGAAATCGCCGAAAAAGAGCAGTATATAACAAAATGTTTATCAAATAATGTTGTTAAGGTTAACACAAATGATCCCGATTTATAGCGAAAATTTATTAGATACATGATGGATAAAAATATCATACATACCAAATAAACCAAGATCGGCCTTACCAAGTAGTACTGAAACATATACGTCATTCTACACCTGTTAAAGAAATTAAACAAGCTCTAGTGGAAAAGGGACACCTATATAATATAATAAATTTACCACATAAAACAACAAAAAAACCTCTCCCAATATTTTTTATAGATCTTGAGCCCACTGATAATAATAAAGAAATCTATAATATGCTGTATTTACACAATAAAAATATTCTATTTGAACCTCCAAGAACAACTTATAACATCGCCCCAATGCACTAGGTGTCAAAACTATAACCATACCAAAAAATACTTCAACAAGCCATATTCCAATACGGAGGTCAACATGATAGCAGAATTTTACCGCAAAAAATCATTTCAAACTACCTTATTACTCTATATACTACACGGAACATCCCGACAAAACTGCGCATGGTGGTGTAGCAGTGCTAATTAGATCATTTATTGCTCATCATGAAGTTCCATAGTATAAAACCATTTTTTTGCAAGCTGCACAAGTACACAAATTGGCTATGCCGTTAAATGTATCAGCTGTTTCTTGTCCTCCAAGGCACAACATGACTAAACAAATGCTGAAACCCTTCTTTGAAACTATGGGACAAAGATTTGTTGTAGGTGGCGACTACAACGCTAAACAAACGTACTGGGGCTCACTATTAATAACAACCAGAGGAAGGGAACTACTTAAAATCATAAATAATTATCTTTCCACAGGTACTCCTACCTACTGGCCGACAGATTTTGACAAGATCCCCGATTTGCTTGATTTCTATGTCATAAAAGGCCTATCCTCAAATTACAACTATTAATGCCACAATAATATATAGATTACCCAAAGCCTCGCTCTATAATAGCAGAACCGATTGGGATAAATTCAAAGAACACTTGAATGCAAACGCTAATTTAAATGTACGACTACAAACTAACCAGAACTTAGAAAATGCCATAAAAGATTTTATCACTATCATTCAGGAAGCAGGATGGAACGCTACACCAGTACCACAAAACCTAAAAATATGCTCACCTAATATTCCCAATTAAATAGTGGAGTTGGTTAAAAAAAGCGAAAGGCAAGAGCTAAGTGGCATCGTAGCCAAAACATAAATGATCAAAGAATATTCAATCAGCTAAATAATAAATTAAGAAGAACGTTAGCAAAAATTAGAAACGAAACTTTTGAGATATATATGAACTCGTTATCCGCTCAAGACAATTCAATATGGAAAGCTGCTAAGGGTCTCAAGCGACCTACAGCGCATATTCCTCCACTACAAGATCCCACGGGAACATAGAAGCGAACTGAAAAGGAAAAAACAGATGTTTTTGTACAACACTTAGAAACCGTCTTTAGTCCAAACTCAGAAGAAACTGACGATGAAGTTGAAGAATACCTTAGTATTCCATTGCAAATGTCGCTTCCTATTCGTAAATACGACCTGATCGCAGCAATATTACTAAAACAACTACCAGATAACAGCCCCCAGTATCTCCGTATATTATTCAATGAGATCTTACCTCTTACATACTGGCCAATGTTATTAAAGTTTGCCCAGACTATTCTTATACCTAAAGCTGGTAAGCCCCCAAACGCAATTCAATCTTATCGCTCTGTCAGCCTCCTCTTTTCAATATTTACAAAAGAATCCGGAAAAATGAGTTAGAAGTCGATTGATCCCAAATCACCAATTTGGTTTCCGTCATTAGCATTCTACGGTACAACAGTGTCACTGCATAATAAATACAATACAACAGCGATCGAAAACAAAAGATACTGTTTAGCGATATTTTTGGACGATCAGTTAGGCCTTCGATAAGGTTTGGCACAAAGGATTGTTATACAAGTTTAAAAGGCAGTTTTCCCATCAATATTTCTTGCTGTTCCAATCCTTAAATCGCTTCTTCCAAACAAGAATTGGACAAGAGACTTTCGACATAAAACCAATCTAATCAGGGATGCCGCAAGGAAGCGTTATTATACCAACCATAGTGACATAGGAACCTTTGCTGACGACACGGAAATTATTGCTTGTAGCAAAAATCCAATAATAGCATCTATAAAAAGCCAAGAACATATAGATTTAATAGATAAACGTTTATGAAATGGAGAATCAAAGTTAGTGAGGATAAGTCAGTCCATGTTACGTTCACAACTAAACGTCCAACATGTCCGCCAATTAACATCCGAAACAAAGCGGTCCCTCAAGCAGACGTGGTAGAATTCTTGGGATTACATCTCGACAGACGATTGACGTGGAAGGCACATGTTACTAACAAAAGTAAGCAGATAGACCTAAAAATCAAAAATCTGAATTGGCTCATTGAACGTCGGTCTCAGCTCACTTTACCCAACAAATTGCTACTTTATAAGGCTATCATTCGTCCCATCTGGTTATATGGATCAGAACTTTGAGGTTGCGCCAGCACATCCACAGTGAATATAATCCAGCGCTATCAATCCAAGATCCTGAGGAACATCGCAAATGTACGATGGTTTGTATCAAACCAAACGTTCCATGTGGACTTAGGCATTCCGTTTGTAAAAGATGCTCTAAAGCAAAAGGCAATTAAATATCACTCCAACCTGACAACTTATTCAAATGGAATCATAGATCCACTAAAAGAAGCTCCCAACAACCGACGCTTAAAGAAAAAATGGTCCAAGGATTTATTGAAATAATATAGGGGTGGCTCTAGTGGGTGTCATTCCCTTCACGCCTAAGAATTAAATAAAAATAAATCATAAAATTAGCTCATATAATGCATTCTAATATTCTGATTGCTAATAAATAATGTATAAAAAATAGCATTAAATGCAATTAAAATATTACAAATAAATTAAGTGTAGTATGGAGATTAGTCAAAAATAAGAAACTTAGACGAAAGAAAATTATTTAGAAAGCACCTCAAGAGTATAAGTAAACAAAAATAGCACAAAACTGGTTAAATTCTATGAACCATTTCAGATTACTAAATAGCGATAGTGCAAATGTAGAAAAAGTCAAGGCAGATTCCAAATTCCTGGTTATATTTGTATTAGAAGTTAAAATAATCAAACTTAAAAATAAAAATTATTATACAATATCGAAATAACAATCTTACCGAAAATTTCAAACAAATACACTTATATATAATTAAAGTCCTAGCAGATAAACAGACAAAATATCATATCTACCAAAGGAAACAAGAGCGATTTCTCAGAGGAATAGACACGACTACTAATGTAGAACTAAAAAATAAACTTAAGACTCAGAGGCACAGTGTAACTAACATCTGGAATGTTAAACGAAGAGTTACAGATAAATAACCAGTCCTCTTTGTTGTAGAATTCAAATTAACTAAAACCATGACGAACGTAAATCAGGAAAGGCAACTTTCGAAAGTAAAACAACTTATGCATATGATCTTGTGACCCCCATATCTGAAGCACATAACTAGTCAGATAATATGAATGAGTTAAAAAAATTTTGACAAATTTAATGAGACAAATGGAAACAATATTAAAACTCTACAATTCTTGCTTTAAAAATTAATATTAAGTTAACCTTTTAGAATGGCTGAATGGAATGCCAATGGGCTGTCATAATACAAAGATGAATAATTACTCTTTCTCTTAAACTAATATACAGATACCGCGCTGCTGCCAGAAGTACATTTGACAAACTAAAGTTTTATAAGAATTTCAAGTTGTGAAGTGTTATATAAAGCAACATCCTACTGGCGGAGTCCGTACAAGTACAGCAGTTATTAGTAAAGGTACTATAAAGCCCTGCAAATTACAATAATATAAGAAACACTACAAATGTAATAAATAGAATTAATTTTAATCTTTGTAGTATATTGTCCACTACAGCATAATAATAAACCAGAATAATATGAAAACCACTATTGCTAGATTTATATCAGCTGATAACTTTACTGCTAAATACGTAGCGTGAAAAATCAGTTTAACTCTGGCCAAAGACAGAAAATTGATGAAAGCACTAAAGCGCCAAATAATAATGGTATGCAGCATCTAGCAATTGGCGAGTCAATATACAAGGTGTTTGAAAAAGAATCTTCCAATTTAAAAAAATCAAAATCAAAATTATTTAGCTTTTAATCCGCTTTGACTTCCGGTTCCGGCGGTTAAACTGTCAACACGCATGTCAGTCAGCTCCGCGAAAATAACTGATTTTCGGTGCAAAAAGTGTCCGCGTAGTGAATATTAGGAAAGAAACAGTTCAATCAACTCAAAAATAACATCTTCAGAATATAAACATTACCCGCTAGAATTTCGTAGCGTAAGCAAGTGTGTCTGAGTGCTCTGCTATCAACTGCGCTGAGATTAACAAGAGACCTCTGATATCAGCTAACCTGTAAACCAAAAATATTGAAAAATAAATAATTGCCGTGTTACGTTGAAAATAGAGTGATATATGCATGTGGTCGTAATTGTCAAGTCTTAAAGTTGATGACGACTTGGAACCCCTACGCTTCAGACCCTAATCAGGCGTATTACGGCCAGCCGGGCGGTTACCCGCCGCCGCCGCAGCAGCAGCAGCCATACCCGGGCGCGGGCTATCCCAACGCGCCCGCCGATGTACGGCGGCGCGCGCCAGGGTACCCGCCGGCCAGCAGAATGTCCTGTACGGGCAGCCGACCACGCCGCCCTACGGACAGCCGCCTTACAATAACCAAGCAGCACCTGAAATGACCGCAACAAACGATGACCAACCCCAAACGAGCTCTCATGAGTGGCAGTAATGAAAAGAGAAAAGATGCCCACGCTCCCTGATAATAACCTCGAATTACAAAGCCAAATCATCGATAACAACAGATTTAATTTATTAAATAACATACACGAAGATAACGTAATGGAAACAACTAGAGACGAACCACAAGCTGCAGTTAAGAAACCCCCTCCAGTATATATACACGGAGTAGAAAATTATAACCCAATGTTTACAAATCTGACAAAAGTATTAAAAACTGAACAATACAACTCAAAAACACTAGCAAACAACGTCGTCAAGATAAATACTAATAACCCTGAAACATATCGAAAACTTGTGAGACATCTTGATGACGAGAAAATTATTTTCATACTTATCAGATTCAAGAAGAAAGGGCATATAGAGTTGTAATCAGAAACCTTCACCCAACAGTCGATACCGCGTTGATAAAAGAAGAATTGAAAGAGAAAGGACATACTGTACGCAATTTAATGAATATAAGACACAGGGTAGACATAACACCTCTTCCTTTATTCTTTGTTGACCTCGAGCCTGCCAGTAACAACAAAGAGATATACGAACTTAGATCTCTATTAAATATGATAATTACAGTCGAGCCACCAAGGAAAAAACCAATATCATCCAGTGTACTCGTTGTCAAGCATACGGACACAGTAAACTTACTGCAGAAAACCATTCGCGTGCGTAAAGTGTGGTGGTAACCACAATACCCTGACGTGTACAAAGCCAAAAGACACTCCTGCTACATGTGCATTGTGCAATGGAGCCCACCCAGCAAACTATAAAGGATGCTCTATCTACCAACAACTTCAGTTAAAAGAGGAAACAACACCGCCAACCCTAGGATGCAAGCACCACAAGCTCTAAAGGCGGCCACAATTCAACCAAACACATATAGGGCAAACAGGTTTCCAACTAGCTATGCCGCAGCCGTGGCTGGACAACAAAATTTCATAACAACGTCAGACTCATACAACATTCAAAATCAAAATCAAAACAGCAATGACATCTCCCTGTCTCAGTTCCTTTCCAAATTTGAAACCATGTTTAGCCAGTTAATGCAACAAAATACTATGATGCTCAACCTACTCACTAGCCTGATAACCAAAATCTCCCAATAATGGATACCTAAGAATAGCCGTATGGAACGCAAACGGACTTCTACAACGCCGTTTAGAAGTAGAAGCGTTTCTAAACACCCAAAAAATCGACTTGCTCTTGGTATCTGAAGCACACTTTTCTAATTACAACTACCTCAATATCCACAACTACAGAACTTATTACACCTGTCATCCCGACAACACAGCTCACGCTGGAACGGCAATTATAATCAGCAGCAAATTATCACACTACGAAATGGAGAAATTTGAAACATATCATATACAAGCCACAAATGTCAAAATTAAAGACCACGTTGGAGACATAACGACAATTCTCGAATTCCTCAAATCACCACTCCAACTCCATTTACCCATTCGACACTGTACACCCAACGAAGTCCAAACAGAAGTTAAATGTTTAAAAACTGGCAAAGCACCGGGATATGACCTAATTACGTCCGAATTACTCCGTCAACTGCCAAAAAAAGGGATAGCAGCTATAACACGTATATATAATGCCATCTTAAGAACTCAGTACTTCCCAATCCAATGGAAATTTGCCGAAGTAATTGTCATTCAAAAGCCAGGAAAACCAGCTCAATTACCAGCTTCTTATAGACCGATTTCGCTGTTACCACTCCTCTCTAAGCTCTTTGAGCGAATTCTACTAAGAAGACTTGAACCCATTATAGAAGAACTGCATTTAGTTCCGGAACATCAATTCGCTTTCCGCAGAAAATACTCAACATTGGAACAAGTCCATAGGATAGTGGATAAGGTAGAAAAAGACTTCGAGGAAAAACGGTTATGCCTAGCAGCATTCTTAGACGTGGGCCAAGCTTTTGATCGAGTTTGGCACCCTGGCCTCCTATATAAGATCAAGCAAACCCTACCGCAACAGTACTATCTGCTCTTCAAGTCGTATCTAGAAAACAGATACTTTCGGGTCAAAATCAATGACAGCCACTCGCTAATCTACCCAGTCGAGGCAGGTGTACCACAAGGTAGCGTACTGGGACCGACATTATACCAGTTGTTTACGGCAGATCTTCCTGTTACCGACAATGTTTTAATTGCTACGTTTGCGGACGACACGGCTGTATTATCTTCACACAGAGATCCACTTCAGGCATCAATGTACCTGCAAAATGCGCTGAAAGCTTTAGAAAACTGGATGAAGACCTGGCGCATCAAAATCAATGAAAACAAATCGGCTTCAGTGGTCTTCACCCTCCGCAAGGTTGTTCCACCTCCTATAATCTTCAACGGCACTAACATACCACACAAAGAAGATATCAAATATCTCGGTATCCATCTCGATAGCAAACTAAACTGGAAAAAACATATACAGACTAAACGAAAAGAATTAGATATCCGCGTGAAGAAGATGTTCTGGCTCCTCGGACGAAAATCCCAGCTCAGTTTAACAAACAAGGTGTTGTTATATAAAACCACGTTAGTACCGATTTGGACGTATGGGATCCAGTTTTGGGGATCTGCTAAGTCATCGAACATCGAGATATTACAGCGATTTCAAAGCAAAACACTTCGCGCAATAGCAAACGCCGAATGGTATGTGAACAACCGCACATTACATAACGATCTAAAGATCCCATGGATTAAAGATGTCATCAAAGCTTGCTGCATCAGATACAACGATCGTATTAGTGATCACCCTAGTGTTCTAGTGACAGATTTATTAAATAATGCAAACGCAGTTAGACGCCTGAAACGGACAAAGTTTAGTGACCTAACAAATTAGTAATAAGACTTGTATACCTTGTAATGACAGGAGGTCACTCTTGGTGTTCCTCCCCACATGCTATGTACATTAACTCATTTGCTTGTTAGTCTAGTTAGACTAGTTGTAAATAGGCAGTAAATAAAAAAAAAAATCCGCTTTGATCGAACAATGTACTATTAGAAAGAGGGAATTCTCGAGTGGGCATATTGAGCACCTGTGACAAATCATAGTTTTTTTGCATACCAAAGTATATAGAAAAAGATTATCTCTGTAATATAAAATTAATCTTAAGTGTCTATGTTTATTATTTTTTATAATATAAACATTTTAAATCGGATTATACTTTTTGAAACACTCTGTACTGTCCATCCTATCTATTCAAATTCTTGAACTGCTTAATTTTTGTGTATTCAAAGTCCGAAGAAGCTGAAAATGCAATCTTGCCTAGATTTATTATCTGATCACTTGCCCGTTATATACGTGTATAAATAAGTTCTAAGCTTTAGATTTCACAGGACGCAAATCAGCGTTTACATGTAACGTATTAGTCCGCCTTCTTGCGGTTTTAAAGCAATGGCATTTGGTCTTTCGAAACATCATGCGATTTGGCGTTTGATGCACATAACTTCAATAATCAGCTGTATTCACGATGGCAATCACAAAAGAGCATATTCGATTTTCTATCCACTTCGCGTTTTATCTTAAGAAAAACGCTGATGAAGCCACCGAAATGATTTGTGCTGCATATGGTGAGAATGCTGTAAGTCATGCAACGTGCAAAAAGTGGTACCAAAGATTTCGGGGGCGAGAGTTTAGTCTTGAAGATCAACTACGCTCTGGACGCCCTCAAACATTTGACACGGATGAGCTGCAGACGCGTTAGGCTCGGAACTTCTCCCACATGCGGCGTATAGCCCAGACATGGCCCCTTCCGATTATCATTTATTCCGGTCGTTACAGCATCACTTGGCTGATACGCACTTCAAAGCAGAAGAAGAAGTCCGAAAATGCATCGATAACTTTATCGTCTCGAAGCCAGTGAGCTTCTATCACCAGGGAATTCGTAAGCTACCCGAAAGATGGCAAAAGGTCATCGATGCCAACGGAGGATACTTTGATACTTAAGCTTTTTCTGTTTGTTTTCAAATAAAACTTTAATTTTGCAGAAAAAAGCTGAGAACTTATTTATATACCTAATAATCACTTTAGGGTTACATGTGCTATGTGAACAAAAAACTTTTTGAATAATAAAGCTATAAAGTAAAATGTATTTAGAGAACTAATAGAATAGTCATTGCTAGACATATCTGTATAATCAGAAAATACTCTCATAGAATAACGTCGTTCAGCAAGCCTCCTGGTAATCATCTCCCGACAAAGCGTTATATTTATCAAACAATGGTTGTCCTGTTTTTATTAAACAAAAAATGTGGCAAAGAACAAAGCAGATGACAATCGTAGACTAAGTTAAGCTCCTGCTGGCCTTAAAAAGCTGCTTTAGACATCATAAATCAGTCGGTACCAAAATATAAAAAACAGTAGCATTTTATTTGGAAAACAACTAAAAAGCTGAAGCGACAGAAAATTGGCTTGGAGTGATGCAAATAAAGCACAAATTTTTGCCAAATATCTAGCTTAAATATTTACACACTTTCTATCTGCAATCACGAATAAATAAAAATCTGAAATGTACTGCTACTCCAAATCTTCCTTCTATATAAATTTCTCATAAAACACTTGCCTATCAACGAGGTCAAACTTAAAATTTAAATTTGTGTGGCTATTCATTAAAAGATTTCAAAGAAACTGACGGTTAAATGCTTTAGATTTATAACTTATCTCTTTACTGTTATGATAAAGCTACCATTCTTTCCACCGTAACGGAAAGTTATTACGATTATTTTAATTCTGAAATTAGGCAAGCTCAAATAAAGCGCCTCATCTTACCGAACAATTAGCTTTTACCAGTAATTTTCAAGTTTTTTGAAAAAACTACTACAAAAAATAACATTATTATTTTTAACACACAAATTAATACCATCAATACTATCATTTTATAGTTTATTAACACACATCATCAAAAAATTTATAGAGTAGTTGATAAATTGGTGGGCCTGCTATCGCACTTTATATTTACTGGTGATTTGCCAACTACAAGAATTTAAACGGCCACATTTTTTGACGATACTAGCCTTTTAGTCGGACCCACACACTGCATCGCATGGTGTATTAAAATTGATGGGTCGAAATTAACTCACGTTATTTTTGCTACAATAAGGGACACACATTCTCTTACCTCGTTTAATAACCAACAAATTCTGGAGCATAAAGAGTCAAATACTTGAGGATCTATTTGAATAGTGGGTTAACTTTGAGAAAACATATATGGCCTGAACACATGCAATTAGGTACACCGTTTAGCAAAATCTATTGGCTTATAGGATTTGTGGCTCAATTATATTTGAAAAATCAAATTCTCTTGTATGAAACAGTTATTAATAGTAAGTAATTTCAACATCAATGACCAATGGATCATGGTATGTGTCGAATAAGGTTATATGTCATATTAACATTTCCGCAATAGGCAAAAAATACAAAGACTTAGCAACCGCTTCCACCACTAACTTGTAGCTCATTCTAATACACTAGTAGAATGTGTAGTAGAAAGCGAACATGAGGAGTCTAGATTAAAATGGTTTAAGGCTGCCACATTATGAGTAGAGTATTTTCTACAAGTTATATGTATGTTTTCAGTAATCTAATTATATAAATTCAATTATTTACTTATTGTCAACTACTGACAGATTGCAAAGTTATTTTCAATAAAAAAAAATTTTTGTGCTGTATTATTTTTATAAGCTACAAAGTGTAAGCTTTTGCTGTTTTTTTATTTTAATTAAGAAAACTACTGTGTAGTTAGCGACTTTTTTGCTTGAAAGAACAATGTCTACAAATGTAACGTGAGATGCCATGAATTCTTAAATAGGTGTAAGATATAAATGAAAACGAAAAAATCGATGTTAAGCTTGATTCCATCTAGTTTAAATTTGGCTAATTAAATTGGCATTTAACCTTATTTTTAATTAAAACGGCACTTGAAAGCACTCTTAATATATGTTCGTACAGTTATGGATTAATGCCATAACCATATAGAATGATTTTTAAAAATGTTGTATTCTTAGAATTATATATATAAGATATAACCTCTCTTTGAATACTCCTCGTTTCTTTTAAGGCTTTGTTCTTATTAGGGGATGATTATCATTTTATGTTTCATTTTAATTAGAATAAGCGTTTGTTACTGTTTCAAAAGGTTGGCAGAAAATTTCGTGCCGATTGCTCATAACATTTTTACTTTTTATCATTACTGATGATTTTGGTGTTTGAAAGCATCTTTTCGTGCAGTTATTTTAATGTATAATTTGTCTATATTTGTTTAGGATGGAGTTGTCGAACGAGGAAATTCGTTTGCTGTTGCACTTTCAATGGAAGCTGGGCTTGAATGCATCCGAAGCTGTTAGAAAGATTTGCGAGTCTTACGGTGACAGTACAATTGAAAATACGCAAATGATTCTGTCAATTTCGCGGAGAGATGAAGACTTGGCCAACAAGCCAAGGTCTGGGCGTTCACGAGTTGAGCGTCATGCGGCAATTGAAGCAATTGAAGCCAATCCGTCTATGATTTCGATTACCATCACTCAGCCATGAGTCTGGAAAAAGTCCGAATGGGTTTCACACGAATGGACCGAAACTCAAAAGCAACAACGACTTTCTTGGAGAATGTTACCGGGGGCGAGAAGTGGATCCCATTCAAGAGTCTGGACCATCACAACCAATGGCTGTCGCCAGTCAAGCTTCAAGTTAAACTGAAAAAAGGGTTTTTTGTCAAGAAAAGCTACTGCTTTGTGTCTTTTGGTCGAATCATCTATTTATTGTCAGAGAAGTGGCAGCAAGTGATCGATGTGAACAGAGAAAATTCTGATTAAGTTTTTTGTCTTGGGATCGGATATATTTTACGCACTCAATAAAAAAGTTAGTCTTATAAAATCCGTACGAACTTTTCTGCCCACCTTAATATTGTTGTTATGAAATTTGTGTAATAATATCTACTTTATTTATTTACTTGAAGTACATTAGACATTAGAACTACGTAGATACACTAGGAATATAATATATATTCGTTCTATAAGCTGATTTGATTTGAGGGAATTAACTTATTGGTATTACCTCATAGTCGTTATTGCTTAAGTAGGTAACAAGGGCATTTCTTATTGAGTCTTTTAAAGGCTGGAGCTTCAAGTAGAGGTGTAATTGATGAGTTAGAATGTGTTAACAGACGGTCATAACTTTTGAATCCCATCCTCATAAAAATCGGCCGCCTAATTTGACAACCACTGCAACACAGCCGTTTTGACCTCATCATCATCTTTAAAGTGCTGACCACACAGATTTTTTTCGTAAACCGTCTGTTCTCTCTCACTTTTTCATCAACTGTTTGCACCAAATCTTCAGTGAAGACCGAAGGCCGTCCGCTTCGTTCTTCATTTTGAATGTTTATCTGCCCGTCTTTGAAACTCCTAACCCATTTTTGCACCATTTTATTACTCATAATGTTTTCACCATACACTTCACTAATCTACCGATGAATTTCAGCCGCTGCCATACCTTTAGCACAAAGGAAACGAATCACAGCGACTACTTCACAGTCGGCGGGGCTCACAATCGGTGGAGGCATTTTAACTGCTCATAATTGAAAGATAAACATGGTCGAATTTGTTCGAACTGACTTCTGTGGTTTGGAAATAGATGCAGGTGCACAGCGCGCATGCGCGAGATGTTGACCGCAGCGGCGACATTTCAAAACGGTACTTACTTAAAAAACGCGCCTCGTAGAATGTGGCTGTTAGCATACCACGGATGCAGTTGATATTTGTCTAAGGACCTTAGATTAAAATCTCTGAATGATGATTAAATTGGACATGCTAGAGCATCCCTACAGTTCCAGTCTGAAAGTTCAAATTGGTTCAAGTATTACTTTATAGAGGAGACGTTTATTATCAAGGAAAAGTGGAAATTTTTTACCAATTAACCTAGTATTTTTTTAAGTTTAAGACTTGTTTTTTCTTTTTCTTTGTAATGTGCATTTTCTAAGTTATTTTACTGTCTAGGTAAAGTCCTAAATAGCGAGTTTTGGTGGTACGTGGTATTTCTACGGTATTAATGTAGACAGGACGTCACTATTGTTTTTGTAATATGAAGATCACGTGGGTGGATTTGTCTTTATTAACTTTGATTCTCGATTGGTTCAGCCTATCTTCAAAAAGGTTTAGGTAGTTCTACAGTTCCTGTGATGCAATAGCTGGATCTTTATGTGTTCGGATTGCTGTGTGGTGCACAAGCGTTCCCACGTTAACATACGCGGCTGTAGGTAGGTCTGCTGTCTAGATTAAATATTACAATGAGCCTAAAACGCTACTTTGAGGGACGTCTAAAGTGATAGAATAGATCAGTGATAATTCCTCGCCGTGTTTGACTATACAATATAGTACAATATAGCTAATATGATCGCAGCAGTTCGTAGTAGTTATGCGGAAACACGTTCTTGAGCTTAAACGAGAGTCTTTTATGCCAAAATTTGCCAAACGTTTGCTACTGGTATAAGAAGACTAATGAGCGGTACTTCTTTTCTTCAAAGCCTGTGTAAATAGTATTCGTCAAACGACGACACTGTTGTATGATTGAATGACTACGACGAAACCTAAACTGGTGATCGGGTATGCAATCCGCTAGCAAATTATCTTCGTTTATTCTTTTTAATAATAGTTGTTTTAAAAGTTTTGATAGTACAGGTAAAAGGCTTATAGACCGGTAAGCTACTTTCTTTGGCGGTTTACCTGGCTTTGGTATTAATATGATGTATGCATGTTTAAATTGGGAGGACCAGTAGCTAAGTTTTAAGATGGAGTTGAATAACGTTTTCATAAACAATAAACTGTAGTTGGGTAATTAAGCCAAATCCTAGTGACTTTTAAATGTTTTATTTTGATTATATGATTTAAATTTGCACAGCTGAGCATCCAAAAGTCTTGTACGATTACGACTTAAGATGTTCCGCAAATGCTGCGACCTTTTCACAGTTAGATCTGGTCCAGGTACCGTCAGGCTTCCGAAGTGGAGAAATAATATGGATGCGGCGTTTAAATCTTTTTATTGCTTTCCAGACCGTATTGTCTTTGATGGTTAGATTTTCCGCATAGATGGCGAATAACTTCATTCTTGTATTCTTTTAATTTGGTCTTTAATTTGTTCTGTCTGTTATAGGTATTTTTATCAACATGATGTCGACTTCTTTACCATCTAGCTCGTTCTTTCCTTTTTCAGGTATCTATTTTATTATATCCATGGGAATGTTTTACATCTGTCATTCTTCTAACTTATATATGGAAGTAGCATTCTAAGCAGCTTCTTAAACAGTAGTAATGAAAAGTTGGTTGTATTCTCTATATCCGTTCTGTTTCTATATGAACTGAGGGTTGAGATTTATCAACTATTTCAATAGTTTTCATTTAGTGGTCTTATTGTAAAGCGTTAGCTTGCATGCCTTTTAATTATTGATATGCTAATGGCGACAATAGCAGATGTGTAATCCGAAGTTAGATCGAAGTGTGGTCTTACATTAAAGATGACTAAAATTCAATTTAAAATGTATAAGTCCAGTAGACCAGGTATTTTATGCAGGTCTGTTGGCTAGTAAGTTAGTTCACCCGAGGATAGCGTAAGATATCGTTTTTCGTTAATAAGTTTACAGAACTCTTGTCAGACTTGATCCCTGCTTAACGTGCTTGGCATTGAAGTTTCCGCAAACCAATAAACTGTTGAACTAGAACTTTAAAGGACGGTTAGAGGTGGTACTTGGTGATGTTGCGCCTATGAGGACAGTATACGGCAGATATTATTGTGGGAATGTTATGCATAATCACTTAGATCGTAGTTGCTTGCAGAAGATTTCTGTCATATTTTGGTGGACAATGGTTTTATAAATGAGGATAGCTGTTCCACCGTGTGCGGTTTCGTCTGGAGGCTGAAAGTAATATAATACATAATTAAGTATTTTTATATATAATTTATTAGTGAAGTAGGTTTCCAATACCCATAGTATTGTTGTGCAGTTTTAAGAATAATTTTGTTATAGATTTTTTTGATTGGAGACCGTTGGAATTCCATAGAGCTATTATTAGAAACTTGGCCATAACGCACCAATTTAATTACGACAGTAGACAACATATTAAGTATCATGTTGTTTTGGTTAAGTAGTTGAATGAATATTTCTTTAAATTCTTACAGAAAGTGGGAACAAGTTATATCTCTATTTTTTGAGGCTATGTTGGTTTTTTTTTAGTCAATTGGGCGTAGGTTAGCTGGGTATTGCATTGTCTGTGTTCAGTTATGGGTTATTTTGATTAACCTTGTTATGTATGACATTTATTTTGTAACTATATTGTGTACTCGACACTCTTTCTAGTTGGCTGGATGTGCACCATCGCGTAGGATCGATTTGGTTGGGGTATCAGAAGATTTCCTGCAGGTTTTTTTACCATGTGCGTCATCGCACTTTTCGCACGCGTAGAGTCTCAGTAGTTTTTACTGTGATTGTATTGTGGACATTGTGAGCACTGTACTAATTCAGTGCTTTTTCTGGGTGGGTCTTTTTAAAATATTTTACGTTATATATATATATATATATATATATATATATATATATATATATATATATATATATATATATATATATATATATATATATATCTTGACGTTCTCGCATCGGTTTCGATGCCATTTTCAAGAGTTTAGCTCTTTGCTCGGTGTCAATCTGTCTACTTCCAAAGGAGAGCTACGGGTTTTTGAGTAAGACTGACCTTTCGTTTGTCCTGATTTATAGAGCTAGAAGTGAAAGTTTGGTGGGAATGTTGTTTGGCGGGAGATGCATTGGGTTGGGGAAAGTTTGCTGATTTAGAGATATTGCGTAATTGACAGTGCGGGGTAATAAGGGATTTCCATATGACGGGTAAACGTTGGCTATCACCTCTTGCGTTCAGGCATTGTAGGCGTTTTCAATTTCAATTGCCTCACGTATTATCCTGCTACTGAGATGGAAAATGGAAGCAGTAGCTTGTCCGTATGGCCAAAGAATGCTCATATATTTTTTGTAGTTTAAATTCTTTAATTAGCTGAGACAACTAGTGAGGGGCATCCAAGAAGTCTTGTACTTCTGGGTTTGGATCATTATTGTGCGGTTGAAAGACTGGTGCAAGATGTTCCACAAATGCTGCGACCTTTTTTTTCGGTTGAATATTTGCCGATTTGTTTGACATATATAGATGCTTTGTCAGTCTCTACAAGGTATTTCATGAACTCCTTGAGATTCATACGGGCAGTGGTCCTTTGCTGGGCGAATAAATCCATATATTTAGTTATTGGTCCTAAAAACCGTACATATGTTTTTCTCCATTAAATTGCAGATTATTTTATCGGTGATGGGTTTGATATAAGGTAGGAATGTTTTTTCTTGGTCAGGGGTTTTGGGATTAGGAGTTAATGTTTTTATTTATATATTTGATTATATACGATAAGGATTTATTGAAATACCCATTTTGTAGTAAGGTGATAGTAATGGTTTTAATTTTTGTTTGGTGGTTTTATATCGGAAAGTCTGATGGATCTGATGATGACGGAATTGTGTCTGAATGTATTTTGGCATGGTGGTGATGGGATTTAGCATTTAGGTAGCGGTTAGTATCAGTGGACTTTCTATATACAGTGTAACATGGCTATCAGAAGGATTTCTTGTAATAAGGGTATCTAGCAAGAAAAGAAATTATTATGTTTGGTTTCCATGGTAACTTTGGTGTTGGTATGGATTTGGTTTAAGTGAAAAAGAAATTCTGGAAGGGTATCATGTCTATGAGACTAGATAATAAAAGTGTCATCGACATATCGTATCCAGAAGTTAGGTTTAAGGTGAAAGAAGGTAAAGGCCTTTGTTTCAAAATTGGCCATAAAAAGGTTAGCGATGACAGGTGAAAGTGGGAAACTCATGGGGACACCATCGGCCGTAATATTTATTTTGAAAGGTGATGTTTAGTACGGAATAGTTATTATTAATTTATTATTAAGAATAGTTGTAAGGATTATCTTATTTTAAGAATTAAGATTCTCTAGGCAAGTTGACTGACAGATCTATAAGTCTAAGTGGTCGGTGGGTTCCTTTCAGGTAGATGACCGCTGTCGTCTCTTTTTGTGTTAAATACATATTTTATATCCCTATTCAAAAATATAATTATTAGTTTAAGACTTGTCAGCGGGTCCTCTCGCTATTAAGCTGAACAATTGCAGCCGTCTGCCTTTTTGCAGGTAATTTATTGTCCCTGATTTCAAGAACTCACCCCTTGAATTAGATGTCACTCACTTGCCGACTCAGTTTCGTAATTTTAAGCAGTCATTAACAAGCAACCTCATCGAAAGCCTCGACTAATGCACTCGAGCGCATTCGCAACTTTGTATTTTTAACTTCAGTCAACATTAAATCGTTGTTTAGAAATCGCAGTGTTTGATTGAAGAAAACATCATCGCAAATAAGGTGATTTATTATTGCAATTTTCCCTCTATTAACTATCGCGACAAACTAGCCACGGTAACAAACAGGTGAAGTATGTGTTAAATAGGAAATGATTAATTAATGATAGGATATTGTTATATACATTATAGTTTGATTTCAATAGCTGTAGGATGATGCATGCTCTGTAGAGTTTAAAGAGGCTTGGACAGGTATTTAACTAGTTTCTAGGTGGGACAACCGAAACACTAACTATAGCACGTAAAGGAATGTTGAGGCTATGATATTTGGTTTTGGTAATTCAGCTGTACATAATACTTTGGCTACATCTTGCTTGATTTTATTTGCCATATTTTCAGGAAGAGTGGAAATAAAAGATTCTATTTGGGATATAATGTGTTCGGTAAAAATGCAATTTGGCGTTACAGTAAAATTAAAACCCTTTTCCAAAGCCTGAATAGCTAAATCGCTTACAGGGTAGTCAAACAGGTTATGTAAATTAACTTATCCGAACGCATAATTTAAAATTAGAAATCAATTAATTAATAGGTGGAATTGCACCGCTTTGTACCTCGGGTCACTGAAAGTCATGTACCTTGTACCGGAAGGTACAATCAACTGTCCGCTGAAATGGTTTTTATTGTTTCAGAAGTTATTTCAAAAGTGCCGCAAAGGCGAAGGGGACTCGATGGGTCAGCAGGTTCAAGCAGTTGCCTCTAGACAGCACTCGCTCAACCCACGGGTGTGTGTGAATGTCATAGAATAAGATTCGAAAGAAGGTGTCACCTGAGAAAATAGAAGGAGTTATCAAGCGAATAGCGACTGACGTTATGATAAGAAAAGTGCCAAAGAAAGTTGCTAAGTCTGTTATTGAGTCAAGTTCAAGTGATACAGAAACAATCGAGGACATGTTAGCTAGAGAAAAAGAATTTCTAAATGATCAAAAATTATGCGAATTTTCGAAAGTGATATAAAAAACATTTTACCTATTGTGTTGTCGAAATAATAAATTGTAGGAATAATAACAAACTTAAATATTTACACAGAATTTTAGATTTCAATGTTTATTAATGACCAACCGAATCTTATGATTTTTTGCACATTGATATTGTACGCAAACTTCCACAGCTTCACACAATAATAGAAACTGCACGTCACGATACGCAATTGCAGTTTAATGTTGAGTTTAGCGGATATAATGTTAATTAAGTTTTTAATACTTGTTATTTTTTACTTATTTTTTATTATGTTTTGATTCTTTTGTGTTCTTCAATAAAAATATGTTCTAATTTAGCATTTTTTATCACCGATCCATATGCTGGTCCAACGTACATTACCAGATTGTACCTTGGGTTAACATGCAAGAACTAACTGATTTTTTTTTTAACTGACAGCTAGAGTTTCTAATGTATTGGTTAAACTTTGAAAATATATAATTATAGAATTTATAACAACAAAAACTAAAAATTAACCCAAGGTACAACATTCTCTCCTACTGTTCTGTTGTATCAGTTAGAGTTCTTAGCATTTAGCCAAGATTAATTACTGTATGTACGAATATAGGTGGTGTTATTGTTGGGTTGCATCTGACTGTTTTGTACTAGCAGTGTTTGATTGAGGAGTATTATGCTCTTCTAGGTGATTTAGAGGTGCATATATGTTTGTTTGATTATCTGTAGTAGCATTGGGTTCAGGTGGGTATGTTCTATTTTGTTGTTACGTACAAATTGTTAAAAAAAATTATTATCGGTTGCTTCTTCGTTTGATAGTTTCAGGTAAGTAGGGGTTTTGAGGTTCGTTAACGTTGATGGATATAATTTCGGATTGCTGATGAATTTGAGAAAATAGCAAAAATTTTGTTGCATACCTGCATTGCAACAATTTTGCTGAAGAAGTAGTTGCTGTTGCCCTTGACACAATAGGAACAAAGTGTGGCTGTGGTAGATAATTTATCAGTAGCGGAAAGTGGCCGATAAGTCCGGCCCCACTAAACATTATTTAAGACCTGGCCTTACTCGTTGAAAATCAAACGAGCACTATAGAGATATCTAGGGTAAAATAGATTTACATTTTTTTATTACTAACATTAGGAAACTATCGAAAAATAGTTTTTAGGTCTGTCTATTTTATATTTTAAAAATTACCATGCAGTAAGTGTTTACTATTAACAATTATTTTAACTCGTTTCTTGTCTTCTTCCATTGGCTTGTTATCTGCTAGGGACAAACTATTGAAAAAACTACTTGCAAAGCGACACATCAATGCTGTATAGCTGCTTCAATACCCTAGAATTATTTTCAGACGATAGATACTTTTAAGTAAAATATAATCAAAAAACATCCGGACTATGTCCATTCAAGCCGGGGGTTTCTAAGAGAGCATATTGACAGTAATATTATATCTAATATTTACAGTAAATTTTTCCACAAGCATACATTACAGTAACATTGGTGTTACATTTGCCGATGACAAGGTTTTGCTATTAAAACACCAAGACCCAACAGTAGCGGCCACTCACATACAACTGAGATAAATCTGCCAATATAATGTTTATCAAATGTAAGGGAATCTCTCCCCTATCTTTCTGAATAACTTATCATTGACTCAAGCCCAGAAAGTAAAATACACCTAGATAAAAAAGTGACTTGAAGAAACTAGGTATAAAAGGAACGTAAACAGCTGGACCCCAAATTCAGCAAACATTACTGCCTATTTGGTTGTAAATCAATGTTATCACATCCCAATAAGTTGTTAGTATATAAAGTAGCATTTCAGAACAAAGGGCTATGCACAATTTGTAACGCCCCAGATTTGGAATTAACAAATACAGTGAAAAATTACTGAAACAAATTTTTTCACCTAAATTTTTACTCAGTGAACTTGCCCGAAAACGGTGAAAAAACCTATAGACTAGAAATAATTAACCCTTTATATTTGCGAAATAGATTTTTTATAAAATTACCATTCATTCATATCTCATGTGTCCTAGCAACTGCTCAATGAGTTGTATTCATAGAAATGCTACTCCCGTCCCATTAACATATTATTTAGCTTATATTTTACTATACATTTTGTTTATTGTATTTATTAGTTACAGATTGCAAATAGATAATTAATAAATTTAAAATTTTATATTACATATTCAGAAAATGACATATTATATATATACTATAAATGTTTATTTAACGAAATATCAAGAAATGTAAAATTCCAGATCAATTTTATGCTCCATATGTATAATATGTTGACAAAGAAAATAAATAAAAAAATCTTTATGTCTGTGTGGACAATTTTTTGAATTATTGCCATTTTATAACTAAAGAAATACGTAAACCAAAAAATTCGTATATAAATATAATTTTAATTGCCTTGAAACTGGTTTTTTCTATATATGATCAATTTAGCACTAAAATTATGCTATCGTTTCATCATTTAAAGCATTTATTTAAACTAAACTAGTGTTAAAGCTTTTTACGAAGTTATTTCTTTAAATATTTCTTTTGTTATGCTTAATAATAAAAAAGAATACACACGTTGCGTAAATACTAGCGTTAGCAGTAGTAGTATCGTATGTTGTAGGCAGCCACGGTTTAATGTTTGAATAGCATTAACAGCGCGTAGTAAAAATGTCTAGACTTTCTTTAGATGCGTAAGTAGTTACATGTTAGGCGGGCGTTTAAAGATCTTTTTCTGCTTTAAGTTAGCTTTTAAAGATCTGTCCTGTTTATGATTCTTGTAGTAAATCGTGCGTAGCGCTTAACTTCTATTCTCTTTTTTTATAAATCGGATAAATTGAGCATACCTACTATTACCACTTTGATTAAGTAATATTTTTATTTAAGTATTTAGGTATTTATTTTGGAATAATATTTTTGGTTTCACTAATATACAGATATGAAAATATAAATATGACGTAATAGATTACTATGAAATTAGTGCCTACAAATGTGAGTTTTAAAAAGTAAGGTTTTAAGCAAAATGTGGAAAACACGTGGAGGTATATACATATATAAAAATATACTGTATTCGCCTAAAAATATAAATTCTTTCAATAAAAAAAGTTGATTAGATGCGTTTTAATGCTTAGTCACGTTTGTTGATACAATTTTTTAAGCTTTGTGTAAAATGTGAGGTTATTATTTCAAACTTTGCAGCTTGGTGGAGTTAAAAAAACCCCTAAAATAAGATGGACGGACGGAAAAAAGGCAGGAAATGTAAATATTATCTTTTAATGGGCATGTCACCACTCGTTGGTGGTTCTGGCTCTTAATATTAATTTTATTATACAAAGGGAGGAATCATAGAGAATATTTGCACTGTTTAACATATAATAATTTATTTTAGACGGTTTAGTTAAGACAGTAATTAATATCTGCAATAACATGTATATTACCATTTTAGAGTTAATATGTTTTATAAGACATACGTTTTTAAAGTATTTGTAAGCATTTATATATTTTAGTGTTGCTATTTGTAATATTTTTTCATGGTAGATAATAAAATTAACAGCAAAATAAATGTCTAGACTAATACGGATAAATAGAATTTAATTTAACCTTGCTAATGAAAAACTTCCTCCTCTCTCCGAAACGGGAGAAATATTACTTAAGTTAATTATGTTCTAAAGACAATATTTTACAACTAAAAATTTAATAAATGACGCACAGTGTTTCTGTTTGGTTTAAATCGTGTAAAACGTATTAACAAGTAGACAGTGGCAAAAATTGAATACAAAAATATCTATAACAGCTAAAACCGATAAAAACGTTTATAGATATTTAAATAAATCAGGCAGTGTATTGTATTTGCTTATAAAAAAAGTTGAAGTAGTGTTTTCTGGGCAGTTAATGTATTTTTCTTATAAAAAATAAAAACGTAAAAGTAAGTTTTTTAATTTTTTTTTATAAATGTGTTTATTTTTCTTGTTACACTTCTTTTCTTTTTATGATACTCTTCTTTACCTTTAGGACTCTCAATGTGAAATTATGAAGAATATTTACTGGGAAAAGACATGAGAAGAAATAAATTGGCAGCATACCAACAAATAGAGTGTGAAGAGTGATAAAGAACATGAGAAGTTGAAGCAAAAGAAGTACTTTCAGAAACTTCTAATCAAAGACGGGCTATAATTTTAAAGAGAAAATACGAGATACCGGGCTTGTAGATAAAGTGATTGTCTCAGAAGTTATTAAATATGCCTTGAAAATGAAAAATGACAATATGCCGGGCCCAGGCGATGTTGGTGCGGAATTCACTAAATTAGCTCCAAATATTTTTATGGAGATATTAATCACAATATTCAATAAATGCCTTTATAGAGAAAATTTTGGGGGGTAAGGGGTGGCGCCAACATCTAGACACCCAAATGCCAACCTCACCTACACGTGGTACCCCCTGTTAGATAACAGACGAGGCTCTGGCGACCCAGCATCGGGGTGTATAACCTGATACCAGTTGTCCCGAGGTAACGGGGCCCTTGTGGCTGGGCTAATCACCCGCACAAGGTAAACAGATTCAGAGAACAAACAATCGCCTCGGAAATGGACGGAAAACTGGGAAACGGACTCTGCGCGAATCACGCATAAGAATTGGAACGTGGAATGTAAACGGTATAAACGGAAAGGAAGTAGAAATAATAGAAGAAATGGCCAAATGTAATATGGAGATGCTAGGTATAAGTGAAATAAAGAAGAAAGGAAACGGAAGACAACTATTAGATCAAGGTTACCAGCTTATATACTCAGGATCAGCAGGACGAGCTAAAGAGGGCGTAGGAATAATCCTAACTACACAGATGGCCCAACAAGTAAAACAATGGGAAGCGGTAAATGCAAGGATATTATATGTAGACCTAAAACTGCAAGAAGAAATAACCATAATACAGATCTACGCCCCCACAGAAAACTCCACAGAAGAAGAGAAAGAGACATTCTACGAAGAACTCCAAGTACAAATAGATAAAGGGAGAGAAAGAAGCAAACACATATTAATAAATGGAGACTGGAATGCCAGAATAGGAAATAGACAAGATATAGGATATGGCACGATAGGTAAATATGGAGGAGAATCTACCATAAATAATAACGGAAGAAGAATGATAGACTTTTGTGTTACCAATCAAATGTTAATCGGAAACATCCACTTTAACCATAAGATAATACACAAAATTACTTTTGAGGCAGCAGGAAGAGAAGCGAAAAGCATTAACGACTATATAACATACAACAGAGAAGCGAAATATGCCATAACAGATGTAAAAGTAATAAGGGGGGCCGAACTGCATACAGACCACAGACTGCTAATAACAGACACCAGATTTTATAGCAGGGAACCCAGGAAACAAAGAGAATATCAGAAAATAAAAATATCACTATTAAGAAAACCAGAAAAAGCAAAAGAATTCAAAAACAGATTAGAAGTCACCTTAGAAGGATGGGAAGCGAAAGAAGCAGAAGAAGGAAACCAATGGCCCATGGAAAAGAAGTGGACAATAATAAAAACAGAAATAGTGGAACAGGCAGTAAAGACCTGCGGAAAGGTAACAGTAAAGGGAGATCAAAAAAGAACCCGGTGGTGGAACGAAGAAGTAAAAGATAAAGTAAAGATCAAAAGAAAGCTTGGAAAAGGTATATACAAAGTAAGAAAGATTGCGATAAACAACACTATATGAATAAAATAAATGAAGCCAAAGAAGCGGTACATAGAGCAAAACAAGAAACTTGGGAGGAATTCGGAAAAGAACTAGAGACGAAATTCAACGAAGATAACGGAAGACAGTTTTGGAAAGTAATCAGAGGGCTAAGAGGGAAATATGGAAAGCAAGTATGGAGTATAAGGAACAACAAAGGCATAGTAGAAACAGAAGAAGGAAGAATCTTGGAGGCATGGAGAGAGTATTACAACAACATATTTAAAAAAGATGATAATATCCGGGGCAGAGAGAGAAGAGGAACAGTTCAGGAAGAAGAAGAAGAAATAGACATAGAAATAGAAGAGGTGATAGAAGCCGTAAAACATATTAAACAAGGAAAAGCAGGAGGTAGAGATGGCATAACTCCAGAAATGATAAAGAATGGGGAGATAGAATATTAAAGTGGATAAAAGAGATATGTCAACTAGTCTGGAAAGGGAAAAATACCAGATGACTGAAGAAAACATAGTGGTACCTATACACAAGAAGGAGATACAAACGATTGCGGCAACTACAGGGCAATATGCCTTTCTTCAATAGTACAGAAGATATATTCAAGAATACTATAAAGAAGATTACGAGAAGAAGTTGAAAGATCATATCTTTGTACTAACAACAGTTACAGAAAAGAGATTAAAAAGGGGAAACCCTTTGTATCTAGCATTCATAGATATAAAATCAGCATTTGACTCAGTACCCAAACAAACAATATGGAATGCGCTAGCAGAACTAAATGTATCATACCCATTACAACAGGCCATAAAAAGAGTATACGTTAATGCAAAAGGAAGAGTGCGAATTAAAGGGAAAGAATCTCAAAGCTTTGAAATGGAAAAGGGGATCAAACAAGGAGACTCACTGAGCCCCCTACTGTTCCTAATAGTAATGAATTAGATTATTCAGGAAGCAAAAGAACCAAGATTCAATGTGAAGGTAGGAAATTGGAATTTAGAGCCCATATATATACAATGCCTCATATATGCAGACGACATCGTGCTTCTAGCAGACTCAACTAGAAAACTACAACTAGCAATAAACAAATGGAATAGAGCGATAGAAAGAAGAGGTATGAAAACAAACACAAACAAGACTAAAATTATGAAAATCGAGAAAAATGATACAAACGAAAACACAAGAATAATATGCAACGGGGAAGAACTAGAATGGGTCAATAACTATGAATATTTAGGAACGATAATAAATAAAACTGGCACGATAGAACAGGAGATTATGAATAGAAGAGATAAAGCAAGCAAAGTATATTATGCAATTAACAAATCAATAATAGCGAAAAAATAAGTAAGCATGCAAACAAAGCTTAGGGTATACAAAAGCATATACACACCAGTATTAACATATGGGGCGAAGAGCTGGACAATACAAGTTAAAACCAGAAGCAAAATTACGGCGAGTGAAATGAAATATCTAAGAAGACTAGTAGGTAGAACAAAAAGAGATCGCATACGAAATACAATAACCAGAGAAGAAGTAGGTCAGCAACCGCTAATACAAGAGGTAGAGAAGAGACAATTACAGTGGTATGGGCACATAGTGAGGATGTCAAGAAATAGAGACCCCAGAAGAATTCTAGAAGCAAAGCCAGAGGGAACAAGAAGCAGAGGAAGGCCACGAGAAACATGGAAACAGAGCTTAGAAAAGAGGGTAGAACATAGAGGAAAACACCTAAGAGAAGTAAAAAGAATGGCAGCCAACCTTGGCAACTTCCGGAAGTGGTTAGAGGACCCAACGCTTTAGGGCATAAGGGAGAAGGAAAAGAAGAAGAAGAGAGAAAATTTTTTTCAAAAATAGAAGAAAGCGATAATTTTATTCACACTTAAGAAGATTAGTAAGAAAATATATAAGAACTATAAAGGCATGGGGGTAATATGTACAGTTGTAAAATTATCGGCGAGTCTTTAAAATAAATATGATACCAAATACAGGATTACAAGGAACAGAATAGCTTCAGAGGTAAGCACTTTTGTGAACGTAATATTTACGATTAAACAATTAATTAAAAAACATCTCAAACATAAGAGAGAGTCGTTCATTTTACTTTTGTAGTATCACCGAATAAGTTATGGTATAATATAAGAAGCGTTGTGGTCGTTTTAGCTTACACTAATGCTGTAAATGCTCTATATTTTGGTTGATTCAGCTCAACAAAGGTTGAAAATAAATTTTCTGTTGATATTAAAGTAGATAAAAAACCAAAACAAGTCTGTTTGTTTGCTCCATTCAAAATTTAATGAAAGTATTATTATGAGGATCTTGTAAACAAAAGTTTAGCCAAATAAGTACATATAATAATCGGAGATGATTTACTTACCCTATAAGGTACTATTTACCGATGACTTGCTATTGATAACTGTTAACAGTAAAGATTCCAACGGTATGCTACGGCAGTTCTTAGAAGAATATGATAAATAGTAAAAGACCAAATATATACATGCTAGTGAGAGCCGACGTCAAGTACTCAAAAGGATACAATAACCCATAAAATTATTAAAATAAAAATTAAATAAAAAATAAAAAACAAACTCTGAATTATACTAAAGTAGTGTAAGAAAGTAATTTTAAAAATTATTTATGTCTAATTATCTTTGAAAAAGAATTGCTAACAGTACGTTAGAACGGTAGAATATATATATAATCTTCAAAATATCGGAAGATTAGTGAGGATTTATCTCAAGAAATAACACTACATAATAAACTCTTAATATCTGACAGAGTATTGAAAACATTATTTAACATAATTATTTTTTTTATGTTCCGTTGATTACTCAAAGATTATTAATTTATATTATAAAATAAAAGCGAGTCCTCCAATATTTCACTTATTTCATGTTAAAGCTTTTACAAGGGAAACTTGTTATACTGTGTGGTTTAGGTTGTGTCGCAACACTTTCATTGTTTTGGCCTAATTTTTCTCTTGCTACTCTCGTTAAGGACAGTATATCTGGAACTGCTAGCTACGTGGTCATAGTGCTCACCCACCTTTAACTCAGCATATAGGACGCAGCGTGCATCATTCTTGCAGCTAACGACTTTGTGGCCAGTTCCACCGCATTTCATGCAGAGTTTAGATCGGTCGACCTCACTTCTACATTGTCCTCACTTCTACATTATTTGGCAACATGTCCTGAGTTCCAGCATCGCAAGCACTTTAGAGGCCGGTTTACCTCTCTTATCCTACAGTTCACTAGGCCAATCCGGATCTTGCCTCTGTCGCCAATGGCTTTGCACGCGACCTCAATTGATAGTCTGACGGAGGCGATTTGAGTTTTGCCATATGCCACTCGTATAGACTTTACCGATTCCACCTTAACAATGATGTATTCTCCGACCACTTTTTGGATTACTACCCTTACCTCATCTTTTGTAGTCGTTTCATCGATATCTTTGATTTCCAGATCTACCTCATGAGTTTTGTTAGTGACATCTACCTCATCTTTAAGTAGCTCCCCCATCAGGCTTTGCAAGGGTTCTATCTTGTCCCCAACCTTTCGATTCAGCACAATCGACATTTGACCTGAAGCCGTTCTACGTACCTTCTCAAAGCTGTCCTCGACGTCCTTATTAGGCATTCCTTTCTTGACCTTCTTGAGGATATCTGCTTAAGACTTGTTTGGTTTAGCGCTTATAAAAAGTGCATCGTATAAGTACACTCTTCTCACTTTTTCCGCCTTTTTTGTTGCGATAGCAATCGGCGATGGGGGTTTTCGCACTTTTAGGTACCTTTATATTATTTTCCTTCCGAGAAATAGGCGGTATTTGTGACGTCCTTTCCTCACTGGGTTTGACGCACCGCATTGGTAACCTCTACACTCGTACTTTATCGTATTCTTTAAGTGTCCTTAGTGTTGATTTTGCCATCTTTTTAAGATCACCAAGAAGGTTTTCCTTCTCTATGATGAAACTTACTACAGCTTCAATCTCCTTTTTTAGTTTGTCAAAACATTGTTCGGGCACCTGGTCACATCTAGTGTTGGATGTTTCAGAAGCCAGATCACTAATCTCCGCTCCCACTGGGAGCGCATTAAGCAATGGCGTTCTCGGGCAGTTGCCTGTGTCACTTGTAGCTTTGCATGTTACAGGGCCCGAGTGACCAAACTCTGCAACACTGCGGTCATTGGATGACGACGCCAGGGAGCCCGCTTGCTCACTCCCACCGTAAACATTTTCCCTAAACTGCTCTCCATATTTATGGAATATGATCATTGAGTGACCCCCTGTATGTACGTATGTATGTATGTATCTATTTATGCATGTATGAATGTATGTATGTATGTATGATTTTTGATAAGGTTTGGTACAAGCGTCTAATATTTATGTTGAAGAAAGTCATCTCGCATCTATACTACAGGACTCTCAAATTATACCTCAATGAAATGCTCTTCCAAGTGAAGTATGGCGAAGCGATATCTGATGTAAATCCCATTCAATCCAGAGTGCCGCAAGGTATTGGACCTGTTGTATCTTTTATACACAGCAGACATTTCTAGAAATCCCATTACATTCATAGCAACCTACGCTGATGATACGGCACTCCTTGCCTCACATCAAAACCCTAACGAAGTTGCAAAACCCCGCAGTAAAGTTTAAAAAATTTTTGCGAATGATTTACAAAATAGTGTGAATCACATTCACCTAATGTAGCGCTACCGCACTTAGAGTTAATGGTCACGCTTTCCTACAAGTTGATAGTGTATGATACCTGGGACTATATCTTGACAAATGATCAACTTGGAGAACTCACATATGGACCAAGAGGAAAAAACTTAACCTTAAACTACAAAACTCCTACTGGCTGCTAGGCTGCAAATCTAAGCTTTTCCTTGCTAAAAAAATTTCGTATATAAAACTGTGTTATAATCTATTTGGAACTATGGTACGCAGTTGTGAGGTACTGCTTCACACTCTAACATGGAAATACTGAAACTGTTCTAATCCAAGATCTTTTGAATTATAACCAACGCTTCCTATTTTGTGCCGAACAAAGAAATACGGGACAACCTAAATGTGTTAACAGTGTGTCTCGGTAAATTATAAACTTATTTCAATACGCTTGCATTAAACCTTTTAGACAACAAGAAGTGCATAAACTAAAACGTTTTAAACCATTAGACCTCCCATTTCGCGCTTTCATCTAACTTATCAGATTAAGCATCTATTGTAAATATTATTGAATTAAGTTATTATTAAGGAGAGGTGCTAAAGGGTATTCCTCTTACACTTTATTTCAAGTATCATGTTAACTTTTTATCTGAAATGCTTATCGCTGTGTAACAGATTGCAAATAAACAAACAGAAAAGAATCTTGGCACGATAGCATCATAAAAAGATTGACTATTTGCCTGAAAGTTAGTTGTATATTCAGTTATAAAATTTACGCATTGTCCACAGGGACAGATTGTAAATAAACTAGGAAATAAAAAAATATTAAAAAGTTACTTATGCACCAGACGTTGATAAGTTTCACTCACAAACCCAAGCCATGAAATAAAAGTTCAAAAGTGTTTAAAAACAAAAAGAGAACTTGATGTTGGTTATTGAATTCATGTTTTTTAAAACTTTTCTGTTTTTAATGGTTTGAATGTGATTGATTACATTTTTAAAATTTTTCTGCTTTAATAATAGGAAAATACTTTGCGATATTGTTAATTTCACAGTTTTAAGAAACCTGTCGATTCAATGTATATTAGAAGGAAATACTTCTGTATTAATTGTTAAACTTTTTTAGACTATTATTTTTGATTACCTTAATTTGTTTTTATTATGAGAATCATATGCATTAATTATAAAAATATTCTTTGATTATTACTACTCAGTTGACTAACAAAAATAATGTTTAAACTTCTTTTAATCAAAATAATAAAAATATATTTAGAACACTAGGCTGCAATTACAAAATATTGTTTAAATTCTCTTCTTCGCAATACATTTAGCTAAGCAGCATGTTACACTTTCTAATGTTGTCCTCTATTTAAGGATTACTGCATGCAAAAAATCTGATTTATTTGACGCCGAATTGCAGTAACCTCGGCAATCAGTCTAAGTGCAAGAGCTGCAATTTGTGCTTTATATCACTTTCCTAGTTCTTGCAGAGCATGACCGCTTGTGGAACGTGGGAGCGAAAACTCGATCAGTTTAGGGCTTTTACCAAATGAAACATTGACTCGTCGATCTCCCGGGGGCACTCGACCGGCCAAATAGGACGTGTTAACTTGGATTAATTTGCTGATGAGCGCGTTCCAAACAGTAAAAAGGTACTGATAAAGGAACAATGCGATTTGTGAAGCTTACCGAAATACTGGCTTTGCTAACAAGGACAGCTTTGCTAAATGCAGCGATAATCCTGTCTGTAGGGCTGGAATGAAGTATTTATCATCACATCAAAACATTAACTTTATTGGATATTATTATACAAATTATGTTATTGAAATCAAATTCTATATAAAATTGGCCGTAAAATATGTTTGATTAACATCGTATGCTTGTGAATAATATAATATTTTGGCTATGTCAACCCCGGAAGCTTAAATGTATAAAATAAATACAATTGAAAACGAAAATTATGTTGATATAATGGTGACATATGTGGTCTATCTCGAATATATGGAGCCATATTATACATTTTATTATATTAATGTCGACTTGATACTCTTTGATACTCTATTATAATAAAGGGCGTCCTAAAAAAAACGCAGGATTCAAATTGTGCGTCATTTTTTTCTAAAGGTTGGCACCGTTTTGCTTAATATTTTGTAGTAATAATATTGCGGTAAAAAAATTACGCGACAGCTTCGGAAGGAGAGATGCACCAAATGAAAAAAAAAACTTAAAAAAATATAATTAAAAATTTAAAACACACAAATTCGGTGGTAAACAACAAAAAAATAGAGCGACCGTTCACCTGAAAACATTTTCGCTGCGAACGATTGTGTGACGGAGAGTCCAGAAACCTCGGTGCGCCGTCAGTCACTGCAACTAAACATTTCAAAAAGCACCATGTAACGAATTTTAACAAAATATCCACATCTGTACCATTGAAAATTCAATTAACTCAGGATCTAAAACTACACGATTATTTTAAATGTCGGATATTTGTCGATTGGATGCTGGAGGATCCAAAGTTGACGGAAATTTTCCTAAAAAATCATCTTTAGTAACGAGGAGCATTTCTACCTTAATGGTGTGCCATAAAGCAAACTTAACGCATTTGGGACATAGAAAACCCTCGGTTATTTAAAAAGACGCCATGAATACCCAAAAATTAACAGTTTAGTGTGGATTTTATACTGATGGAGTGATTAAGCCATTCTTTTTGAAAATAAGACCGGAAACGCAGTAGTAGCTATCGATGGTGAACATCATTGTGAGATGATAATAAATTTTTGTGGCTTGATTTGGACGACAAGGGTTTGAATGACTTGTGCTTTTAGCAGAACAGCTTCATCGGTCATATAAACATCCAATTGTCGGGACAAAAATTGAATGGGCAATTTATCTCTCAAAACAGAAAAGTGAACTGACTCCAAAGGTGTTGTGACTTTATATAGTGCGATTTTTTCTCTGGAGAATCGTGGAAACCATGTTTTATGTTACAAAAATTTTCTGAACTAAAGGCAAAACTTCTCACTTTGTCAGAAGAATTGGAGATTGTCAAATGAGACACGTAAGATATTTGTCAAATATTCTATTTTATATGTAATGGCAGCGTTTGACATTTAAAATAGCGTCACAACTTTATCAACTGATACATTTTTTTCTAAAATTTAATTTAGCGTTTTTGGGCAATCTGTAGATGTATCATTTGGAAACGTTACATTTGTGGCAAATTGTTTCTATTCTTTTTAAATCTTTGTTTTAGCACAAAGTAAATATTTTTTGTCAGATTTACTATTGAAATATCCAAAATTCATCTGAATAATTTTATTTTCGTTGAAGTAGGTCTTCTGCTTGGTAATAGCAAATGTGTGTTTTTATTTCCATCAGCAACCAATCCTTCTGCAAGCTCTATCAAAAACGCAAAAAAGATTTGTTACTTCTATGTCTCAAGTCATTAATAATGAATAATTATTATTCATGTGTTTTAACAATTTAGTCAATAACTTGAGAAATAAATAAAAAATATTTTTTTATCACTTGACGAACTTCTCTCATAGCTGTAAAGACCTATAAACTGATCACCCTGAGCAAGTCCATTTATTTTCTGTCAATAACGCATTGATTGTGGACAATTAATAGATTCTTGTTGTTCTGTCTGCATTATCTTTGTAATTTTGCTCAATGTTATCTATTCCCTCAAATATTAATTTTGAAGTATCATCAAAGTTTCTACATCCTGTATATTGTAAAATACAACACAAATGTAATTAAAACTAATGTAGTGGGTTGTCAAAAGAACTTGTCATTGTTTATTAAACTTGTAATGGAATGTCCTGTTATAATACCAATATTTTTATCCGTCAGTTTATATAGCATCTTTTACGTACAGCGATTCTTGCTTCCATAAGTTTACTCATAATTATAGAAATATGTAAGTTCTCAAAAAGAAAATAGCTATAAAATAGTTTTAAATTTTAATAAAATTACTATTTTGAGCGATATAGAATCTAATATAATAAGAGAATATTAAAATTTTGATATATATGTTTTTGTATTTCTTATTACATTATTAAATTTTCTGTTAGCTTTTTTGTTATATGTACTTTTTGTGATATAATACAGCTACATCTTAAAAATATTTACATTTTTTGTGGTACCTACTAAAGTTCTATGAATTTGTTCACAAATGCAGTGATTCTGCACGCAAATTCGATGTATCCAAAAGGAGCGAAAGTGTCTAGTTATATCTGCCACAGTGACCAGAGCTTTATTATAGTCAATCAAATTTTTTATTTATTTTGGACCTCGTTTTTGCATATAATTAGCTAAGTTAAAATAATTGAAGAGTAAATTTAAAATAACTTTTTGCAAAAGAATGTTTTGTGCATAGTGTCGGAGTGACGCTTACTGTTGAAACCGGAGTACAAAATAAACAATTGTGAGTTAGTATTATAATTAACAATAGAACTTTGTTGTAATGTACAATGCGCACAGTGTCAAATTTTGTTGTTAAATATAGGAAGGCCGATCCAATAAAAACCTGTTTCTTTTTTAGCCCCGCAAAGGAAAAGGTCGCAGCTTTTAAGCTTTACAGATAGATATGTTTGAAAGAGATTGTTCTCTTAGAATAGAGGTATTTTTTTAGCTGGTACCCCGATGATATGAGAACAAGAGATATCCCCTTTCATTGCGCAATTAATTATTATCGTGTTTTTAAGACGAAAGGAGAAAAGCCTTTTGTTATGTTGAGAAGATTTAAGCCACAATTTGGAGTAACGTCTCTAAGAAAACTCAAATGCGTGACATAAATCATTCTTGGGAGAACGTGAATCAGTTGAAAATAAAGATCACTGATGTCGCCGAGAACCAATGCGGTCGATGAGAATATTTGCATTTTTTTAACTTTTGAACGGAATAAAACTTGTATATTGGTGAAAAAGTGGCAATTTTTTTAATTTGAGACGTTATCCTGTTTCAAAGCAACGCTCAATTTTATATAACTGCCTAAATTTGATAGAAATTTGATTATCTTACTGCGAGTATCATTAGGGATATTAAAGAAAGCACTTGGAGGACAAAGATTTCACGACGGTGTTACTGCCAAAGCATTCATATGTAATTGGTTGATGTCAGAACCACATTCATTTTACAATAAAAAGATTACTGGTTCTTTAGCAAAATTGGTTGCCTATTCAGATTATATATTTTTATGATTGTTTAATAAATTAAATTAGTTTTGGTTTACATTTCGTTTATTCTTGTAAATAAGTTCAGTACAACAACAACCATCCTCTCTAATGTCAACGCAGCTTGTACCTCAATCTTTTTTTCCTCATATAAACAACGTTTATATTATGCAAAATTTGTAACCCTTTCAACTTATGGTTTAACAAAACAAAATTACTTCAATGCAAGTATATTTGAAGCAACAATGGAAAATGCAAATTTTAATAAAAAAAATACTAAATTTAAAGAATTACTCAGAAAACAAAAAGAGTAAACGGATTATTTGTTAAGCGCTACACAAATAACAAATGAATATACGGTGGTGTCACACAATGAAGACGACAAAAAAGATAATGTAGCATTGCAAGAAACAAAGAGACCAATATTGACCTACGGTGTTTATAATATACACAAGTCAAGGATTATTGCTTTTTCATATTAACAAAAAATAGCAAAGCTAAAGCTCATCCAAGTTATATTAAGTATTATAGCATTGTCATAAAAATTTTGACAAATAAAGATATTAAATTTTGATTTCTTTAACATAAATAAGATAGGAAATTTATAGTAGTATCATGCAATAGTAAATTTAGCATTGTTAATAAAATTAAGAAGTATAATTGAATCTCTTTAAAGTAAAATGCAAAATAATTTTAATAGTCAGTAATCAAATACTTTAGAAACTACTGCTATGGGACTCCAAGATGTGTTAAGTATACTGAAGAACATTTAAGAAAGACCTGTGAACGAAAAGACAGCTAAAAACTGCCACAGTAACTGCCCTATAAAACACGAAAGGTAACCGGTAGGAAATAAAATTCAAAATCGTAAATTTTCCCTATTCAGGTCTAAACAAAATTTGAAACAAGTGTAACTAGAAATATTATATACCCAAAAGGCTAGCGATAAAAGTCAACGACTGCAACAAGTAGACAATCAGCAATAAACTAAAGTACGGGATCAGATGCGGACAAATAATAAAATTCAAGCAATGATGGCTTAAATGATGGAAAAAATAAACAACATGCTTACTCCGCTTATTATTATAATTTTGAAATAGCCATATTAGTTCAATTAATATTGTTTGTTACCGCGGCTAGTTTGTCGCGATAGTTAATAGGGGGAAAAATTGCAATAACAAATCCCCTTATTTGCGATGATGTTTTCTTCAATCAAACACTGCGATATCGAAACTACAATTTAATATTGACTGGAGTTAAACAAAAATACAAAGTTGCGAATGTGTTCGAGTGCATTAGTCGAGGCTTTCGATGAGGTTGCTTGTTAACGACTGACTATTACAAAACTGAGTCGGCAAGTGAGTGACATCAAATTGAAGGGGTGGGTTCTTGAAAACAGGGACAATAAATTACCTGCAAAAAGGAAGACGGCTGCAATTGTTTAGGTTAATGACGAGAAAAGCCGCTGACAAGTCTTAAACTCATAATTATATTTTTGAATAGGGTCATAAAACTTGTATTTAACACAAAAGAGACGACAGCGGTCATCTACCTGAAAGGAACCCACCGACCACTTAGATTTATAATCTGTCACTCAACTTGCCTAGAGAATCTTAATTCTTAAAATAAGATAATCCTTACAACTATTCTTAATAATAAATTAATAACTATTTCGTACTAAACAAATAGTATATTTGGAAATGCCGACAGTTTTATAACATTTGTAATAAATAACAAAGTAAGTAAATTTCCTTCACGCAAAAAATAGCTAACTTCATGTTGTCCGTCCGTCTGTCCGTCTGTCCATCTTCGAAAGCGTCTTCAATGCGACTTTGGAATTCGGCATCTTTCCGAGATGCTGGAAAATCCAAACGGTACGGTTTATCCCGAAGCCGCATAAAGATGATCCTACCGACCCAGGCAGCTTAGATAGAATTAGTATAACGCGAGTAGAATACGTGGTACGTAAAAACGGCGGTTTTCACGAGCGACAAAACGGTTTTCATGCGGGGAAGTCCACGACAGACGCGATCGAGTATGCGGTCTCCGATGTCAGGGACGCGAGGGACGCGAAGGAGTATTGCGCATTAATAGCGTTAGGTGGCCTGGAATTATCCGGGAACTAGCTGAGAGAGAGTGTCCGCAGAATCTCCTCTCGCTACTAAAACACTATTTTTGCGAGAGAATAGCACAGGTAGAAACGAGTGACGGTATCGTGACGCGAGAGATAACGCGGGGGTGCCCTCGGGGTTCGTGCTCTGGACCGGCATACTGGAAGCTGATATACGAGAGTATATTTAGAGTTTAGTTGCCGCAAGGATGCCGAATCGTGGGATTCGCGGACGACACCCTTTTAATAGTTCGGGCGGCGCAATTTAAAACGTTAAAGGCGTGCGGAAACGAGGCGCTCGGAGCGCTCAAAACATGGGCGGATAGCGCGAAATTGCGATTTAATGCATAGAAAACGGAGGCGGTATTTTTCGGTACGCGACCTGGGCAGGAGAGACTGACTTTCCTGCTCAATGGCGAGCGCGTCTATTGCAAGGACCACATCCGGTTCCTTGGGGTAGAAATCGACCATCGATTGAGTTGGAAAAGTCACATACGTGCGGTTTGTGACAAGGGGAAACAAATTTCCCACCGAATCGGGGCGGCGGCGCGATTAACGTGGGGTTTTCGGGGTAAAACGGCGGCGCGCGTTTTCGTAGGAGCAGTACAGCCGGCTATGCTGTACGCTGCTAAAATTTGGGCCGAAGGGTGCAAAGTTAGAGAAACTAGGGACTTGCTAAGCGTGCAGAGGGTACTCGCAGTTAAGGCGGCAAGTGCTTATCGCACTGTAGCCACCGAAACCGCGTTAGTATTGAGCCAGTTACCGCCTTTGCATTTTGTGTTGCAGGAGGCGGCAGATCGCAGGAGCCTGACGACCGGGCCGGAGCAGCAACTCCGAGAGGAGCTGGGGCTGCGGCAGGGCGTCATCGAGCGGAGGCAGTCCACGGAGGAGACGGGCCACCCGGCCGAGCGAGACGGCATTCCATTCAGCGTGGCGGAGCCGGAGAAGCAACAGCTGTGCTGCTACGCGGACAGATCACGGGCAGACGACGGGAGAGCAGGAGCCGCGTTTGTGGTCATGCAAGGAGAAGAAGAGATTTATTGCGAACGAGCCAAACTCGCAGACTGGAGCACCATCTTCCAGTGCGAGCTCATAGCCATCCGAGAGTGCCTAGCG
Source organism: Sinelater perroti (assembly GCA_036346155.1). Lineage (NCBI taxonomy): Eukaryota > Metazoa > Arthropoda > Insecta > Coleoptera > Elateridae > Sinelater > Sinelater perroti. The sequence continues at coordinate 63,259 of JARFIY010000278.1, forward strand.
TACATTCAGAGGCACAGAGCAGTTATCCCAAGATGCGCGATAATATCTGACAGCAAGTTAGCGCTACTTGCTCTAAAAGTGCGAGAGCGCCGACGGATTTGCAAGTTGAGGTGTGGAGCCTTGTAAAGTCGCTGTCGGCCGAGATCAACGTCCGATTCCATTAGACCAAGGCGCACATCGGGACTCCAGGCAACGAGCGTGCGGACCAGTTGGTCAAAGAGGCAGCGGCAGGAGATGGACCGCCTATATTCGAGACGGTACCATGGGGCTCGTAAAGAACCGGTTACGAGCCAGGACGAGAGCAAGATGGGAGCAGAGATGGCAAGCAGCGGAGACGGGGCGACATGCGCGGATATTCATCCTCACAGTCGACACGGCGCGACAAGCTGCGGAGTGATTTAACCGCCACACCGTCCAGCTTATTACTGGGCACGGCAACTTCCGGTCATAACTAGTCCGAATCCGGAAGCTGGCGGAAGATCAAAACAGATGAGCGTGTGGGGAGGTCGACGACGTCCTGCTGACCTGCAACATGGAGGACAAGACCAGGGCCAGGGCAGAGAGGACCCTAATTACCAACGGCTGGAGATGGCCACGAACGCGGGAGGAGCTTGAGGGACTTTCGAATGTGCGTGAATGGTGGACGGCTCTTACGGTTTTTGCGGAATGGGGTGCGAGATTACGTGTTGACGCGAACTTGTGATGGGCAGGCGGGGGTTGGGAAAATAAGTGCTGGTGCGAGATGCGAACTCTTTGGACAGTTTTTAACAGATACTAAGTGCGGCGTAGTTTAAGGTAGATTTAGTATGTTTCTTTGCATAGTATTGTAAAAGCCAGGAGGACTCGGAGCCATCAGCGGTTTCGAGTCGCCTGCCCTGACTCGGGTTTTTGTGGTTTTCTCGGGTCCTGCACTAAGGCTAATGCCGGGGCAGGTAAATTTGCCACAATAGTTTAAAGAAACTGAGCAATGTTAAAATACAGGTTTTGCGGAATATCGTAATGCGGTTGCGGTAGTGCTGGTATAGTACCGTAAGGCGGAGCACCAGCCAATTATAAAGTCATTCCTGTAATGATTCATGAATATATTTTCATCAATAAATTATATGTCCGTCTGTCCGTCTGTCCGTCTGTCCGTCTGTCCGTCTGTCCGTCTGTCCGTCTGTCCGTCTGTCCGTCTGTCCGTCTGTCCGTCTGTCCGTCTGTCCGTCTGCCCGTCTGTCCGTCTGTCCGTCTGTCCGTCTGTCCGTCTGTCCGTCTGTCCGTCTGTCCGTCTGTCCGTCTGTCCGTCTGTCCGTCTGTCCGTCTCTCCGTCTCTCCGTCTCTCCGTCTCTCCGTCTCTCCGTCTCTCCGCCTGTCAAAAGTCAATTAGACTAGAGGGTTCTCAAATTTGGGAGAGTGCTTCGCCACTTCGCCACTTCGCTATGCGTTGCAAGCTTTGCAGGTTTTTTTATATTATAAATTACATTGACGAACCAGGTTATGGTCGCACAACAGTGATAGCAAAGAACTCAATAAAACACTAATCAAGTCGTCGGTACTGGCACGAACAACTTTAATTTTTCTATTAGTTATAGACGTTGCATTTTCAAAAGTTAACCAAGGTATAACTTTTACAGCAGTTACTGTCTGCAAAATCTATTCAAAATAATTTTAATATTTTTTTTCTTATTTTTGAAGGAGACTATAATTCAAAAAGCCAACAGTAAGAATTAAGAACAACTTAACACCAAGATAGAGAATTACTAAAAGTTGTAGATCAAATTCAATTAAATGTTACAGCAATTGGTAAACTAATCCGTTGGCCTTCAGATCCACATAAAAACTTCTGACCTATAGATTTTTGTGTTACAAAAGAAATAGGCACAAGCAATATTAAAGCAGCATCTCATTGCGAGTTGTCAGTGGATAGCATAGCAGCTAGGTGTTTAAAAATTAAAATCACCTTTACTATATAATTGACTTACTAATATATAGAAATAGAAAATACAAATAGATAAATAATAAATAAGAAATTTTAGTTGAATATGAAAATAAAAATAAAAAATATATATTAACAATGTTGCAGAAACTTAAAAACAAAGAGTACAAACTTTTCTTTGTTTCATTACTCCAAATCACGAAAAATGAAAAGGTAAATATTAATATTAGTTAAACAGAGGATACTTATGGAAAACTATTATTGATTTAATAATGCATAATACAAGAGTATAATAGAATAGGCAACTTTAATGTACCATTAGATGTTAAAATAAATTACAATATCACATATAACATATTACAATATAGAAATATAAGCTTATTAAAGTAGGTTAAATATTAGTTAAAATCGCATCTACATTTGCTATAAATTTTTTGGCCGATTCTTTTTTGTTTTTTGTCAATTTTTTTCTTTTATTCGACGTCAGTTCTTTCTATTTTAAGTTATCGACTACTTTATTATTACATCTTTTTCTTCGTCTGCCTCTTTATCTTTTATTGCTGAGATCTTGGCTCTCATGTTCTTTTTGTTGTCTTTTCTTCGCTCATCGACACCATAAGACCTAATCATTTTAACTTGATGCTCTTTAAGATTAATTATCCTTTTAATTTCTTTCTTATCTTGTCATTTTTAATCTTGTCTTTTCTCTTAATTTCATTTACTTCACATAAGAAGCTCATTTCCATAGTTTGAATTTTGTTTTATATCTGCTTTGTTAGAACCAAACTTTTAGTTCCGTACATCAGTATCGGTTTTAATCTAGTTTTTCGTTTTCTTAGAAAATCCTCCTTTTCCAATAAATGTGTTTTTTTAGTGCATGGTAGACTTTGACTGCGCTTACAGTCTATCTTTTATTTTCTTATCGATTCTTCCGTTTCTCTGAATCTTGACTCCCAAATATTTAGATAATTTAAATTTTTCAATTTTGATAGCATATATTTTTATTGAATATCTAGTTTCTTTTTCCTATTACAATTATATTAATCTTCTTTATTTTTATATTTAAGTTTCTTGCAAGTACTGCGTTTTTCCGCATGTCCAAATTGTGTTATAGGTCTTTCTTATTTTTTGTGTACCTCAGCAAGTTATCGGTGAATACACTTTCTGATACCTCTATTAGCTCCATGTTTATATAGCCTTCTTTTAGTTTTTTAAGTTTCTCCCTTATTTTTTTAAGGCATCGTTTATTGCTGTTAAATAACGCGGGGCTAAGAACTCACCTTTATCTTAGCCCCTCTACTGTTTAAAATTCAACAGTGTGAGTTTGCGGTTTTTACATAGGTTCTTGTGTTTTTGTATGGACTTTTTATGCCTTATCCTTTACCGTTCTCCATTTTAGGCTGTTGCACATCAGTTTCCTTTTAACGCTATCAAATGCGTTTTCAAGGCCAACAAATGTTCTAAGTATTTTATTTGATGTAAATTTTTTTATTAGCTGTTTAACTGTAACTGTATGATCCTGCACTTTTCTATCCTTTCTACACTATGCATCTTGAAGGTGATGTTCTATTTACGTCATTCGTTTCCTTTATAAAATACTTTCGTATATCCTGGTTGACTATCACTGGCAATGTAATTCACATGTAGTTAGTTATTTATTATGGAGTGTCAATAGAAAATTAAAATGATTTTAAAAAACAAGTTTGCCTATTAGAACAGCAAATAGTAATTGGGTAGAAAGTTCTAGTTAAAAAAACACGTTCGCTAATTTACTTAAGATTGTGCTTGAACCATTGTTTCTAAACGTTTCTGCGCTAGAAGGAAGAAAAACTACAAATTTGTTAATGACAATGCAATTCAAATTAATAAATCGTTTATAGTAACAGAAATTAAATGAACTATAAAAGGTTTAAAATTAAATAAAAATTACAAAAAATATCTAAAACTAATTATATGTGTATTTAATGTTATTACTAGAATAGGTTTCTTTCCATATCAATGGAAAATAGTGTAAAGTAGCTTTAGTTTTAAAATCTGAAAATCTTTACAGTTTTAGTAAAAGTATTAGAAACATTGCAATAGAATTAATTGTTTTGGAAAAATACCACCAACTTGATTTCTAAGAAAAACATAGCTCCACAGAATAATCGCCAAAATCAATCACAGGCTACAACTTAAAATATATTATTCTGTAGTTTTTTCTTGATGTAAGCCAAGTATTTAATAAAGCCCGGCATATTGGATTGCTATTCATAATCGAAATCAAACTGCTAGCTTACTATAAAGTATTAATATTATGCCTAGACAACATAAACTTTCAAGTCAAGCATGAAAAACAACTAATACCGCTGTACCCAATACAATCAAGAGTTACACCAGGACTTGCGTTATAACAACTGCATAATGCAGACCTTCCCCCAACAAGAAAAGCAATGGTAGACGCTTATGCAGATAATACTTTTAGTGTTAGTTTCGCACAATGAATCAAACTTATGATCTCAAATATTTAAAAAAATCTAAATGAATAGAAGACATCTTGCGTCAAAAAACATGCACACCAATAAACTTAAATAGCAATCTTATCTCTGAACAAGATCCTTCGTGATAGATTTAAATTGGTGACTTGTCTAGAAGGCATATTTGGAAGAATAGAAGCTATAACTGGGAATAAGATGTTTTATTTTCTATGATATTACACGACACTTAACGGTAAATGTGGGAGCGGATAAGTAAGTAAAATATTACACAATGTATCACATAAGAATAAAAATAAAGTTTTAGCCAACGCCTAGCAGTTGGAAGATTTCAGAGTTCAGTTTTTTAAACTTTTAGATTATTAGTAAGTTAAGACTACCGCCGTAATGAACAGAAGTATCAAATTCAGAGAGCTATAAATTATTTAAAATTTATAAAAGAAATACAATAAACATTCTATTTGTTTATTGAACATTTCATTAACTTGGAGAACATTTCTGTTTTAATATTCATGATAAACGTTGTTCTTTATTCTTGCTATTTATGTCTTTATTAATATTTAATTTATGTTATAATGTTTCTATTTATGTCTCTGTTAGTATTTTATTCACATTTTTTGTATTTTTCTTAACTTATTGCAGTTTGTGTAAGATGGAAAAATAGATGTTAAATAAACATGAATTTATTGATAAAAATTTTAATTTGGCACATGAATAAGAAGTGTAATCGTAGAAAACTTCCTAGGAACTTTCTCAACTTATGTGGTATGTTACTCACCTAAATATGTTACAAAACAAAAAAAAACTTTTTTAATATATTCAAAAACTGAATTATTGTAGTATGAGACTATAATGTCAAACATCATTATTTAGCCACCAGCTTATTGGGTCATAGATATTAATAAATTGTTAATCTCATTGACTTCTGTGTAGTAAAAGGCATATTCCAAAATTACTTCAAACCTAAATCAAATTTAGTTCTCAGATATTTAGTTGCTGCTGATTTTTAATACTATACTATTTAATAAGAAAACTAACTAGGAAAAATATCGAGGAACATTAGATGAAATGGTCACATTTGTAGTATTACTAAAATCTAAAGATGATATTTTAAATTTAGTTGAACACTTAACTATAACCATCTAACAAGCGCGTAGCAAGTAATGTTTGTTTCATTTCAACTTGATAATTGAAAAGCTGTTCTTATATTAGTGAAACAGAAAGTTGTTAAAAAGCTTAGATTTAGAACAATTTGGTAAAACTGAAGAGCACCAAATGATAAAAATGCATCAAGTAAAGACTTAACAACAATATTACTTAACATAAAGGAGTAAGCAAACCAAGACTACTTAAATACACTGTCTCCCATGACGGCAACAAGTTATTTATTTTGGAGATCAACAAAGAGACTTAAACAACTACAATAAATTTCTCCATTTAAAGAGATCCATTTATTATAGCATATTACATTAATCTAGATGTAGTATAACGTTGCTTACAACACTATTAAAACTAAATCTAATCTCGGCTTAAAAATGGCTCATTAATGCAAATAGAATCAAATTAAGGCACTTTACCTTTAACTTTTGTAAAGGATGTGTCTTCTAGTTTTACTGAACAACCAACAAGTTCCGTATATAGAAGATGTGAAGCATCTAGGCATTCATTTTGACTGACGACATACATGGAGGTGAAATATCTGAATTAAGAGAAAACAACTGGATACCAAGTTTTGTACTATGTACTACTTAATTAATTGTGCGTCCCAATTATTTTAAGAGTGCAAAGTACTTCTATGTAAAGCAATATTGAAGTCAATCTGGTCCTATAAGCTGTAGTTATATGGATAATAGTAAATAAAACTTAGCAGCACTTTAGAGATTCCAATCAAACGTTCTAAGTGCTGTTGTAAATGCTCTATGATATGTATGAACAAGCTTATCCATCGAGATCTACATATACCTACCATTACCAAAAAAATTAAAAGGCTCAGTATAACATATAGCTGTCCCTTTACTTTAATATGCCAGCGAACAATCTGCATGATGAAAAGGTTTAAACCAATAGAATTATTAAATAGGTTTGCTTAGTTTTAATTTAAGATTTCCTCTCTTTATTATAATTATAACTTATTTATTTATTATCATATTACGCAAGACGGTTTTAACACTGTGGGTTGCTCCATATCTATTGCGAATTAGCAATCTTGCGTATGCTAGGTGCGATCTGACGTACTTAGAACGTTTTGCCATACGGACGCTATTTGTTTTGTTGTCATTTGACGTAGAGTATTTCAACAACAGTGCATCGATCAACTCATATCGGCTTTTGGTGATGAAGCCCAATACAGCATATATACAGTATATACACTGTATATCGTCGATTTAATGAAGTTTACCATGGTTGTAGTTTGTTAGCGGATGAATTTAAAGAAGACCATTTTAAATCGAATGTAGTGTCAGCAAACATCGATGACGTGTGCGAACTGATAAAGCAACATCGTCATGTGACTTATCGTGATATTAAGTCATCTTTAGTATGACTAGCATACAATCAATATTTTATGAACATTTAACTGTCAAAAAGCTGCGTGTGCGATGGTTAACGATTACTCAAACAAGTACGGACGTGGAACTTCTTTTCCACTAATGTTCAGGGCTTCTATATATAAAAAAATTGCGACCACTTTTGGTCAAATCGGTTTCGAGATTTTCCGATCAAGCTGATTTTTGGCGTCTGGAGTTGACTTATGGTCCATCGTTGAATACTGAAAACGTTATGTCTCTATCTATCACAGATCAAAAATTATAAGACGTGACAGATGTCAGAAATGTTAGAAAAATAAGCTTGTATCCAGCTTGGAAGCCTTGATCAAAAGCTATAAGGAATGATATATTAGAAGCTGGGTCCGCTAAAAATCCTTATTGTATTGTTGTAGGACATTTCGCCTATTCCAGCTCGTAGATGTGAACTCGGTAGGACATAGGCTTCCGAATGATACCTTCCTTATGTCTTTAGGTTTAGTAGTTCTCGAGTTGGAAGTTGCGACAGACCTCTGCACCGATTTCATTAGGCTTCTCTTTTAGGTATAGAAGTCTAAAATAGACTCGTGTCGATTGATTAAAAGAAATTCCCAAAAAATATCATTACGGTGCTTCAAAAACCGCTCACAACATCTTTATAGGTTTATATCTTGGATTTAAACGTATGAGCCTGAAAGTAAACAGAAGTCGACTGTATCGGTTTTCCATGATGAACCAAATCCAACAAAAGTCGTTCGTGTTTGAAACATTTCGAAGCAAATGATTAACTGTTTGGGGAAAATTGGACTAAATGGTACACAACCATTTGTTTGGCAAAAGTCTTCGGAGAAATAAAAAAAAAGCACTCGACGTTGAATTATTCTTTATCGTCATTGTCATGTACGAGCTCACACACATCGACGTAAAAATGTATCTTTGAGGACTCTAAATGTATAATTAATGGGTTATCTGTCGTATGGTTCTGATTTGGCCCCTCACGATTTCTATTTGTTCCAACACGTAAAGAACAAACTGCGTGGACAACGATTTTCGACGTCGGAAGAGACAGTTAATGCGTTCAAAACACATGTTTGGGAGATATCTGATTTGCTATAGAAATTGGTTCCACCGTATGCAACAGTGTGTTGACCGTCAGGAAGAGTATTATGAAAAACAATAAAAAATCACCAAAATTAAACATTTGTTTTTGTTAGTTTTTTGAAATAGATATGTTACTACCCACAGATACAGGTTAGTTGTTTATGTATTGTGATTGTTGATTTTTTGATATATAATTCACTGTATGTCTAGTCTTCAGAAAAATTGTATAGGACCTTCGTTATGTGACGCAAACGATAAAAAATGAATTTTAAAAACTGCGGAAGATAAAATTCCAATTCTTTTTTTTACTATGATAATGAGTAAATGGAGTTCAGTGCATTATGTTTTAAAAATGACTGTCTTCACTAGAGATGGCCATTTAAACCTTTTTCCCGAAACTATAAATTACGGCTTTTCTGATATCCGCAGAAATTTCCAAAACCCCTTCTGTGATGCAATTCCTAAGTTCGTCTATAGATTGGAATTTGTTCCGATGAACGCTGTTCTAAAGATAACCCGACAATAGAAAATCACATGGGTTTATATTAACGGAATTTGGGGGCCACTCGATACCATCTTCAATCTTACGGGGTGCATCCAAACTTATGATTTTCTTCCAAAGACTTCTGTGAGGATGTGAGTCCGATGAGAGGTGGTTCTATTTTGTTGACTTGTTTTTTTCTCTCACAATTAGAATACATTTTTTAAAAATCTCTGTGCGATAAGCTTCTTCATTCACATATTTTGTAAAAAACAGTTAGTCGACAATTTCATAATGGAAAGTTGTACACCACACAATACTTTTTTCTGGGTGGAATCGACAAACTTCGGTCAAATGTAGTTTTTGGTACCCCAATGTCGGTAATTTTGTTTGTTGGCGTAGCCATCTAGTTGAAAATAGGTCTCATCCATGAAATAGACATGCTTTATGTCCAACTTTTTAGTCCGAATCATCTCCCTGATCACTTTTGCAAAAGTAAATATTTTGCAAATATTGACCTTGGTCAGAGGCGTTTGCAATTGAATATTATACGGAAATAGATTTTCTTTCTTGGTGAGGATGGTGTGCTTAGAGCCCACACTTACACCAAGTTGAGTTAGGCCTTAAGAAACCGAAGTTGTGGGATTTTACTTTTAAAGTTCTCGAGTTTCTACTGTTTCGGGAGTGGTCACAGTGATTGGTCTGCCCGTTCTTGACAAATTGTCATCCAGTACACATTTTGCCTTCTCTAACTTTCCAATCCCATTAATAATATATAATAACACTCTAAAATAGCAATTTAATTATAGAGCAAATTTTGTTATGGGATTTTCCCCAGACAAGGTAGTGTGCTCGTCAAACTTGGCCTTGAAAGCAGTTCGCGCCCCACTAGCACCTCGGTCCTCCTAGTAAAAGGCGGCTATAATTCAGACCTTTTCTTTGTTTGAATAGGTGGTCTTAGCTGCCGTCATAGTCAGTGTTAACCTAGAGTGTAAATAAAACTCCAAACATTGACTTAGCTACCATATAACTAACGTCAAACATAAAATTGGCGCCATGGTAATAAAAAACTTTTGCGTGGCTAATGGTCCTGTAAATAGGAATATAAAATAAAAATAAAAATAAAATAAAAATGCAAAAACACAAACTACATAATACGCGACAAAGAAATATAAAAAACATTTGCTAAAAATAAACGTTTAATTTACAAAAATGGAAGTATATTGGATCTGTTGGATTCTTTTAAATTTATGTTAGTATTTCTTGATTGTTAATACATTAAACTTTAACTGTAATTCTCTAAGCTATTATTGAATATGTTAGGCTTCCCTTCTTTTTTTATTGTTTTATTTATTTATTATAACTAAATTTAAATTTATATTTTGTTTCGATTACAAATGCACATTTCTTTGTAAATTGTATTACAACCAAGGTTCTTGTTCCTTTATAAATTTTTATTAAATTTATAACATTATTTAAATTTGATGTTGCATTTTTCTATCATTTAGTAGTAAAAATGGTCTGTGATTTCTTGTTTACTATTAAAAAGTTAAAGGTCTTCTAAAATAAAATGCTTTCAAATGATTTGTTACAGTTTGCAAATAGTCCACCTCTTCATTATTAAACATTTTGACTTCGACTGATATTCATTTCTGTTTGTTTTTTCCTTGACGGAAAACCGGAATAATTACAGGTACGATTTTGTAATCTAGTGATTGCATGTTTTTACTGTGCTTTCGATTTATTGTGTTTGTTAGGGTTTATTTATGTTAGGATGCTTGAAATTGATGTTGACGTCATATCAATCCATTTTGCGGAGAGTTTTTATGGTCAGCCGTTCCGTTAGGATATCAATTATAAGTCGTCCAACTAAAATTAAACGTGGAAACTCTTATGTATTTATATATAATTAATTTTATAATGGCTTTTTAGAGGTGAGTATTAGATAAAACATTAAACTTCATTTATTTTATTACGTGCTTAAATTAAGGCATATATGAAAGTAGATAACCACTAATACTCACATCATGCATCAGGAAGTAGCAGAATTACACATTTAATCAGCTTTATACATTAAGTTCCGAATAACTAACGATTTAAATTCGTAACTTCCGTTCCGAGTACCATTTATTCAAAAGAAGTCTAACTTAAAGTTTGCTACGACCTAATTTGCTTCCGAAAGCTTTCCTTTCTGGTCACGTTGTTCGTGACGCTAGAGTGTTATAAAGTTTTTATTATTACCGATTTCTTTTTACACGCTTTCGGTAATTTCTCGGTAATTGGGAAGCCATTCTACTTAGCGCCTAAATGCAATTAGCCGGCGACATTCAAAGGCCAATTAACTCGATCACTGTAACTTAGCCTTTTCTTTAAAAGTGCCGAATTTGGTTTAGTAGAGTAACGATAGTAAGTGTAAAAGAACACTTTAGAGTTTTTTGTTTTATTAATTAATGTAAACTATTTTTATACTAAAACAGGTGCTAATGTTTGATTGTATAGCAAATAATAATAAAATACTATTACAAAGGTGTATTGGATGTATACTAAGTAGTCTATAAAATCGCTGAGGCCAATCCGGAATATTTTTACGTTGTTTGTTGTAGATCCTAAAGGACGACTTGTGCGCATGAGTAATCCTTTATTAGGTAACAAGTTAGCTTCAAATAATCAAATATCTATGATTGTTAACAAAATGACAAAAATCGCGTACAAAATTTATTACGTGGTTAGTTACAAAAAGACCCATGTTTACTATTTAGCTAAAAAGTACACGGAATTTTAATGCTGAAAAGGTAATTCACAGCAAGAGATGTAATCGTAAGGTAAGTTGTGAATTCGTTGGTAAATTGAAAAACAAGGTCGATTAGGATTCTGGGTGGAGTATGCCTGATCTGTCAAAGTAAATGGGCATGGCAAGATTGACGGTGTCTAGCAGTGTATCAAAACCTGCGTCTTTTGTTCTAAGGTACCGCCAATGTTTAATCTAGAAAAACAGATAGACAGAAAGTTAAAGGCTTAAGTACTGCTGAACAACATCAAACTCGACAGTGCTAGCTTTCGTAGATTTTTTGGACGAAAAGAACGTTATACATCACAGGAAGATAAATCGCTAAAATGACCTTTAGATCTGCCAAGATGCTTTTAATATGTCTATCGTTATACATACAAAATTTCCCGCATTTGTGATGGTGCTGCGATTTATGCGCAGCAAAGGAGGCCCGAAGGTAGCCACTGAAATCTATATTAATGTACTTGAAATAGCTTTCAAGTCCTGAGTAAAGATGGTGGCCTTTGGGTGGGAGTACATGTTCCAGCAAGACTCCGCTCCAGCCTACAAAATAAAGAAAACCTACGCATAGCTATACAACAATTTCTATTACCATTGGTCTATACGACTTATAGCTCTAACCCTCTAACCCCGATTGCAATCCCTTTGACGACTTCTTGTGAGGCGTGATTAAGGCAAATGTTAATGAGATATATAACAGGATATATAAAAGGTAATCGCCATGCCGGCTTGGTTGATTTATACTTGTCAGTTATGAAGACGAGGTACAAAAAGAGACCCAAACACTTTCTCGAGACACACTTAATTTAATGGAGCGGTAGGAAGGTGTTTTATGGCTATACCTAATTTGGAAGTAACGGTCACTGAAATAAAATTTAAGTAAACTGTAGTGAGACATAAGAAAGTTAAGTGTAAGTTTGTATAGAAGGCCATCATGTCAGACTCAGTCAAAATTCTCTTGAATATCTAGGGGGGGTGGCTGTACATAATTCTTTTCTTCTATTCTTATGAGTGTTATCTTTATAATTCTATGACTTTGTTGAATTGTGAAATAATGTTCGCAGAACGTGAAGTGGTTTTAGTAAGAGCCTTATTTATTATTATCATATTTTAGATATAATTGGCAGCAGATTTATAAATAGATAAGATGTTACATTATTTGGTGGTTTAGTTGGTTTATAAATTAATGTAATTTGTAATTTTCTATTTACTTGTAAACTAATTTTAGCATACTATTATTTATTGTGGCTATTATTACCATAAGCTTTCTTGGATAATTCTTTGCGAACTTTTACTTAATCCTGGAACTTTTTGGTTAATGCATCTTGATGTCTTTTGTTTAACTTCTCATGAGAATTAAGTGACTGACAATCATTAAACATGAGTTATCAAGATAGAATGTTATTAGGGCACCGTTCTTAATATTGATTTGTAGTATATGCGTTCTAAAGCTTTAGCAAGATTTCAAGAAAAACATTAGTTTTTTCTTTTCTTATAGTCAAGATATGGGCAATGGGTGTTTTTTTTTAAATTTATTGGTAGTCACATAGCTGTGTTTAGTTATTTGTGAGCTAATTATATTAAATTTTTCAATAGGGTTTTGGTTCATGTCCTATCAGTACCTGGTTCTTCTCTTTTAACAATTAATTATCTAATGAATAATATATATATATATATATATATATATATATATATATATATATATATATATATATATAGACACACACACACACACACACACACACATATAATAAGAGTGTTAGTAGATTCCATTTCAAGGAATTCAGTTCGTTGTCTACAAGTAGAAAAACGCTATAGCTAAAAAAAATTTTTAGTTGCATAAATATTAAAGGGAAATATTTTTAATAAAATATGTACTCACTTTTTTATAATAAAATATTAGGAATAAACGACCGCTGTACTAATCACTTTTAAGCGTTTTCTCCATGAATTAATAAAGCCAGAAAGTTGTTAACACTATCATTTCTAAACGATATTCACTCAGAATTGCCAATACTTTAGTTAAAAAAATTTACTTTTTTTTACAAATGTAATTAAATTCTTTAATAGTAAAAGAAATGACCATTTCTTTTTAAAAAGGTTAGTTATGCTTTTAAAAAGAAGTTATTGTTAAGAGCGAAAATTAGCATTGATGAAATACTAAGGAAAGCATAAGTTATGAAAGATTTGAATCTTTGTTTTCAATACTTACGATGTAATTAGGATATATTATTTTATTATGTATTTATATTATTTGTTTTAATTATGTTAAATAACGCTGAAACATGAATTTATTTAAATTATGCATTCTTAGAGTAAATAAAATTAAATCAAAAGGTAGATGTGTATTGTTAATTTTAAATGAGGCTTACATTATCTAACATTTAGTATGTTTTAATTACTCCCTTATATATCGCGTTAAAAATTCTGAGGTAGTGAACACTGGATGAGATTGAGCCAAAAATATAATAACCAGTACTAGTATATGCTTGTAAGTATAGGTGAAACAAATATAATTTTTCCAACTCAGTTTTAAAAAACTCAATTTTAATTTAAAAGCAAGAACTTTTTGTTCCAGTATTATACCAAGTAATATAACACATATTTTAACAGAAAAATTTATTAGATTAAATGCTAAAATAAAGAACAGTTTGGGCGCCAAGCCAGAGCGGATGTAAATTTTAATGCTGACGTTATCCCAAATAAATTTGCAAAGGCTTTTGTGCAAAAGTCGTTTAGCAGACAAATTAAGAATAAAGGAAATAAATTAAGCGAATGTAAAATGAAAATGCGGAGAGGCTAAAGTTTAGCGCGCGAGAATGTAGCAGATGAAGCAAGACAAACGTCGGCTAAAATTGAACGCTGTGATAAACGGCTATCTGAGTAAAGCAGTAAAAGCGACTGCCTCTCAAAACAACAATACGCTAAATGTATAAAGAAATAAAAGAAAAGTTTAAAGAGCAGCGAAAAGGCAGCATTTGAGAAAAGAAGTAAAATAACTATGTCGCCGATTGATGAGACGATAAGAAAGAAAAACAAAGAAACAGAATAGTTTAAAATAATACAAGAAATAATGCAAAAAATAAAAAAATAAACGGGTACACAGAAGAAAACAGAGAAGGTAAGAGAAGAAGAGAAAAAATGTGCAACAGCGAGAAAATACAGTTAATAAGTGAAATATAAAAATCATAAAACAAGATATAATACCGTAGTAAAAGAAATAAAATTTGACGAACAAAAGTTGTCAGTAGATATATTTACAGTGAAAGGCAAGATGACGATAACACATATAAAACTGTAAGAATTAAAGTTAAAAACATGATAAAAATTGCAAAACGTGTTTTATGGGGGCAATTTGGAGTTAAAATTTAAGGAAAACACACAAAATAATTAAAAATTGTTTAATAATACTTCAAAAAATTAAGGAAAAAACAAGTAAATTTATTAACTAAAAAACAGGACCTAAAAAATGAAACCAGTACTTTTGAAAAGCAAAAAAGAGAGGCAAAACAAATAAAACAAATACATAGTTAAAGGAGACCAACATAACTGAAATCGACACAGAGTTTGAACGGAATATCTTGAAAAGATAACAATATAAGAAAAGAACTTGATGATGGGATAATAAGAGAAGTTAAAAAAATAATATACGCTAAAGACACAAAGAGTAAAAATGCTGATGTATGTAAGAAAAACAAAGAGAATATAATCTTAAAAATAATAAGTTAAAATATTATAAACAAAGAAAATATCTAGTGATTGACAGACAATGCAGAGAGAGTGTAGAAATTATAGTGGTATTACGTAGCTAAGTAACTCGGGTAAAATTTTAAGTTAATCTTAAAAGTGAAAATTAAAAAAAAATATAAAAAATAAAGTGCGATTTCCAAAATAATAGAGGAATACAAAATATGGTAAACTCAAGTTTTTAAGTGTAATTAAAAATCTGGTGTGAACATCACACGACTTTTCTTATCCTATTATTATATATTATACCGGATCCATCGTCTCGGCCCTGCGCTGCTCTCCTACCGGAACTTGTTATTTTAAATAAAAAAGGACGAGGCGCAAGTCCAACACTCGAAAGCTGATTAAACAAGACAATAATTGACTCGAACTTAAAATTTTGCTACGTCACTGAAAGTAACCGTGTGAGCTCGGCCGCACAGCCTTCCCCATTATCTCCTGTGTACTCCCTCCTAGCGGCCAAGCGCTCCCCCCCCGTCCTCCTTCTGTCGGCCGGGAAGCTCTCCGAGCGCTCTGTGATTGGTCCGTTTAATTAATTTTTAATCGGCTATAACTTATTTATTTGACCTCAGATCCAAAAATTTCATGGTAATTTTTTGTTCGTCTCGGTCTGATCTATCCGGTAATATAAATTTCCCGAAAAATTTTATGAACACCCGGTATATTAAAAATCCTGAGCTTCAATTTTTTTCGAGTTCCTATTTTACCAACTTTTATTTTAAATTCATGTTTATCTCATGATAACAAATCATTTTTATTCTCATAAATTTTTTGTATCTTCAACTGCTTTGCGACCGATTTTGCGACCTTGCGACCTTGCGACCAAACAGCTCTGCCGATTTCTACCAAAAGCTTCTCACTGCGTCCCCTATCTACAAGTAACTTGCATACCAAATTTCAAGTCTCTATCTTTTACGGTTCTCGAGATATCCTATTTACTGACAGACCGACAGACACACACACACACACACGAACCAATGGCTCAAACCAACTTTTTTGGTGTCCTGAGACTATATTTCGTCCAGAAATGTGAAAAACTGGGTAGGTCAAATTTCCGCCGATTACATTACTTTCCTTATTATAGGATAAGGAAAGTACAAATTAGGACTAGTAATAAATTTTATATAAATTACATATTATTGTACTCATATTTAAGTTATTAAATGTATAATGTGCACCCCCTTCTCAGGTTGCTTGAATAATATTTAGACGGTAGCAGAATTTATCCTACATACAATAAAGAATATTTTGCGTCACTGAGTTCACCGTAATTATAATACTGGTTTATTAGGACGTCCAAAGTTGTTGGTAAAGGTAGTACATAAACGAGTTCGTTTACGAACCTTCACAGTAAAAGTCGTTAAGTATAAGATAAGGAAATTTTGAGTGCCTGAACATAAATGCTAAATATTTATTTCTCATTGTTGATGTAGAGATTCATTCAGAAAATGTCAAATACATCGGTGCCAACGGAGTGGAGCTCCGTTCTGTTGGAAAATAAAGTTTTCTGAATTTACGTTTATTTGAAAAAACCGTGTTACCGTAAACAAGAAAGTTTTTGCAGCCCCGATATCCAAACATTGTGTCGGTTTATTTTTGTTTGCTTAGGTGAATTTGCCCCATCTCAAAAAATCATCGCAATATATAATGTTTTTGGGCATACGATTAGAAAGTTTTACACTCTTTAACTTGTCGTTTGTTCAAAGAGACTGTACCACTTGTAGGGGGTATGATTTAAATATTAAACGACAACTTAACACACGTCAGACAGTTGTTTGTGGCAGTTTAAGTTTTCTGCTCGCTAGAAGGGTTGACTTCATTTCGATACACTCTAAATCTTCTTCAATTTATCCTACATTCTCCTCCGACACACGCGGTCGGCCTGTGCTTTTACCTTCATTTCATCAAATACAACGGCAAATGTCCTTCCTTGTTGGAAGTTATAATGAAAACGAAATGCATGTTGTACCGCAGTTTCTAACTTTGTTTTACGGAACTCACGAATAGAAAAAATCTTGTGTTGCACTGTAGCCATCTCGCTCACAACTAACCCTGCTACACCACTCTGTATGCCAGGCGCGAATGTTCCACCGGTAGTATTCAAAACATTGGGATATTCTCTTTGATACGCTATGTGAATCATTCATGTACAATATATAGTTTAGAAAATATAACCGTATGAAATTGAATCCATCAGTTTGTATCACCCCGTATTTTTAATAAAACAAATAAGTGAGAAAGCTACAATTAAAAAAAGACGAATATATGTATGTTTTGTAAATTTTATAAAGACTTTCGAAGGGCCAAAAGAGAAGATGCTTGGAAGTTCCTGCACACCAGAAGAATACAATTAGAAATGTAGTAAAAGCTCTGTACCAAAAAATATCAAGCATAGTCGGAACGAAAAACGAGAATTTAGAATTTGTGACAAATATGGGATTAACTCAAGAATGCGTTCACTCCGCTTAACACTAGTTGTGGATGATGCAATTCAGGGAAGTTTAGAAATTAACGTTCGCCGACGATAAGGTAATTATAGCTGATTCTGGAGTCGAGTACGAGCAGTGTTACAGTGCAGACGTTCCTTGGCCTGCCTGATATCAGAGCGATACGCTTGACCTTAAAGCTATCAGTAGATAATATTGTAAGTAAATTTTATTTTACTTATTCTCAACAAAACTAATACAATCTCGGTAAATGAATTAAAAATGGATTATCAAGCGCATAACAAGCGCAAAATAGACAGTTTAACACCGCCCGTTAATGAAGTCCAAAAACGGTATGCATGGACCACCCAAGATTTATTAACCAGTAATAAATTCTATCTACCAGCCCATTTGGAAAATACATTAGCTGATGGCGAATCTTCCAACAAAAATGACTCAAACGTGTCCGATAAAACACAATCACAGCCAGAAACTCATAACATACCAACCATCAAAGTCCCACCTATCTACTTACCAAACACCTTAAATCATAAAGCCTTAATTGAAGACATACAAAAACTAGCTGCTGGAACCTTCACAACAACGTATAACACAACCACATTACAATTACAATTTAACAAAAGACGAAGATTTTCGAAAATTAACCAAACATTGTACAGAAAATCAAATCCAATATCATACTTACCAAAACCCAAATGAGAAACCAATAGTAATTAAAAATGTTCCACTTTCTCTGACAGATGAGGAAATCAAAACTGAACTAGCTAGTCAGGTGCCTGTGACAAAGGTAACACGATTGTACACCAGAGATAGAAAACCTCTACCTGTTTGTGCACTAGAGCTAATCAATAACGAGCAAGCGAAACGTATATATTCACTAAAAGCAATTTTTCACTCCGTAGTTACTGTTGAAGCTAGAAGAAAATCCAAGAATATACCTCAGCGTTACAGATGTCAACAGTATGGCCATACTAAAAATTATTGCAGTCTAAAACCAGTTTGCGTAAAATGTGCTGGTAATCATCTACATTCCGAATGTCAAAAGAGGCCAAACGAACCACCAAAGTGTGCTAACTGTGGAGGCAACCACAGCGCAAACTATCGTGGCTGTTCACACCATATTACACTACCAAAACAACGGACTCGAGCCCAACCTAGAAACTCGTACATCAATAACACACAGACCTTTGCAGATAAGCTTAAAAGCGGACTCGCCCAGAACAACAATATTACCTCCTCATCCACTCCATCAGCATTACCAGACAATCTCATTCAAACTCTCCTTAATCTTATTACGCCGTACCTTAGCCAAATTAAAACGTTCATTATTAGCACTCTTTTACCAATGCTTATCAATGGACCTTAACCAAAGCAAACCTATACAAAGTTTAACCATCCTTAACTGGAATGCAAATGGAATCAACAATCAGCGCTCTCTATTTATTGCCTTTTTAGCGAGATACAATGTGGACATCGCCTGCATATTAGAAACGCATCTTGATGAGACCATAAAATTTCGTATCCCAGGTTATCATATCTATCGCAAGGATCGAAACTCCAGAGTAGCAGCTGGTGGCGTAGCGATCATTATTAAAACGAAATATGAACACATTCAACTTCCAGAAATTGTTAACTTAAAAATTGAATTTACCTCAATAAGGGTTAAACTCGATGATCAGGGTAGTGTAATAACTGCTTGTGTCTACAGGCAGCCAAACACAAGAATTGCCGAGGAAGATATAAAAAGAATTTTTGACACTACTGAATCAGTACTAGTTTTAGGAGATATGAATTCCAAAAATACCCTGTGGGGATGCAGAGCCACAAACCCCGAAGGTATTAAACTGGAAAATCTTTCCATAGCAAACACCTTCCAAATTTTGGCACCAGATGATTATACCTATTACCCGTACCGAGAAGACCACCAGCCTGACATACTCGATATTGTTCTCCTGAAAAACTTTGGTAAACCTATCTTTCAAAGTGTCATTCCAGAACTAAATTCTGATCATCTCCCAGTACTGGTGTCATTCACCAACACATTAATCATTAAACAATCTACTCCAAAATTAACTAATGGCAAAATCGATTGGAACGTATTTCAAACTCAGCTCAATAGTAAACTCCACTGCCCAACACGATTACTAACAACCAAAGACATTGATGCGGCCGTGGACCACTTTACATCAACAATTCAAGATAGTGCTAAATTAGCTGTACAACCACTAGATGGACTCATCCGACAAATTACAATTATCCCCCCAGATACATCATTAACTTAATCAAAAACAAAAGCCAGCTTCGGCGTGAATGGCAGAGAAACAGGAACCCTCAACTTAAAAATAAATTAAACAACCTAACTCACCAAATTAAAAGAGAACTGGACAGCCTACGAATTAATACATATCAAAAACACATAGCAGATTTCAGCCCAGGAGATTGGGGCCTTTGGAAAACAACTAGAAAAATTCTAAATCAAAAAGAAGAATTGCCAACGCTATCATCTGTATCTGATAATGTCACTTACACTTCCAACTCCGAAAAAGCAGCTGCCTTTGCTGATCATCTTGAAAACACATTCACTCCTGCGATTACCTGCACGCCTACTCACAACCTACGAATCATAAACGATATTGAACGAAGGGTGCCAATTCCAGATGAAATTCAACCAACTTCACCTAATGAACTGAAGGATATTATCGAAAAGCTCCCCGAAAGGAAATCTCCTGGCCACGGCTTGATCACCAATACAATTCTTAAACACCTCACATTGATGGCTATAGCTTATCTATGTACTACCTACAATGCCTGCATGAGACCAGGGTACTTTCCAGAGTCCTGGAAACTTGCACACGTTCTAATGTTCAGAAAACCAGGAAAAAACAAAAACAAAATAAGCAGTTACAGACCCATAAGTCTGTTAACGTCGTTATCAAAAATTCTTGAAAAAAATGCTTACAACCGCTTGTTAGAACACATTGAAAATCTCAACATCTTGCATAAATTTCAATTTGGCTTTAGAAAAGGCCATTCAACAAGCCATCAACTACAAAGAATCAGCAAGCTTATCGAACTCGGATTTCATAACAAACATTACACTACAGCAGTTTTTCTTGACATAGCACAGGCATTCGACAAGGTGTGGATCGAAGGCCTTAAAAAAAAAGATCCTAGACATAGCCATGCCTGTATACCTTAAAGCACTTATTTTCTCCTTTCTAGACAATAGAACCTTTGCAGTTAAAGTTAACACAACACTGTCCGAAACCAAAATGTGTCGAGCAGGAGTCCCACAAGGAAGCATTCTGGGCCCAGTGCTTTTCAACATATTTACTTCTGACCTACCTGAGCTTAATGCAACAATTGCTACTTTTGCGGACGACACTGCCGTATTTACCCAAGCGGACAATCTTATTAAAGCAATTGCGATGCTGCAGAATGCAATTAACAAGTTATCTTCCTGGTACAAACTCTGGAACATCACCATAAACCCCGACAAATGCCAAGCGAAAATCTTCACTTTGCGAAGAATCAATAATCCTCCTTGTTTACGCATTGACAATACCGCAATTTGTTGGAATCCGAATGATAGTGCAATCAAATATCTAGGGGTATATCTCGATACCCGTTTAAGTTGGAAATACCACATAAACCAAAAACTTACCCAAGGATGCACTAGATTAAAGCAGCTATACCCGCTCATTAATCGCAAGTCTAGTCTCAAAATTAAATGCACAGTTTTATTGTATAAAACCTTACTACGACCTCTTATATTATACACATCACCAGTGTGGTGCAATACATCGAAAACACACTTGCAAAAAATTCAACGCTTTCAAAACAAGGTGTTAAGAATTGCTGTAAACGCACCGTGGTATATACGTAACACTCAGCTACACGAAGAGCTAGGCATCCTACCCGTCGATCAGTTTGCTAAAAGACGTGCGGAAAAAAAATTAATCTTAAACTCAAGTGCGTGTAGTGTCGCGGTTCATTATGAACTCTTTAAAACGAACATTCATACCAAGCTTCAACGCAAATTACCCCAGGATATAGTGCTAACAAATCCTATTAACGAATAAGCCAATACCAACAAGTTAAATTATTGTGACCATTATTTTGTCACACAAGTTTTGTTTAGTGTTATATTAACATTTCTATTACCAATGCTATGTATAACAAAAATGTTTGTTGATCTGGCAATATTTTAAATTAAAAAAAAAGCTGATTCTGAAAAGAATTTACAATTCAGAAGTATATAATAAGAACTACAGAAATAAACATGATAATAAATACTAAACAAATATAAACTTTGGTAGTATGTCCATACGAAAAAATCACAACATAATTATAAAAGAAAATCCAATAGAACAAATAAACGAATTTAAATACCTAGAAATGCAAATCAATAAAAACAAACAAATTTGAATTAACAAAGAGTATGAAGTACAGAAAGATTATTTAGCGCAACAAAAAGTACATTCTTCGTAAAAGGCAAAATGCTAAAAGATGTAAAATAATATTGTTTGAAAAAAGTGGTACCATCTCTAATGTACGATAGGGAGTTATGAAAGTTATTAAATAAATGCAAATTTTGTATCTCTAGCACAGAAATGGGATTTTTGAGAAAGATAGAAGAAAGAACTAAGAGGGATAGAATAAAAAAGATGATATTTGGATAACTCTCAAATACGAAAGGTATGAAAGGCAAATAGGTTGGTTGGGTCACATATTGCGCATGGGGAACAATAGAACAACAAAAAGTAGATAAGCCGAGAACAAAATTGATAGAAAAAAATAACCCAAGCCAAATAGAATAAAGGAGCTTGTGCCAGAAAAACAGATTTATAACACTACAACCTTCAGAGTGACCACTAACAAGCCGTGCACTTAATGATAAACAAGAGACATTTAAATTACGTAAAGGTATTTTTACCATATGCAGTCTTTAGTGGAGTTATTCTAAAGATAAAATACTTAAGAAAATCCATGCAGTGCACGTGATTAAATCAAAATCGTTATTTTTCATTTAGATACTAAAGTCTTTTGTGTTAATCAAATTTAAAGTGCATTTTACGTTTTACGGTTTGCTCTACAATTCTCTATAAAGCAACAATTATCCTAAGCGTTATATCTCGAAACCATCACTTAAAACCCGTTTTAATGAACTAAACATTATTAAGTAACAAGTATGTAATGTGGCCATTATAATTTTTTATGATAAAAGTTGTTAGCGCCGCACATAATGCCTTTTATGTATCTAGCCTCCGCTTGTACACGTGCGACGGTTTGAACGAGGCGAACATTTAAGGTATTTTCAGGCCGGAATTTTCAGACGTTTTTAGTCCCTTCTAATAGACACCAAATAGGCGTAAATTTCGCGCGGCGGACCGGCCGCGGGAAATTGAAGTGACGAAAGCGAAGTAAATTCAAATGCCGGAAGCTGTGCGCGTACAACATAAATAGTGTTGCAGATAAATACAGTGTAATATTACATCAAGTGTATGTGTTGTGTACATAAATATCATTAAATAATTTAAATTTCCTGTAAATAAAAAGTAGTTGAAGTGCATGTGTTATTTATCATTGTGTAGAGCAGAAACGTTACAGTATTATTTGACGTATGGTTTTAAGTATTTAGAGCTGTGAACTATTATGTGGGCTACATTTTATGGTTAATTCATAGAAACGTTTTTAGAAATGCTTGCTACTAAACCTAATAAATTTTACAGTTTTGATAGCATAAAAATTTTTAAGCACAACTGACAATTTGTGTTCTTTCCATTTAGTTATAACTTATATAGTCAAATACAAATTTGCTGTTGTACATTTTGTAATTGTATTATATACGAAATGTAGATAATCATAAAATTTCATTTGTTGTTTATTTAGATTACAAAGAATAAATGTATTTACCATAATTAATTTATATTGTTAGTTTTCTAATCTTTTGTTGCTTTTTATAACTCTTTTCAACATATTTTTGTGTAATCATCTGTTTATAATTCGTGTATTTTTTTTCGTTGAGGTGTACTTACGGACACAACAAGAGCTTATTGTGCTGGGTAATATGCACTTAATACTAGGAATTTATATACACCTATTGGTTGAGCAAGACTCGAACTTACCCGCGCCGGATCGCGGACAGGAGCAGTGCTCGTGCCCACTTGAGCTAAAGCCCTAAGTGTTGTTTATAGAAATTGTTTTATTTTTTTTTGTGTAAAAACTGGTCGGCATAATTTTTTTGTCATAAATTATGATATGTCTGCTTTGTATGTTTTTTGCACACAAAATACCAAGTGATTTCAAGTTCTAAGGCCTTCTATGTTTTTTTCTGAAAAGTTGAAACTTCTATTTCTCAACGTGGGAATGATTTTATAGCTGCTGAAAACACTTTGTTCACTGGAAAATCGCGTTGTGATTGGAAACTAAACGAACACGGAGAGTGTCCTTTATGGTCGGAAATTCAGGGCGGCATCACGTGTCAACAGTCCTGTGACATTGCCACCTGCGCAGCCTTGTATTTGCCGGTTAGCATTCGTGGGACCTACCTTAATGGAACTTTTCGCACTTTCAGGTCATCATGCAAAATGTTACAGATACTACGAAAATGCCAAGTTTAGAAGTCATACTCATGCACATCTAATCGAGAGTTACCCATAACAACTTGCAAGCATCGGTTGATTCGTGGCTAAGGCTGCTTCGGTTTATTGTCACACAACTCTCAACATTCTTTAAACTTTCGCACCCATAAACGCACATTTTTAACATTCATAACGCCTTCACCGCATGTCTCACTCAATTGGCCGTGGATTTCAATAAGCGTTTCACTATGCAAGAGAAGAAAACGGACGATTACACGCGTTATTCTTGAACACTAAATGTCGTCATTTGAAGTATATAAAATAACACCCACTGCAATGGCGGTAATTCGACCTGTGTACATTGTATGGTTGTACCATCTATACTACAAATTCAGAAAAATTTTCCGTGTCTTTTAAAATCAACCGCATGTTTCTACTTACTATCACTGCCGAAAAAAAAATTTGGATATCTTAGAACTTTAACTTAATATTGGAACACTTTTAAAAAAAACACTGTTATTATTCAACTCAACTAAAAAAAGTGTACATTGAGGATGACTCGATGATAAATTAAAATGATTCAAGAATTGCAGTAAAAATATTTTTAACAAAAACAATAGCGTCTGAGTTAGATATTATTTACATTAACAAGCAGCTGACAGCCAAACTTTTGGTAAACCAAAAACAAAAATGCAATTTAAAGCTTTTTATGATTAACAATTACTACTACAGCATAAACAGGGCTGTTGTGCTTACTAATATATCAACTGAAATCTGGGACTTCGCAGACGTTAATAAGTTTTCAGCGAAACTCGAACATGCCCTCGCGGCAAAAGATCAGTCCCTGTTGACCAATAAACTATGGCAGCGACCAACTTTTACTTTGCTGAGAATAAGTTGTAAATATGTGGTTGAGTCAGTAATAAAATGGAATTTCGTTTGTACGGACACGATATAAGCAGGGGCGCGGCTTTTAACCATTATGAATAGGGTTGCCTGAAGGGAATTCCTCTAATAGAGTACTTCGTATTATCGCTTTTTTCAGTCAGTACTTCAATATTATTTGTTGAATACCTTATTGTGTCTACTAACATACTACGACGTCACCTACACCCATGGGCTGCCAAACTTGAACTCGTCACTGCTGCTGGGTTTCCGGATAGCTGAAATATTCACTATGAAATTAAGGCAAGAGTTATTCATGCCCGTTGCACTATTAATTATTGTAAATTTATCGTGACAGAGGGCACAAAACCGCTTAAAGTTTTAAAATTTTGGGAACAATACCCTTAAGAAGACTCTAGTCGAACACCAGCCTGACTGACCAAATAGTCGCAGTTAACGATTACTTCTGCCAACTTTTTGACAAAACATAACCCGTATGTTACCAGAAAAACGTTATCCTGCTACGTAACATACTATACGTAATATACTATACTGAAACACCTTCCTTCAAGTCCAGACTTGCCGCTTTAAGATTATCATTTATCTAGATCTCTAAAAGGTACATTTGAGAACAAATATTTGACGGCAATGTTGCTGTTTATTGTACAATATCGGAATTAAAAAATATCTTTCTGTTGGGAAAAATATGTTTTTAAGTCTGAAGGTTAATTAGAAAAATAAATTTATAAGTTTTTATTTTTATGGGGTTTTAATCAGCCAAATAAAACAATTTTAAATTGTATTTCATGTATTTTCATACGTGATTAAAAATACGGTAACAAATGATATCAACAATTAGTGAAAAATCGTTATTTGTAGTAAATAAGAAAGCTATCCCCTATGTTTACAAGCGAAATATATGTAGGTATACAAAGTATTCGCACGTGAGATAGTAGCTCAATTTTAAAATATTTTTTCTGAAGATGTCCACACCAGTTACGAATTAAATACTATTATTTTTTATATTACGAATATAATCTAATAAAATAAGAACCAATAGATCAATGCTTTATAAAAGAATAATAAATATATTCAAATCATGTATACAAAAACACAAATTTATACAAAGTAAATCTGGAAAGGAATGAAAATTACTTTCTTTGTCTAAGTAGTAGGGTCGAGGAGCGAAGTCTTTGGGTCTGACACTTGGTGGGGAATACAGAATGCAAACAATTCACTTTTCCTTAAGTATTTATAGAGTATGGGTCGGTTGTGAAGTGGGTAGCTGCATAAGTGTCACGTCAGGGTGAAAATGCAGTTCAGTATAGATCAATGATATGTGATAAAATGTTGCGTTAAACTCGAAAATTTTACAACCGATACGCTTTCAATAGTACAGAAAGCTTACGGAAAGGATGCTTCATTAAAAAGATAAGTATTTAGGAGGTACATAGTGTTCACAAAAGCAAGAGAGGACGTCGAAGATGAGGAACACGCAACGGCCCATCAACGTCTCACACTTGAGACAATGTGGATAAAGTGAAAGCAGTTTTGGACTATGATTGACGTCTGAGCGTTAGATTGATAGCAGATGAAGTGGGACTTCTAAAATACATTGTGCATAAAACCATGAGAACGGAATTGCAGATGCGGAAAGTTTGTGCTAAAGTGGCTTTAAAGGCATTTACCAAGGACAGTTAAAAAATGTATGTCAATTTTTTTTAACCTCTTGGATTATGTGAGAAGTAAGTTTTATTTATTGGAGAAAGTAATAACTGACCATAAAAATGGGTTTTTGTGTATTATCTGGAGACGAAAAACAGAGCTCCAAGTGGCACCTTTCAAGTATCTTTAGGAAAAGAAGGCTCTAATGAGCGAACCAAAGATCAAAGTGATGTTCATTGCTTCAACGTGAGAAGAAAAGAACCTTGCGCGTTTACCTGGCATTGCCACAATGTAACAAAACAACAAACGGTAGTCAAAGTAAGTCGTTTTGTAAATGAAAAAGAAATCAACAAAAGTTTATCGCAGTTGATGGTTATAGAATATTATTATAACCTATAAAAACAAAAATTTATAATTTATATAAAATAATTTACATATAATGTAATTTTATACAAACAAATTTTGTATTCTGTTTCTTCTGTATTTGTTTTTTTTTTGTAAAATTAGAGTTAGTTATTTTTAAAATCAAGACAAATTTGTAACTACATGGACTTTATGAAGAGCTCAAGAATAAATAGTACATGGAGTGGTTGTTGCTAACTGGTAGTCAAGATAATTAGAAATACATACTAATTACATTTATAATTATTTGACTACATATATAAAATCAAACTGTAAGATTTATATTTCAGAAGAAATTGTAAAAATGCTTATCACAAGCAATAAATTATTTTCAAGATTGTATTTAATAACAAAAATTGAAATTATTACTATAAATAAATTTAAATTCAAACTTTCTTTTAAATAACATAACAATTGTGTAATTAATATAATCTACAAGGTTATTTTATTTTTAGGTAAAAGTGAAACGATTTTTTTTAAAATAAAGTAACATTAATTTAACCTTATGGACCGAAGACGCATTCTTTTGATGATTCTCTTGAAGCCAATGAAACGAACCACCTCTTTTATAGCAATAAGTAGAGCAGTACGGTAACCACCCACAGTTCTTTTAATCTCCCTTTGTAAGTGTTCAGCTTTTTGTTGCAAAGACTGTATTCTGATAAAATTAATTTAATTTGGATTTTCTTAAAAGATCAAAACTATTCAAACTTTTACAGTACCTCTTGATATTGAAATATCCGCTTTATTCACAGTAAATATCGTCTTTCTTTTAAAATAATTGTTTGTGTAATTGCTGTAAACAATTATGCCTATGTATGCCTGTATATGTAAATTAGGGCAAAAACTAAGATCGTATAATGTACTGCTGATTTAAAATACTTATTTTTTTAAATTTCGATAGAACGCTAGATAAAAACATTACGCAATTTTAAACTTCCGGTTAAAACGGGTAGTTGTAGCGCGGATGTAGATGCTAATTAATGTATTACTTTGTCAGTTAGAGTAATGTGTTAGTAGACATTATAAAAGACTGGCATATTGTTAATAAATCTGCCCAAAAAATAAACAACAAAATGTTACATTCAGGATTATTGAAAGAATTACCATTTCATGGTGTTTTGTACTGTCAGATGTCTTTTGAACCACTTTTTTATGTTATAATGTTATACAATATATAATATAATATATATATATATATATATATATATATATATATATATATAATATATATATATATATATATATATATATATATATATATATATATAATATATAGTTAGAAGTAACTCAATAAATAAAAACAGGAAGAAAACGAAACAGAGCTATGTAAACTATATACTTGGCACAAATAAATTAATAAGAAAGTAACATTAAGATGAATTAAACAAAAGAAAGAAATTGATAAAAAACAATACAACCATGACTAAATAAATTAAATACGGGGGGCGGCAGGTCAGCTGTGCGCTTTCCAAACGCACCAAACGTTCTCTGGCAGCCTGGGCGGCGGATGTCACCGTGGTTTTGCTGACGGCTTCAACCCGGGTGGGTTCTTCCTTGGCCCGATGTACTGGAGCACTACGGACGGGTGCAAAACGTACAAAAGGCAATCGACAGCGCGCAAGCAAAGCGCGCTATCGGGTAGTATGACACCTGGTCAGCTCGGCTGGCGGCTAGCTTCGTTCCGTCTCTCACGAGGGTTCGAATGGGAATGCTAGGCGGCGGTGAAAATCCCGTTTAGTTGTGACTAGAGGTGGGGAAAAACAAATCAAGGTTACGGTAGAGATGGGATTAGGGATAAGGGGGGTTTAAAGATGTGCACCAAACAACCTTTATATTTAAACGTATCGGTATAAACACATTTTAAAACGTTTTAAACAAGTTGTATTAAAGCTGTCACTGGTGTTGACAGAAGCTACAGTTATTACTATAGTATGTTCTCTGATAATCTCTTTAATATTTTATTTCGTATTTGAAATTTGAATGTTAAAATTCGGAATGATACTTTAGAAATAAGATGAGAAAGTTTTAATAAAGGGTGGAGCAGAGGAAACGCATGTTTTTTGAACCGCTAGTGCTCGGCGACCGTTGGCAGACTACTTAGACAATGCAGTTTCAGTCGCTATGGATTGTTGGAGCGTAAAGCATCGTGTGTTACTGCCGAGCAGTTCTTTAGAAACAATGATTCAACGTCTTTTCCGTCGAAATATTAATGTCGGACTTCGAGGTGCAGTCCCAGATCGAAACATTATCCTCCGATGGGTTGCAGCGTTTAGAAGTACTGGATCTGTGATGAAAAAGAAACCACCTGGTCTTCCCCGTTCAGTTCGAAATCCGGAAAATGTAGGGAGAGTGAGAACGGCAGTTCTTGCTAGTCCGAAACGATCCGCTAGGTGACAGGCATGCCACGACGTTCGCTTCATCGCATTTTACATGATGATCTTATTGTCCAGCAGCTAAGTGCAAGAGATTTTGTGCAGCGCAGAGAATTTAGCCGCATAATGGACGGTATTCTTACGGAAGATGCAGATGTCACAGTATTCATGAGTGATGAACCCTATTTTTATCTATACGGTTACGTTAATGTAAACTGTCGGTACTGGGCGTCGGAGAACTCACATGAACTACACCAAAAACCTCTCCACAGCTCAAAAGTAACAGTGTGGTGCGGCATCTCCAAGATAGGGATTGTTGGACCTTACTTTTTTGAAGAGGGAGAAACTGCAGTTCTGTGACATCAGCGCGCTAAGTCCAAATGTTAAACAACTTTTTTCGTCCAGAACTTGAAAGGCGCCGAGTGAACGTAAGGGAAATGTGGTTCCAACAGTACGGTGCCACAGCTCACACGGCGAGAGCATCCATGCAAGTGGTTCAACAAATGTTCCCAGGACATGTCATATCTTAATTTAGTGATATTCCTTGGCCTCCTCGCTCACCCGATCTGTCGATGTGTGACTTATTTTTGTGGAGCTACTTAAAATCAAGAGTATACATGAACAAGCCCCGCACAGTCGATGACCTCAAGATTTCCATTTGTTACGAAATATACCAAACATGTTCCTAATTAACGTATATATTTCAAAAATGCAATAAAAGTACTATTACTGAATGCAAGTTTTTATTTTTTTTTAATAAAACCAGGTTTTAGTTATATAATTGTAAAAAAACATGCATTTACTCTGATCTACCTTGTACTTCCTTTGGTGTAACTTATATATTAAAATCAAGCAAAAACTGTTATTTTAATACAGCATTTTTTAATCGTCCAAAAATATTTGATGTATGAATTTAATGTTGAATTTAAAAAATCAGTGTTGGCGACAATTAGTAAATCAAATATAAACTAAAGTTACTATTTTAATTTATTAAAGCCTTACATTTTTTTTAAATATTCTCCTGATTTAGAAATATTTTCTTCCTAGCGAATATGTAGTTTTTTGATCCCGCTATCGTAGATTAGAGTAGTTGCGATATCAGTCAATCGCGTGCGAGCGCTTCGAATAAATATTATCTTTTCTGTCTCCAAGGTATTTATTTCTTTTAGTCGTAAAAACAAACGATAATAAAAGGGCGACAAGTTAGAACTGTAGAAAGGGTATACTAGTACAATCTAAAACAAATTTATAATTTTTTGTTGAGTTTGGCTAGTTGTATGGAACCGGGACAATTTTCTAAAGCAGAATAATGTCTCCGATTGGAAATTCTCATTAATCAGAGATCATCTTCAAGAAGGCAAATGTTCTCTTTATTACCGTTGATACTTAGGTGACGTTGGTAGTATTTTCAACTGCTCTTCGTCTTCCCAAAAATTATTTCTACCACATATATACTTGAGTCTTGCTAAGGGTGTTGTCTGTAAACTGCGCATTAAGTTTAATTAATCTTTAAAGCAGTTCCGGATCTTCTATCGTGAAAAATTTAATAATAATACATTGCACAACGAATGAGAATTGTTGTTGGAAGGACTTTTACCAATTGTAACTTGTAATAATTCTTTAATATCCTACGCATTTATATCATCCAACTCTGTTTAATTAGTTGGTTAGAGAATTTCGACATTACCAACAGATTCTCTTGTGTCAACAACCTTGCTTATCTCCGGCCATACATTCTTCCATACAGCATCAATAATATTGTAGTTTTACCACCCAGTAGAAGTGTTTAACAACCTTTTGCAACTGTAAATCCTGATGCTCGCTTTTCTTCAAGAAACAAAAATGTACTTATTGGCATTCTCTTCCCGAACAGGCCCATTTTATCAACATTGAAAACTAATCAGGAGGATATTTTCTCATTCAATGATTGCTCTTAATGTCGCTGAAAATGCAGCAGCTGCTTTTGTATCTCTACTTACCGCTTCTCCGGTAATCTGTATGTTATAAATATTGTTTCTGTTTTTATATCGATGGAATTACTTTTGACTAGCTACGAAATTTTCACTAGTGTCGCTTTTTTCATTCTGAATTATATATATAAAAAAAATTATGAGTGCTGCTTCACATTGTTCGTGCCTTTGTGCCGACAACTGCCGAAGGACAAATTCTGGTCGCACCGATGAGTATTATATTTCCGGAACTGCAGCGATAGAAAATTTACGTTTGAGAGTCGGAGGTATAAAGATTCTTTATGTTAAAAATTGTTTTCGCTTTTTCCATTACAATTGCTTGACTTAATGCAGTATTGTGTTCAACTTCATCGTCAATCCAGATGAACAGTAGTTTTTCCATTTCATTAGATACATTGCTGTTGGAAAGGGATAATTTTTTTGCAGAAGTCGTGGTTATAGTTGCTGATAATACAATTTTTTCTTTATCTTTTAAAAATGTCCGTATTTTTGAGGTTGACAAATTTAATGCAGTGCCGATATCAGATTGCCGTTCGTCTGCATATAACTTTCTGAACACCTGCATTTTAGTTTCTTGCGAAATGATTTTTTATCGCTTTGTTTTATTTTTATTTGCAATTACCCATTGTAGAAATTCAAATTTGTCTTATCACAATAAAATAAAATATAATGCAATAATGTTGATGACAATCATCAATCAACTGAGACGCAGAAAACATGCGTTCGTAATGCTATGATATACGCTGCAAGACTGCATGGAAGTATCAAAGCAACAAAATTGTGCGCGATTTCGGGGAATCCTAATACCACGTAATACTGAAACAGTGTTAAGTAGAGCAGCGTTAGGCGGGGCCTTACTATACAGTCTTTCATTATACATAAGCAAAACACTATCCAGTTTAAAATTAACTTTTAGGAGCCTAATATATAAATTTAATTTTTATATTTGCTAATTTTATTTAGTACTTTCAAGTTTCTCAACCAGACACTTGTGTGGACGGATCCGGGTTTAGACGACTGACGGGTGGTCTACTCAATCATCAAATAATAATTGATTACCTACGTGTTTATTTCGAATACGGGTGCGGTTCTGTATCAGAATTATGATAGCCGTAACCTCTCAGTTCACAGATCTATGCCCTCCCCTGCGCAGTATATTAGGGCATCGTCTATTAAGTTTTTCAACCTTTCTATTTATTGTCAATAAGCTTCCATTAGTGTATTTCTCTACGTGAGCTCTTTCGCGCCTATATTATATTACGTTGCCAATAAAAGAATTTAATACAATTACAAATATTTAAAATAAAAATCACAATTTTTAACAATATTTTTCTATTTAACTTTTACATGAAATTTATACTGCCAAAACAATGCAGTTTGTTGTAACAATAATTAATTTCAATAAATGAAAATTTAGCTTTTTAGTTGTCATCTTACTAATTACTTTATGTTTAGTTAACAATAAAAACAAGACAAGTAAGGTGTCAGCTACCTGAAAAATAAACTAAACATATACAAGGTAGTACTCAAACTCATATGACGGACGACAATGAGCTATGCGAATCCTAGAAACAAACATTCTTCAAACATATCAGTCAAAAACTTTTATTTACTAAAGCTTTATAGTATGTATCAAACAAAACTATCCATGAAGATCTGGCACTAACAGTTATAAGTCCAGTAATCAAATTTCAAATGAAAAAACAGAAAAAGGAAACTGTATCACAACTCCTTAATTAGGGTTACCGTAGGTACTCCGTACCCCATTATAACATTAAGGAGGTTTACCTTGTCACTTACATGAAAAGTAGCCTTGTCAGAAAACACTAAACGTGTTACAAAATTGTTATTTTCTGCTACCTTATCAAGGATAAATTCACACAACTACACACGTCGTTGCTTACTACCTGCATGAAAACTTGCATTAATTTAATCCTGTAAGGTTTCATAATCAAAAGTTGCCGTAAAACACCCCAGACAGACGCTGAAGAAATGTTTAGTTTTCTACTAGTGTGGATTTGTGTTTACGGAACTCAGCTACATTTTCGTCTGATACACGAGGACGACCACTGGATTTCTTTTTACACAGACAACTTGTATCTTAAAATTGTTTATACCATCGCCTAATTTTCTAAGCGATAATAGGTTTAACACCATATTGTGGCCGAAAATCACGCTGAACAGTTATTATGGACTCACACTTTGCAAAACGTGAACACATAATGATTTCCGTTGACTAGTTGCCATCCTGACAAACACTGAAGTGATAGGTGAACGAATAGCGCTGGTACTACCTATTGACAATCACGTGAAACTCGAGAATTCTCTCTTTCTAACAGTACATTGTTCGATCAAAACGGATTGAAAACTGACTAGTTACAAGGTCCATCCCAAAAGAAATGAGCCTTATTTTTTTTCGGACGCGAGTGTACATTCCGGCGTGCTCTGACGCTTGGGGCAGGTGGTGGGGGGTCTTAGCTTCCATACGCGGTCGGTGCAAGTCGGCTCTGAGCTCGGAGCGGCAGGACGGTGTTTCCGTGAATGTCTATTTTCAATTTTCGACACGGCGCGATGGATTCAAAATCGATCAACGCTACGCAATTAAATTCTGCTTCAAACTCGGCAAGAATGCTACCGAAACGTTTGGAATGCTTCAGGAGGCCTTCAAGGATGATTGTTTATCGTACTCGCAAGTTAAAAGTGGCACAAAGCATTTAAGGAGGGCCGGAAGAGGTGGCGACGAACCTCGGTCTGGACGACCGTCAACCTCCTGAACCGACGAGAACGTGCAGCGAGTGCGCGATTTTGAACGCCGATCGTCGGTTCAGTGTTTATCAAAGCAGATGCCCCAAACATTCCGAAATCGACAGTACATCGAGTCATTTCCGAGGATTTATCGATGCGGAAGGTGTGCGCCAAACTTGTGCCGCGGGTGTTGACTGACGAACAAAACAGCTCCGGGTGGTTCGGTGAAGAACTCTTGCAAATGTGCGAAGATGACCCGAGTTTTTAAACAAAGTGGTAACAGGAGACGAAACATGGTGTTTCCAGTACGATCCGGAGACAAAAGGCAGAGCGCTGAGTGGCACACCACCGCGTCACCCGGCCGAAGAAAGCTCGGATGAGCAAATCCAGGACCAAGACAATGCTCGTCGCCTTCTTCGACGCCAGGGGGATTGTGCACTACGAGTTCGTACAACCCGGACGCACAGTGAATGCCGCCTTCTACCTGGAAGTCCTCAAAAGACTCAAAAGAAAGGTCACAAGTAAGCGGAGCGCGATCAAAAACGACTGGAGTTTGCACCACGACAACGCGCCGAGCCACACCGCGTTCATCGTGACCAAGTACCTGGCCCGGATTCAACTCGGCGTGGTTCCCCAGCCTCCCTACAGCCCGGACTTGTCTCCCCCGGACTTCTTTTGTTTCCGCGGTTGAAAAGAGTGCTAAAGGGCAAGCACTGGGACTCGGTTGAGGACATCCAAGAGAATGTCACAGCAGCCCTCAAGGACATCCCTAAGGAGGCCTACCAGGAAGCCTTCCGGACTTGGAAGACCCGTCTCCAAAAGTGCATTGATGCAGGAGGATCCTATTTTGAAGAATTTTGAGGTGTTGTAGCGATCTGCTCAATAAAACTATTTTTTTTTGAAAAAGGCTCATTTCTTTTGGGATGGACCCTGTATGATTTTTTAAATTGGATTATTCTTTTTGAAACACTCTGTATAAAGCCCCCGATACATAGAGAGACTTTCAAAAGCAATGCAATGCTTTGTAGTAGGTGACCCACCGGTGAACACGCATGTTTATTAAGGTAACCCAGTGTGATCCACTGGTGGACCACAATGTCGCGAACGTGTTAATGTATTGTCCTGCATAAACTGTCAAATAGGCCTAAATACGAGCTTTAAAATTTAAGTTGATAATAATTCGATTCATTAACAAAATATTGAGCCGCTTGAGGAAAGACATGTTTATAAAACGTTATGGCTTTTAATTGGTAACCATAAGAGATACCCGTAATACGCGATAATTCATTAAATGCAGTGTAAATACCCCTGAATTTAACGTGTTTGCTTATTGCGCAAGCACATTTGAATAATACCCGCTAAAACAATTACTTATGACACTGCAAACAATAAGGCATGCAAATTAGAGAACGGTCGAATTGAACGCGCCGAAACCACTCATTCGAAGACAAATTCGCCGCTAATTTCGAGCGCAAATTGTTTCCGTTGCAGTAGCCAAACGATATTAATCTAAATAACCTTTCAGTTTCACCAAAATTAACTGTCCACAGATCTTGCAGCGTTCTGGAGAAAAACGTGGTTCGTTAGCCACTTTCAGCCCGATGAATGCGAGGTGCTGACTGCTGTTCAAGTTTTTTATGCTTTAAGGCAAATCAATACAGACTTGATTTCCCTGGGCATCGCCCACGTCTTGATACGGCCCTGAAAGGTTCTAAGAGACGCGCCTATTTGCAAACTAAAACTTCGTGTTTGCGTAGTTAGCGCATTATGTCAAAACTTTTCTGCCTGCGCGGAGCTGTATTTATTTTTTAAAATAAAAGTGATTAAGGTACAAATTTCTTTTGTTATGATATTATTATATAGGGTTTAAAGAAAAATTAGATTATTTAGATACAAATTATTTTCATTAGCAGTTTCTAATTTAACTTTTTTGCAACTAATACTGAATGTTTTCACATTAAGGACTACTAACTAGTTTTAATAATGTTATTTTGTAAATATTGGTATTTATTAATTATTACTAAAATTTATTATTATTTTATTAGATAGTTTTAGTTTTAATTAAAGAAGTTCATCATAATTAGTTAAAACTAATAGTAATTAAAATTTTTTCCACCTTCCATAACTGGGAAGGCAAAGCATTAAGCCATATAATAGCAAAGATTAAAATTTTTATATTTAGTAAAAATGGTACAAATCATAAAAAACATTGCGTGTACGTTCTTCCAAATGTGCCAGAAAATTTCTATTAGAATGGCTAACCATTTGTTTTTGGATCGTAGCCATATATCTATCCACGTTTCATCTTCGGTTATGACTTTTTGAGGAAATTTGGTTTATATGTGTCATTAGCAATTGCAGTACGATGTCCCTTCTGCTGATAACAATACCTGAAGAACAAACTTTATCACGGTACGTCTCATACCAAGATCTTCTATCAAAATTTGAGGTACTTTTGTATTAGTTTTTGAAATTCTTAGCTGATATTTTATTAGACTGTTAGTTGACGACTTTGTTAATTGTAGCTCGTATATATTAAACATTTTTGATATCTTCTCTTTATAGGTCTTTCAAAATATTCTTGACTGAATTGTTCGGTATCATGCTTTTATTCGTATCGCATTTATTACATCATTCGTCAAAATCTTTGTGTATCATCCAAACAGCTCCTGCTCTACTCGCTCGTTCACACCATTCACCGATGTTTAACTCCCAACTAATCCGAATCAGTATGCACGCACGTGCATTATAGTTTACTGTCACCGGTTGCCAGAGTACATTGTTTTAATTTTTTCCTATACAAGAAAGTTTGTGCAATGCAATTTTTTTTGCAAATAAAACGGTGCGTTCTCAAAGAAATATTTGCGTTTTACATCCCTTTTGGCGTCAAAAACTTTGGTTGACAAATTGCGAATTTGATGCGTATATTATAATTTTTTGTAATCCTGTAGGCACGCTATGAATATTAACAAATATGTAAAAAATATAGATCTTATCTGTAACATATTTATCCTCTTTTCTATTCTTGGTTTTAATTTTGTGTGAATATTCATTCCTATGATATTTTGAAAATCTGTTATTATATTGTTTATAATTTGGATATTGCCTGTAAAGAAAGTGTTTTTTTTTAATTTAGTAATTTTCAGTTCTCTGAAGTAAGTAAAAAGTAAAACACCATTTCAAAATTGAAAGATAAAGATTTTTAAAACCAACTGTAAACAATCAAATGTGCTCAATCTTTAGAAATCACGTCCTCTGTGGATTTGGATGGCATGTACTTACATAAAACAAATATTACCTTGTAGCTTACCCAAATTTTAAACCAACTAAGCTGGTCCAACTAAAATCAGTCAGATCTGGCCTGAAATATTGACAGATTTATAAAAGTTTTGAAAGGGCAGATATACATAACATGTTTGTTTAAATTTTTTATTGCATTTATATTATATAGGTAAGCAAATTGTGTTTGATTGAACTTTGTACTCGGCGCTGATAAACAATTACCGTAACGAGCAGAACGACGAAACCATATACTATATTCTTATGGGATTGCATACATTAGGATGCTGTATGTACACCACTATGCTCTGAAAGGCTTTACTTTACCCACTTTGGCTCTTGATAAACATACTTATTTTTGTAGATGACATATAAGATACTTTAGTTTAAAACTTGGGAATGAATTCGAATTAGCAAGTCTTATCGGTAGTCCACTTAACGCATCTAACAGATAATGTGGAATTTTACCCCAGGGATGGCTTATTGTACTCTGCGCTACTGAAAAGTTCAGAGATCCATTTAAAAAACATCATCACGGATTTTAAAGGAACTTCGTTTTAACTTCTATATAAAAAAGTATACAATAATGTTATCAAATAAACCAATAAAACGAAATATATTATTAATGCTCTGCATGCTCCTATTAAAATAAAATATAATAATTCCAGTGTTCGATAGTTGTGGTTTGACTTTTGATGTATATGGTTTTCAATAGCTCTCTTAAGTGTTTGATATCAACGAAGTTAAGGCAATATGGCCAACCAAACAATATTATGTTTTACAATTAAAGTATGGATTTATTACAGCAAATGCCCATTTACACATAAAATCCACAGCTATCATTTTCATCCGTGCCTCAAGGTATATGTTTCTCAGAACCCCAACGACCCCCGATGTGGCACAAACATGCTGGACATATCCAAGGAATCAAATAGAATATCAGTAGCGCATGCTAAATTGGAAAACCACTTAACAATTTCCAGTCACTTGGTTTATATTAAAAAGCACCCTAATTAGATGATCAGAGATAGAAACGCTATAATGATTAAGAATAACAAAACATTATAAACCTTCAAACTATTCTCAATCTTATCTGCAAGCAACTAACCTATAGTTAAAGATAACAATGGCAAAATGACATTGTCTGCTGTGTATAGTCTATCAAGATTATTACATTTCTTCATATCCATATCTGATCAATTCAACTGTTATACATCCATGAAAGAAAAATGCACTTTATATTGCTCCACAGATGGGTCAACTTAGGCCTCAGGTAGACAAAAAATACCCCACCTGTTAGACTCTGCATATTTAAAAAACACATAATTTTTTTGTCGAATCTTAGCCAGACCAGTCCTTTGATTATAGCTCGGTATAAATTACTATCATCTCACAAGTAAGCGAAAAAGAATATCAACAATGTTATGTCGCAAGCAAACTAATTTGAAATTATTCAAAAAACTGATAAAGTCTAAAACCCTAAACCTACCATTGAAGATTAAGCATGAATTAAACGAAATAGTACATATTTTCCTGGGGACATTACAGTAGATAAACAAGTTTTTTGTGTAATGACCTAATCTCTAAAAATATTCTAAAAAAACTTTTAGACAAGGTATCAGACTAATAAAAGTAATTCTCAATACAGTAAAAGTCAGTTTTGTTTTGGCAGACAAAACTTGCTACGAACATTTATTGGCCTTCGACGAATTACGGCTCATAAGTCTGTTATATAAAATAAATCTATGTTTACCATATATCTACTATATTATACTTTAATCTTATCTTAGTCCTAGATAATTCTTAGATATTAATCTTCCAGTACTTTTTGTTACATATTCAACCATGAGTTCTTCAGGGCAGTGTCCTCAAATTAGTTCTGTAGTTGATATCTACCTGGGATTACAGTATTCGCAACTTTCATTGATGCAAAATTAGCAATCACGATCCAATAGTACCCTCAAGATACTTACAACAGCACTTACACAAAATTAAAAAACATATTAAAATATGAGGTATCTGAGCCAATGTAGTATAATACGTATACATGTAATTTTTGCAACTAGGAAAGGTTCGTATTTTCCAGTTAACTTAACAATTATATTCTAAAACAAACAAAATCAATATCTAACTA
Source organism: Sinelater perroti (assembly GCA_036346155.1). NCBI lineage: Eukaryota > Metazoa > Arthropoda > Insecta > Coleoptera > Elateridae > Sinelater > Sinelater perroti. The sequence continues at coordinate 102,776 of JARFIY010000278.1, forward strand.
AGGTCTAACTTGGAGTAAGCACGTATGGTACAAGAAATTACAGTTGGATAACTTCAGAAAATAATTTTGTCTAATTAGACGTCACTATCAGCTCTTTCTAAAATATAATCTACTAGGCCACAATATTGTTAAGAAATCGGTTTGAAATTCTCTAGAATTAAAATATGAGTTATAACTAGAATACAGCGATATTAATCAAAAGTGCTGAAAACAATAACAAATACACTATGGTTTGTATATAATCAAGTAATCCATGCAATATTACACCAAAAGGCTATAAAAATATCGTTACATACCAAAATAGAATTAGAGGGAATTTCAAAACGACACGATTTATTAGAGTTACTACTACATAATTATTTTGAGAGACACATACTTTAAGTTATCTTAATTGTAAGAATTAGAAGAAATAAACTAATTGCATCATTGACAATTAACTTGCATGAACCCAGAAGACTGAAAATAACTAGGTTAAAAATTTATATAGTTTCACGAACGTGTAAGGAGGAAAATAATCGATAAGTGGGTTTCATTCCAAGCTCAAACCATATCGTTTTACTTAAATATGTAGGAAGCGGAGTTTCCTTAAGGCCCCCGTTTTGTGACCCACGTAAGATTTCTTGCAGTTTTGTAGTGTTTCGCTCTCGAATTATAGCCCGAAGTTAGAAAGATTTTATACTATCTTAAAGTAAAATTGCCATACAACAAAACTGCAATGCCATGCAAATGTAATATATTTTGTGAGTGTTTCTTCTTACTATTAGCTTCTACTTTGTATTTACAATGTATGTTAATCAGGGCGCTAAGAATTCTGAAATACTTGATGACCTACTAAATCATAATGCTATGTAACCTTTATTTTTTTTTTATTTAAGTAGTAGCTCATACCTCCCTACTGCAATAGTATTTGTAATATTGTATTGCCTAGATATTGTAGCACCTCCTTTTTCAGTTTAAGTGTTTGAAGAAATAAAATACATTTTCTATCAATTACATAAATATCATATTACCCTTACGAAAAAAACCCAATTTTCTAAAGTTTTTTTTAGAAAGTTAATTGCGACTACGTAATTGTTTTTGGGGTTATTGCAGAATTCACTTTTACCAGTAATAATTTTTGCGTCTGGTAAAGATCCATATATGTGAAATATATGACTTTTTGTTTTTGAATGTTTGTACATTTATTTTAGCTTTGTAAAGTCAAATAATTATGGAGTATGTAAGTAGATCACGTTAATAATAACATTAAGTTATTAGTTATTTCAGTTAGGTAGGTGCAAAGTTCTATTTAACAAGCTATATATTTCAGTTTGTTTCCTATGGTTTAGCTTGAACAAATATATTAATTAAGGGTAACTAAACATTTCTTACAAGATAATGTTCATTCTCTAAACCAGGTATCACCAAATGGCGGACTGCGATCCAGATTCGATCCTCCGATCTATTTTGTGTGGACCTTAACGAAACAACCAAAATCATAAACTCTTTTCATTTGCATCCGACTATCTCTGATACAGTTTAAAATCATCCAAATGTCCTTTTAGCAAAGTACCTAAAGAGAGGCACTCAGTGGGATGTCTCTCCCATGTCAACAGCCATATCCCGTTACTCTATTATCATTAATATAAACATTGATTATTGTATTTATACAGATTGTAATAGAAATAAATCATTAAACAAAAAAAAATTAATTCGAAAATCGAAGCAAAACAATTCAAAATACAGGTACATGTTGGTGCTTTCATAATTTTATTTTTTACTCGCTCTCACTCTGTCGCTTGCATCATTGAAACAAGATAAGACGAACGGAGGGTCAGAGGACGGTATGGCAACGTATGCACTGTTTTTCAAGCCGTTAGCTCAACCTTCACCAGTGAGTGATTGAGTGTTGTTACAATGCGTCCAAAGAAAAGAATGGTGGTAGTTGAAAATATACGTATATTATCTGAATGGACAAATTTATATTGCTTTATGTTGCCAAATCGTGTTTGATTTGTCAAAAGGTCGAATATAAAACGACATTATGAGACCAAACACCATTCATTTGCCGAAAAGTACCCAGTTAGCAGTAACCTTCATAAATCGAAAATCGAAAGTTTATCGTCAAATTACACGCCTCCGACCATTAAAAATTTAGTGAGGGTTCTTTGGGCGTTTCGTTAGACTCTAAGAATATGAAACCATTCACAAATGTAGTCGTAGTTAGAGAATGCATGCTCGAACCAGTAAATGTTTTGTTTGAAAAGAAATGATGTTATTTGGATAGCAGCACCTACTAATATAAGAAATACACGTGTTTTGGCAGAAGCAAATCATTGTGGCCTAAAGTACCAGTTATTGATTACAGACTATTATGCTTTGGCTATGAATAAATTATGCGACGTCACAGACATGGCACAATTGATTATTTTTGTACGTTACAAAGCCTAAGAAAATTTTGTTGAGGAATAGTTGACTGTTTTGCCGTTATCCAAAAGCACTAGTAAATAAGATATGTTTGAAGCAGTAATGCCGTATTTTGAAAAAGGTGAGATGAACTAAAAAAATTGCAGCACTAACCACAGATGCTGCGCCAATGGTGGTTGGAAGCAGAAAAGTGATTGAGCACAAAATGTAATAAAAATTTGATTTTCATTCACTGAATTATACACCAAACTTTGCGTTGCTACAAACTACACCCCAATTTCGAGACTACTGTGCATAAAGTGATCAAAATGGTGAATTATCTACGTGCCAAATAACCAATGAAGCATCGCAAATTGAAATCATTTCTTGGCGAAATTAATGCCCAATAGAACAATATAATGTGGCTAAGCAAAAACTACGTTTTACGAAGGTTCCTCGTAGTTTTAGAATATTTAAAGATATTTCTTTCAAACAATGATCAGAATAAATATGTCAGAAGAAGAAATAAAGGAAATCAAAACGGATATTATAAAGCGAGTAAGATTAGACATATTAGAGTAAAACGAAAAAACTATTAAAAAAACCATTGAAAGAAGGAAAAAATAAATAGTAAATATAATGGATGACAAAGGGAACGCACTGTGCAATCGTTAAAAAATATCCTAGAATATATTGAAAAATTTTACGAGGACCAGTACCCATCGAAGATTCAAGAACCGCCAACTAGCCCAAACGAAAAACGAGCACCATTGACCAGACACTATACAGAAGACATAACCACAATTAGTAAACATAAAACAGGCACTAAAGCAAATAAAAATAATAAAGCTGCAGGCCCGGACGGGATAGTAGTATAACTAATAAAAGCAGGAGGGAAACTGTTTCTAGGTCATCTAGAAACACTATTTAATCAGTGCCTAGATACAGAAACGATACCCAAATCATGGGAAAACGCTAATTCTGTGCTAATTAATAAAAATGAAAATAAAAGAAGCTAAAAAACTATCGGCCGATCTCGTTGCTATCCCACATGTATAAGTTTTTAACGAAAATATTATCAACACGAATAACGAAACATCTAGATAAAATCCAAACCCTAGAACAGGCAGATTTTAGAGGGGAGTATAGCACTTTGGATCACATACACATTCTAAGAGAAGTTATGAAAAAAGCGTTCGAATATAACCAACGCCTCTACCTAGCCTTCATCGATTTTGAAAAGGTGTTTGACACGGTGGAAACGTAGATGCTGGTTAATGCATCTATAATATATATATATATATATATATATATATATATATATATATATATACAAAAATTCAACAGTGACATTTGAGATATTCGAAAAGAGGAACCCGACAAAAGTAAGAAGGGGAATTAGACAAGAGCATTCCATATCCTCAAAGCTCTTTACTAACTTATTAAAAGATGTCTTTAAAGCTTTTAACAGAAATAAATTAGGAATCAATATCAATGAAAAATCTGTCTAACTTACGAATCGCTGACGATATTGTTTTATTAGAAAATAAAATGGAATATTTAACAATGATAAGTAAAGACTTGCAAAAAGTAACAAGAAATGCCGGGCTAAAAATGAATATTACAAAAACAAGGATTATGGCAAACAATGATGGTGTAGCACCTATTCACCTCGAGAATAACTTAATAGAAGTTGTCAACGAATACATATACATAGAACAAATACTTATTTTAAGACAGATACCCAGGCAGGAGAAATTGGAAGGAGGATAAAGTTAGCTTGGGCTGCTTATGAAAATCTAAGGAATGTGTTCAAAACAGCAACATACCCGGAACATCTTAAGACTAGAGCGTTTAATCAATGCATTCTTCCAATACTTACATATGCCTCGGAAACATGGTCCCTTACAGAAACCGTGATGAAAAAACTAAAAGCTACACAAAGATGAATGGAAAGATTGATGCTGGGATTGCGACTGAATGATAGAAAATTAATAGAATGGATTTGAATTCAAACCAAAGTTAAAGACGTGGCACGACATATTGCAAGTTTGAATGGCAATGGGCAGGTCATTTTATGTGACGAAAAGACGATAGGTGGAGCAAAAAGATAACAGAGTGGAGGCCAAGGACAGGAAGAAGAAAACGAAGAAGGCCGAAAACCAGATGCAGAGACGACATCAATGGCATGGCGCCAGCTTGTGGAGGCATATGTCCAGAGATGGAATATTTAAACGCTAGAGATGATGATGAATGACCTGAATTTAAATCTTCAAGAAAAAGAATGCTTGTATGGAAGCTTTTTCAGAAGTAAGAAGTTTTTGACAAAAATCGACCTTTTATATGAATGATATGAATAACGAACACTTGCAATTTTTTTTATTTGAAAATAGTAAGCAGTAATAACGAGATCGACGTGGGTCAATAAAAGACATTTGTAAAAGATATTAAGTCAAAATTTGGGTATAGACTTACTTTCTTTAAAAATTAAGAATGTTACAAAAATCTTAAGCAACATTTACTTTCTGTAGCAAAATGGTGAATGGAGAAGTGAAGCTGTAAATATTTTTCCAAGTTTCTTGCTTTATATATGAATGTGATATGTCTCTAATATAAACAATATAAATATGCAAGCTATACTCTTATAGATTATAAAGATAAATTGTATAAATAATTTTTTGCTAAGAATTCTGGATAAAATATTTCTGTCATAGTAAGTACCTAGAATTAAGAAATTTAGCTTTAAAACTCTATTCAATGTTCGGCTTAACATATATATGCGAAGCAGCATTCTAGAAGATGAATTTTGGGGCTTAATAGCTATAAGTTGCATTAACTTAGCCCCAAATTTCAGACAGAAAACCCAAAACAAAAGTGTGATTTTTTTAATAACTTTCAAATAATATCGCATTATTTGTCAGTTACTGAATAAAAATTTAATTTTGTTTGTTTTATTTTTAGTTAATATTTTACAGTTTCATTAAGCTTTAAAAATTGAAAGCTTGCTTGTCGGTTATCGTTTTCCTACCGAACCGCGACGGTCTTGTACCTCTTTGAAACGGGCCCAATAAAACTAATTAATGACCCTTGATCTAAACCATAGTTAAATAGCAAAAAATTTGAACTATAATAAAAATAACTTAAGGAATGTCTTTGAACACTATTCGGTTAAACCAAAGGATACTCAAAGTCCTGTTGTCAATTAAAATGGCTAGAAAACCTTTTTTCTTAAAGTCTAATTTATAATCCAAAGCATCAGTTTTTTATCATTTATTATAATACAACTTATCTAATATATATATTAGAAGCAAACATGGCTAATTAGACAGTTTTAGTTGTATATCTTTAACTGCTTTGATGCTTTACCTACTAACATAATTTAATAAAATTAAGATTCTTACGATTATTTAAACAAATACTCAAAAACACAAACAAAAAAATTGTAGGTAAACTTACATTAAATTAAAATTTTTAATGTAGTAGGTGCAACGTATTTTATCTTAAATTTTAGGAATTTTGAGTATCAATGGTTCTAAACTAATTATAATTTGTCATCTGCATATTCACTACTACTAATATTGCGGATAAAGTAATTTGAAACTGGATCGATATCAATAATTTTATGTTTTATAATCTCACTTATTTTTAGGAGGATAATAACCTTAAAAATTATATGGATCCAATAGGTAACCTCACATTTTGTGATGTGGATAATGTGGACAATCTTCTAATAATCTTGATAGATTCACGTAAAACTAGGTAATGTTAAAATAAACTAAATAAAAATAAAATACAAAATAATATTAAAACAAAAGAAATTTAATTTTTGTTGAGGTGCACAGAAAAATATGTAAATATAAATTTAGGTAAAATATATTCTATTCAATGTTACATTTTTCTGTATCTGATGCTGATAGCTAACCTATGGTGCCCCGTCTGTGGAACGAAGAATGAGGAGTTTATTTTAATTCTTAATATTTAGTTGTGATAGCTTAGTATAATTTTCTTAGTATATATAGAATTTAGGTTAATATCATGTCCAAAGGAATTAATACCATATTGAAATTGTAAGTTGTGATTAGTTATTGTTACTGGAGCTATTGAGGAGTTGCAATAAGTGGTGTCTGTGATTTAAATAATCAAAATTGTTTAAAGATAACCTTTTTCATTTTATTCTGTTTGATTAATTTATCAGTGTAGAGCAGCAAATACTAATTATATTATATATATATATATATATATATATATATATATATATATATATATATATATATATATATATATATATATATATATATATATATATATATATATATATATATATATATATATTATCGAATGCCCATTTACCAATTGGTGTACGGTTGAATTTCTACATGTAATTTAACATTTACTTATAGACCTAAGTTAACTAAATGTATTTTCTAATAACTCGTACATACTTAGCTTAATTCTAGAGTGTTTTATTATTGTATTGTCTTTCCCTCACTTGTTTGGTACACAAACTTACTCCACTCCTTTTTATTTTGAGCTAATAAGCTTGCTTCTTGCCACGATTTCCCTTTCTCTGCTAATATCTTTCCCACGACGCTATCCCATGTTTGTTGCGGTCTTCCTCTTCCCCTATTTATTACCACCTTTGCTTTCCATACTTGTTTAACCTGTCTGGTCTCATTCATGCGTTGTAGGTGTCCCCACTAACTCAGTTGTCTATTCTCCATAAATTTGAGTATCGTCTGGATTCTTAGTTCTTGTCTCACTTCGCTGTTCCTTATCCGATCTCTTAAGGTTATCCCTTTTACTCTCCTTAGATATCTCATCTCCGCCGCTTGTATTTTACTTTTCATTCTTGCTGATAACACGCATGTCTCACACCGGAGGGTTGGTATAGGTCTGTATATTGTCTTAAATACATTCATTTTTGTTTGTCGTGTCACTTCTCTTTTGTTAATAAATTTGTCCTTCATGGCGTAGTAAACTTTATTAGCCTTTTCTATTCTCTTTGCGATGTCTAGTTCTTGTTTTCCTTTTTCTTCTATTGTGACTCCTAGGTATTCAAAGTGGTCTATTTGTTCTATGTCCTTTCCCTCAATTTGTATTTTTATTTTACACTGTTCCTTCGATATTACCATCACCTTTGTCTTGTCTCTATTTAATTTCATATCATATGTTGTTAATACTTTGTTCCATATTTCTAGATTTTTTTGTAGATCTCTCTCATTTGCAGCCATTATTACTACGTCGTCAGCAAACACGCATTCTGCTATTTCTACCACTTGCAGATTTCTATATCCTACTTTATCTTCTTCGTTCTTTTATTGCACTCTTTTATAACGTCGTCCATTAGTACGGTAAATAACACCGGGCTTAAGACTCCTCCTTGTTTCAGTCCTTCTTCTGTTCTGAAGCTCTCTGATGTCCTGTTTCTGCTCATCACGTAGTTGACATTGTTGTTATATATGCTCTTGATGGCCGCTATCAATCTTTTATTGACCTGTCTTTTAATCAAGCTTTCCCATACCATGTTTCTATTGACTCGGTCGAATGCTTTATTTAAGTCTAAAAATGCACACTGTTTTATTTATAACTTCTTTTATTGAAAATATATGGTCTTGTACACTATAGCCTTTTCTAAACCCACTTTGTGCTTCAGATAACGATTTATCAATTTTCCCCCTTAGTTTTTTGTCCAGTATGCGCTCATAGATCTTCAGTACTACACTCAATAACGTGATTCCTCTATAGTTGTTACAATTCGTACTATCTCCCTTTTTGTAAATTGGCAGTATTTTTCCTATTTTTCAGTCTTTCGGGATTATCCTGTCCTTCTACACTTTATTGTAAATTGATAGTAGTATTTTTTCTCCATCTTCTTCCATGTGTTTTATCATCTCTATCTTTATTTTGTCGTGTCCAGGTGCTTTACCATTTTTTGTATCTTTAATTGCTTGCCTCATCTCGTGCAGCTCTATTTCCTCTATATTTTCCTCTTCCATGTCTTCTGCATTCCTTTCCTCTAGTTTTTCTTCTTTTTTTTGTTCTTCTCCTTGGGTCTCTTCTACATTTTCCTCTGCTTGTTTTGGGTTCAGTAATTCCTCAAAGTATTCTCGCTATCTTTCCATAATCTCTTTGTCTTCTACTAATATTTCCCCTTGTTTATTCCTTATCCGATCATTGTTCAGTGGTTTCTTACTTCTTAGTGTTTTAATATTCTATAGAATATTTTCTGGTTATCTTTACTATTTTTCTCTAATCTTTCTCCGAATTCTTCCCACTTCTCCTGTTTAGCTTTAATTACCATGTTTTTCACTCTTATTCTTTGCTCTTTGTATCTTTTATATGTCTCTTCTTTCCTGTTCCTTAAATAGTCTTTCCGTATTTTCTTTTTGTTGTTAACTTCATTTTTAATGTTTTCGTTCCACCATGCTGTTTGTTTCTTATTATTTGATGTTTTGAGGGTTCCACAAACTTCTATTGCTGCTTCAATCACATTATTTTTTTGAAAATGCTCCATAATTGTTCTAGTTTTGCTTCTTTCATATTTTCTTGTCGTGCTCTTATTTTACAGCTTATGATTTCTTTATATCTACTGCTAACTTCCCTGTTGTTTAGTTTATAGATTTTGATTGTCTGAAATTCTACCTTCTTGTGTGTAGTATCTTTTCCTATGCTGGTTATTTTGTTTTCTTCTACTTTAATTTTTGCCACTACTAAGTAGTGGTCGCTATATATTTCAGCTTCTCTGCTAACCTTAACATCCTTCACTGCTCTTCTGTTGGCTCTTTCAACTAGTATATAATCAATTAAGGATTTTTCGTTCCTGCTCGTTACTTCTCTTGTAAATTTGTGTATATCTTTATGTTGGAAGAATGTATTAGATATTATTAAGTTGTTTAGTATACAGAAATCTATTAGCCGTTCTCCATTGTTATTTTTTGTTATTTCTCCAAACTTTCCTAATGCTTTTATAGCTTTATTTTCTTGTCTACCCACTCTGCTATTTAGATTTCCTGCTATGTATATTTTTCCTCTGCTGTTTTCTGTTATCTCCGTTAGCTCTTCCCAGAATTTGTCTTTGTTTTCTTTGGTGTCGTTTTCATCGGGTCCATATACTACTATTATTGTTACTTCATTTCCTTTATCTTCTTTTAATTCTACCGTTAATATTCTCTCACTCCATCCCTTCCATTTTATTTTTTTTGCAGCATGGTTTTTTTTAATTATGCACCCAACCCCTGCTGCCACTCTTTTGTTCTCTGCTACTCCACTATACACAAGTATATGCCCATGTGCCATTTCTGTTATTCCTTCCCCTTTCCTTTTGGTCTTTGTTATAGTTAATATATCTAATTTTCTGCTTTTGAATTCATCTATTAATTCGTTTTCTTTCCCTGCTAAGCTTCTGATATTCCACCTTGCTAGCTTCCATATTTTTGTTTTCTTGGTTATTTTGTTTCCGTGTCCATTGAATTTTTCGTTGTCTTTTTTTCCATCCGTTTCTTTCCTGATTAGTTTTTTGTCCATGTAGTCTTGGTTATTTTCCTTAGATTTTATTCTATGGTGTCTCCGTTCGGTGATCTATCATTTACTGTTCTTTTATAGTTACTACCTGCCTCTTTTTCCTTCTCATTTTGCCACTGTTGTTGAGTTTCCGCTTTTATTTCTTCGGAACTGTATATTTTATTATTTATTATTAGTTTGTTATATTTTAGTATCGCTTTTTGTCCCCCTTGCCTCGCTTCCTTCATGATTGGTATTAGTTTTCGTCGTTCTTCTTGTGTTTCTTTAGTGTAGTCCTCGCTTAACCATATCTCTGTTCCCCTTAGTCCCTTCGCCTTCTTTAATATTTCCATTTTCTTGCTAAATTTACTCAGTTTAATTAGTATCGGTCTTGTTCCCCCTGCCTTGTATTTCCCTAGCCTGGTATAATCTTCTGTCTTTCTCTTCCAAATCTACTTCTATATTATTCGTCATTATTTGTATTTTCTCCATTATTTCTTTCTCAGTTTCTTCATCTTTTATTCCTGTTGCTATACAGTTCTTCTTTCTGACTTCCCTTTCTAGATATTCTATTCTTATTTCCTGTTTCACAATTTTATCCTCTAATTGTTTATTTACTTGCTTTATTATCTGGTCTAGTTTAGTGTCAATTCCATCTAGTCTACTGCTTATTTGCCGCAATAACTCCTCTATATTTGCCATTTCTTGTGCTTTGTCCACTTAGCTGCACACTTCGGTGTTCGGTGTGTTGCCTACTTTCGGGATTTTGGCGTAGTCTGGTTTGTTTGTTATTCTTTACTTATCAGTTGTTAGTTTCATGCAATTCTCCACCTTATTGCTTATCAGTTAACGTCCACCGGTCTTATTTACGTCTAATTACTCATTGCATCCGTATTTTTCCTTGTGTTTTTATCTTCCCGGGTTTGAATTTACTTATGTCTGCCTACTTGTACCGTTCTTTCTTGTGTTGAGTTGCTCAGTATGGCCCTAATTGGACTTTAATCCTGGAGCTTCAAAACACATGTGCACACTTCAAACCACTTCAAAAATGTCCTAATTTATTATTTATAATTATTATTTTTCACTATTATCGCACGTGAATGTATGTGGAGTTTCACAGATCTCAGTTTAACTTACTTTATATATTTTTTTAATTATTAAATCAAATTTTTCTTTACATGTAATATATAACAGAACTTTTTATTTTTTTGTTCATTAAGTACCCTCATAAACGACAGAAATATTAGCAACATGCTGATACTAACGTGCACAGTAGGATTAATATGATTCTTATGTATTACTAACGTCTGTTAGATTTGCTAGGATTAATTACACAAGTCTGCGATGGTTGTGTTTTTTAGTTTTTAGAATTGATTCTTATGTATTTTTTAGCACTAAATCCAAAAATAATCCTTATTTTTGCCATCGCGCCAGGATTTTGGAAAATCGCAAATTTCAAAATTGTTAAAAAAATTGAAAAATTGCAAAAATCTGATACTATAAAATAAGCATAAAACGTTTTTTGCCTTATACGTAAAATCTCAGTCTGCACACATGTATGTAAATTATAAAGAAATCGATAATAAAACAGAAAATCCTAAAAGGCGATAAACTAAAAAATCCTAAATGATGAAATATTATTATCAACTATCTTTCATAAAGATTCGGTTAAGCATAATTCGGAAATACTGTAGATATTACATAGGTCATGCATATTAATGATACAAACAAACTTAATAATAACTACTTGAAATATTACTGACATTTAAAGTAAATTGTAGCAATCAGAACAAGACGAACAAAATCTTGATGTGTGTGTAATATTACAGGAAAGGGTATTAACTATATATATTAATCAATCGATTCAAACAATTAATTGGAGGAAATTCCCCCAGTTTGAACATGATACTCTTTAAAACTTATAATGCTCGTTTATTAATGAATAAAAAGTATCATCATAAATTTTAAAGAGTATCATGTTCAAATTGGAGGAATTTTTTATATTTTAGTTGATATTAAATTAAAAAAGTGGGTATTGAACGTTGAATAAACCGTAGATTTAATGTAACTCTGAATACAAAGCTTTTTACAGCACCTAAAAGCCTAGATAAGAGATATTTGGTTAACGATTGATAACAAATAAGGATTATGAATTAAGAGAAAAATAAGAAAATGTGAGCAAAATTTTATAAGACGACGTATTGGCTTGCAAATTTAAATAAAACATTTTAGATTTTGGCTTTTTTGAAACAAAATTTCATTAAACCCTAATGAAATAGAGAAGAACTCTGACTTTGATCCTGATTATTTAGCAGCAGTGTTTACGCTAACTGAAACGACAATAATAACTAATAATTAAAAAACTTTTTAAAATTGTGTTCTAAAAAAAAGTTAAAAGAAAATGGCAAATTACTCATAATATAGTTAAGAAAAATATTTTTTCTTTTAAAACTAAGTAGTTAAAAATATAAAATTAAAAAAGCATTAAGTGAAACATGATCAGAAATGTTTATAGCCGATATAGAAGCAGATTATTCTGTGTAAAGCTGTAAAACTTAAATATTAAAAGTTATTTAGGCCGAACAACACGCTACTAATTTCCTTAAGAAAAATTACAGAAAATATTAAAAATAATCTGAATTATAAAAGAGCATTTGGATTAGATTTTATTATTAGTTGTTGCTATTTTACTTTCACAGCGTTAAGACATGCTTCATCGCCGTCTAAGTGTGTGAAAGATTAAAGTGCAATTATTTAACGAATCTGTTGCCTTAAAATAGCAACTTTAAAGCAAGATAAATCGTTATTTTTTTTGTTTTAACAAAATAACCGAAAATCTAAACAACGAAAACCCAATGAAAGTTCAATCGCAAAATAAGCGTAAATTTTACTCATCAACACCTCTACTAAACGAAGTGCAAAAACGCTATTCGTGGACACCAAATATTCAGACACAAACAAATACAGATTGTTAGCTAACTTAGAGGCCGACTCAAACGATAACCCCGATGATAATTATAATCAACCCAATACAAATGCAAACAATATAACTGAAACTTTGACAACAAAACTTAAAATACCGCCCATTTATCTCCATAATGCCATAAATCATATAGCGCTGACCTCAGATATCAAAAAATTAACAACCCGCGAATTCACAAACTTCTGTAACACAAGCACATTAAGAATAAATTTAACTAAAGAGGATAACTACAAAACCTTAACAAAACACTTTAAGGATAACGAAATTAAATATCACACCTTAAAAAATCCAATAACCAAATGACAAACCTCTTAACGTCGTGATTAAAAATATACCGCCATCTCTAACAGAACTAGAAATCTTTGCTGAACTTAGCAGAAACTTAGTACCAGTTATCAAAGTTACACGTCTTCTAAGTAAAAACAAGCAGCCGTTACCAGTTTGTGCAGTGGATCTAAATCATAATGAAAATGTCAAAAAGATATTTCCACTAAAGATTATTCATCATTCAATTGTCACTGTTGTACTGAGAAAAAAGCCATCTACCACCTCTCAACGTCACCGCTGCCAAGGTTATGATCACACCAAAAATTATTGTACGTTAGACCCACGATGCGTGAAATGTGGAGACCATCAAACTCATCAATGCAAAAAACAGAAAAAGCAACAAGTGTGCCAACGAATGAAAAACAATAGCACTAACAACCAATCCGGTATAGAACACAATAGAAATTATTTTGTCAACACTAGCCGATCATATGCTGTTCAAGCACGAAATCTTACAGCAACTAATCCCAACTCTAACAATCCAAATCAGTCAGCCAATCCAACATTCTCACCTGCTACAAATAATATAGCCAAAATTCTTATTGATCTGTTAACTCCTTACCTTCCTCTAATTAAAAATTTCATCACTAATACTGTCCTTCCTTTACTCCTCAATGGATTCTAAACCTCAGAAAGCCATAGAAAAGCTAACAATCCTTAATTGGAATACTAACGGTATACTAATCTAAATATCAATCCTTATAGCATTTCTTGCCATACACAACCTAGATATTGCATGTATCACTGAAACCCATTTATCTGAAGCAAACACGTTCAAAATTTCTGGATACCAAGTGCATAGCAAAAACAGCAGAAGAGGTAGCTATACTTATTAAAAAGAAAATCATTCACAGTCCTATCGCAGACATTGATAACCTAACCCTAGAAACAATTGGAATCAAAATAAGACTAAACGATTAAAACCTCACAGTAATAAGTACCTATAGGCAATCGAAACAAGAAGCTAATGGAGGAAGACTTAAATACTACATTAAATACAACTGAACCACTCCTAATGATTGGAGATTTTAAATTCAAAAATAAATTATGGGGATGTAGAGCAAATAATCTTGGAAAATTATGCGACATAATATTCCTTTCAAATAATAGCCCCTGAGAAATACGCCTACTATCCATATCGCAACGATCACCTGCCTGACATACTAGACATTATTCTACAGAAGAATTTTGACAAACCAATATTCCAAAATGTAATAGAAGAGCTTGACTCTAACCACTTACAGTAATAATCTCGTTTATCAGCACCCCACTGGTGACGCAACCAATATGAAGACTTATAAACGGGGTAGTAAACTGGAAATACTTTCAAACCAACTTTCATAACCAGCTGAAATGCCCAACTAGCCTAAGCAATAATGAAGACATAGATAATGCAATATCCAAATGAACAACGTCAATAATCAATACCGTGCACGAGGCAACATTAGCCTCCAAAACTAGTAAAAAACACAACCTCCAATATCTACCAATTGAAATTACAGAACTAATTAAAAAAAAGACAAGTTAGGCGAGAATGGCAAAAAAGCAGAAATCCGGAAACAAAATGCCTACTCAGTAAGCTAACGCATAGTCTAAAACGCAAATTGGATAAGCTGAGAATCAACATTATCAAAAATATATTGAAGATCTTCAACCAGGCGACATCGGAATGTGGAGAGCTACCGAGCGCATACTAAAACAACGCGAGAAAATTCCAACTTTAAGTGTAGAAAATACAACACTAACTACCGACGAAGAAAAATCAGCAGCACTTGCAGCTCATTATGTAAAATTATTCACTCCAATAACTACTTGCGTGCCAAACCACACAGCATACATAATTAATCATATTGAAACTAATGTGCGAATGATTACTGAACCGATAATTGTCACTACCCTCAAGATATTAAAGCTATTATTAACAATCTTCCAAAGAGAAAAAACCCTTGGACATGATTTCATAACTAATTTAGTTCTAACTCAACTCACCAATAAATCCTCAGCCTACCTTGCAACAATTCACAACGCATGTCTCCGATAGGGATATTTTCCAAAACCATGGAAGCATGATTATATACTGGTATTTTTAAGCTGGGTAAAGATAAAAAGATGATTAACAGCTATAGGCCAATAAACTTGTTGACTTCACTTTCAAAGATTCTAGAGAAGATCATCCACTCTCACTTAATGAACGAAATAACGTCACTTAACATACTACCACCGGTACACACGCCGAAAGACATTACGACGAACGACGATGCTTTTAGGTAGTTGCGTATTCCGATCTTGAGTATTTTGCTTTTTAAGCCTTCTAGCCAGACTTTATCGTAGGCCTGGGCTACGTCGAGAAATATTGCTACAGTGTAGCTTTTATTTTCGAATCCTTCTTATATTTTTTCGGAAATACGTCGTAATTGATGTTGCGTTGAATATGTTTTCTTGAAGCCAAACTGGAATGGTGGTAGCACGACACGACGCCGAAAAGCAACACGCCAAAAGACATTACGACGAACCCACAACGACGGAAACCAACATACCGAAAGCATTGTCGATGAAAGTCGTTATGTCGAATGGCTATTATGCCAAATGGCGATTCACAGATAATTGTATTTATCATATTTATAATTATTTTATTTTTAGAATAAATCAATTTAACATTTTAAATTGGTTACTTGATTAGATTACAGTGTAGAATATAACGTTGCAAAATGCCTTGGCAAGGAGAATAGAGGAACAAATTGTTGAAACGGGCACGCATAACTACTTGCCGCGTTTCAAAGAGGTTACGGCGCGAAAAGTATTGGTAGGTATCAAAGACACAGCGGCCAATGGAACCGAAACAGCTCAGCAAATTCTATTACGTGCAACATTATCTGTACACTCAACGACTTGAATTTGCCAGAAGAATACTCTAAAACATCACAAGGTGAGCCATTTTTGCTCTTTGACTCTGGCCCAGGTGACCACAGAATTTTGATATTTTCTACAGTACGTAACCTTGAAATGATGGCACAGGCAGGTCACTGGTACGTTGATGGCACTTTCAAGAGCGCTCCGTCACTCTTCCAACAGGTATAAACCATTCATGGTGTACGTTACAACAATGTTTTACCATCGGTATATGCACTGTTGCCCAACAAGCAACAAATTACCTATGCGCGTGCTATGCAGGCGATTAAGGGCATCACTAGTCAATTAAATCCCCAGTGAGTAATGACAGATTTTGAAACTGTCCAAATCAACGCATTGAAAGAGAAATTTCCGGAAGCGGAGAGTCACGGATGTTTCTTCCATTGTATGCAATGTATATGGAGTCATCCAACCCCACAATGAGTTGCGAATGCAATATGAAGATACTTAGAACCACGACTTTACGTTGCACGTTCACGAATTGGCTGCTTTAGCTTTTGTTCCTGCAGCAGACGTCGTCATGTGCTTTGAAGAGCTCACACAGTCACCTTTCTACATGCAAAACAGCGAATTTTGGAACTTTGCTAAATTACTTTGAAGATACATGGATCGGTCGCCCTCAAATTAATAGCACAAAAGGCCAAAAAATTTTCCTGTAAAATGTAGAATTGCCATCAATAGACAATAGAAGATCTACTGAAGTCAAATAACTCTGTAGAGGGATGGCACAGGAGCTTCATCTCTGCTTTCGGCATATCATCTATCTATTTGGAAACTAATTGAAGAGTTAAAAAAGGATCAAAGTTTAAATATGTTAAAAATCAACTAATACATTGCCAATATAATAATACATGGCCAAAAACCTCCGGCTGGGCGTAAGTCGTACAGAGCCCATCGAATAAAAACAATCGTCTCGGACTACGAGAACAGAGATCTCGATGACTACTTGACCGGTATAGCTCATAATTTTGATTTTCAGGCTAATTATTAAACTGAACATCAGTCTCTTGTTTTTATATAGTTTTTAAACTGTTACATATTTGGATACTCTTGTCATATTGTTTTTGTACTTTTCGTTATTTTAAAAGTGCCAACTGTAGTTGTAATTTACATTAATATTATATTTCATATAATTTAAATGGATTGGGGCATTTTTAAACATTCATATTTATTATCAGACACCTGAAAACCCTTATTTAAACAGTTTAAACTCGGAAAACAAACTAATTTGAGGTAATTCCCTAAACTCACCCCCATCCCCAAGTACATCGGGGCACTTTCTAAGCAGTATATTTGTGATCAATGACCCCAAAAACACTCAAGTAACTGATTGAGCTTATTTTGGCCAATATTAAGCGAGCATAAAATATTCTTTAGAGACTGCAAAAAATGCATTTTTTGTGTGCACAAATGCACTTTCGCATTATAACAAAATGTAGGGTAATTTCGTTTTCTGAGGCTCTTCCGAATCGAATGCACTCTGGAACGTCTCGCTACGTGTACCCAGAAAAAATTTTGAGATTTTAGCATTTTTTTACTAATTTGCCTCGACTATTGCTTTTCAAATTTCTACCTGCATCTCAATTACGCAGAAGTACTGATGATCAAGCAAACCTTTAGGACTGTCTCTTTTATAATTTCATATATTTAATATTCTTATATATTAAATTCTTTCTTTTTAAAATTAAAATTGTATTTAAAAATATATTTAATTTCTTAATTACTATAGGTGTGAGCCGTGGTGGCTTAGTGGATAGATCGCTAGACTACGAAACCAAGAGTTACGGGTTCGAATCCCGCTCTCGCCAATTCGATCGCTGGCATTTATTTGGCTCAGCTCGACTCAGGCTGCAATAAATGAGTACCTTAAAGTCTGGGGTAATAATAGGCGGAATAGGCGGTCGCTAGCCACGTTATTACTACCCTTGTGTACCGTAGGGTCTAGATTGTAGCAGATCTATTCCTGTTACGACCACAAAGGACCTTCAAAGGCCTGTTACGGGTAACTATTATTATTATTACTATAGGTAGCATTTACATCGTATCTACTTCGCTAAAATTAGTTATCCGCTGCTAATCCATGCATTTGCATAATATTAAAAAGTTTTATTTATAGATTTTTCAAACAAACAAACTAAATAAGATAAATTTGTTTAAAATTGCTCTCTATCAGATATCTTTATTGTTATTTTGTAATTTATATTTTTACTCTACGTACTCGGTGCTGTGTTCTAAATTTAGTTAAACGTTATGATTTTTTTAGCTTGTGCCTTTATGTTTTTAAATGTATATTAGTATAAATAATTTATTATCTAGTTTATAAAGCAAGAAATAAATTTGAAAACGCCTTTAAAACCGCACTTTCAGAAATTATACAGCGGCTGCTCCATTACTTTATTAAAATTCGAAATAAATTACACCATATCCCAATTTATACATACACCTCACCCTTATTTCGAAAGCAAATCCTCTCGATGGCTGAATATATTCATGAGCATCGCAGTCTTTGAGAATGGCAAAATACGTTTCGAAGCCACTAAGGGAAATTCCGCTTTTCACTGCCTTAACAAGATTTTGTATTTCGAATTTAAATGAATGCCGGCTACCCATTGCTCCGAATAATGCAAACGTTCCAGCAAATTATGTGCTCGTTAACGAGTGAGTAATTAGCTCGTGACTGGAGCAGACGTCGAGAGTTAGCTGCCGCATCGAGTTTGCTTGCATTGAAGGCGCCACAAATTTGTTATTTTTTAAATCACTCACGGGGTATTGGTCTGAATTCACTTTCCAACCACGTAAAAGGAAAATTCTAAATCTCACAGACAACGAGCTTGGGCTCTGATCCTTAGACGTCTGGCTGCTTGTGGCTGTTATATCGTTTAGTCCTTTATTTTATACAGTTAAGAGGATTGGACAGGAATACGATTGTAGTTTAGCAGCTGTACATTTGCGGCAGTGGAAGGCAAAGTGCATCTTTAAAGCAGCTCTCAATATACGTTTTTAATATTTTTTAAAATTCTAGTTCTAATTTAATGTTTATTCAAATTATTACGTATATAAATAAATTAACAAATGTGTGTTGTATAATAATAAAAATTTTTGGGAAAATTGTTTTTGCATGTATAATTTACTAATTACGTTTGAGAGGATGATTAAAAATAATTATAAAATTTATTATTGTATTTTATTCTACAATGCCGTTTCTATTTAAAAGTTGGCGACCACCTGGTTAAATTGTTCGGTCACTCGCAGCTCGGAAAAGTAGGTCGGCATTTATTCCAGTCCATATTCATATGTTTTGGAGCCAAGATAATATTTTTCTTCCCACTCCTCTTCTTCTGTCAAGTTTATCTTTAATGATTAGCTGTAGTAGTTGTATTTATTATTTTGGAGGATATCTTCCAAAATATGCAATCTTTCTTTTTTAATTGTACTTACTCTATATTTTCCTACTCTTCTTAATACTTCAACATTACTTACTCTATCAGACCAAGATATTTTAAATATTCTTCGTATCTACATTTCGAAGTTAGACCACACGCAGCACTTAAGAAATTTTAACCAAATTGCAAGTTTAAGGCTTCTATTATTTAACATCGATTTCAACAAGTACGGACGTGGAACTCCGGTTCCACAGATGTCCGGGGTTTCTATACATAACCAAAATTTGCAGCCACTTTCGGTTAAACCGGTCTATAAATTTGGCGATCAGGCTGATTTTTGGCATCTGACTTGACTTGTGGTCCTTAATTAAATACTGAAAAAGTTATTTCTCTATTCTATTACAGTTCAAAAATTATAAGGCGCGACAGATGTCAGAAATTACAGAAAAAGAAACTTGTCTCCAGCTTGAAAACTGTCGTGATCAAAAATTGAAAAATAAAAGGACGAACAGACGGATAGACAGACGACGTTACTTCTCATTTTAATGTATAGAAGCCTAAACACACATATGGCTATTTCAATTCTTATTAAAATTTCTTCATCTGGCTCCAACGAGTCATTTATCTAGCATCCAAGATATTTGTACTTCCAGATTCTTCCAATAGGTATGTTATTTATTGTAAGATATATTAGTTTTGCTGATTACTAAAACCCGGATGTTTAGGCAATAAAAATCATTAAAATAGGCATTAAAAAAGTCAAAAATAGACATTTAAAAAAATGAAATAGGCATTTTAAGAAACTGAACAGGCATTTTTGTTTTAGTGATTTTATTATACAAATTTATGCAGACTGCATTTTTAATTATACAATAATAAAAAAAAACATTATTTCCAAGAATTGCAGCTAACAATAAGATGTCTTCTTAAATTCTCTATCGTTAAGGATTGTCTTCTATAGGACAATAAATATTTTAGCTGAGAAAAAGATCTCTCTACATCTACTGATGTTATTGGAGCAAATGTGAAACTTGATTTCTGGAACATCGTAAATTACGTTTTTTACACTTGTGTCTCCTGAAAGAATAGAAGCTAGATCTTTTACAACTTCAAAATATTGATTTGTAATAAATACAGTTTCACATTTTTCGTTAATAGTGTGTCCCTTATTTCTTGAGACACTACATATGTTTCGTATGATATTATTTACAATACTGATGGAATCAACTAACGTTAGGTCCCTGCTTTCTAAACTTACTATTGCACTAGAAATCACAGCATAATTAATTGAAATAAAGACCAGATTGTTTTGTAAACTTTTTTTCTCAAAAATTTTCTTGGCTGTTTTGATTGATGCTGCCAAATCTTCGTCTAAATTTCTAACTATTTCTAATTTTTGTAAAATAGGTAGCGGAGTAACATGCAGCTAAAATTTACATATCCCATCCAGTTAATATTGGTTGAGGTGGTAGAGCTAAGTTAAGTGCCATTTCTTTAAAAAGTGTTATCCTAGATGGTGTTTTTAGATAAAATCTTTTTTACTGAAGATATGGACATATCTACGTCGGAAAATTGTTCACGTATTTCCTCTGCTCCACGACGGTTCCCTTGGACAAGGCATGTCGAATTCAACATACGTGAAAATAATACGTTCGGAGCATTTCTTGCTTTTTTCATATAAGGGGCAGCATCGCTTACGAATATAAGGACGTTGTCATAAAGAATTTTCTCTGGCCAAAGTAGTGTCAAGGAAGTCATAAATAATTGTGCGATTGTAGTGCTATTTGGCCTGTCAAAAGGTTCGGTATTTAACAAATACATTTTAGACGCTGATTTGGCTCCAAAGATTCAACAATTGCATTGACGATGTGCCTGCAAAATTAGGTCGTATTGATACAGCGAAGCCCGTAGCACCTGTTGTCTCATCTATTGATATCCAAATCTTCTTGTCTTTCATGTTTCTACGAATTTAATCCCATGTGGATTCGTAAGCTCTGCCGAGATAATTTTCTGAACGTTGATTCATTTGGTAAATTTTGTTTGACATGCTTTTCGAAAAATGATCGTATTGACTAATTTTTTAATTTCCATAACGTAATTCCAGCACTCACAAAGGCTTTACATAAATCAAACGAAAACTCAGATTGTTGGTTGAATGTTGACACAAACGTTTTCAGTAACGGAGTTTTTGGGGCGGCTACTTTCTTTTTGATTGCTCTTTTATAGAAGAGTCCTTCAGTGTGTTGAGTAACAAAATACTTTTTCTCTAAATTCATTGGTTTCTCACAGATTTTATAAAAAAGCACAAAACCATCACTTAAAAAAATATCACTTCCAAACCCCCGCACAAATTTATTTAATTTGTCGGTGACAGAAAAACGCACTTTCGGCATTGTGGCAGAAAAAACCTTGTAAGAATGAATGAAAATGAGTGCAAATCACCAAATAAAGTAGGTATTAATACTATAGTAGGTGTACATTTTAATTAACAGATTACCGGAAACAAATAACTAACGTAGATAATAACGAGATCGGATTTTTGTTGCTGCTATTTATTCTATGAAAAACCAAATTTATGTAACTAAATAGGCAGTTGTAACAGTTATAAGCAACAAAGGAATTTATAAATAAAAATAGTCAAAATAAGCAGTTTTAGGCATTTTGCCTAAACATTCGGGTTTTATTGATTATCATGTATTTTGTTTTTTTTTTAATTTCGCATTCGTTATTTAATCGCGTTAACATATTTTGGGGGTCTTTAGCGTTTTCGGCTTGGATGCCGTATCGTCGACATATCGGATGTTATTAATAATTCAACTGTTTATCTTAATTCCTTCTGCCGTTTTATAGAGTGCTTTTTGAAATATTTCCTCAGAATAAACATTAAATAAGATCGGAAAAAAGTACGGAACCTTACCTTGCACCCCACTTGATTTTAATTTCGTTTGTATCTCCATTTTCGGTTCTGATTGTCGCAGTTTGACTGCAATATATATTTAATTAGGCGTATATCTGTTTTATCTAATCCTAATTTTATTAGCTATTTTATAAGTTGGGCTCGGTCGGAAGCTTTCTTTAAGTCAATGAAGCAAACGAAGGCTGGTTTTTGGAATTCTCTACATTTTTGCAACAAAAAGTTTACACTAAATAGAGCTTCCCGAGTGCCCAAATTGCGAAATTTTTGTATATTTGATGTTGAATTATTCTTAGTAATATTTTGTGTATGTAATTTATAAATCTCATCAGTCCAAAATCATTACAAAATAAAGCATTGTTTTTCTTTGATATTAATATAGATATGGAGTTTAACTATTATTGTGGTATATGTCCGGTATTATAAATGTCATTGAACATTTTAGTTATTGTGCTCACATTATTTTCGGCAAAAAGTTTTATAATATCTGCTGGGAATGTATCTGGTCCGACAGCTTTTCTATTCATGGGTAACTTTACAGCATTCTTTTAACTTTGTATAATAATCTGGAATGTCAATAACTTAGCTTCTATTGAGGAAAACAGATGAATAGTATTTTTATTTTTTCGAATACTTTTTTATTATTCTTCTTGTACAGTTGTTCTGTATTTTTCAGTGTGCTTGTCTGGAGTCGAATTGGTGATCCCGTATTAGCGATAGTTTACGCGGTGTAATGTTTTTTTTGTATTTATCTTGAGACTAGACTTTTTTAGGAGATTAGATATTGTTGACTAAACACTGTTTACATTAACTTAAAATTATTTTTAATGCTTTTGGTCAACAGTCTAGTCTTATTACTGTGTTAAATTTTTACCATAACTTTATTAAATTTTTTTTTGGCTGCGTTTTCAAGAATAATTTTATTATTATCTCTTTTGAAGTAAGCAACGTGATGTATCCTTGAGTCTTGATACACATATGGATACAGATGGGTCTTGTTTTACTTCGTGGTATGATGTGAATATATAATATAATAATATAATAAACATATTTTGAAAAACAGATCAGTTTCTACCTTAGCGTTCTTTGTTCAAGGGCCTGAAGAAATTTTTTATCTACGTATTAGAGAGACTGTTGTTTTTTTAAATTATTATTAATAGATTTTAGGATAAAATTGTCCTGTTTATTTACATGTAAACTTGAAGGAAACTTTTTCTCATTTCTTGTTTTGATTTTGATTTTCTAATCAGAAGATTACACTTTATTCTGATGTCTGCGTTCGTTGTCATGTTGATCGATCTTTTATTTTTTCAGTTATTATTATTTTTTTATTTTAAGAGCACTATTGTGAAACGCTTTTTGAGATTATGCATATGAAGTGACTTAAAAAGGCTGCTTGTTGAAACAGGCTGATAGCGTTGTTTTTCTTAGCTTCTATGTCTTTTAGTGATTATAGTTTACTATGCAGGTTTGTGTTGTCTTAGATTATCTGTCTCTAAGTGTATTGGTTTGTTTTGAAGTTGTGCAGATTAGGAATCAGTTGTCTAGTAAAGATAGTTGTGCTTACCGTGGTTATTGTTGTCTGATGTAAAGTCTGATGTAGCTGGAGGAGATACTGTTAGTGACAAAGGGGTCTAGCATATCAGGTGCTTTGTTTTTTGTAGTTGGTAAACTTGTTGTAAGCAAAAATAATTTTGTTCTTGCATAGTTTTTATAAGTTCCTTTCGTTTTAATGGTGGTTCTCGTAGGGAGAATGCAATTTCCTCCTACTATACATTTTGGCAGTAATGTTTGAAAAATAATGCTTTAAAGCATTTCATTTTTAGATTGTGTCTTAGCAGGCAGTTGTGATTGTGACATCTTAAGAGAAAATTTTGATGTAATTTTCCTAGTATTTTGTAGCACTGCTTTTTTAATATTGTAGTTTGTTTATTAGGTGGTCCCGTCCCGGTAATTAGTGTGAAAGTTTATATTGTAAAGTGCGTTTCGTTAATAAATAGTACGTTCTCTGAGTTACATTTTAGAAATATTTTTATTTTTTGTTTGTGAATTGGAAGACCGATGGCGTTCCATTGATCAATTCGAGGGAAGTCAGCCATTTTAATTTATTTTGTTTCTTAGCATTGCAAGCATTTTGAGAATTATACTATTTTATTGGATTATTTGATTAAATGTGACTTTAGATTCACTTAGGAATCTGGCTAATATAGAAGCTGTGTCTTCATTTTGCTTTGTATTTTTTCTGGTGATGTCGGTGTAACTGTTGTTTAGGTTTGTACTGGTGGGAAGTTTAATCAGTGTGCATAGATGGTATTTTCTTTGACTAGGTTGAGGTAGTGTTTACAGCTTTAATAATTGGCAAGGTGGCTTTCTCCGCATAAGCCACATTTGGCAGATGTTTTTTGTCCTTTTATAGCCTTCGGTGTTGTAAAGCTTTCCACATGTTTTATTGCAGTAGATTTTAGAGTGGCTATCTTGTTGGCACCTTATACATTAGATTATAATGTTTCTAATAGCGCGGGGGTTCTATTTATGTAATTTTGTTTTAGAAGCCAGTTATTTTATATGATTCTTTATTGTTATCAGTTGTTTCTAGATCAGCGAAAAATATGATTGGCATATCTTTGCTAATTCTATAGCGTGAATTTATTATGTTTCTTACTTTGTGATAACGTTTGAATAATGTTTAAGAAATGTCATTTACGTTGATAGAATGATGTAGCTATTTTATAATTACTATAAATACTCGTTCCGCTTTTAATTAATGTATATGGTGGTAGATACGTTGTTTGAAAATTTTAACTAGTTTAAGGTAGATGTCAAGGATTTGACAATTGACTTTTATTGGGTTTTTCTAAGTAATTGTGTGTGATACTGTTTATATACTAGTATAGCTGGCTATACCGTGTACAAATACTGGGGAGGAGGTTAGCATTTTGACTGTTGTTAGTTATTTGGTAGGTGCGATGTCTTGAATCCTTTAAGTCTGGGCTCTTCTTCTAGATGCTCAACCAGAGAGTTTGAGTGGACATCAAGCCGATCTTGATAACGTATGCTGTATTTTCTTACCTCTTCGTTGATTGTAGAAATACCAAAATTCTGACGTATGATTTTGTACAGTACATACCCTGGAGAATCAACTATGGATCTTACCATCTTAGCTTAAAATTGTCTCAAAAAGTCTATATTAAAGTTTCTTGCTGTTCCCCATAGCTGAATTCCGTATGATCAGCCTGGTTTGAGCATGGCTTTGTATAATAGTATTTTGCTCTCCATCGATAGTTGAGATTTTTGCCCTAAGAGTCAATACATTTTTCTATATATTTCTCCCAGATGTTTGCGTTTCATCCATATGTTTCCTCCATGTCAGTCTTCTGTCTAGGTAAATGCATAAGTGTTTGGCGCTTTCAAATCATAAAGCGTAAGCTGTGAGGAGGTGTCTTTTTATGTTGTAAATGTCACTTGCATTGATTTTGTTTCATTAATTTTAATGCCCCACTTTCTGAACTATAGTTGCAGTAGAATCGGGTAGGCTTGGAGGTTGTGGAATGCCATATTCCGAATGTGATGCTAGTACTGCCGTATGGCAAATGTTGTAGTTATAGTTGTTGGTGAGGTGAGTAGATCTACTGTAAACAGCAAGTATGGTATAAATCCCAGTGCACTACCTTGAGGAACACCTAAAATGATAGGAAATGTTATTTGACAGTCTCCAAATTTGATTAAAAAGTGTGTCAGGTAGATGTGATATTCTGAGCTGATAACTGTCTGGAAATAGTTTGTTCTTGATTTTGGAAAGTAGGCCATCATGCCAAATTTTGTCAAAAGCTTGTGACAGGTCTATAAAGACAGCTGCACAGTACCTTTTTGCTTGAAAGGTTTTGCTTATTTTGTTAACGATTCTTTATATTTGTTCGATGGTAGCATGTCGTTTCCTAAACTCAAATTTGTTACTCGGAATTTGGTAGTTATCTATTAATATAGGTGTAATTCTATTTAATAGCAATTTTTCAAAGACCTTAAATAATATCGAAAGTATACTAATTGGTATGTACGATGACACATTTTGTTTAGGTTTGCCCGGTTTGAGGATTAAAAAATCGTGGCAACTTCTTACTGTGGGGGGGATAAAACGTAATCGTAACACAGCATTGAATAGATATGTAATAAATCTAATGATTTTATCCAGAAGCTCTTTCAGGACCTTTACTGTGACCTGATCGTATCCGGGTGCTTTCTCTGAGTTCACCTTAAGAATTGCACTTGTTTCAAATATAGCAATCGTTTAAAAAACATAAGGGGTGCCTAGGAACAGCTGTATTTTATTTTCTTTGTCATTTCATATTTCCGATGGAAATGGTTGGAATACCTGAGTTAGGTGATTTGAAAAGGACTGTGCTTTTTCTTGCTCAGTTCGTGCCCAATTTCCACTGTTAGTATGAAGTGATGTTGCTGTGGCCTTATCAGCTTTTTGGTCGCTTTCCAAAGCGAGCAGTCAGTAGCTTCTGTTGGAGATAGGGATTTCAAATAGTTTTGTATGGACTGATTTTTTAATGCTAGATAGGAGTCTCTTGAGTTCAGTGGTTGTTTAATTTAGACTGCGCTTATCTGCCCGGTGTCTTGTTGTTTGCCATTTTCGTCAAAGTTTGCGTTTTTTGGCAAAGTTTTGTTTATACAATTATCGGACACTTTGGACTTCTGATATGTTAATGGTTTTGCGAGTTGCTTGTTAGGAGGCTTGTTGCACCGTTTAAGTGAAAAGTTCCATTGCTTCAGTTTTTAAGGAAATATTTAGTGACAGAAATTTGTTTATCAGTTCCATATATAAATCCCAGTTAGTGTACTTATTACATAAGGCCAATCTTTTCTCAACAATTAACAAGTGTGTTCCCATTGTTACTATAATGGGCAAATAATTGTTTATTGCTTTTATTAGTTGTCTACCTGTTGTTATTGTTAATCGTGGTCCTCATTTGTACGTTTTTAATATTAAAATCGCCCCCCGATATCACCCCCTGATATAATTCTGGCTCCTAGAGTGTAAAAGAAGTGCTCGAATTGATCCTGTTTGTTATGTGCCTGGAAGGACAATATACTACCCGTATTGTTAGCGGTCCTGTCCAGTTCGTATTTGTATTCAGGAAGTTTGTAGTAATTTATCAAGGTTTTAGCAATTATAGCCGTACTAGCGTGTGCAACACCATCAAAATGTTATGTGACGTAAACTTTATATCCTGGATTTCTTAAATAGCTTCTGTCTGTAAAGTGTGCATGACATCGATATATTGGTTTGTGAGAAAAGATATTATTTCATCTCCTCTATACTAAGATGCTGAGCCATTATAGAGTGTCGTTAGTAGATTTAACGTCGTTCCTATTTGTTCTATTAGCCCTTTTATCATTCTTTTCAGTTCACTTATATCGTCACATGGGTTGTTTGATGGACTTTGTTGTAGTTGAAATGTGTGGTCAGAAGTTATAAGAAAATCACCTTTCACTGCTTGGGCACTTGTGAGTTACGGTTGGGTTTTGCTGCGCTAAATTCTATGCTATAACTCCAAGTCTTTTTTTAGTGGAGAAAATATTCTTTGTTGCAGCGCTTTTTATATAGAATACCTTCTATAATTGGATGAGTGATTTCCATTGCAGTTGACGCAACTTACATTATCTCTTCTGTCTTGCGTGAGCATTCAGATGTAATGTGATTTCCAGTACATTTAACATAATGTGAGCTTCTATTGTAGAAGTTTTTAGTATGGCCAAGTGGCTGACATTTTGCACATTGAGGCATTTGGCCTTTTACGTAGAATGGTTCAATTTTCAGCACTGTGTGTACTAATCCATCAATCTTTTAAATATATTTGTTGTTGTCTGCTGGTATTACTTTGACGAAGAATAATGGCAATTCTTTCTTAGTAATTCTCTGCTTAATATTCTAGATATTAATGGCCTAGTTCCCATGTGTCATTAGTTCTTTTTTTTATTTTTTTTTTGAGTTATTGGTTGGGTATAAATTTTTAACGACTACTCTAAAAGTGCGTTCTTGTTTTCTTTGATAAGTATAAAACTCTGTATTTTGTTTACTACTGCTTTAGTTATGATCGTGTATTTCTCAGACGTATTAGCTTGCATTTTAACTTTAACATTGTGAAGTACCTTGATTTCATATTTATTTATGGCAATTGTTTCTAGAATTTTGATTAAAGATATAATCGTTATGACGCCTGATACAAAAATCGGTGGGAGCTTAGAATCCGCATTCGCAGGTGCCTAGTTTTGAGTTTCGTCTCTATCTGCATTAGTGCTATCTAACGGGGCATACCAATTGGCAAAATCTAACCAATAGTTTGTGGTTTTTGTTTACTTGGTATGGGGAAACAATTTATTGCTAGCTTTTTTACAATTGCGTTTTCTACTTTGTGTTAATTTCCATTAATGATCTAGAGCTGGAGAGGGTAGTAGTTGCAAATGTTAGTAGATTAAACCATTTTGACTAGATAAATTTGAAATTGGATTGTTTGGTGATTGTATTATATCACTTACAGAGCATTGTCTGTACAGGTTATTTTTAATAAGCTGTTGATACATCTCTGTGAAACAAATGGTGGTTGGAAATTTTGGTCGACTTGCATAGGGCAGACTTGCTGGTTTGGATTTATTGTAGTGGAGGGTGAATTATAGTAAGCCGTACTGACCTTTTAGTTGGAATTTGGAACTTGTTCGTGCAGATTATTAAGATTTTTGACCCGAAAGTCACACTTCATCTTGTCGCTTGACACCAGATGCAATCGGCACGTCTTTCGCCGGTATACGGCTGGAACCGATAACGTGGCGCGGTCGCTGATACCGCACGAGAAAAATCCAGAAAATACTCTGATATTGCACGTCTGTACTACCTGAGTCACAAAACTCAAATAATCTGAAGGATAAAAATTAAAAAAAGCGGTTATTTATTTGCTCGCACGCGTATATTTTGAGATAAAGTAATTGTAAAAATATTAAGTTTTGTGATACTTTGTAATAAATGTAAATGTTATTGATTTGCTATGTAAACCTTGGCAGAGAATAAATTTTAAGGCAGTGCAAAAGTTTTTTGTTTTTTGGAGTTATATTTTGATTTAAATGTACTGTTAATACGGTTCAACTATTTGATAAATCATTATGTTAAAATTGTAGCTGTTTTTGGCATTATTTGCATTATCTTAGAACAACAATACTTTAGTATGGTCAGTTGAAAACTAATGCTGCTGCAGCTGAATAACAATAAAACTCCGTACGGCCCAAAGAATCCGACAGTGCTGCTTTCTAAAAAAAGATATTAAACCTACCACCAATTTAAATTTTATCCATTTTGTATTATCACTCTGAAAGTTTGTATTTAAACAATCGTCAAATAACAACTTGGTTTCAGAATGAGGTAACCAAAGATTATTTGTTTATAAGAAAGAAATTTATGCTCATATGAACAGTTGTTGTTTTTCTATTTAAATATTTAAACTAATAGAATCATTCTATAAACGAAATAAATAATATTAAGGGTATCATTTTTTATCTGGCAAAGTTAGTCTTTTAAGTACTTTCTAGAACAAATTATTTTATCTAAAATGGAGTTCAGTAGAGGAGCTGAACATTATTGCTGTTTAATTATGCCGACCATCAATTTATTCGCAAATTATGACATTAAAATTATTTGCAATTGTTTGAATTATGGTATAATGTTCTAAATAAAATTTTTTATTGAGAAATAATGAAAATGGTTCTGATGTAAATTCCATCAAGTTTTAATTAGTGACATTTTACTAGGTGTAAGTATTTTGAATCGCAAGTGCAGATCTTATTTAGAGCGAATGCGAGCAGTGGATTGGAGCGCATGTTTTACACGTCGTCCGATAACAGTGCGATATATTAATCTTAGAATATTTCCCTGCTTTAAACACAATAAGACTAAATCATTTTCAAGATTGTACAACTAACTACCTACAACATCCCATGTATATAAAATGAATCAACAAGCACCTAGTAAGCACAAGTTAGATAGTTTGTCACCAACAATAAGCGATGTTCAAAAAACGGTACGCATGGACCGCTCAAAGCCTTATCGAAGGAAACAAATATTACCTACCGCCACGGATGGAGGCTTTGATAACGGAGAAACAATCTAGTAGCACAGAGCCACAATCGAAGCAGCCGGATGCGATTAAAATTCCAGCCATCTATATGCACAATGCAGTAAATTATAAAGCTCTTATAAAAGACATTCAAAAATACGTAACAGGTACTTTCACAATGACCTAAAACACATCCGCGCTACGAATAAATTTAACTAAAGACGAATATTTTCGACCTTAACTAAATCCTACACTGAAAATCAAATCCAATTCCACACATATCAAAATCCTAAAGATAAACCCTTATCAGTAGTCATTAAAAATGTCCCACTGTCCCTAGTCGATCAGGAAATTGAAAATTAACTATAAACCCAGATTCCAGTTCTGAAAGTAATAAGATTATACATTAAAGAAAGGAATCATCTGCCAATCTGCTCAGTTGAATTAATCAACGAAGAAAAGCGACATTTTACTCCATTGTAACCGTCGAACTTAGAAGGAAATATAAAGTCATACCCCAATTCCATAGATGCCAACAGTATGGGCATACCAAGATTTATTGTAAAGAAAAAACTATATGCGTCAAATGCGCAGGCGACCACCTACACACCGAATGCAAAAAGCAGACTAACGACCTCCCAAAATGCGCAAACTTCGGGGGCGACCACAGTGCGAACTATCGCGGCTGTCCACACCATCTTAAACTCCTACAACAACGCACCAAAGCCAGACTACAATCCCTAAAGCCATCAACATCACAAACTGGTTCACCAATACCTGTCAACCCCATCCAACAACCCTTTACTACCCAATAAACTAATGCAACTCCTCTTATACCTACTCACACCTTATAACACCGATAAAATTAAAACATTTATCGCCAATAACCTCCTACCCGCACTTTTAATGGACCGTAATCCAACACCACCAATCCAATACTTAACAATCCTTAACTACAATACCAACGGATTCCTAAATTAAGGCTCACTATGTATTGCTTTCCTGGTACGATACAAAGTTGATATTGCTTGTATTACTGAGATGCACCTGGTTGACAACCAATTTTAAAATTCCTGGCTACCACATCTATCGTACAGACCGAATTCCCCAATCGCAGATGGAGGAGTGGCGATCCTAATAAAAAATAAGTTCAAACATACGAGACTCCCTAACATCCACAATCTAAATATTGAAATAACGTAAATTCAAGTTACACTGGACAACAGTACTATGAATATATCTAGCGCATACAGACAACCAAATAAAAGATTAATAGATGATGACATTAAAACTATATTTAATACAACCCAACTTATTCTGATCAGTGACGACATTAACCCTAACATACCCTATGAGGATGCAGGGTATCCAATCCAACTGCGAATAAACTTGAAAACCTTGCAACAGGCAACTCCTTCCAAATGCTCAAATCGAACAAGTAAACGTATTACCCTTACCTCATTGATCATGAGCCTGATATACTTGATATCGTTCTATAAAAGAACTTCAGCAAAACACTTTATCAACAAATTATAACTAAACTCAATTCAGATCACCTGCTTGTTCTAGTGTCTTTTAAAAACCACTTAGCATTCAAACAACAAAAACCCAAAATCATAAATAGCAAAATAAATTGGGAACGATTCGAAGAACTCTTGGATAGTAAAATAACCAATCCCCCAAACATAAAAATCAACCAAGATATTGACTCTGCCATTGACATCTCACAACAATGATCAGTAACAGCGCACGACAAGCTTGCACACCAACCGCTCCCCCCGACTGCAACAACCCACCTAAGTACATAATCAATCTAATCAATAAGAAAAATAAGCTCAGGTGCAAACGGCAAGGAACATGAAATGCTTTAATCAAAAACCGATTAAACAACCTTTCCCACAGGATCAAAAGAGAACTAGACCTACTCCGAATTAACACATACAAACATCACATAGCCACCTTGAGTCCAAGAGATAAGGGACTATGGAAAACCACAAAAAAATTCTAAATAAAAGTGATAAATTTCCCACACTCACTAATGAAGCAAGTAAATGTTCATTATACTTCCGATGAAGAAAAACCTTCTGTCTTCGCTTCACACTTAGCAGCAACATTTACACCCACCATCACCTGTTATCCCACACACCTTAACCACGCAATAATGTCCATTGAAACAAATATCCCAAACACAGACAGGATTCACCCAACATCTTCGAAGGAACTCAAACACTATGTCGACTCGCTCTCACCTAAAAAGTCTCCCGGCCACAACCTTATTCCTAACTCCATCCTTCAGCATCTTACTAAGAAAGCTCTAGCTCACCTGAACTCAATCTTCAACGCCTGCCTAAGCTTAGGTTACTTTCCTCTGGTCTGGAAATACGCCCAAATACTAATGTTTGCCAAACCAGGCACAAACAAAACCAAAGTCAACAACTTTAGACCCACAAGTCTGTTAACCACGCTCTCTAAGCTGCTGGAAAAGTAATACTTGATCAATTGCACTCGACAAGGCCAACACAATCCTAATCCACCAGTTTGGATTAAAAAATTCCATTCTACATGTTATTAACTGTAGAGAATCAGTGAACTTATTGAGCACGGCTTTAAAAACAAGCAATACACGACGGCCTTATTTCTCGACATAACTCAGGTCTTCGACATAGTTTGGCTTAAAAGTCTAAAAAAGAAAATCCTGGACATTAATCTACTATTCTATCTTAAAGTCATCTTATTTCCATTTGTGAAAGACCGAACCTTCGTCGTTCGAGTAAACTCCGCACTTTTAGAAACCAAGATCATGCACACTGGTGTCTCGCTAGGCAGCGCCCTCGGCCCAACTCTATTCTGCATCTACACATCTGATAATACAGCAATTCTTACCCAAGCAACCTTTCTGGATGAAGCCATACTAGCACTGCAACAAGCTACAAACAAAATTTACTGGTGGTTCCAACAGTGGCACACCCAAATAAACTCCGAAAAGAGTCAGGCTAAAGTCTTCACGCTTAGAAAAGTTACAAATCCCGCCAGCCTACAGCCTAAAGCCTCCAGTCAAATACCTGGGCATCCATCTGGACACATGGCTTAGCTGGAGCTTTCATATTAGCTAGAAACTACTTTAAGGTTATACCAGACTCGAGCAACTTTATCCTCTATTTATCTGCAAGTCCCCCTTAACCATTGAATGTGCAGTTCCCCTCTATAAAAGCCTCCTACGTCCGTTACTCCTGTATGGATCACTGATAGGGTATAATACATCTACAACCAACGTAAACAAACTACAGATTCCAGAATAAAGTATTGCGGATTTTAGTCAATGCACCCTGATACCCCCAAAATACTTAACTGAATTACAAACTTAAACCTATGACTATTGATAACTACATTAAAATAAGTGCCAAAAAATTTATAAATAACTCTAATGCATGTAGTGGTGCGCTTCATTACGAACTATAACACAGACCTACACAAGACTCAAACGGTGCCTACCAAAGGATATAATATCAGCCGATATCGCAAATCACTGACGCTGCTATTGTGAAGTGTCCATCGAGAATGCCAAATAGTCTCCTGACCTTAGTCCGCCTTAAGTATATCATATATAACATCCATGCTATGTATAACAATGTAATTGTTGAAAAAAAGAATTCATTTAATATGTTTTTGTTATAACTCATTGTTTTAACAAAATAGTACTATTACATAAAACTAATAAGAGTTAAGAATTTTAATCAGATAATAAATGATAAAATTTATGGAAAACAATCTTTAAAATTGATGTTACAATTATTCGAAAAATATGTGTTGCGATTCTTAAAATACACGTAGTCTATGCTAAAAGTATGGTGCTGTATAATACAAAAAAATACAAATTCAATATCTAAACATCCAAATATTTAGTAAAAATATAGGAAATATTGCACGTAGCTTCAATTCCTTCAAAGTAAGCACTCGATTGACCCAGTTAGTAATGTTGGTCTCATTTATGTACAAACATTAATTTTTGAATATTTATCAGTTTGTTTTTATTACATTAACATCGGCATTATGAAACTTCTGGGAGAAACCAGACAAAAAAATTATATTAAAGATGAAAATTATTTGTCCTTTACAATATTAATATAAATGATATGATTTGGTTTACCTTTGAACATTAATACAACTCGAAACACTCCGATTAAAATAATATTTAAAAAAAATTAATGTTGTTGCCCATGAGTAGAACTGATCAATTAATTTCTATTTTTTTAAGATTTATTTGACTTGCTTTTTATTATTCAGCCACCCTAATACAGTAACCGTATTTTAGATGCTCACCTATATGAATGTAAACTTTCCCAGCAATAATTTTCAATTTTATAAGAGAGCGGAGTTATTGGTTTCTGAGTGTAAGAAAGCATACTGATATTGCAGACTCAGTCGTGCAGAAGGAAATACATAAATTTTCGACGCTGTGAATTTTTTGTTGTACGCTAAATCAGCTCTAAAAAATTGATCCGTATAAATGAAACAAAAACAACCTCCATATTATGTGTACAACGCTTCTTTTTGTCGGTAGAGCGGGTCGATTTTGTTTCATCTAGAGCTAAATTAGGAAGAAGTAATTTTTTGCATTATTCCCTGGAAGATTGGAAATCTAAGGCAAAGATTCTAGAGGTATTGGGAAACTCCCAAACGGGGAATATCCACAATAGACACATTCCGTAAAATAGTTTGTTAGAACAGAAATGTCACGTTAATGAATTAATTGCCATAAGGTCAAAATTTGCTAAAGTAATGTAGTACACGGTGACGTTTCAGATTTAAACATTTTACGCTTAAACGTTGTGGGAGAAATTTAAAGATTTTTTGCTGGATGGGCCAAAATAAAAAGATGTCGTTATTTATTCGAGAACAGTTTTACGCAAAGAATTTAAATTGCAACGTTTATTTAAAAACCTCCAATTCTATTAAAAGTGGCAAATAAGAAGTTTATTAATTTAAATTTGTTAAGGATTGCCCCAACCTTAATTTGATTGAACAAGTAAATTGCTTTATCGGACATATTCAGATTAAAATATGGAAATCGTTTATTTTGTTTAAATAAATATGGATTGTCAAAAAACACTAATTCTATTTAAAAATAGATCACTCTAAAATTTTCGTAATTAGAATGTCTGTATTAAAAGGATGATTACTTATTACTACTAAGTCAATTACCGATTAGTATTGCTGGAGAAGACATATTTGTTGCATTGCGATTTATGTGAATATATAACATGTTTAGTAAAATGTTCGTTTGTTATTTAAAACATAAAAATTTGTCGCAAAAGGTATCGAAAATAAAGAAAGAAACAATTATAAAATTGAAATTAAAGACGGGAATAAAATCATCGGTCTATTATGTTATGATCGTAATTCTTTTTTTGATTAGTATGACAACTTTACAATCTGTCATTTTTTGACGTTAAGTAGATATTATAACAATGTACATATATAATATGATGGAAAAAGTTCAACGAGAAATTCCTTATGTTTAACAAATTGGTTTGGCCTAGAGCTAACTTAACTTAAACTAACTTAACACTAAGACGTTAGCACACAATTAAATAAAACGGTTTGGTAGATCAGAAAACTTAAACTTCTTAAGTCTGGGCTCATCTTTCCAAGTTTTAACTTTAATGCGCCACTTCTTGAACCATATTTGCAAACTATTCAAGTGAAACTGAAGATTTTACGATGCTGTTTGCGATTCAGAGAGAAAAGTCGTTGCCAAATGTTGAGGTCATTGTGGTTTCGATGACAGAAGCTGCAGTAAATAGGATATACAGAATTGACTCCAGTATACTGCCTTGGTGAATGCCGGAACTGATGGAAATAGAACAGTTTGATATTTTCTAAATTTGACTAAGAAGTACCTGTCAACAAGATACGATCTTATAAATAGAAAGCAGTCCGGAAGAATTTTGTTTTTAATTTTATAAAGCATACCTTGATGCTAGACTTTATCAAAGGCTTATGTTACGTCTAAAAATACAGCCGAGCAGTCGACGATTCTATGGATTTGTTCGATGGCAGCATGTTGTTGGCAAAACCCAAACTGATGATCAGGATTAAATTGTTTTCCACATGTATTGGTATAATTCTACTATCAAATATCTTGGATAGAGGGAAGCAAGCTAATCGGTCCACAGAATGCAACGTTTTGCTTAGAGTTTTCCGGTTTAAGAATCAGAATAATTGAGGCGATTTTCTATTGGGGAGGGATAAAACCTTGCCTTATATCGCAATAAAAAGGTAGGTTATAAAACTAAAGGCTTTGTTAAGGAGTTCTTCCAAACTTTATCTGTGGTCAAATTATATCCTGCTTGCAGTAAATTGTTTTATAGGCATATACATCTGAAGAGGAGATTCTAAAAATTGATAGATTTTATTTTCTTCTTTATTCGTGATTTTAGAAGGATAACGTTAAAATACATTAACTAAATGATTTGTGAAAACTAGTGGCTTTTCTTGGTCTGTTCCGGCCCAAATGCAGCAGAGTTGCTTTGTATTGTGTTTTTTAGACTTAGTAGTTCTGTAGTTTTGTAGCGGCATTTGTATGTTGGATGCTTTGTTACTTGCCATCTTCTACGAAGACTCTATTTTTTAGCAATTTTTTGTTCGACTATTATTGGACATTTGAAGTTTGTAAGGTCATGTGTTTTTTAAAGAGTTGTCTGCCAACAAGCTTGATGCACAGCTTCATTGAACAGCTTTGTTATTGCTGTTTTTAAGCTAACCTCAAGCGATAGTGTTCCTTCTACTAATTTCCTAAGCAGTTCTAAATTGGAATGTTTATTACATAAAGTGATTGTGGTCAACTTTGATGTACGTGCAACATTTTTGGCTTTATAATCGCCTGTTGTTACAAATCTGTTTCCTAACGTCTTAAAGAAATGCTGATATTAAATCTTTTTTATTATTATGTGTAGGAGGACAATATGCTGCCATCATTAATGGTCGTGTTCAATCTTCAATAGCAATTGTGGTTGCTTGGAGATGTGTTTGTTTATATTCAGGAAGCTAATAATGCTTAATTGTGTTCTTAATAATTACAGCAGGATGTCGAGTTGAATAAAGCGCATACCCTAGAATTTTTAAATAGCTTCTATCTGCAAAGTGTGACTCATATATAAGAAGAACATCTATGTGCTGGTTTATAAGGACCCATATAACTTCATCGCGATGGTGTAGTAAGTCGTTGGCATACCACTCAAGCCTTCGAAGATGCTGACTCGAGCTTGTTTTTAGCTACTACAATCATTAGTAGATTTAACATTTCCCCAGTTGTTCCATTAGATCTGTTATTATCTTTTTAAGCTTAGTTATGTCATTAGAGGCATTGTTTCTTAAAGTATGCTGTGCTATTACTAAAAGATTACCTTCTACAATCTAAGAATGTGTAAGATTTGGTTGCATTAAATTCTGGGTTACAACTAAAAGCTTCTTTCGCAATGGGAAAACATTATTTGTCTATAAAACAGTCCGTGTAATTTTCAGGATGATTTCCGTTGCAGTTAACACATCTTATGTTTATCTTTCCGCTAATATTCGAACGTTGCGTGAGTACCGGTGCATTTGACACATCTCGGTCTTTTGTTACAAAAATTTTTTGTATGGCCAAATCTTTGCCATTTAGTACATAGCGATAATTAACGTTTCACGCGAGGTATTTCTATTTTCACTATGGAGTAAACATTCTTTCTTCATAACTCATTTTTTAATATTCCAGATATTAATAATCTGATGTCCAAGCGTCATCAGTTCATCCTTTAAGTGATCTAAGTCAATAGTTGAGTACAGGTTTCTGATAACTACTCTGAAGGAGCACTTCTGTTTAATTTGGTAAGTGTGAAATTCTGTTCCTTTTTGCTAATGCTTTAATTATGACTGAATATTTGTTTGAGGTTTTTGGTATGAATTTAACCTATTCGTTACATAAAACTTTTATTTTAAATTTATTTTTAGCTATGGTTTCTAGCAAATAAATTAAAGGTTTGATTATTTTGACACTGAATACAAAAAAATCGGTAGAGCTTTAGGATCAACCTCCACAGAAATTGTAATTGTTTTGATTAGTAGGGTGTAGCTAATAATTTGCAGTTTTAGTCTGCTTAGTTTGGATATTTATCTTATCACTAGTTTTGTTGTGGGTACGTTTCCTGTTTTCTACTAATTTCCAATCAGTATCTTGAGGAGACTGTTGATGAATAACCCTGTTAGAAATCCAGGTGATTTGATTTAGAGTGCTATTTGATTATATGATATGGTTTATAAGAAATTATGAATATAAATTATTACTTGTAGGCTGCTGTTGCGTAGGGAAGACCTCGTATGGTTGTCACAAAGTCATTTATTCGCAACTCAAGTAATAGATAGTATTACCTACTTTAATATTCTACAAAGTATCAGCTTATTCGCAAAGAGGGCGCCAAAGTTTTGGTAATTTATTTGTTTTCGGTACTCTAACGTAAAATTTTGTTTCCTTAGATTTCGACAAAAATAGCAGATAAGAAAAGCATGATTTTTATTTTCCTTCAACCATCTAGCAACTATAGCCCTATGAAGTTTGTGAGTGTTTTTAAAGCGTAGAAATATCACATCAATTAATAATCAAGAAGCTTTTGTAAAATGGCGATCTGGGGTTGGTTGTCACAAAACAAATGGATATGGCTGCCACAGGTGACAATCAACCCTATAAGAGCATTTTTTGCAACTTTTTATTTATCTTATTTCAGCTCAACCACAATGCCCCGAATATTTGTTA
The DNA here is from genome assembly GCA_036346155.1 of Sinelater perroti. Taxonomy (NCBI): domain Eukaryota; kingdom Metazoa; phylum Arthropoda; class Insecta; order Coleoptera; family Elateridae; genus Sinelater; species Sinelater perroti. The sequence goes on from JARFIY010000278.1 coordinate 142,077, forward strand.
AGAAAACAAATCTTGAAGAAATACTTCCTGATATAATCCTTAGAGTGGTTCGTACAATACAGCAAAACCAGATCAATTCAAAGCGTTGTTAAAGATTACAATATAATTTACCGTACCCTAACGAGGTATTGTGTTAAAATGTCTGCTGAAGAAATAGAAAGTAATTTGCTGCAACTTACAACTTCAGTCGGTTACATCAAAAATAGACAGGTTTTTAATGATGTACTTGAAAAGGAACTTGAACAATATGTTAAACAAGTATTAACATACTAATTATGATTGGTTTTCCAGTTTCTTAAAGCGACTTCCTACTCTTTACTCAGAACGCCAGAGGAAACTAGCCTTGCTCGTACGATGAGCTTCAACAAAAAAAATATTACACACAGTTCTTTGAAAAGTTATTTTCGGTAATAGACAGATACAAATTTCTAGTTCAAAACATTTGGAATATAGATGAAACGGGGATCACTAGTGTCCAAAAACCGAACAAATTTGTGGTACGCCAAGGTTGTAAACAAGCAGGAGCTATGACATCCGATGAGAGAAACACCCGTCTTACACTGGCCACAGCAATATTTGCTAGTGGGAACTGTAATTTGCATAAAATATAATTTTTGATTGGTATTTGTTGTCATACAAACACCTTTGGCGATAGTGAAGTTTATTCTACCCTATCCACTCGTCAATCCGCCTGACAAGCATGGCGTTTAATTTCCAAATCTCTATTGAAAGACCTACGTCCTACAGTGGACTTCAATGGCTGGGACAAAAAAAATTGTTGTTGTGGCAGTGAATAATAGTAGACCATACTGATCTTATAGATATATAAGATTAAATAAAATTAAAATTGAATGACGCGCAGGTCGCACTTTATTTTTTCTTTTCATTATGCGCACTTACTTAAACACAACTTTACACTTCAAGAGCAAGACGATAACTCTAGATAATATTTTATATCTAATTTCTACCCCTACTTATATAATTTGAGATAACACTTCATACTGAATGCTTTATACAGCGGCGAGGAGCTGCAGGCGACCTAGACCACTTCAATAACGGACGCGGGGTCCCATCAATGCTCTGGGGGGTTGCAAGTTGCAAGCACTACTATAATTTAGCAATTAATTAATATTAAAATTAAAATTACATTTTTGAAGTAAATGGATAAATACATCTAAACATGAAAGAAATATTTAAAAAAATAATCAAAAATTAGATAAATTATAGAAGTGTTAGATGTAAGAGCGAAACGAACGAAAAATAGAATTGATAATATTCAAAGAGAACTAGAGTTGCTTGAAGCAGAAAAAAGTTGAGAATAGAAAATGAAGAACTCGAAAAGGAAGCGACGAATCAGGAGGAAAGAATTAAGCTGATTGAAAAGGAATTAAAAAGAAAAAATAGTATTACAAGGAGTAGAAGAGAGCAAAATAAATCGGAACTAAAGGAAATGATTAGAATAATAAGGACATGTAAATTAAAATAGATAGGTAACAGGATACACAAAAATTAAAAGAATTGAAATAATAAATTTACAGAGTAAAAAAATACGCAGCATTCTAGTGGAGAGGGAATGAGAGATTACTTAGAAATGATAAAAATGAGGAAATGAGCAAATGAGAAAGATTGCGAGCGTAAGTCAGTGTTTAAAAAGCTAACACAACAAAAAATAGGAAGTAAACAAGTGATAACGACGGTAAAGAAAACGAAAAAAAGGAAATAAAAAATAATTATATAAAAGCATGTATGTAAGATGTTGGAGTATTACAACAATGCTAGAAACTAGTAAGGAATCTCAGGTAGCAGAAGAAATAAACAAGTATAAAATACAGAATCCGACAGGGAGGCGTTATGTTTTTGAGACTGGTGTAACATTGGAGGGAGAGAAACTAGCGCACGCACAAGTATTGATATATTATTAATTGCTATTTCAGTAGCCATGGAGCCATAGATGAATGAACAAAGCGTCTTTGTGGCAACCAATCATTTGGGAGTGCAAACACAGCGAAGATTTTGAACTAATTTCAATGTTGGTCAACGTGGTGCCGTCCCATCTCGCCCAGCAATACTGAAACCACTTAGCAACTTTAGAACGAGAGCAACTCTGACACCTCGAACAGCTCAGAGAAGTGATCGAACCGTTAGAACACCAGAAAACATCGAAAAGATCGACAGGCTGCAGAAGTTAGCCCTTGTCGTCCAGCTGTACGGCATACTCGCATTTGTGCATGTCAGACACATTCTTAAATTGCATTATATATGTAATCTTTGTTAAAAATAAAAATTGAAATTTGTTTAAAAGCTTCGGTTTGAACGTGTCTTGCAAAACTTATAATACCTTTCTACCGGACGTAAGTGAAATCAGATGGGAAAAGGAAGGAAAGATTCGCTTGAAGGATGAAAATGTTACAGTTTATTCAGGCTGTTTAAATAAGGAAACGGAGAGTAAATCAGGGATAGTAATAATGTTGAATTAAGAAGCAGCAAAAGTTTTAAAAATGGGAAGGTGCTTTCAAAAAGACCATAAAGTGAAGAATTAGAGCCAGATTTAGAAATATTAATAAAATGGTATGTAAAATGACAGGAAAGAAGGTAACAGCTAATAGAAGCACAATTGGTTCGAAACTAATAGAATTTTGTGTAATAAATAACTTATGATGCAAGAAACACTGTTTAAACTAAGCCAATGCATCAAACAATGTGTATCATGCCAGAAGACAAAAATCAGATAGATCATGTAATAATAGAAAAGAAATGGACAAATTTCTTCCACGATGTTAGAGCAATGAGATAAGACATTGTATGTAATCACAAATTAAAATTAAAAATTCGGGGAAGATATCAAAAATTACATAACGAATGCATAAATCTAAATTAAATGAAAACGGTAGTACAAATATAACGTGGAATAAATATAAAGAAAGCACTTGCAGCGGCAGCTCTAGAAATAACTGGTTATAAAGATTGAATAGACTACATCTGGATAACAAGAAACACAAAAGAAAAAATAAAAAATAGAAAAAAGATAAAAAATGAGATTCATCAATACTAATAATCAGAAAAACAAATAAGAAGTACAAAAAGTAAAAATCTGGTGTGAACATCACACGACTTTCCTTATCCTATTATTATATATTATACCGGATCCATTGTCTCGGCCCTACCCTGCTCTCGTCCCGGAACTTGTTATTTTAAATAAAAAAGGACGAGGCGCAAGTCCAACACTCGAAAGCTGATTAAAATGAACAGTACAAGACAATAATTGACTCGTACTTAAAATTTTGCTAGGTCACTGAAGGTAACCGTGCGAGCTCGGCCGCACAGCCTTCCCCATTATCGCCGCCTGCTTGCTACCTCCTAGCGGTCAAGCGCTCCCCCCCCTTCCTTCCGCAGTAGGCCAGGAAGCTCTCCGAGCGCGCTGTGATTGGTCCGTTTAATTAATTTTTCATCAGATATAACTTATCTATTTCACCTCGGATCAAAAAATTTCATTGTAATTTTTTGTTCGTCTCGGTCTGATCTATCCGGTAATATAAATTTTCCGAAACATTTTATGAACACCCGGTATATTAAAAATTCTGAGCTTTAATTTTTTTCGAGTTTTTATTTTACCAACTTTTATTTTAAATTCATGTTTATATCATGATAACAAATCATTTTTATTCTTATAAATTTTTTGTATCTTCAACCGTTTAGATTCACAACCGCTTTGCGACAGATTTTGCGACCTTGCGACCAAACGGCTAGGCCGATTTTTACCAAAAGCTTCGCACTGCGTCCTCTAGCTACAAGTAACTTGCATACCAAATTTCAAGTCTCTAACTTTTACGATTCTCCAGATATCCTGTTTACTGACAGACCGACAGACACACACACACATGCGCGCGCGCGAATCAATTGCTCAAACCAACTTTTTTGGTGTCCTGAGGCTATATTTCGTCCAGAAATGTGAAAAACTGGGTAGGTCAAATTTCCGCCGATTACATTACTTTCCTTATCCTATAATAAGGAAAGTAATGTAAAATAAAAAGCAAAAAAGTGTTATAAATTATAAAAGCCTATATATAGAACAATCAGCAGAAAATGTTGTAATAAGATAGGATACAAAAGAATTATATATTTTTTTTAGTTTATTTATTTAACTACAATCTGTCTGATGTGACATTCAGTAGTTGGTTTGGCATACATAAATAATTAACAATTGAAAGACATGAAGACAAAGCATCCATTAATGTTTCGTCTATATTGTTCTAACCTAGTTTTAACATATATACAATTGCTCTATAGTTATACAACACAACTTACTAATAAATTACAAAAATCTGTCTGTTAGATCTAATGGTTTGAACCTTTTTAAACGTGGCTGTTCTACAGCGTCATCTAGTAAGCACTCCACTAGAGGATTAGGGTGAACATTAATGCGATCACGGTAGCGCGCACTAAACTTTTTTATTTCTTCATTAATAGTTGGAATTGCGAGATAACGACGTATAGTTTCATTGGTAACATACCATGGGGCGTTTACAATGGATCTGAGCACTTTTGACTGAAAACGTCGCAGTATTTCGATGTTAGATGTTTTTGCTGTACCCATAGTTGTATACCATAAGTCCATATGGGTTTAATCATGGCTTTATATAGCAGTAACTTACTTTCCAAGGATAGCTGTGACTTTCGTCCTATCAGCCAGTACATTTTTGTACTTTTAATCCCAATTGTTTACGCTTTGTCCATATGTGCGTCTTCCATGTCAACTTCTTGTCTAAGTGCATTCCAAGGTATTTGGCACTGTCAGCTTGTGGAATTTCTTGATTATTCAGGGTCACTGGTGGGCAGATGCCTCTTCTTAGTGTAAACGACACGTTCACTGACTTGCTTTCATTTATTTTTATACGCCACTTGGTACACCAGCTCTGTATTTTATTCAGGTGAGTTTGTAATTGTTGGGATGCCACATTTGGGTCGGTATGAGATGTAAGAACTGCCGTATCGTCGGCAAAAGTAGCGACCATGTTTCCTGTTGTTGTCGGGAGGTCCGCCGTGAATAGTAGGTATAGAACTGGGCCCAGCACGCTACCCTGGGGAACACCTGAACCGATGGGGTATAAGGGAGTTATCTCACTGCCATATCTGACTTGGAAGTGCCGGTTGGTTAAGTACGACTTTAGGATTTCATAGAAGTCTGACGGTAGGATTTCCTTGATTTTACAGAGCAGCCCTCATGCCATACCTTATCAAAGGCCTGAGTGACGTCCAAGAATACTGCAGCACAGTATTTCCTTTCTTCGAAATCTTTAGTGATTTTATCAACTACTCTGTGGACTTGTTCAATTGTTGCGTGGTTGTTTCGAAAACCAAACTGGTGGTCAGGTATGAGATGATTGTCCAGAAGTATTGGATATAATTTCTCTAGTATCATTTTTTCGAACACCTTTGACAACACTGGCAGCAGACTAATAGGTCTGTATGATGCAGGTTGTTCTTTGGGTTTGCCTGGCTTAGGAATTAAGATTATCACAGCATTTTTCCACATATTGGGAAACTGTCGGAGCCTTAAAATTGCGTTGAATAAGTGCGTGATGAATTCATAGCCTTTCTGCGGTAGTTCTTTGAGGATATAGCCACTAATTAAATCCAGACCTGGGGCTTTGTGCGGGTTTACTTTACTGCGAATGGTGTTTTCAACTTGATTGGTTTTAAACTTTTTAATAGGCAGGCTCATTTGATACGGCATTTCTAGAATGTTTCGTATTTCTTCTGACGTATCTTGTTCCGCCGGGAACGGTTGGAATACATTAGCAAGATGTTGTGCAAAGGTAGACGCCTTCTCACTATCACTTTTTGCCCAGCTATTATTAGTGGTACGAATTGGTGTATGGTGTTGTTTTGGTTGCTTTAGGTATCTTGTGGCTTTCCAAAGCGAGTAGTCATCTGCTTCTAACGGTGACAGAAGTAAGCTTGTACATTCTGATTTTTTATGTCCGAGATTAAATTTTTAAGTTCGGCAGTAGCATGATTTAAAGCTCTTTTATCATTGGGAAGAATTATATGAAATAACAGAAATCTTAAAAGGAAAAGTATATGCAGTCACAAAAACTGTTGGGGCAATAAGGAAAATATATGGAACATAATAAGAAATATTAAAAAGATGATAAAGGTATGTCACTAAAATATATAAGAAAAAACTGAAGAGGAAATGGGAAACAAACAAACAAGAAATCAAATGGGAAATGGACAATAGTATGTTTACTGAGAACAGATTTTTTAAGAGAGAAATGCAATTATGAAACTAAAAAATGACAAAGCAGGATGGGGCGAAATAAATGTGGAATTCATCAAAACACTTGCAAACTTGGTAATCACATGTAGGAGAAGGAAAAAATTCCAGAAGACTGCCACCAAGCAAAAATAATCAAATTGCCAAAAAAGGAAACCTGACTAGGTGCCAAGACTGGAGACCCATTACTTTATTTTGTGCGGCCAGTAAAATTTGACTCTCAGTTGTTTCATACAAGAGATAATGAGATAAAATATTTACTTTTTTATCAGAACTAATTGGCTTTCTTTATAAGGCTAATTGGCACTGTTATATTATACGAATAGAATAAGCGGGATGAAAAGTATTGAGGCTTTAAATAAGTTAAATATTGGTTATTAAACACAGATCGCGTCTTACTAATATCTAACGTTATGGTTGTAGTAGTAAAATAAACTTATCTTGTACAAATAATTAGTGGCCCATCGGAGGCGCCAGATTTAAATTTTCCAGCATTTTGTTATACTTAAGTTGGCAACTTTAATGTTTGACATTTGTCATCTGCAATCATTGAGGTTATTGAAAATGGATCGCTATACAAAAGAACAAAGCATTTTTATTATTAAAACACATTACAAGTTTGGTAATTGTTTTGCGGAGAATTTTTTAAAAGTGCGTGGAATTCTTGGTATCCATAATTCACTTAATGAGACCACTGTTCGAAAATTAATTACAAAATTTTAGGAAACTGGAAAACATTTCAGTCTTCAGTGAGAGTATCGATGAGAATCCAGGAATATCAACACGCCATCGCTCTTAACAATTGAACATTAGCAGAACCAGTTTGCAACGAATTTTTACTAAAACTTCCACCTCCACCCTTACAAAATTTAATTGACTCAGGAGCTCAAGCCACGAGACTATTTTCAACGGAGAGAATTCGCTGATCGGGTGATGGAAAACCAAACAGTTAATAACATTTTTTTATTATTTTTAGCGATGAAGCTCATTTACATTTGGATGATTTTGTTAATAAGCAGAATTGTCGTATTTGGACCAATGGAATTCTAGTACTGTTTACGAAAACCTAATGCACCCACAAAGAGCCACTGTTTGGCGCGGATTATGAACTGGAGGTGTAATTGGACCGTTTTTTTGAGAATGAGTTTGGCCAAGCTTTAACTGTAAATGGAGTACGATATCCTGACATGGTATCGAATTTTTTGAGATCAATTGGACGATATGAACCTCGAAGAAATGTGGTTTTAACAGAATAGTGCAGCATACCATATAGCAACATAAACCATCAATTTGTTAAGGCAACGTTTTCCTGGTCGTATAATTTGCAGAAATAGTGGCGTTAATTGGCCACCCAGATCTTGAAACTTGACCCATGCAATTTTTTCCTCTACGGTTTTGTTAAGTCCAACGTCTAACAAACCACAAACAATTCCTAACTGAAAACAGAAATACACCGCGTTATTGTTGAAATTGGGCCAACTGATCTGGGAAAAGTCTTCGAAAATTTGATCAGAAGGGTCGGGTATGCCAGCACAGCTGCGGCTGCCATTTGGCTGACATCATATTCCATAATTAATCTCAACATGTCTACTTCATAAATCAATAAAATTGTTCAATTAGATAATAATTTACTGTTTCATTTTAAAATTAAATACGACGTACCCGATGATGCACTTATTAGTAATTACACAAGTTAATTAGTTTCTTAAAAATCACTTTTTTAGCATCTAATATTTTAGGAAAAAGTTGTAACGAATTTTTCAATATGGTATTACTATTATACTGATATAGCGGCTGAAAGAGTGGGCCGAAATATGGAAATATAAATAGACTGAGTTATTTAACTGCCCATAGTAGATTATTTAGTGTACAAGTTCATCCTCGGGTTTTTTAAAATAAAACTTAATATTTATTTGCACGCTTTAATCAATAATGTGATTTTGAGTAGTATCTACACATTCTTGCCATCCATCGAGTAGCTGCCAAATCCAATGCCGATAAAAAGACACCGCCTAAGAGTTATTGCATTTTCGGGATCTGTTAAATAAAATAACAACTAACTTGCGTACTGTGCATTTCAAAACTCCTGTTTCTTATAAATACTATATAAAGGTCAGTGCTTACGTTAAATCCTAGTTTGTGTGTGTTAACATGTGTATAACTTGCTAACACTTCTAGCTCGAATGAAAAAAATACATATTAAAAAATAAATATGAAAAGAACATTTATTATGTCACACAAGAATATAATTCCAATTTAATTTAATTAAAGTTCGGAAGTTACTATTTTAGTTGTTTTTCTTTCGTTGAGGTGAATAGAAAATAAATATCTTGAGTTACAAGTTCATAAGAAAATTACGAATTTTTACGTAAACAACGGTAATGAAAGCTTATATCCCAGATAACTAATTGTTACTGAAGGAACGGCGAATTAAAAGAAAACAAAGCAGCAGGCAGATACCAGCAGTTGTGCTTAAGTACGAAATATGGCACGTTTTGCCTCGGGTCACACACAAATGAAATACCAGCTGGGAAGGTAAGAGTAAGAGGTTGGAATTATGATCAAAGCTGTAATAGCAGGGTTGTAGGTAACGCCAGCTGTCTGCATGCCGTCTCTCTCTAAGTGCGTATGCGCGCCAGGCAACGAGAGGGATGCTAACAAGGGTTCACTTAGCCGCCACGCTTTCCGACACGTGACTATCGGCGGGATTTGCACAACAATTGCTAGGATTTTCTATTCGTTAACATAACTGTCGCCCTGTGCGTGGTTTTGAGGTGGCTCACACATCCAGGTATATCCGATCGCGTGTACCCCTGAATTTAGCCCTGCATGCGAGCAAAGACTGACCTTCATCAAATGCCATTGCAGTTATTACTTATTAACTGCGAACATGCAATGAAAACATAAAGTTCAATACTTAATTATCTTATATACTTAATTAACCACATCAGGTACATACACAGAAACAATAATAAGACAAAGACAGAGCTATTTTTATTAATCAAACAATTCTTAACTATTTTAAATAACGATTTTATTGGTCGCGTTCCTTGAACACATTAAATTGATATAAAGAATAAGCAAATTCGTTAATGAAGTCATTGATTGTAATATATAATGTTTTATAATATATAAGATATTTCGAGCTGCTTAAATGTTTTATTCTTATTTTTATATTTTTTTCTTAAATTAATCAATTATTTATGAAATATGATGTCGGCCTAATGCTTTCCACGACTTTGCTGACGTACGACCAACCTTTTAGCGAAGTTTTCTGAAGTGCTTTCCTGTAAATGAGGCTCTATTTTAGTAAAAAGTTTAATGGAGTTTGATTGCAAGACTGCAGTAGTCAATCGAAGTCGACGACCCCCTGGTCGTCAAACCAAAGTCCCTAATTTGGTTTGTCGAAAAGTGAATGTGATATGTGTCTCCATGTTATATACATCACATGCCATTTAAGTTTAAATTGTTAGTTTCCTTAAAAAAAGTTTTTTTAGTATCTCCCGATAGTGGATACAATTGACAGTAACTATCTATGTCCTTCTCCAGCACATCTTTATAGATTTGGTTTGTGGTTTATGGAATTAGTTTATCATAAACAGCACGTGTCACTTTGTCAATTCACAAAGCCATTTAAAGAAAATCGCTCAATAACCTATTTTCATAAATAAACTTGAATGACATTGTTGCGCAGTTGCAGAGTATACGGCACTATTTACTATAATTTCTTTTATTTCTTCATAAGTTGGTTCTTCGATTTCCATTCTATCAGTATCATTTACTATTAACTATTCTTGTACTTGACTTTCAATTAATAATTTCTTGAAGTACTCTTTCAATTCTGCATTAAATTGTTGTTGTGCCTCTATTACCCGCCTTTTTTTATTTTTTATTCATTTCTTTTTGACGTTATAGATGTTGCTTTGCTTTTTTAACTTTTGATAACATTTCTTAAGATTATTGCTTTTACTTTGGTGTTCTATTTTCTGTAGTTTCTTTTCTGTCCAATCTTTTTTACTTTTTGCCGTTTTCTTACACTATTTTCTTTTGTATTTATATCTTACCTTGTCTTTGCTTCTCTTGCTTTCCTTTTACATTCACTAGCTTTTTTAATAATTGATTAAACCATTTCTTTAGTATTTTTGCTGTTGCCCTCTCTATTATTTGCTCGGTTGCCTGTTCAATTGCTTTTCTAGTATTGTTTATTAGTATGATCATGAATTGTTTGTTTTCATGCAATATGTCTATTGTGGTCTTCTTTCCCAGTTTGTGCGTTGAGGTCACCCAGTACCAGTATTATATTTTCCTTGTGCATTTTGCTCCGCTAATTCGTAAAAATTGTCTTTCTCTTCTATTCTGTCTCCGGGTGTGCGTAAATGTTTAACATTATTAAATTGTAAGGTTTCGATTCTATTCTTATGTAAATTATCCTTTGATTAATTTGTTTTGTTTTTATTATTTCGTCTTTGATTTTCCCTAGTATTCTAAAAGCTACTTCAAGCTAGTCACTCTTAGATTTTTTATTTTCTTATTCTTCCTTACACTTTCAAGCCTTTGTTGTTCTTGCTTTTTATAAGATTTCATTTGTTTTGGATTACCTTTTATTATTTTCCACGCATTCGTAACTCTTTTACTGCCACTACTTTTAACATTGCTCGTCGCCTTTCCATTGCCATTTTTGTCATTGTTTTCCAATCTAGTTTTATCTACCTATAATAATTTTTCCTTGTCATTCTTGTTATTTTTTTATTTGTTCTAGTTTCTCCTTTTTTGTCTTTTGCTTTACCTTTCGCTCCTTCCAAGCTACAGCAATCATAAATGTATCCACCCAATATTATATCATATCTAAAGAAGACATTTTTTCCATCTACTTCTATCTTTTTCGTATTCCCAATAAGTTGGTTCCTATTCTTTAGTACTTTCTTTGTGAAATCATCATTTAGCTACATATTAGTTCCTTTCAGGTTTTCAGTCATATTAAGTACTTCCATCTTTTTTCCATTGTAAGAACTTGATAAGAATTGAATTCTTTTTATTTGCCTTAAATATCCTTATCTTTTTAGCTTCGCTTATTTCTGCATTCAAATTTATGTTTACTCCGGTTTTCTTTAAAATTTCACCTACCTTTATTTTAATTTGGTTTAAATTATTTTTCTCGTTCTCATCCACTCTCTGCATTATTACATTATTTTTTTAATTTTACATTCTAATCCTTCAATTCTATCTTTTTGCGATTTCAGTAATTTTCGAAAGTTGTTTTTATCTCTGTTTCTGCGTTTCTTACAGGTTTTTATCAATAGTATTTCCAATATACACTATTTTTGTCTTTCAAAATAAGAACATCCACATCTTACATTTTAAAACAACGTCATGCGTCAGAATTAGTGTCCCGTGAACACTATTGTCAGAAAATAATTGCCATAACTAGTTCGTCCACAAAACTTACTTTACTTAGTTTTGATATTTAAACTTTTACACTTTTTACACTTTTACACCGTTATTTCTGTCGTACACTTATACTTAAAGTTGAGTTGAATTAAAAGCTACAATCAATTTTTTTGTATAAAACTCGTTGATAACCTTGATATCAGTTTTATTGTAATTTTCGTTCTAAATAAACATATATTAATTATTAATTTTATTTACGGCGGTTTCAAAATTTTATACATATAATTTCTTTGATATTTGTATGACTTTCATATTATTTGTTTTTACGGTTAGCAATATCTTCAGTAAAAGCAGCCTGTTTTGGGTTTTTAAGTATTTATGGAAAAGGAGAGTTAACAGGAAGGTGAAAATGCACCTTTAACTAATATTTACAAACACAAAACAAGAGTTTTGATATCTCAATATCTTCACCTGGATTATCAAATATAGAATTTCACTAAGTTTATCTAAGTCAGTAGACATCAGTACAGAAAACTGTTTTCCAAATAGTTTGCCTGTTTCTAGAAAAATCGGCTGTAATTAATCTTCAAAGCAAAAGTTGTGCTAAATGTAATACATTTTAAATTAAAAAAATAACTTGTTTTAAGAAACCTGTTGTTACTGGAAATAAATTATTATTTTTAAATAGATGTTTCTGACAAACAAGTAAACCGTGGTGAGATTTTAAATGATGCACTATTGTTAGAAAACATAATGATAGATATCCGTAATTAAGGTCGTATTTGACAATTTTGTGTTTTATTGCAACCGGTTTTACAATAGCGCAAATGCCCGGTCCTGAAAATGAATATACAAGTGAATAATTTTCGCTCTGCATTAGTAGAAACAAACAGGTAAAGAAGTCAAAATTTGCGAAATAATTGTGCAAAAGGTGAGAGAAAGAAAGGAGAATAACCTACCCCAAGAAAATCTGTGGGAGGATTAGATTGAAAAAGTAATTTAAGGTAATTTAGAACAAAGGCCGGAGGTCCGGTCCTGGCAAGTGATAGGAAGATTGAAGAGTGAATGCCTCTCAGTTTAAATATAAATAAGTGAAAATTTAATGAAATTAAATTCAAATAGTGATTACAGTAAGGTAAAATAGGTGGATAGTGTTAATATAAACAACAGATAAAAGTAAGATCAGCGAGTAGAAAACTTAAAATAGATCGCGAAGGAAATAAACACCGATGACAGGCTGAGCGCGTGAACGAAACGGCGGAGCGATACCAAACCGCGGGCTTTTCAAAATAACGCAGGACCGTATTCCAAATCTTACAGAATTTTGAGAAGTAACGAGCTTTTTATAAAAAGAGAACGACGACCTCCGAGGAGTGGATCCGGGTCGGTTCTTAGTCGGTTTAGTAAAAATGGAAAATAAAGACGAATATACCGAAAGTATGATGAAACTACTACAAGAAATAAATGGAAAATTAGACAAAATGGAAGATAGTAACAAGAGACTTGAAACTAAAATAGATAACCTTCAGGCAGAACTAAATAACGTAAGAATGGAAAATGAATTACTGAAGAAAGATAAGGAACTACTAGAACAAAAACATCAATACAAGAAGAGAGAATAGAGAAACTAGAAGAGAAATAAGAAAGAAAAGAATAATAATACACGGAGTGGATGAAGGAAATGAAGGAGAGAACGGAACTAGAACTAAAAGAAAGAGTGAGAATTATAATAAGAGATATGGGAATACAGATAAATATGGAAGAAGAAATAACAGAAATCAGAAGATTGGGAAGCGAACAAAGAGGAAAAAGAAGACCAATACTAATAGAACTAAGGGCCACAACAAAAGATGGAGATACTAAAAGCTACAAAAATTAAAAGGAACAGAAATATACATGGAGGAAGACTTCACAAAAGATATACAGGAACAGAGAAGATATCTAGTGAAATACATGAAGCAGTATAGAGAAAAGGAGATCACGCAATACTACGATACAATAAATTAATAATAAATGGAGAAATTATGTCCCTGGAAAAACTAAATCAAATAGATAGACAGAAGTATAAGGAAGTAGAACGAAATGACGCAGAAGACGAGTATGAGAGAGAGAAGAACACAAAAAAAGGAAGAACAATGAGTCAAAGATCCCCAGAGAGCAACGAGGAAGAGACACTAAGAGATAAGTTAACTAAAATAACAAAAACAGGACGGCATACAAAAAACTAGTAGGGAGCGATGGAGGGAAACTAGACACGACAAGGCAAAGAATGAAGGCTAACGCAAATGGAAATAAGAAAATTGGCGAAATGGACAAACCTAAACAGACGGAAACATATAATATACAAAAACATAGAAGAAAAGAGGACAAAATTAAAAAGAAACAGGAAGAAAAATGGGGAACAAAAGAAATGGCAATAGGAATATGGAATATAACAACACTAACAGGGAAAGAGATAGAGGTAACAGAAGAAATGGATGAATATGGAATTGATATACTAGGAGTAAGCGAAACTAAGAAGAAAGGAAATGGGACAATAAAACTGACAAATACACTACATGTATTATTCAGGGGTAACAATGGAAGAAAGAGCAAAAGAGGGAGTGGGAGTCATCGTGAATGAGGAAGTAAACCAAAAAGTCATCAAATCAGAGGCAATAAATTCGAGAATGATAATCTTACACCTGCAAATGGAAGAAAGTAATTATACAAATATACGCACCAATAGAAGGAAGTGAAGTAAGGAAAATTGAAGAATTCTATAACGAATTACAGAAAAACATAGATGAAGTGAGAGAGAATACCGATAAAATAATAATAATGGGGGACTGGAACTCTCGAGTAGGCAGAGATGTGAATAGAGGGCTGGGATGTATGGGCTGATATGGAGAGGAAATAAAGAATAAAAATGGAACTAAAATGACCTATTGATAGGAAATACTTTCTGGGAACAAGGACTAGAAGACAAGTACACGTTTGTGGCAGAGGAGAGACAGGCCAAAAGTATAATAGATTATATAACCTATACACCGGAATTAAGACATAGTATAAAACAAATAATAACCGAGAAGAGGGCGGAACTAGGAATGAATCATAGATTAGTAAGAGCGACATGGAAAATACATAAGCCAAAAACAGAGAACAAAATAAAATTTATAAAGGTAAAGATAAATAAGCTAAAAGAAGAAAAAGACAGGATAAAATATCAAGAAGAAACAGACGAAGAGTTTCATAGACAAGAAATACAGAAAAGTGAGTGGGCAATGGAAAGTATTTAAAGAAGTAATATACTCAAAGGCAGTAAGTGTCTGTGAGATGACAAAAATAAATAGTAACAGGAAAAGAACAAACTGGTGGAATGACCAAGTAAAAGAAGAAATACGGGAAAAGAAAAAGGCCTGGAAGAAATACATACAGACTGGACAGCAACAAGATAGAGAGGAATATAAAAATAGGAGAAATAAAGTAAAACAGGCAGTAAAAGAAGCTAAAAAGAAAAGCTGGGAAGACTTTGGAAGAGAGATAAATAAAACATATAAAGATAATAATAGGATTTTCTGGGCCAAAATAAGAAAGATGAGAGGAAGCCAACGAAAAGAAATTAGAGGGATTAGAGATAAAAACAACCATATTACAACAGACAAAAAGAAATAATGGAAGTATGGAAAGACTACTTGAGCAGAAGTTTAAAAGAAAGGAGACAATGAAGAAAGGAAATCAAATAGAAAGGGAAGAATCAGGAGAAGAAACAGAACAGATAACGAGAGAGGAACTAGAAAATTCACTGAAAAGATAAAGATTGGGAAAGCAGGGGCGAGGACAAAATAGACCCGGAAATGATAAAATGGATGGGAGAAAAGGGTAAAGAATGGCTCTGGAAAATATGTGAGGAGGCATGGAGAACTAAGAAAATTCCAGAAGACTGGGAAAAGAACTTGATAGTTCCAATATATAAGAAAGGGATCAGACGGAATGCGATAATTATAGAGCCATTTGTTCTCCTCGGTGTGCTTTAAAGTATATACCAGAATTCTGGAGGAAACTTAGAAAAGTGATAGAAAATAAACTAGAGGAGGAACAAGGGCATTTAGGGCAAATAGGCAAGCTAATGACAACATATGCATATTGAGGAACATTATAGAACGAAAAATAGAGGAAGGAGATGAACTACTGCTTACCTTTCTAGACATAAGAGCAGCTTTTGATACAGTTGAGAGAGGAAAAATATGGGAATGCTTAGAGGAACTGGAAGTGACAAAGGAACTAATAGAGGCCATCAGAAGTATATACAAAGTAGTTAGAGGAAAAATTCAAATAGCTGGACTGACATCCGGGGAATTCAAATGGAGAGCGGCATAAAACAGGGCGATAGCCTAAGCCCACTACTTTTTATAATAATAATGGATAAAATAGCAAAAAATCTAAAAGAAAAACGAAAGGATTGGATACAATAATAGGATATAGAAACCTGGAACCAGTCAAGGTGAAAAGTCTAATGTATGCAGATGACATAGTCATAATGGCAGATACGGATAATAAATTACAAAAGCTAGTCAACATATGGGTAGAGGAAATAGAGAAATGAAAATGGAGGTCAACATTAAGAAAAGTAAAACAATGATAGTGAATCAAAACCAGGAGAGGGACAAAATAGAGAAGTAAAGTGTAAAGGGCATAATATGGAAAGAGTCTCAACATTTGAGTATTTGGGAACAATAATAACAGATGATGGCCGAATAGAAGCAGAACTGAGTAACAGAATGAGGAGAGGGAATAGGATCTACTATGCATTACATAGAACGATATTGGGAAAAAGGAGATAGACCAAAAGTGAAATTAATGGTACATAATGCAATAACAATACCAACAGTATTATACGCCAGTGAAAATTGGACGATACAAACCAAACATGAGGGTGTAATAACGGCCATAGAAATGAAACACTTGAGAAGGATAGCGGATAAGACAAAGTTTGATAGAGTACGGAATGAGGAAATAAGAGAAACTTTACAACAGGAACCAATAGTGAACAAAATCAAAAGAGACAGTTAACATGGTACGGTCATATACAACGAATGAAACCAGAGAGAATATGCAGAAAAGTGTTCGAAGCAAGAAGTGTAAAGAAAAGAAGAAAGGGAAGACCCAGGAGGAAATGGGTAAGTCAAATCATTGAGGTGGGAAAAGCAAGAGGAAAGACAGTAAACGAAATGAAAAGTTTAACAAGAGACAGAAAAGAATGGAAGAAATGGGTTAAGGAGGACCGTGACGTATAAATCCGACGATGGAAGGCATAAGGATAAGAGCGAAGAAGAAGAAGAACAAAGGCCCTGATAAGGGGCTGCTTTGCGCGGTAAAAATAAGTAGTCAATGAATCAATTCAAATCAAATAATAAACAGAAACGGTTTGAGCAAATTTACATTCACAAGGAAGTGAGTTAAATCTCGGTAAAATAAAAACATTAAAAAGAAATTAAATAAAATAAAAGAAGCAGGCAAATGCAAAGAATACAAAATATATTTATTTAAAAACGAAATAAAGTTAAAGATAAATATATATATATAATTATACACGGAACTGAAAAACTAGAAAAAAAAGTGACAAAATTAAAAGAAAAAGTAAAAAAGCTTTTAAGGTCATGAAGACAGCAATAATAATAGAGACAAAGGTAATAATAATAAGAAGAATTGGAAAACAGCTAATCGGTAAAATAGCGGAACTAGAGAAGGTCTAAGAAGATAGAGATTTCGAAAGCAACTAAAAAACTAAAAGGCACAAAAATTTGCATAGTAGAAGACTAGCCAAAGGAGATATAAGAAATTAAAAGAAATTTATAAAATACAGAAATACAATAAAGCTACAGGGACACTACGCAATCATTAGATTCAATAAACTAATAATAAACAAAAATAAATAGTACGTAGAACAATTACAGCAAGTAGAAATCTAAAACAAAATTACGAATTAAAAAATATACTGATAGGAAAGACAGGGGAAGAACAATTAGTGAAAGAGCCCCAGATGAAGAGATACAAAAAGATTTAAATTTAAGCAAAATAATTCGAAAAATAGAAATAATTAAACAATTTCAAAAATTTAAAAAAGAAGAAGAAATAAAAAATGATATGTCAGGTATCTGCAACATAAGCTTTATTATATATTATTTTAGTGAATAAATTCAAAGTGAGAGGATGAATATGGGACGTGTTGTGATTACGAAAAACATCATACAGTTTAAAATTTGTCTAATCAATATTTATTTTGATTGAGTAGTTAATGATAATGATAATGATAATTTTTTCCTGTGGATATTCGTGCAGATCAAAGATTATACTACGAAAATAACCATGATTTCTAAATGATCGACAAATTTGAGTCACAGTTACTCGAAAAAGTAATCAGAGAATTCTGTCATAAAAGGTTGAATGTATAAAATGAGCCATGGAAGACATTTGTCAAATATCTTATTCCACATTTAATGGCAATGGTTACTTTTAAAATAACGTCGTAACTTTTTCCACTGTTAAATAAAGAAAATGTTTTTTTGAGATACTCTTTATACAATAATACGCATGTATTGAACATCAATGCACAAGTTGTAAATAATTGATATTGATATTACACTTTTTATAGTAGTTAAGGATAATTAAACATAAAAATAAAAAGTGGTACCCCAATTAATGTGTATAAGAAAAGCCAACATAAATTAGATAAGCTTACTAAAGATAGACACTGTATCATTGACATCAATTAGTGTAAATTTTTTGAATTGTTTATTTATAAAAAGCACTACTATGAATAGCTAATACTAATTGTAAGCAAGATTAAAAACTTATGTTTGCATAATGTTAACATTAATAAAAAAATTTAAGCTTAAGAAAGTGTTTATTATTAGGCATTGTAAATTTCTTTATGCGTTGCAAAAAAAAATGGGCTAGGTGAAATCAATCATGCACCAAGTACTCCTAACTTGATTTGTAATAACTACATTTTAATAAACATAAAAAAGGTCAGCGATAATAAATTAGAAAAGACGACATGAATATTTCATATAAAATTGAGCTTCAAAAAATAAGCAATCAAATATGCTTTGTTTGCCGCAGTTAATCTTCATTGCACTAATTTGTGCTAAAAACAAATTTATTACAATTTGCGATACAAGATTACCACCAAAATAACCAGTTTTAAAATACATTACTTTCTTGCGTGTCTCGATTTTTGCAGCTAAGCACAATTTACATCACTTTTTTCTGCGGGAGATTTATAGTATCCCTTTCATTGAATACTTTTAATGCGTGTCCTTTGAATGCCTTTAAATAACTCCGAGCGGCGCTTTTTACGGTGTATTTTGCACTCCTTGAAAAATTACAGTTTGATCGTAAACGTTAAAGCATTGAATTTTGCTTTGCAGCAAAAACTTGTATCCTCGTCCGAAGCCAGAACCTTTGAGTCTTAAATTTTTGTACTTTCGTATATTTTCGCGCAGGAAATCGATTGGTTTTTATATAAATTAGTTAAAGACGTAGTCATTGGAAAATGATTTTTACACAGCCAAAATTGTAATAAAATATTGTTTAACTGTCGTGTTTTTAATTGGGTCTAGACGGGTCCCTTAATTTCACCGCATTTTATTACGTATCGCCTTTAACGCTCCTTTATTTCTATTTTAAACATATTATTTTACTCTCGCAGTTTTAGACAACGATTTTAAACTGTAGTCTGAGTAGGACCAATTGAATGTCTTAAAGTTGTCGCATTTTTTTAATTTTGCGCCATATTCTAGAGTCAACTTTATTATTATTACTGTTTAGGCCACTTATAAGTACAATTTATTCTTTTATTACTATTATATTGCTATAGAATTGTATTTTTAATTTGAAAACGGCATTTAAATTAACGAATTAATATTATATAATCCAAGAAAACTCGCAGGGAGTTACAATAGTTGAAATAAAATTTGATATTATTTGCAAACGTGGAAGATTATAAATCTTATTAAAATAGATAATGTATCAAGTTCCTCCGTATCCATGTGTCATTAGTTTTTATGATGTAGGCCCTTTAGCTGTCCTTGGTATTATTATGCTTTTCATTGATCTTTGCCTCGACCAAACTCTATACGTAGTGGTCAAGGGGGTTATAGTCGAACTGAAGAGTGGCCACAAGTTGGGGGACCAGTGGTAATACAAATTGTTGTATAGCCATACCTGGACCTTTCTTGTCTTGTAGGCTGTAGTGTAATCTTGTTGGAGCACTTACTCGCACTCAGCAGTCACCTTTTCTGTCTAGAACTTACCTCCAGGCTTTTCTCAAAGAAGTAGAGCGCCATGATATTACTTTCGTTGCTCACAACCCCCAGCATCAACCCAGAGACGAGAAAATTTCTATGAATGGCAGTAGGCACTTCAAAGATATCTTGGCAAATCTAACGGTAATTTTTTAAATTCACTTTCCTGCCATCAATAAAGTTTCTCGTTCAAAATAAATCTTAGGAAGTCAGCGTTGTCATACTTAATGTTGTTCAGCAGTGCTTGAACCTTTGACCGCCTGTTCATTTTGTTTTTTTCAGACAACAGTTGGCGTTTCTTCAGGACAAAAATTAGCAAGTCTACTGCATTCATAGACTAACCGTCGATTTCGCCACGTTCGTTTCTTTTGCCAGGTTGATCATGCTCCGTCCAGGATTCTGATCAATTTTTGGGCGAATTCATCACTTGTATGACGATCAGATCATTTGTTATGAGTTGCTCTGTCAGCAGTTATTTCCTCTAAGTAGTCATATCTCCTGTACTTCTCGGTTACGTTCTAAACTTGGATTTTTTTTTGTAGTTAAACCACGCAATAATTTCTGTCGGAATTTTTTTGACGCAAAGAGATTTAAGTGTAGCAACTCACAGATCGTATTTTTGGTTTATTTTGTTATGTTAGCACACGCTAAATTTCGAATTTATCTCAATGGCCATTTTGTGTGTCTACAATGAAAAATATATTTTGCTGTTTATTAATGCAAATGTATTTCATTATAAAAAACACAAATAGAAAAACTACATCCACTTATTAGTAGCATGATCCAAATGCCTTAAATTCTACACATTTATTTCTAAATTGGTTTAATATGATATGATGCTTTATTATAATTAGATTAAGCTCTACAATTTTTCAGTGAATGCGGTATGATAAAAATGTAGTAAGTAAAACTACCGATGATACCTTTTACAATATGCACTAATACTTAGTTGTCTACCAATTTAAAAAAAAAGCTTAACACTCCTCGTTTCCAAATGAACATTGTTTTGTCTTTACGGTTTCACAACTTAGTTATGTAAGGAAAAGCAAAAAATAATTTCTTAACGTGCACGGAATGATGTAAAAAGTACAAAAAAAGTTATATTAAAAATTTATAAAATTAGGAGTTTTAAGTTTGCTATTTTGGTTGTTTTTTAAAATAACGAAAAATTTGTAGGTTTTCGAGATAACTGAAATTAAATTGTTTTTGGAAATTAAAAAAACTAAGTGTTTTAGATTTTTAAATTTATTTCCCAAAGAACTAAGATAACTACTGAACAACTCAAAATTACGTAGCCTTGTACAAGCTAAAGCTATAAGTTTTGAAATTTGTTAATTTATTTATTTTTGATAACTTAGTTTTTTGATTCTTCAAAACTTATTTGTTAAAATAAGTTGTAAGCGAAGTAATTAATAAAAAAGAAGGTAAATACATTTTATAGGGGTACATGAAATAAAAAACACCAAACGTGGTATGTGAGTATTCAACTCGCCCCTTTAATTATTGATTTAGGTGCCATATCTTCGAAATCTTTAAACTAAAAAAATTTAGTTTAGTTATAGTTTCCCTTGTATAAGAGAAAGTTTCTTAGATTTTTTTAATTTCGGTTCTTAAAAGGTAAAAAACAAGAGACTAAGTCTAGCTTCAAGGAAATTATTTGTATAAAATTTTGTTGCAGTAATTCTAATTTTAAGGGTGATTTTTATTAAGTGCACCTGGTTGTAATTATTTTGTGTACACAAGTATTCGTTGTATTGTTGTATTTTGTGGTTTTTTAGTAACAAAAACTGTTATTACTGCTGCCTTCTATTTCAAGATATTCAAAAACCTACAATTTTTGTTGAACGAAAGATCGTAAATTCATACGTACATCAAACTTTTAGTCAGCTTGAACGTCACGAAATGTATAGGAATTACTTCTTTTTCATGGAAAAGCGTGAGTGGTTCATAAAATATATTTAAATTTTAAAATTATATATTTTTTAAATAGACGTCAATCTACATATCACTATATATGCAGGGTGTCCCATTTTAAAAGTCGCACGCAAATATCTTGTCAGGAGAGCCACCAGTCGACAAGTAATTTTAATAAAAATTGATGGGTTCGAAGGGGGCCACCTAATTATGTAGTTCGGCACTAGGTCCGGCATCCTGATAAGGCCTTGTGATATTCAACTTTGTAGGATCCCCTATTTTTTATTTCAGAATTTGATTCTACGGAAAGAAATAGGCCCAAACATGTTTTTAAAAACTTTTTTTAGAAATCCGGGCCTTATCCGGGCCCCATTTGTATGTTTTTTCCTAATATCTCGTTTCGGATCAACCAATCGACAAGTGATCTTTACAAAAGTTCCATCTAATTATTTAGTCCGGCACCGTTTCCGCCAACCTGATAAGGCCTTAAACGTCCAACTTGATGCTATTGATTGAAAAGCCTTAATATTTAGTACATTGTCTGTTTCTACGAAGAAAAATACGCCCTGATGTGATTTTTCAAAAAAACGATTTATTTGAAGAGCTTTTACAGTGTGGGGATGCATATCTTCCTTTTTTGAAATGCTCGTCATTTAGGCTGTAGGGGTCGTAATGAGGCGCGAGTGATCTTAGTCAAGAGGCGTGGTTGTAAAGTTTTGTTCACTGTACCAAAGAGGAGCGTGTGTTTGCCATTGAGGCCTACTTTTCGAACGGATGTTCTGTGATTGCAACCCAGTGCGCCTTCCGAAATCGATTCAATGTAGCCCCGTTGGGTCCTGTCCCGTACCGGAAATTAATTGCTACATGTCACCATGTTCAGACAAATCGGGAGTGCGACAAGACAAAGAACTGGAGTCTCTCGCTCCATCAGATTATCTCAGAACATTGCAGCAGTGAAAGCTTCAATCTTGCAATCCCCACGGTGCTCTGCGCGCAAACATGCGCCTGCCCTTGGACGTTTTGATTGTTCAGTGGGGCAAATTCTTCACGATGACCTTCATTACCATTCCTACAAGTTGGCGATTGTGCAGGAACTTCAATTTTCGGAGGAACGCATGTGAGGCACTTGTCGAAAACATTCCATTTTTTAGTGATGAAGCTCATTTTCACTAGAGTGAAAGCGTCAACAAGTCGAAAATGCGCTGCTGGGCTGACACTAATCTCTGAGAATTGTACCAAAGGTTTTTACGTTCACCTAAAGTCGCAGTGTGGTGTGCAATTTCCTCAGCTGGGATTGTCGATCCCTGTTTTTTTTTAAGAAAATGAGGTCACAGTGACAGTGAATTCGGACTCATATGTGAACATGAAAACATTTTTTTCCACGACTTGATGAATTAGACTTAGGGGACATTTAGTTCCAACAGGACGGAGCAACGGCTCACACTTTAAGGACATTAATGGCTGTTTTGAGGGACACTTCCCGTTTCATCTCAATAAGGGGCAATTTGGAGTGGCCAGACCGCTCTCCGATTTGGCCTCTTGCAATTTTCTTGTGGGGTTTTTGAAATCTCGCGTTTATGTCAACCGTCCAAGGACCCTACAAGACCTGAAGGACAGCACTTTAAAACTTTAAAACTTTAAATGTGTACCTACATTATAGAAAAAAAAGTGATTTATAAAAAGAGTTTTATTGCGTTTTGAAAAAGGAAGTTATGTTGCTGCACCCTGTGTACAATGAACATGGCATTTTTCAAGGGTTAATAAAAAAAAAACTGATGACAGCAGTGCCTGCTTTTAATCATTGACGTCTAGGATCCACGACGAGGACGTAGTAGGATGGATTTTTAAGGCCCCAAAAATGTGATTAATTGTCCAACTGATTAAGGAAAGACCTTAAAGAAGCCGGCCGATTAAAGTAAGATTCTTAGCCCGGCCGATCAAGGCAAGACCGTAAAAAAGCCGGCCGATTAAGGCGAGGTTTTTGTTTTTCAACTTTTATTAGGGTTTACCTTAATAAATTTTCAAATAATCCACCATTATTATCAATGCAAAGCTGAACTCATTGAGCCATTGATCTTGGTATGCTCAATTTAGTCTCGATTAATCGAAGCGAAATATGCGGATTGCTATTAACCATAGCCAACACGGCAAGAACTCGTGGATCGTCTCGGTCAAACACCATAACACGAGGACGTTGCCTTGGCACATGAAGTTGCTGTCCCTCGCGTCTTTCGATACGTGAAATGACTTTGTCTCTTGGGCGATGATCTCTGCCCAGAAAATGCTCATGATACAATCGTGCTGCTGCTCGGTAATTACCACGATACTCACATAAACAATTTTTTGTTTATTGTTTTTCCCAAAATCTCATTACGCCATTCGATTCTGTGGGAAAAATCATGAAGAAATGATAGTCAGAATTTTTTATCGATTGTCTTGTATAATTTTTTTTTGAAAAATGCACTTTTTTGGTATTTTTTCGACCTTTATCATATGATAAGTTGTAAATCAAAATTTATAGATGCTAAAGGGCTTTGTTGGTATTCCATCCATAGCAAATATATGTTCTTGGTGTCAACGAATGTTGCAAAATCGGTTGCTCTAACAATGCTATTCTGACATGTGCATATCTTGAATGTAATCAGACCTTGTGCTTCGATCACTTAATTGTAACAGACTTCCATTACCACGAGTCGTATTAATATTAGTTATATGTATCTTAATATTTTTGCTACTTTATTCTTCTCTTACTATATATTATTATATACTGTTATATTAGGACTCGCAACAATGTGTAGTTTACAAATGAGATATACTAATTTCTAATAACAGTTGTAAATGTCGCAATTTTTGGAATTTAAACTGCTATATTTAAGGTAAAATTGTCTGCGCATGCGTTATTTAATTATCTATG
Organism: Sinelater perroti; assembly: GCA_036346155.1. Taxonomy (NCBI): domain Eukaryota; kingdom Metazoa; phylum Arthropoda; class Insecta; order Coleoptera; family Elateridae; genus Sinelater; species Sinelater perroti. Next base: position 166,858 of record JARFIY010000278.1, read on the forward strand.
ATAAAGAGATTATTAGGTGCATATGCTGATGTAATTACTTTTTTCCATCCGGGTAAAGATAAGGGAAAAACTTCCGAAAAACAGATTTTTAGAAAACGCCTTCTAGCGCATAAATTAGGAATCGTCAGTCCTTTTGAGCATTATTTTTGCAATTAGTGCTCCCTACTGGTTGTTTTTAATAAGCTTAAAATAAATTTTTAGAGTAAGCGATAAGTTCTTGTAAGTTGAATATTTTGTGTAATTGTTATATTCCACTTATACCCATAACTTAATCAATTCTAGTGGTACTTTGTCATATCCAGCCGCTTTGCTAAGTTTGATTTTAGACGCAATTTCCGTCACTTCTCATAAACTTATCTAATTTTCAGTAGACTTTGCTCTTTTGATATTTGCCTGTTTTAAAATGTCAATTTAATTCATAGTTTTCTGAATATTTTTTTGCGTTAGTAATTCCTAAAAGCATTTTTTCCATCTATGGAGGTTTTTATATTTTTTAAGTGCTAAATTTTTATTTGTAGTTTTCATTTGTTTTAATTGTATTCCTTTTTTATTCATTATATAATTTAAGAATTTGTAAAACAATTTTTCGTTGCTTCTGTTTTCTTCCAAACTCATCCAAGTGTCCTTTTTTACTTTAATTACAACTTTTTTTTGTTATATTTCTCTGTGATATATAGGCTTCATAAATCCCCTTACTTCGATATCCTTTTTTTAAATAAATTTTAAGTTGATTATTTCACTATGTTCTGTATTTCTTGGTTTTTTGTTCTATTTTTTTACGTACTTTTGCTGCTGCTTTCTTTTAATCGTTTTCAAACCCTTGCGATGCTGTTGCGCCTATTTTTGTTCTGTTCGTCTAATAACTCTTTTATTTTATATTTTGTCCTTTTTAGTTGTTAGGTTATTTTCATTAGGCCTGTAAACTGTAATTGCTGTGATTACGGTAGTTTTATTTATATATGATATTATTTTCAATTTTTTTATAAATAGACTCTCATTATCCGACCTTCTTTATGATTCCTTTAATTTATTAGTTTTGGGTATTGTCCTTTTTTCTTTATTTGGATATTCGTTGTTTCGAGTTTTAGTTTAGTGATGTTTTACCACTCCCCTCTCCTTTTCATGGCAGGTATAGACTTTACCTTTGATGACAATCTTTTATAGTCAATTTTAATTTTATGCCCTTTACTAGCTTCTTTAGCTACTTTTCTAATTTGTGCCTGCATTTCTTTCTCATTCCGTGCTAGAGTTCGCGTTCGACTTTCCTACAGCAAGGAAGTGTACCGAGTCTAGCGAAGTGTATACAACACGATTGTCGCTGACAGCGGGGACAGCAGTACGTTATCTCTTTTAAATTTGTCTTATTTAATACTTATAAATACAAAAATGTCACACCTGTACAAATAAACAACTCACCAGCTATGAATATGCCTGTTAACGATAGTAATATTGAATCCTCTACAATACAAACTAATAAGTAGCAGTGTGTACAAATGAAAAAAAGAAGAAGAACAACAAACCAACCAACACTAGATAAAGCAAATAATGTCATGCAAAATAATAGGTATTGTGTCCTCTCTATTTTTAACGAAAATACAAGCGAAAATACTACTGCCAGTACGTCGAACATAAAACAAAATATAGTGTCCAAACCGCCACCGATATTTGTTTATGAAGTTACAGATTATAATAGAATGACTAGTGCGCTGAAACAGAACAGTTTAAAACAAAAACAGTGGTTGACAATGTGGTTAGGATAACTACTAATACCTCCGATACATACCGAAAATTGACAACATACTTGAAAGACTTTAAGGTAATACACCACATATATCAGATGAAAAAGCATAAAGCATATAGAGTTGTCATTCGTAACCTACACCAGACCGTGCCTGCCGCAGAAATAGAGTAGGGTCACTAAAAGAGAAAGAATATATTGTTAGATCTGTAACAAATATTAAATACAGGATTGAAAAACCCCTTTGCCGCCGTTCTTCGTAGACTTAGAGCCTGCTCCAAACGAACAGAAACATTTATAATATTTAGCATTTAAATAATCAAGTTATAAAAATTAAACCGCCACACAGAAGCACATCTATTGTCCAGTGTACGAGGTGTCAACAACATAATCACACTAAAGCTTATTGTAATTGTCCACACACTTGTGTAAAATGTGGCGGACTTCGAGATACAAAAACTTGCAAAAAACAAACGAATCACCTGCTAAGTGTTTCCTATGTGGTGGTGATCACCCTACTAACTACAGAGGCTGCAGAGTGCACAAAGAATTACAAAGTAAACTTAGATAAGATATGGAATTTTAAGATCGGTCTACAAACCAAAACCCATTATAATAATATTCAATACACAATAGGATATCTCAACATCCGTCATGCTCACTACCTACCTTTAGCCAAGTAGTATAGAAGAGTACAGCCCCAAAATCAAAATCAAGACCTAACATTACAAAAGTTCTTAAAAGATTTTTCCGACTAATGCAACAAAACAACATGGTGAGAAATATGTTTTAAATAAACTCATTCGTTAATGGTTAATTAATTAGTTTATGGAATGCAAGTGACATCCTATCAAAAATAAATAAAGCTAAATTATTTCTAACATTAAATAATATTGATATACTCCCTATATTAGAAATGCATTTTACAGATAGATCATATTTGACAAGCGAAAATTTGCTTTACAGGTAAAGCAGAGCGGACCCTATGCATGAAACTAAACTATAAGGTTTAACGAAATTTTATTGAACGAATGAAAGTGAATAGTGGCAAAAATTTAGCGGCCGGAACCAGACACTTTGCTGCCACTTTCGGTCAAACCGTTCTTGAGATTTTCCGATTAGGCTGACTTTTGGCGTCTGGACTTGACTCATGTCCCTTAGTTGAATAGTGAAAACGTTGTGTCTCTATCACAGATCAAAAATTATAAGGCATGACAGATGTCAGAAATGACAGAAATAGAAGCTGGTCTCTAGCTTGGAAGCTGCGATCCGCTAAAAATACCATATTATACGTGCTATCACAAAGAACGCGCTGACAGTATGCCCCATGGAGGCGCAATTTTAATCGTCCATTATGAATTACAAAGATACCAAAAATCATTTCTACAACCAACATCAATTCAAATTAGCAAACTACCGAACCCAGTCACAATATCCGCTGTATATTGTCCACCCAGAGGTTCTAAGGCCATTTTTTCAATCACTGGGCAATAATGTTATATGTGGTGAGGACTTCAATTGCAAATACACCTCCTACTGGGGCTCTCGTCTAATTACGACTAGAGGACTGTATAACCTCATACCCGCTGAAAGTTACGGTTATCTTTCAACCGGTGAACCCACATACTAACCTACGGACTGAAATAAAATACTCAATTTATTAAACCTTTTTGTCACAAGTGGTATTTTTTCTAATTACACTGATATGTACAATCCTTGTATAATCACAAAACTGATCGGGATTTCATTATTTTATCACTACTGTGCAACATGCACCATAGTGTTCTACACTTGCGGTTACAAATGAGATACGGCAAAATATAAATGTTTCCAACGAAATACTGAAACTAGTACGACAGAAGTGTAGGACAAGAACTAAATGATAGAGAACGCGCAACCCAGCTGATAAAACAATATGTAATAGGTTATCAAATAATTTAAAAAGTAAATTAAAAAATGCTAAGGCAAGAAACCTTTAAGCACTATTTAACTTTGATATCGCAAGTAAAATATAGTACTTGGAAAATTGCCAAAGCAAAAGTAACATACCCTTCATTAAAGGAACCTAATAACAATTTATTTATTCAACATTATGCTGACGTATTTATCCCACACTCCAACGCGCCAGATAATGAAGTAAAACTTTTCCTAGAAGCGCCATTACGACTGTCGCTTCTTATTAGAAACTTTACCTTTACAGAAGTGCACACAGAAATTCATCTTAACAAGAAGAAAGCTCCTGGTTACTACCTAATAACGGAAAAGATCTTTGCTGAATTGCCTAGAAGTGGTGCACTATTCTTAAGAAACCTATACAACTATAGTATGTCTTAAATACTGGCCTTATCTACTAAAATTTTCTCAGATAATATTAATATTAGAACTCGGTAAACCCTCTGAAAAAGTTGTGTTGTACCTTATAATAAGTTTATTGCTTCAAATCTCTAAATTATTATAGAAGCTATTAATGAAACGACTCTGTAAAGTTGACCAATTGGAAAACTGCATCCTCGACCATCAGTTTGGATTTAAGAAATACCATTTTACCATTTAACAGTGTTACCGTGTAGCAAATATAATTAATGCGACTTTAATATTAATAGACATAAAACAAGCCTTTCATAAGGTGTGGCACGATGGCCGTTTGTTCTTCTTCCAAGCGAATTTTACTTACTTATTAAATCCTACAGGGCTAATCGATATTTTCAAATAAAGTATGCAACAATATTTTGATCTTTACCTAACCAATGCTGATATGCCCCAGCAAAGCGTTCTTGGGCCTTTATTACATATATTATACACAGCTAACATACCTACAACAAGAGATACCTATATCGGCACTTTTGCTAATGACACTGTCCTTCTCTTAAAACTTCACAAATCTGCAAAACAATTTGTTCTTCCTACAAATCTGGCAATGAGAAGAAAAGCATTTAACTTTACATGCAGTATATCTAATTAATATAGCAATCCCTCAAGTGAATGAACCATGCTATCTAAATTTTCATTTAGACAAGAAGCTAATATAAAAACACTATATATTAAAGATAATAAAGAAAATCGATTTACGAATTAAAAAAATGTACTGGTCGCTGGGCAAATAATCGTGGTTATCTTTAGAAAACAAGGTCCTTCTTTATAAGGTGATAACTAAGCCACTCTGGACCCATGGTATTAAACTTTGCGGTTGCTATTGAAAATATAATGTCAACATCATACAACGCTTAAAAATGCTTGCAAATATCCCTTAGTATGTCAATAATCGGGCTATACACACAAACCAACTATACCAACAGTTCAAGACAAATGCACCAAAAGGGGTACTAATCAGTTTCAGCAACTAGATGCTCATCCAAATACTCTTGCGTCTACCCTATATAATGACCCTTCTACCAGAAGGTTAAAGAAGAAGTGAGCAATTGTCCTAAAAGAAGGCTAATTCCAAGTAATGGGATAATATCGTCGAATGGATTTCCTTATTATTATTGTCATTTTATTAACTCATGAAACGTAAATTGTTTTAATTAGTTCTAATTATTAATATGCTGATAAACAATAAAAAAAATTCAACTTAAATTTTATTATATGTAGGTATTCCCATTTTTCAGCGTAGCTTTATTAATAATTACTTACTGCTTAGCTTCCCAATTACGATGTTTACTGTTTGTCTAGTTTTGTTATTAATAAACAACACTTTTTTATCTCTACATTTACCTGCAGTTATTGGTTTATTCAGAGATTTTCTAATTTTATACACTTGATCACGGTGTTACATCTTATTTTCTATTTTTCTTGTGTTATAATTTATGTTCACGATTACACATTCTTTCATTCAATTATTTGTTCCCAGTGGCTCAATAATCCTCTATTTTCAACATTTTTTCTCTTAATTTTATGTTTTGCATTATTTCCCTTTGTTTGCTCAATAATCGTCTGTAATAGCATTTTTTTTGGCTTATCCCTATCAAATATAATTACTTTGTTATTTCTTAAGTTCACTTGCCTCGCTACTGTTTAAATCCCTGCTTCGTTTATTTCTCGCAAATATCCGTATTTATCTCTTAGAATTAGATTTATATTGCCATTTGTTGTATCAAAATTTGTATTAAAAATGTTTGTCTTACCACGCACTTGTTGCACGTGTCGCTCTCGCTTTTATTCGCTTAGTCCGTGTAATTCCGTTACCCCGACTTCCATACATTGAACTTAAAACTGAATTTGCCATATTTATCAATTCACTTTTAAAACTTCGGCTTTATAATTACCATCTGCATTAGGGACTTACAGCGTACTTCTTTTTTTAAACAAAACCATTAATTAATCTTCTTGTATCTCTACAGACACTATTTCCGCGGGACGCGACTGCAAACGGTAATTACGCTGCCATGTACAGTACATTTGATTTATGTCAGATTGAAACCTACCTGTCTCTTAACGGTCTTCCCACAGAGAGTTTTTTATTTTGCTCTCATTTTTTATATTTCTTTTGTTTAAAAAAAATTCCTGTGTCGATATTTAAGAATACCTTGCTTTTACCTCTTTGTAGATTATTGAGTGCTTTTCTCTTAAAACTTTTTAAATCTTTGTATTGCTTTTCACATTTTATACATAGCCCTATTATTTAATACTTACCTCATAGCCAGTTTATTGCAGGCATATAGACTGAATTATCTTTAAAGTTTCTCTTTTAAACTTTCTTTAACAACAGTACACTAACATACTCTGTAAATAATTCAATATCAATTATGCTTTTTAAGTGTTGCTTTGATTAATTTTTTGGCTAAGATATTTAAATTTAGTCGGTACGTCATATAATTCATATAAATTATACATATGCATAAAATATTGTACACAAACAGAAATTATACTATAATGTGTTTTGGTCTTAACAGTAGTAATAACATGCGTAAATGTACTTAACTACTTATTTATTTTACTTATAGGAAATCAAATGACTTAATAATATTGATATACACTACACAAAAAAATCTGTATTTGTATCTTTAACACAATTTATATGACGCTAGCACTGTTCACTTCGCTTCCCGGACTGGGCTCTGGGGCCTAAGAAAACTACTGAAAAAACATCTGAATATTTACGCATTGTCCGAATTTTTACATGTACACAACTTCACTGGATTCTACGACAGCCGATCACATTGAAGTTATTATGTTCGCCGCTTGACCGTAACGACAAAACGATTGCTATGAGAGGTGTTCAGAAATTTGTTGGAATATGTATTTACATATATCTGCAAGTATTTGTTTCATTTAAATGAGTTCATTATTTGTAAATATACAGCTTACATAACTAACAATTTTTAAGTATTTATTTTGATTCCTCAAAAATTACAATACCTGTCGGCTTTTTTGCACACATTTTACAAATATAAAATCATATTTTGTAATTATTTGTTCTGAATAATATTAGGGAATATTAGTGATAAAAACACAAATATTTAGAAAAGGCAACTAAAACTGCGATATTAAAAAATCCACACTTATTTTGCAGAGTGAAAAAGAGATCATTAAGTTTATGAAAAATTAACTGGTTTATGTTAATATCATTGCTGTTTAACTAATAACTGTCAGTCCTCATCACTACCATTCATATAAATGTCTTGAGAAAGTTTGCGTATTAGCCGCGTGTGGATTTCTTTTCGTCTCGTTCGTAATAAGTTGCACCCACATTAGTATTAAAATTTAGGTGGAATGTTTTGGTCAGCTTTTTGATGGTGTCCATGCCAAGTTCGAGGTGTAATTGTCTGTTTGTTATATACCAGGGTGCATTAACTGCCGTCCTGAGTACTTTGTTTTGCAATACTTGAATTCTCTTTATGTTTTCTTGGGAGGTATTCCCCCAAGTGGTGCATCCACATAATAATAAATGCCGTATCAGTGATTTGTATAGTAAGGTGGCGCATTCGGCTTGTAGGGACGATTTTGTTATTAATCAGTGGGTAGAGTTGTACCAATCTAGTCTGACCCTCTTTAAGTTTTCTGTTAATATGAAAATTCCATGTGAGGCGAGGATCTAGATAGATACCTAAGTATTTCACGGGGTCTGCAGCAATATTCCATGGCATTAAGTGATTATTAATGTGCAGGGTTGGCGGGTTAGTGATTCATCTAAGAATGAAGATTTTAGCGGCGCACTTGGAATGGTTAATGGTCAGGTTCCAGGACTTAAACCATCTTGCTAAGATATTCATTGAGGTTTGGAGCTGTTCAATAGCTATTGTTAGGTTTTCATTTTTGGTCAGTAGCACGGTGTCATCTGCATGTAATGCTAGGTTTGCAGTGGTGTTGGGAATGTCATGAAGATTGATGTTAAATAGGATAGGCTCTAGGATGCTTCCCTGCGGAACACCTGTGTTGATAGGTCTGGTGGAGGAGATGGCTGCGTGTATTTTTACTGAAAAAGATCTATTTTCGAGATATGAGAATATAATTGCTTTTAAATATTCCGATATGTGTGAGCGAGAAGTTTGAATTTGAGCGCTTCGATCCAAACTCTGTCAAATGCCTGAGGTAAGTCAATAAATACTACAGCAGTGTATTGTTTCGATTCATAGCCCCACTCTATTAGTTCGACTATGCGTTGCAGCTGATGACAGGTAGAATGTCCTTTTTAAACCCGAACCGGGAATGGGGGATTAATTCCAGTCTGGAAATTACATAATTGAGTTTGCTATTTATTGCTTTCTTGAAAATCTTGGAGATGGTTTAAGGAGACTAATAAGTCGATATCCGTCTAGTTGTTTATCGTTTTTGTCCGGTTTAGGAAACATTAGTATAAGTCCATGTTTCCATTTGATAGGAAAATAACAGACTCTGAGGCAAGCGTTGTAGAGTGATGATAAATAAGCCAACGCTTTTTTTGTAAAGTTTTTGAGTGTGTAGTTGGTTACTTCGTCTTTTCCTGGAGTTTTGTTGTTCGGTAGCTTTTTTATTATAGCAGCCAGTTCCGCAGGGGAAATTGGTTTTATGTTACGTCCTGCTATTAGTTGGCGTGTTTCTAGATGTCTTCTGATCAGGTTGACGTACCCTGTGACATTGTGTTGATGCGAAGTAAAAGTTGTGCTAGCTGTTCGGCAAAGGCTTCACATTTATTTTCATCTGTGCACAATATTTTGTCTTGCACAGGAATAGATGGAATTTTCTGTGTTTGCCGTAGAATCTTTCTTGTTGTTTGCGTAAATAGCTATGTACTTGCGTACGCGCCGCGGGTCGGTGATAATCCACGCGCCGCGCGTCTGCCCCCATTTTGCCCATCTTTATTTGCATGTCATGTACGCATTTGTTGCTCTCCCACTCCGAAAATTTATGGAAGTGTTGCCGAAGAGTTGCTCTTTCGACTCGTATAAATTTTACTATAAAAAGATGTTGCAAATTTTGGAGAAACATTCCGAACTTCAAAATTACTTTTCATTATTAAAACAGAGCTTTAAGCAAAAACTAATGGCACCATCGTCAAGAACAGATCAAAATCTATCGATTTATATTTTTTTAAATTATTTTTATAGCCTCCTTCCTACGAGTACGAGCGAGTTTAAAACACCGCGCTCGGGCGAAAAATGCGCCGCGAGCGGCAGGTGGCCCGTTCTCAGTGGAGGACGCGCCCATATATATAATAGTCGCCAGCATAGTTCCGTGGTTGAGAAGCGGGTTGCGGTATGGACGGACCCGGGTTCATTCCCGGAGCTCTCTGTGACCTGGCAGGTGACCTACTCAGTTAGTAAAAATAATTAAGTGGCTACGTTCACTTCAAACAAAGGCAATAATGGCGGTCATCTAAGGCGTGGTTTGCCACATCGCCCTGCATCAGAGATAGTGCGCGACGACCAGGCGCAGTAGACAAACGTATGAGAGCCTTAACCTCTTAGTTTGCAGACCGTGCTCCCACGCTGGGCGTTAGAGCCTTACCATTATCATATAAATAAAATAATGTTCCTGGTATGAGTTTTAGTAAATAGTCATGTACTTTATTATAAAACTTGATTATTTTTGAAGATGCTACTTCTTTGTTTTATACTTCAGAACACCGAAAGAAGCTAGTATATAATAAACGTTTCGTTAAGATGTTTAACATTAATGAATATACATATTTGTAAAATTATTTTTAAATAGTCTGAATATCGTTACATTAAGGTACTGAGATCTGTTTCAAGTATGTGACAGGAGCTTTAGGAAGGTTATGACGTTTTCATAGCGGAAGATAACATTTTTTACGCTAAAATAAGAATCACGGTTATCCACTAGTAAAATGAGTAAATGTCTAAAGTCATATTGATATTTTATTTTAAAAAGTAGCTGCATGGAACGAAATGTTTTGGATATTTAACAAAAAAAAAAAAAAACTGGTGGTAAAGCATTCTTATTAGCACAAGTTATGCTGCTTTACATTCTTAGGTTAGATCTTGTTTTACTTATTGAATATAAAGAAAAAATAATAGCCCTTATCAACAATAATAACCCTAGCAATAATGGCCTACAAACATAATCATACGTACGACTCACTTGCTTCCCTTTTTTACTTAACAGCTTTTAAACGAAAGCGCTATTGTCGCTTCAGTCTTATTTAGATTAACAATGTGATTTAGTTAAAACTTTTTTAAATTTATTTAAGAATCCGCTTGTTATGTGAGAAACTCATGTGTGTAAAAAATTTAGATTTCTTATAAGAAAATTATAGTGCTGTTTGAAAAACACCATTTTATAAAGAAAAATTGTATTTTATATTTTATAAATTGTTTTACTTGGTATAGAATTAACTTTAACTAACTAAAAATTAGTCTAGTAGAACATAAAAAGCAGAACAAGAGATAAAATAATAAAAAGTTGTTAAAGCCGATTATTTATAAATTTAAACTTTATTCAGAAACATTAAAAGGTTACACGAGAGAACTAAAAAAATACCAAAATAAATGGTAACATGTAAAACTGTACCGAGTATCAGAATTGCATTAAGGCAGAATATTTCCATTAAATTCTCACGTCTAAATTATAATTGTTCTTTTATATATGATAATTAAAAGAAAAAACTAATGAAGAAAAAATCAAGACAAGTAAAATTAAAAAATGAAAATCCCACAATAGACAATTACTTTAAAATTTAGACAGCAGAAGTATATAGAGAATGGTATAATCTACCAAAGAAAAAAATATGCCTGTTTTTTGTTGCACTCCTAATTTCTTTGGTCTAACCTTTTTTTTATTATTAGCGCACTTGCCGGAACTTAAAGCTAGGACATCATACACTTATGGCTTGAGCGAGACTCAAACTTGTCTGCGCCGGTTCAGGACAGAGAAACGATGGTCTTGATCACTGAGCCATTACAGCCCTGGTCTAACCTTAGTGATTATAATTTTTTATTATATATATTACCATTGTTACTTTGTCCTTAACAGTTATTAGAGGTAATATATACAATTGAGTATAGTGATCAATTGTACAATTAGGTCGAAACTTCTGACCACCTTTTTTGAACTCCTCATTAAAAAGTAGAATAGGAATGTCTCATAAACCCGACCCATTCCCGTTTTATTTATTTTAAAGTGGCATATCTTATGAACGATAATATATAGAGTGCTGAGACCTTCATAGTTGATTGGTTGGTCTAAGTTTGAGTTTCAAGGTGTTTATGAGTTTCAACATTTGTATATATTACCGTTTCGCCCCCTGATCTTGTTAGGGATACTAGTGTATCTAGTCAGCCAGGCGCTCATTGTCTTATTAGACTCTCGATCAGATTTCAAAAGCACGCATCGTACAAAAAAAATTTGCAAGACACTTCTGTTATTGTAAATTTGTAAAGTTTCTTATATATATATATATATATATATATATATATATATATATATATATATATATATAGTCAGCTGCGACTCTTATAAAATACTATACGAGATGCAATAAAATTCCAAGGTTCTCAAATTTTTTTTTAATAGTAAGAGTAAGTAGAAATATGCGGTAATTTGTAAAATACCTTGTAAATATTTCTGAATTCGTAATATAGATGGTAGCGCCATACAATGTACACAGGTCGAATTGCCGCCATTGCGGTGAGAGTTGTTTTGTATATTTTAGTTGACAACGTTTACTGTTCAAGAAAAACTTATAATCATCCGTTTTCTCCTTTTGCATGGTAAAACGCTCATCGAAATTAATCGCCAATTTAGTGAGATATGCGGTGAAGGCGTTATGAATGTTAAAAATGTACGTTTGTGGGTACGAAAGTTTAAAGAAGGTCGAGAGTTATGTGACAATGAACCGGACAGTCGGACTGAAACCATAACTGTGTTATGGAAGATCGGCGATTAAATGTGCATGATATCACCTCTAAACTTGGGATTTTTGTAGTATCTGTAGAGTTTTTTTTACATAATAACCTGAAAACACGGAGAGTTTCTTCAAGGTAAGTCTCACAAATGTTGACCGACAAATACAAGGCTGCGCGGGTGACAATGTTTTAGGGCATGTTAGTACGTGATGACGCTATGAATTTCCGACTATGAAGGACACTCTATGTAGCCACTCATTTTCCAATTAAGCCGCATCAGCGATTTTTCGGTGGACGAAACATACCTCTAAAGAACTGTTCTTAGCAGCCGTGAAATCATGACGGCAACGTTGTGAAAAATAACAGAATTTTTAAATTTCTTGAGTAAGTCAAAATTTGTAGACTTTAAAACTTGAACGCACCTCGTATAACTGTATGTATAAATTGAATACATGAAAATGGTACAGTGCAATTTACTAAACTCCACAGGTTTCAGAGTATTTGGTTGTTTGGAAAGTTCATGCCAATTATTAAGCAAAATTCAAAGACAAATGTTTATGTATTTATGATAATTTATTTAATTATGTTTTTGTCTCTCTATTTATTTAACAATCAGAATAATGTTTACATTTTATAAGCTAAAGGGTTAACGACCGCTAGGTGTACTAGCAGGTAAATAACATGATAATATTAGCATTCGTTGATGCAACCTAAACAACTTAAGTCGAAGTCTTATAAATTGTCTTTGACAAAATGAACTTGGGAACTCACCTTCACTTACCTTAAAAAATCCTTATTTATTTAATACTGTTAAAAAGAGGTTACACTGATAGGGTTGCTGTATGCAGGCAAATTTTTTTTGTAATAATATCTGGAAAAACCTAAAAATAATTAAAATTAAATCATATTCAAATGAAGAAATGCACTACGTGTACCCTGGTGTCTCAGACTATCCTTTCCCAAAAGTGTTTTAGGACATTTTTTTACTTTGGTGTATTGGAGCTTAATTTAAAAATCAAAATCGTTATCAGAAATCCCAAAAACTATTATATGGACAGTTTAATCTCGAAAAACAAACAACTTTGAGCTAGTTCTCCTAGCCCTAAAATTTTTCCCCGTCAAATGCATTGGAGCACTTTCTTAGCATACTATTCGTGACCAGTGACCCCAAAAACCTTTGTATATACAGTTTAAACTCGAAGAGCAAACAAATTTAAGGTAATTCCCTAAAATCGCCCCCAACCCCAGAATTATGCCCTTCTCCCCCTCCAAGTACACCGGAGCACTTTCTAAGCATTACATTCGTAATCAGCGACTTCAAAAAAACTCCAAATAGCTTATTTTGGCCAATATTAAGCGAACTATAATATATTCTTTAGGGTCTCCAAATATGCGTAAATGCATTTTTTGCCTGGACAAATGCACTTTCATATTATAACAAAAAAATACATGGTAACATTTTTTTTGAGGTTTTTCTGAATTGAATGCGCCCTGGAACGTCTCCATAAGTGCACCCAGAAGAAATTTCGAGCTTTTTTACTATAGATGTAGATTTGTCTAAAGAGTATGATTTGTTACATACCACAGAGCATTTACAATCTGCTGGAGTATTTTTGATTGACTCCTTTGAATTATTGCTACATTTGTTTTGGAAGAACAGCCTCATAGTTATACTCTGTATTTCCAAATAGGTCGAGGATTCTATTTCTTTAATTATTATTAAACGTGAGTATCATTTAGTATGCTTACTGTTATAGTCTTTTCCGACTATGAATTTTGCTTCTAATGTTTAAAAGATTATTTAAAATTTGTCTTTTTTATATTGTTTCGAGGTGGGCAATAAACTGCTGCTAGTGTCAGATCGTAAGGTAATTAATTATGTATTCACTATTTTTTTCAATAATATTTTACCATCTTTCGTGCAACTTGAAGATTTCATCCTTCCAGAACTACTTAGGTTTTTGGGTGAAAAGCTTCTCAAGGTGGTTTGTTATAATTTATAAAGAGTTGAAATTCTTTATTTTAAAAATTTTTTGCAATAATCTAAATAGACGAAAATCTAAAGGTGTAATGTTTGGTGTAATATTTTCTGGTAAGCTGTAACACTTTTTGTCGGGTAGTCAAAGAGACACGAGGTCTAGCATTATCCTGATGGAATACAACGCTCTTCCTATTAGCTAATTCTAAACGTTTCTGAATTACTATCTTTAATTTGTTCAATTGCAAACAGTACTTATTTGAAGTTATCTGCTGGTCGTTTGGTAGGAGTTTATAATAAAAAAGTCATTTCCAATTCTACCAGATACAAAGCAATACATTTTTGTCATTTATTTTGCTTACTTTAGGACCTTTTTTGCTCAACATTTTTTAAATAACTTTTTTACCTCGTTATTAATTACTTTAGAAATGGCGCGTTTTTGTTGTTTTGTATAGCGCATCACAGGTGGAAATGCGATCAATTAAATTTTTCCCATTTAAATTGTGAGGAACACAAACATCGTAGCGTTTTACGCAACCAAGCTTGGCTAAATGCACTTGAACGGCGGTTTTCGATGTTGTTAGCATCCTGCTAAATGTTGTGTATCGTGGGTTATTCTCCATGATTGTCTGCATTTGCTTATAGTTAGTGGTGGAAAATTTATTCGGTCGTTGTTGCCCGCTCTAAAGTTAGTGAACCAGTTTAGAGCAGTTCTTTCAGCTAAATACATTTTTTCGTAAACACCACATAGCTTTTTCGTTGCTTATGCGGTATTTTTGCTTTTCCGGTAACAGAAAAGCATTAAGTGCCTAGATACATTTTAGTTTTTCTCATCTTCAAAAAGGTACAAGAATGACATAAATCAATTTATTGCAAGAAACTTTTTTTTAAAGACACGTTGAAATACCACCTTTAAGAATAAAAACTGTTACGTATTCAGACATTTTTCGGCGCCTTTCCAGACAACTTATAACAACCCTCTGAACTTGAGTTTGCACGCCTCGGGTACGATAATAACAAGTTTACTGAATCTTAATAAATCTTAATAAATTTTTAAATTATTTGTAGGTGCTATAATTACCATACACTATTTAATTTATATTTTAAAGAATACTTGGTTAAGATGTTATTTTACTACCCTTGCAGTTCGAGAAAAGTCCAATTAACAGAATTAAACTACAACTTTATTAATTTTACGCCTTTAATTATGTTTTGTTTTTAGTTAAGGAAAATTTTACTGGAATTTTGTTATTTTAACGGCGTTTAACATAAGCGTTGTTTGTATTTAATATTATAAATATGAAAATCTCCTTAGCATAATAATGACTTGGTTTTAGAAGCAAAATATGCAAATGCGACACTTTGGCTCCTCGAAATGTCTGTCTCTCTGCGCTGGGTCCCAACTGGCGTGACGCGGTTCTCAGCACCGCGTAAAGTATAGGCGCAATTATGAACACGTGTTGGATGTATAGAGGTGTCTATTTTTGTAACGTCGAAATGCAGTTGTGATCCAACATTTGGCATCCACAACAGCGCCTCTACTAATATAGCATTTCCTTGGCGAAACCTTTAGCCCATATGACTCTCCAGACTGCAGTTGCCCAAACAGGTAGTTGGCGCGAACTTATAGCTGCTGGAGATATTAAAGCGGCGCTTAGCAACACCCGGCGCTTTTTTACGTATACATTTTTTCTGACTAAGAAAAGTAAAGATGATTAATATTATTGTAAACATTTTAATTACCGTTTGTAATCATTAGAGCAACGAAACAAACAGATTAGCGGAAGCAGGTCCGAAATCAGTTTAAAAACTGGTTGGACCGCCGCTTCTATCCTCGTGGCCCATTACCCCAATTTCTCTCTTAAATTTGCTTCTGTTCAGTGACATGTGGCGTGCTGCAATTTAGAGATGTCGCATCAAAGCGACATCGCCAATATTAATGTGGAAAAGTAATTTTAGCGCAATTCTTATTTCTATTTTTTAGATATACAGGGTGCACAAATTAAAATGTTGTATTTATTTATAAAGTTGTTGTTGTTTTTAAATAGCTATAATTTATTGTCCTTGAAAGCTATAATGGTAATAATTTTTTAAATGTTTTTGTCTTCAAAATAGATTTAAAAGATTTTCTTATAATTTTTTTTTTGGCTTATACTATTAATTTTCATAGTTAAACATTAACCCCTTAATGTCTAAGGAAAATTAACACAAAATTGCCTAAATTTCTATTTTAGTGCATTTTAAAATTAATTTAGTTACTTATTGAATTAATTCTTATGAGGTACGTTATGCCTTTGAAAACTACTTTTCCTTTTTACCCATCCTTAATGATAAGGTATATTAAATACTTACAATTTGATTCTAATGTGTCGAAGTTTATTTGGACGGTTGCTGCTCTGCTTCGCGCTTTTCCTTTTATGTTCTCTATGGGGTTCATCTCGATGTAACATCCAGCAATAGTCAGCCACCATTGTAGTAGTCCATTTTCCTTTACACCTCCTTTCCATTTCTTTGATGTCCTAATAAAATTTCTCATTCACCTTCAGATTTTCAGGAAAATAGTCCAGAAGTGAATTTAGGAAGTAAAACTCATAGAACAGCCTAAATTTTTGTACTTCTACGGCACGTTCTCAACGATTTATTTGAAGTTTTGATTTTTTATTGCCCAAAAACTTGGTTACTACGTTTTTAAAGACTCCCCAGGTTTCTTTTTCTGCAACTTCTATTTGTTTCTCAAAATTACCATCTTTGAACATTTTTCTAATGTCAGGACCAGTAAACACACCTTTTATTATAGTTTGGCGGTTGATAACGCTGGAAATTTGTCACAGATGTATTTAAAACATTTACCTTCTTTTGGGAATTCTTTGAAAAATTGCTTCACAAGCCTAACTTGATATGCAGAGATGGAAAGAGAACTTTATTCGGATGTATAAGAGCTTTTCAGAACACATTTTTGATTCCAGGGTCTAATTTCTTTTCTCTAAAATGTTTTTTGGCCAACTTTTCTTTATTTAATAATTTTCTCTGTTTTTGCTACCCAATTCAAACAAAAACAAGAAAACCGTGTGTACCGTGCTTGCTCTTAGAGCATCGATATTATTTTGAAATCGACGCACAAATCCATTTATGGTTGTCGTATTTAATTTTATCGAGTAACGAATTCCACTTTTTGGTAACACTCTTTAGAGAAAAGAAAGATGAGGAAGAAGGTTTCAAGGGCACAATGATTCTTTTAAAAATTAAAATAAATAATAAAAGCAAAATGAATTAAAAATGTAATAAAATAGAAAACTAAACTTATTTATAGCAATTTTCAATAGAAAATTTAAGAAATCAATGAACCTCCTCTGCTCCTCAACTGTTTTGCTATAAGAATGCATAGTAGAAACCAATAAAATAAATATATTATATTTATTTATTATAAAAAAATATATTATGTCTATTTTAAAGTATCAGATTTTCGCAACTTTTCGACCTTTTAACAATTTTGAAATTTACGATTTTTAAAAAATCCTGACGTGATTATAAAAAATAAAGATCATTTTTGGATTCAGCCCTAACAATAGGCTGAAATTATCAGAAAACGGGCGGACCCAGGAGGGGAGCCATTGGGGCCATGACCCTCCCCTGGACTGGGACTAGGACCTAGAGTCATAACTCGTTTCGCGAGAAGACGAAAGAGAAAAATTGATTTTGCTATTCGACTAAAATTATTTTGACGCATAACAATAAAATACTATTTTTTTTTATTAAATTTATTATTGTAATCGGATTGGAGCCTGTCCTGACTAGACCTCGACTATATGACCCTCTCCTGACTTGAAAGCTAGATCCACCCTTGTATCGGAAACTAAAAAATACAACCATCGCAGGCTTGGCTTATTTAAGGAATTTTATTCATTAATTTGTAACTTTATCTGTTTATGATATACCATATATCAAATGTGGCAAGGCGTTTATATATCTGCTCGTTTTAAAGTCCATGACTATACCATACAATAAAATGGAAATATAACAAAATCGCTGTGTTTTTAGCTAAACGTTTAAGTCTCCATTATACAATATTTTTTTATTTAATTAAAAACATTTCTCTAAGCTTCAATTATTTGTTTCATTCAGTCAAGCACCCAAGTATTTATAGCAATTAACACTTTCAATTGGAGCATTCAAAATACCTGTGGTCGCTCTAATGTTTGATTTTGATTAATCATTACTTTGGTACTCTTTAAATTTATTTTGAGTCCGTCTCGGTTACAGTAAGTGTTTTTTGTTTCAAAAAGATGTCCATTTATGGTGACTCTCGTGGATTTTTTTCTAAGAGCTTTCACAGAAAGAGCTTGGCTATACATAATAAGTAATTAGAATAGCACGCAGCTTTTAGTATCTGTACTTTTTCTGTTTATTCATTTTTAGCTTTTACTGCAACTCTTTGTCTTCAGTGTACGTTGATGGTTTTTATGCTTCGGTTATCTATATCTTCTATTTTGAAAAGTTTGAGTGTTATAGTAGTGTGATGCTCTTTAACTTTCCTTTAGTCAAAATATCCATTTAGATAACCAAAAAAAATTCACTTTTAATCATCTTACCGATAAATCAAAATAAGTGCGCACAGTTACCCTCCATTATCTTACTTGCAACCAAAGTACCAATATTAACAAGTTCTAGTTCAGCTATAACATTGTTTCATTTTGACATTTCATGTCATGATTGTCATAGTTAACTTAGGCATTATTGATGTTTTCTGGCTCTATATGGTTGATTGGGGCTTAAAAGGTGTTCTCTTTAAGTACGGCAACGTTTAAAACTAAAAGCCGTGAATCTTACTAAGATGTTTGTAGTAAGGTTATCCAATTTGGTAATGGTAATAGTAATGGTTACCTATTACTTTCTACACTTCTAAACCGTTGGTTAGTTAATGTAGTTTCTACTCTCAAGGACAAGAAAGTTCTTTTTTTGCCTACTCCTTTTCTCGGAGCTGTTGGGTGCCATCACCTCTTACATCCCATTTTACCTGTATAAAATAAAAATTTATTGATAATTAAATCAAAATAATGTCAAACCAAATCTATTTTTAAAGTTTTATTGTTTAGTTGCTGTATATGACAATTTATTTAATAAAAAAATGCGGCAAGTTTAAAGTGTTGACTTGTAAAGTTTTTATTTTTCAAAGAAAATAAATATTTTAGTTAATTCTAATTGCTATGTCTATAAGTAGTTACAAGAAATAATATCAATGGTTATAACAAATTAATATACATAAGACTAAGATATGCAATTTTTAATAACACTTTTTATCACTTTGATTTGCTAGATAACATTTTTTTAATTTTATATTAAAATTTTTGAATTCGTCACAAATAATTTTAAAAAATAATTTCTCAAAGAATATACATATATTAATAAAATAATTTTCTTTTTAGTTTGATTGGCAGCTATTTAAAATACATTATTTTTCCTTCTCAAGAAATTGTCGTCACTTTTTTACTACTTTTGTATTAAGTATCTCTAAGCGGTTGTTTATAAATCACATTATGTAATGCAATTTTATTGTGCCTAGTACTATACTTCAAACGTTATTTTTAGTAATGTTTAAAATGGTATTCAGAGCAAGTTTAGAATTACTTGCGCAGTTTCTAACTTCCATTTGATTACTATAACAAATTAAACGATTTGTTCAACTCTAACATCGTTATTGATAGGTTTATAACGTGCAAAATTTTTATGAAATCCCCTGTTTTAAAACATTTACAAAAGCCCGGGGCGTTTCAGGTTATAAGGAAGATAAGGAATGTAAGCAGGAGATAAAACACATGTGTTCGGCTCGGTTGGCGCAAAATGTAGATTGCTGTATACATAAAAGTATGTTGGAAGTGGATCCAGTAAAATACAAACACAAACAGGCGTAAAAGTGTATTACTAACAACGAGCTTCCCGCTATAGAGCTTTACCAAAAGCAATTTAAATAATGGCAGTTCCTTGAAACATTTTGATTAAAATATAGTAAAGCAGACAAGTGAGTTATAATGTTAGGGTTTTCATAGTTACGTTAACAATAATTATTGTGCAAAAGCTTATGAAAGGGAAATATGTCTCCATACGTAATTGTGAGAAAGTAGTCCAATATAAAAAGGATTTTCTAATTCACTGAATGTGGGTAAAATTGTGTTGTTGGGGTTATTCTATGAATAAATCATTACAGTGTTGAGAGCAGTTTAAGTTTATTCACTTATATGATACTAGTTGTTTAGAAACTAATTATGTAAATTATTAAAATTGTTTCCTAAAATGTGCATACGCAATTTTTTTTATTTGTTTACATTCGTTCCTTTAGGATCGATTTATGCTAAGAGTATATTATAGAAACATTTTTAAAAATCAATTATTATTGTAGCAGAACCTGTGCTGGAAAAGATTTTAATTTTTTAGTATACTTTAAATGCGCCCTAAAAAGGTAGTAATAATATATTTTAAAAATGGTTAATCGTATCCATTTTGCTAGCGATCACGCAGTATAACAATACTATGAGTTCTAATAATTACTTTCTAATTATATCTAATTCTTAAGATATACTTAAAAACATACTGATAAATGTAACAAAAAAACAAAATTAATAAAAATTTAGGTAATAATGCATTTAACAAACTTTTAACGTTTGTAAACAAATAATATAAATATATATATATAGCGGGTAGCGGGTAGACACTTCTATACGATCCCGGTATAGGATAGGTCTGCTTCAGGAGAGCGATCCTGCCCACACGAGCCTCGACTCTCTCTACACCTCCTAAATACCGAGAGAGAGCTGAGTCCTAAAATCCCAATCCTTACCCAAAACCAAATGCATCCCTCATACATATATCCTATCCAACTCGTCAACCCGCTCGGCAAGCGTGGCGTTTTAATTGCCAAATTCCTTCATATTTTATTCTATGGTAAATGTCGAAATTCAAAAAATATAAACCCCAGGTGTGTAGAGTGTGTAACTCAGACTCCCACTCTGATCAAGTATCAGACCGCCTCATTTCGGATTCTGGGGGAGGCAGAAAATCGACAAGAAATACATCAAACAAGACATTTCGAGTAACAACATACAATGTGCGTACAATGAGATTCGACGAACATCAAACCAGATTAGAACAAGAGTTGGATGCCATCAAGTGGGATATCCTCGGACTATCCGAAACCAGACTAAAGAGTGAAAAAGCAACGACACTCAAAACAGACCATGTGCTATATCAGTATAATAAGGAAGAACAATCACACCTAGGGGGAGTGGCAATTATAATAAATAAACGTATAAAACATCTCGTAACAAAAATTCAAGCCATATCTGACCGTGTTATCTATATAACGCTTGAACTTAGTAAAAGATATTCCTTACAAATAATCCAAGTATATGCACCAACCAGTAGATCTGAAGAAAGCGAAGCTGAACAACTCTATGAAGACATTACAAGTGCAATCCACCACGAAAAAACCCAATATGTAATAGTATTGGGTGATTTCAACTCTAAAGTAGGGAAAATGAGGATGACAATCTTCAAAACATCGGAAAATACGGACTGGGATCCAGAAATGAAAGAGGAGAGATGCTTCTAAACTTTTACAGCAAGAAAAATTATTCTGTCTCAATACATTTTACAAAAACCACCCCAAAGAAAGTGGACCTGGAAAAGCGCTGATGGACATACGAAAATGAGATCGATTATATACTATCAAACCGTAGAGATATCTGCACCGATGTTTCCGTTCTGAACAAGATTGACACGGGAAGTAATCACAGGATGGTGAGGGGAACCCTTAAAATCGATATCAAAGTCGAAAGAAAAACTAATTCAAAACTATACCTATTTCCTACAACACAATATCTAGACAAACATCAACATGAATATGCAGAGCTTATCAAATACAAATTGCCGCCCACCCAAGAACTAAACAATTTAGAAATAAACGAATTAACAAAACAATCACATCTACTGTTCAAACAGCGGCAAAAAGATATGCACACAAAAGACAAAAACAAGTAAACTCAAAGAAGAAACACTGCAAATGATAGAACACAGAAAGGAGTTAAATCGAGAAACTAAAGAATATAAGCAACTAAATAAGGACATAAACAAACATGTACGTAAAGACCTAAGAGCATACAATACAAAATGATTCAATCAGTGATTGAAGATAATGCAAACATGAAAGTCTGAGATCGAAAATGGCCAGAGGAAGAGCGAAAATATATAAAATGAAAAACTCCGAAGGAACAGTGGTGAGAAATAAACAAGATATAATCGAGTCCGTCGAAAACTTCTACAAATCCTTATACAACACTTATTCACAAGGAAAATACCAACAACAACATATTATGAATGTAGGATCTGAAGAAATTCCCGAAATTAACAACGGGGAATTCAAAGCAGCCTTGCGGCAAATGAAAAATTGGAAATCACCAGGGGAAGACCGCATTACCATCGAAATGCTGAAAATGGGCGGCGAGCCCCATTAGCCTCCTATCACATCTCTACAAACTGCTGACCAAGATCGTTACAAACCGCCTAACAACTAAATTGGATTTTTACCAGCCGCTCAGATCCCTCATCGAAAAAACCACAGAATACAACATGCCCATCTATCTTGCATTTATAGACTTCCATAAGGCATTTGATTCCATTGAAATTCCGGCAATCTTAAAATCACTGGACAACGCCCGAATAGACACAAGGTATTTAGACCTACTGAAATATACATACGAAAATTCCACCATAAAACTCTCGTCTTGGAGGATATATTCAAAAACCTTGAATGGAAGCGAAAGGGACTAAATGTAGATGGAACATACCTAAGCAATCTTCGATTTGCGGACGATCTTGTTCTAATTAGCGATGACCTAGAACAATTCAAAGACATGCTAAATGAGCTCCTCAAAACATCAGAACACGTAGGCCTGAAAATGGATGTCCAAAAAACGAAAGTAATGGGCCCAGTCGAAGAGAGTATCAACGTAGGCAACAACAATCTTGAGGTAGTCAAGGAATACATATACTTGGGGCACAAATTCAGGATCAGGAAAGAAAATCAGACCGCAGAAATCTCACGCCGGATAAGCCAGAGTTGGGCTGTCTTTGGAAAACTCAGTCATATAATGAAAAACACCGATATACCAACTAACCTGAAGAGAAAGGTTTACGACACCTGTGTGCTTCCAGTTGCAACATATGGCCTGGAGACAATGACATTGACGAGAAAAAGTATGGTAAGACTTAGAACTACTCAAAGGGCTATGGAGAGAGCTATGATCGGCGTCAGTCTCAGAGAAAGAATCAATCACGAAGAGATCAGAAGGAGAACCAAGGTGACGGATATAATCTCAAGAATACTAAAAATGAAATGGAAGTGGGCTGGACACGTGGCACGGCAGGAGCCAAACCGAAGGGACATAAAGATAATCCAATGGAGACCAAGACTTACAATGCGGAGCAGGGGAAGACCACAGAAAAGATGGACGGATGACATCAAACAAACGCCGGGTAAAAACTGGATTCAAACCGCAAGAGACAGAGACGCATGGAACAAACTTGAAGAGGCCTTTATTCAACAGTGGATAATAAGAGGCTGATGATGATGATGATGATGATGATGATGATGATGATATATATATATATATATATATATATATATATATATATATATATATATATATAGGGTCTAGATTTGTAGCAGATCTATCCTGTTACGACCCCAAAGGGCCTTCGAGGCCTATTACGGGGAACTATTATTATTATATATATATATTTAACGATTTGGGGTAGAGGTTCACACAAGTAACCTCGCCGGCAACTCGTCAAACGAGGCAGGAGAAATCCTGCCAACACGAGTACTATCGACTGGAGTATTTGCTACATCGATTAGGCCCAAGGCCTACGGAGGCGTTAGACCACATGACGTTATCCCGTTAAAACTGCTATGCAGTCCATCCAATCCCTGCACAGAGGGCAACGGGCGACGGTAGCAGTAGCGATATGTGGTAGAGGATCGCTTAAGCGACCTCGACGGCTGCTCGTCCAACGAGGTGGAGGAAACTCTACCAACATGAGTGGGCCTGCGTGTACTTCACGGCGCAGGTTCGTAAAGGTGCTTCTAGCTACCCAATCCCACAATTGTGGGTAACGGATGCGAAAAGCTCCAACTTGATGTGAAGTAGAGGCTCACGTAAGTGACCTTGACGGCCGCACGTCTAACGTGGTAAAGGAAACTTTACTGACACGAGTGGGTAGTGCGCCTTACCCCGTGGCGCGTGAAACCCGTAAAACTGCTGGTGGAGCTACCCAATCCCACATTTGTGGGCAACGGATGCCGCCTTCAGTAATAGAGGGGTAGGGGTATCACGTGAGTGACCTCGACGGGTACTCGTCAAACGAGGTAAGGGGAACCTTACCGACACGAGGACTAAGGGGAGGGGGAAGCCAACCGAGGCGGACTTCTCGGTTCCCCCTCGATGGTGTTGGACTCTTAGGGGTAGTGGCATTGCTTTTAGGGACAGGAGGGCCTTGTTAGCCTCGTGTGAGCGCATGTCATTAAGTGGGGGGGGGGGCTTCGGCCTACCCCCACCACCCATCAAAAGCCTGACCGGCCCATGTCGGTCCTTGGCGGGTGGCGCCGTGCTGTCTCCGGCTCACTGACTGACAAAATTTAGTGGTCATGGTTCTGTACCTGAGCTTCCCAGCCTCGACTTGTACGATTGTCCGGGTGCATGCGTTTGTGAGTGTTACACTGTAAGGAGGCTAACCTCCCGGTTCGTGTTTGGAGACTCGGCAATAAGGGTACTCGGTACTGCCTCCGACACCAGCAGGATATGGCTATTATATATATATATATATATATATATATATATATATATATATATATATATATATATATAATCAAAAAACCTATCTACCTATAAGGGTATAAGGTTACACTTAAATTTTTTTACAGTAGCATTTCACAGTCTTATATTTCACTAAACATTGCTGTCACAGATCTGCGTGTCTGCGTTTTTTCCTCCATCTTTTGTAGGTGTCCCCATCATCCCAGTTGTCTTTTTTTAATAAAGTCTTCTACAGGTTCAATCTTTACTTCTATCTTGGTCAGCTAGCACCCATGACTCGCATCCGAAGGTAAGAATTGGTCTGAATACTGCCTTGTACACCTTCATCTTCGTTTCTCTTGATATTTCTTTTTTCATTGATAAGGCCTTTACTCAGTGCATGATACACTTTGTTGGCTGACTCTATTCTTCTATTCACCTCTATACTTTTTTTTCCTGTTTCTTCTATAGTTACTCCCAGGTATTGGAAGTTGTTTACTTGTTCTATCTTTTCTTCATCTATTTGGATCTTTACTTTTTTCTTTTCATTTGTTACTACCATTATTTTAGTTTTTGACTTATTTATTTTCATTCCGTTTTGGCTTAATACTTCGTTCCACATCTGCAAATTTTCCTTAAGGTCCTTCTCATTTCCCGCTATTAACGCTACATCGTCTGCAAATGCACATTCGGATATAACAACCTTCTCCATCTTTCTATATCCCACAGCCAAGGGTTTTGTTCTTGTCTTCGCAATTCGTATTAAATGGTCCATGAAGATAATGAAAAATAGTGGGCTGAGACATCCACCTTGTCTAACTCCTTCATTTGTGTGAAAATTTCCGATTCTGCATTCTTGCTTATTATCTTACTTCTTGTCTCTTTGTATATGCATTTCGTGATCCTCATTATTTCTCATTTATGTTTTTCTCTCTTAAGCAATCCCATAGTTTAGCTCTCGGCACTCGGTCAAATGCCTTCTCCATATCCATAAATGCTAGGTAAATTGTTTTTGATCTTGCAAACTTCTGTTTATAATATTTTTAATTGTGATCGCATATACTTTTCCCCTTCCCAAACCCACTTTGTACTTGTAATAATTTGGATTCTACTTCTTTTCTTAGTCTCACTTCTATAATTTTTTCAAGTAGCTTTATTGGGGTACTCAGTAGGGGTATATCTGTGTAATTTTGGCATTCCATTGCATCTCTCTGTTTGTATATTGGCAAAATTAATACAATTTCCCATTCACTAGGTATTTTTGCTTCTTGCCAGACTTTATTAATTATTTTGAGTAGTATTTGTAGTCCATTTTCTCCTATGTTCTTAATCATTTCTGTTGTGATTTTGTCATTGCCAGGTGCCTTCCCATTTTTCATTTCTTTTATCGCTGTCAGTAGTTCTTCTTTAATAATTCTATTCTCGTATTCTCTTTGTTCTGTTCTATCTATTGTTTCATTTACGGTTTCTTCAGATTTTTCTTTTACGTGCTCTATTTCTATTTCAAGCAATTCTTGAAAGTATACTTTCCATCATATATATATATATATATATATATATATATATATATATATATATATATATATATATAAAAGAAATACGCCCACCCCGGTTTTTCTCAATAATATACAGTTATCCACCCTATTTTTATGGTATTTTCTAATTAAAATTTGAAAAAATGATAACTAAAATGAATTTAGTACCGAGTATGTTATTTTTACTGCATCATCAATCACAGCTTTACTTAAATTATTCTTTGGTGTTACCTAAAGATGACAAAATAAAGATAACAACAAAACACATACTTTATTTTAATTTTAAGAAACTTAGCAAAACTAATAAACAACCAGGATGTAAAGTTCCTAATATCGCGTATTGCCTCCTCGTGCACGAATCACTGCAAACATCCGGCGATTCATTTTGTAGATTAACTCCCGAATATCTTTTTGATGGATTTGACCCCGTTCTTCGAGTAAAGCAATTCGGACTTTGTTGAGGTTATTTGAACTAGCAGGTCTGGCTCTGAGGCGTCGTTCTAACATGCCCCAAACATGTTCCATAGGATTTAAATCGGTACTATTTGCCGGCTAATCCATAACGAGAATCTGAACTTCATTTAAGAAAGCAGTTGCGATTCTTGCAGAATGTGGTCGGGATACGCATAAGCAAAACATCTTCGACAACGAAAAAACAAAAGGAACCACCTGAGGTAATAGAATCTCTTCTACATACCTATCTGCTGTTAATGAACCTGCTTCGATACATACAAACTCCGTTCGTGTATCAGCAGAAATCACTGCCAACTTTCCGAAAAATTACAAGTAGCAAATCTTTTCCCCCTTTTTCTCTATATTTGTTCACGACCATCAGAGCCACGAAGATTAAATCTGGACTCATCAGAAAAGATAATGGTCCTCTACTGTTCGATTCCCCAGTTTGCATGATTACACCCAAACGCCAAACGTGCTACTCGATGTTGCCGTAGCAATCTTGGGCTTCGTGCTGGTCTTCTTGTACACAAATTTTCTTCGTTGAGTCTTCGTCTAACTGTTCTTTCAGAAATATTCACATTTATTACACGCATTTCGAGTCTCCACTGCAGATGTATGTCGATTTCTTAATGTAGACAAAATGATAAAACGGTCATCACGAGCGGATGTCTTACGTTTAGCTCTTGTTCCCGGCCTGCGACCATAACTACCGGTTTCGCTAAATCTTCTATGAACATATTTTAGCATTGAACAAGGAATACCTAACCGATTAGAGACATAGCGTTGACTGCGTCCGTCTTCAAGTAATGCAACTATTTTAGCAACAGTTTCTATCGGCAAATAGATAATTTGAATGCACTATAAACCAAAAACACTAGCAATAAAAAATTAAACAAAAAGCAACAAAAGCAACAAAAAATTAACAGCTATTTAAAAAGAACACAAGAATAAACACAAACCTTTACGCAGCTCAAATTTAGAACGTAAATGACTTCAACAGAATTTGTTTTGACAATTTTTTTCTAACAGATGTAATCGTTATTATCATCAAATATGCCTGCTAGTAAAATAGATACCATTTTCAATAGTGTACCTAATGATATTAGTTAATAACTAGATATTATAGAGAAAAACTGGGGTGGGCGGATTTCTATGCCGGTGAGTGTATATATCTAGGGTGTCCCAAAAGTCAACATCAAGCCGAAAACGGGTGATAGACTAGGTAGTAACAGTTATCGGAAAAATAATAAAAAAAATCTTAGTCGTGTCCTTTTAAAATTATAGGCATTCAAAAAAAAATCGAGAATATTGACACCCTGTGATGATCTTTTAAGCATTGTGACTACAAATATTTATTGTTCTTCATTTTTTTGTGTGTGATGTAATCCTGAACAACTCTTCTGTAATTCTAAAATTAAAAACAACTGCCTCAGATTTAAAGAAAATATCACTTTGTTACCCAACCGTGCACTCAAAATTATTACATCGCCCAATTTTAACTGACTGTACTGAAAGAAAATGTACAACGCCATTTTAGTAAGTAACTTTAAAAATTGGCGTATTTAGCCCAATTCAAAAATGGTATAACACTTGCTAAATTAATTTTTAAATAAGGAAAAAAAATTTTTTTCTAAAGAACCCTGATCTCAATCTAATTCTTTTTACTTAGCTAAAATGCTTCTAATGCACGCTAGGTGTTCTCTAAGTTCCTAGTTCTAAATTACTAGTTTGAGTGAGATGGACACTAATTAATAAAAGAACCACTACCACCCAAAGGATACCAAGGGCCATCAAGTAGTGACTCATTTTTCTTTGAAGTTTTAAATAAAATTCAATTATTGGAATCAAAAGTTTGTTTAATTCATAACGAATGTACAAATTGCTACGTGCCATACCCCAAGAGAACCTATGGCTTTTATAAAGAAACATTTCCCAGGACCCCTCATTTAATTGCGCAGGGATGTGAAATGGTATCCTCGACCACTGGTCATTTCAGCGTGTGGTTATTTTTTACAGGGCATTTAAAGGCTCAAGTTTACGTTAAAAAACTACAGACTCTTAAAACTCTTTCGGAAGCATCAGAAATTCTACTCGCTGTGCATAGAAAAAAATATTCCACTATCCTGCAACCTGGATAAGAATGGTCCCTACTTGGATAAAATTATTTTTTGCACCTGAATTACGTTCTTGTCTGTATTTTGTTATTTAAATTGCATTATAAATGTAATATTTGCAAAGAATAAAAATAAAAATTTAATAAAAAATATCTGTTAGACTGTTTTAAAAATCAAAGCATCTCACTGCCGGATATATATGAACATAGTGGAATTTCTATTTGTAAAATAGAAAACTATTTATATTATCAAGGAACACTTTATCAAGATGATGTGTAGTAAATGGTACGGTATTTATTAAACAGTTTTATTCCCATGTATTTCACCACTTACCTGTATTTACATATTAATTTAGGTAACTACTATAATGTCTATTGAAAACTCTTATGAATGTTCCATAGTACCATCTTCATTAAGTTAACCAACTAAATTAAAATATTAGTGTATATAATTCCTTATATTTCTGCTTACTAATGTTCTATGTAAAAGAAACACTGTTTTGAAATTAGAATCCATAAGTTATGGTTTGAAATGACAAGCGTAAATTTTTTTTAAAGACTTTTGATTTGGTACATCATAATATTATTATCATTTTTTGTTTCCTTTATTCGCCACATTGTCGGTAAACTATAACATTAGATGTTATTGGTCAGGTTGATGTAATCCACTACTTCTCTATTATTTTTAACAAGTCCTAATTGTCTTAATTAGCCCTACTTTTATTTTAAATTATTTAGAATAATGTCCTTTTATCTTAATCATTGAATTCTAATGTATAGCTAGCTTTTCCAAACCAATTCTGAATAGTGGCTGTAGAAATATATTTTTATAATTTATCAAATTGTGAAGTACCGTTACGAAAATAAATAAAATCCTAATTGATTATTCTTTTCTAATGGTAATAAAGTTTTCCTTAAAATGCGGTTCTAGTAACAAAGCTTGATGTTCTGTATTACTCTTCAGTCCAGTTTCAGCTATGATGTTACGTTTGGCGGGAAAAAGATCAATTTTAGATGTCGCAGTTTAGCTTGCAGTTACTGTGGATGAGCGGAATAAATGCTAACTTATTTCTTTTTTGCTGTATGCCACTCTAAATTATTTATCATTTTTAAGATTAATATTTTATACGTCAAGCACTTTAAAAACAATTTAATCTCGTTAGAATTAAGATATATTTCGGTTCATATTCCCAAGAATTTTTAAAACAATTTTTCGCCAAGTATTACTATTTTTGGGTTAATTTCAGCACTAGCACCTAAATAATTTTTTGGACAGTTCTATATTTCTTTTTATTTGTATCTAATCAACAAGTCCCGTGTGGGGTTTCCAGTCCCCCATCGGGCGCCTCCCCAGGTGGCGGATAGGGGAATGCCCACTAGATATGGTGGGTACCAGGGAAATCAAATACCTGGGGTGGACCAAAACTGGCTGACAACAGGCAGCGGTGTTGTTAGTACCGAAATAAGGCTACTGCAAGATTATCTTCCTTAAAGGCTTATTATCGGAAACCTATGGGCAAAGCATTATGTAAATGCTATCCAGTCATAGCACCGCGGCGCAGAAAGCAAGGAGAAACTACTGCGCTATTTTCTCAAGTTCCAACAATCATGGCAACACAAAACCCGAATTTGGCCCCTAGTCCGTGGCAGGTTTTAAATAACCAAGGGTGTTAAGAATCCCCATGTTAAAACAAGATAACCACCACCCAAATGTGGATAAAAACACTAAAATTGGAACATGGAACGTAAGGAGCCTTTATATAGCTGGGAAGACACACAATGTAATTCAAGAAATGACTAAATTAAACATAGAAATTCTAGGAATATCAGAAACAAGATGGCCGGGATGTGGAAAAAGTGAAATTGGTGACCATGTCATATACTATGCAGGTAACAATGACACAAATCATCCGAATGGTGTTGCGATTATAGTCAACAAGGACATAAACAAATCTATAATCAACTGCATACCCTTTTCAGATCGTATAATATTACTACAACTAAAAGCGTCACCAAAGAGTATTAACATCTTCCAAATATATGCCCCGGCAAAGGAAAAACCAGATGCAGAAATAGAACAACTGTACGTACACATAAATGAACTAAGAAAAAACATTAAAACAGACGAAGTAACTATTATTATGGGCGACTTCAATGCCAAAGTGGGCCAAGGCAAAGTAGAAGACATTGTGGGAAATTTTGGCTTGGGCGAACAAAACGATAGAGGAGAACGACTAATACAATTTTGCCAAGAAGAAAACATGGTCATCATGAACACTTTGTTCAAGTTACCACCTAGGCGACTCTATACATGGACGTCTCCACAACACACCCCGGAACACATTATACGAAATCAAATAGATTATCTTCTAATTAACAAGAAATATAGAAATGGACTAACAGGCGTTAAAACATATCCCGGATGTGATGTGGGCTCAGACCATAATCCTGTTGTAGGATACATTAACATACGTCTCAAAAAACTACGAAAGCGATATGACAAGAAAATAGATTTACAGAAACTGAAAGAACCAGTCCACTGCATGCAGTTGGCTCAGACTCTAAACGAAAATATAAAAGAAAGTGGAATACATGAGTTAATAAATAATGTAATTATTGATGTAGACGATACAGACCGCACAGAGATTATCGAGTCTATCTGGAACAAAATAAAACTAGCCATCACAAACACACAAAATACCATAACCGGACAAAATCGTAACAAAAATAAGAAACCATGGATGACATCAGAAATATTAACGTTAATGGACAACATACAAAAACAAAAATCAACAACAATATAAACAACTAAATAAACTAATACAAAAGAAGATAAGGCAAGCGAAGGAACTATGGCTAAATGAGAAATGCAATGAAATAGAAGAATTAAAAAAGAGACACGATACTTTTAACCTACAAAAGATCAAAGAAACTATAGAAGGGACTAAGAAATATAACTACAACAAAATGTTAAATAACGACAACCAACTAATCACAAACCAAGAAGATCTAAAACAAGTATGGGAAGAATATGTAAAACAGACCTTTGAAGATGTGAGAACTGAACAACATATAACAACAACGGAGCATGCACCAAATATATTACAAAGTGAAACAACAAGCGTAATACGAAATTCTAAAAACGGCAAAGCAGATGGACCAGACCAGATTCATAACGAATTTTTGAAACTTCTAAATGAAGAAAACATAACATTACTTACTAATATTTTTAATGCAATCTATCAAACTGGGAAAATGCCTTCTGATTGGATGACATCGGAGTTTATCACTATACCCAAAAAACCCAACGCAAATAAATGCGATGATTTTCGACTCATAAGCTTGATGGGCCACGTTCTCAAGTTATTTCTAAAAATTTTACACCATAGGATATATCAGAAATGTGAAATAGATCTGAGCGACCCCCAATTTGGATTTAGAAAAGGGTTTGGTACCAGAGAAGCGTTATTTAGCCTGTCAGTTCTGCTACAAAAATGCCGTGACCAACAAAAAGATATCTACGTGTGCTTCATCGACTATCAAAAAGCCTTCGACCGTGTAAAGCACGACGAACTATTGACAGTATTGACTGAGAAAGGACTTGATCAAGAAGATATAATAGCTATTAGAAACCTATACTGGAACCAAAACGCCACAGTGAGAACAGATAATGAAAATACGGAAGCTATCTCAATTAAAAGAGGAGTGAAGCAAGGTTGCATACTCTCACCACTATTATTTAATATTTATTCAGAGACAGTTTTTGTCAAACCCCTAGAAAACTCCGAAGACGGAATAAAAATAAACAGTAAACTTTTTAATAATATAAGGTACGCTGACGACACCGCAATAATCTCGGATAGCCTAGGACTACAACGGCTGATGGATGCAGTAAGCCGTGAAGGAGACGCAATAGGGTTAAAGATAAATACTAAAAAGACAAAATACATGATTTTCAGCAAAACACCAATAGCACAAACACAACTTATAATATATAATCGGCAAATAGATAAAGTACAAAAATTCAAATACCTGGGAAGCTGGCTGACAGAAAATGGAGACCTAGAAACGTAAATAAAAATAAGAATAGAAACAGCAAGATCAGCATTCCAAAAACTCAAAAAACTACTTACCAACCGCAGTCTTCGTCTTACAACCAGATACAGATTTGTACAGTGCTACATATACTCAATACTATTATACGGTGCTGAAGCGTGGACCCTCAAGACTAATACAGAAAAGAGAATACAAGCTTTTGAGTACTGGGTGTTTAGAAGAATGCTACGTATATCTTGGACAGAGCATATCACAAACGAAGAGGTCCTGAGACGAATGAACAGAAGAAATGAACTCCTATTAACTATTAAAAAAAGAAAAACAGCTGATCTTGGACATTTATATCGGAATGACAAATACAATACTTTGCAGCTCATTATGGAAGGAAAAGTTTAAGGCAAAAGAGGGCGAGGTCGCAAGAGATGCTCCTGGCTTAAGAACATTAGAGATTGGACCCACATGAGTACACATGAGTTGATAAGAGACACTAAAGATTTTGCCTCGATTGTTGCCAACATTCAATAATGAATAAGGCACTTTAAGAAGAAGAATCAACAAGTACCTTCGCTACTAATTGTATCTATTTTAGTATAGCCTTATTCAGATTTTCGAATTCGAGAAAATTAGCTAGCTTTCCTTTCGGGTGTAAATGATTAAAACACGATAATATGTATCGTATTGTGACATTACATTTTTTATTATGGCCCTTTTGTAGACAAAAGCAATTTCGATTTTGTTTGCTTTTAGACACGATTGGTAAATGTTGAAATGCATATGGCGGTATTTGAAGAAATACTATAATTAAAATGCATTTTTAGTGGAGTTTTGTATATTTCATGTAATAACGGAATTTGTGCCCCATCAATGTTATTAACTTTCTACAGCGAAGTTTAAAGTAGAAAGTTAATGAGATTATTATCCTGTGTGTCTGGAGACAAGATAACTTCCGATCTATCCAACGGATTCACTACAAACTTGGCATACACACATCTTAAGTTAGTACCTTTCATGGGATTTTCAGCGAAATCAGTTAACGGCAACCTGAAGTGACCGTTATGATTTCGCACCGCTGTGGAAAGTTTCCTTTACGGTATTACACCGTTCTTGTTATGATTTACCTTGATTAAAATTACCATTTTAATCTATAAATTACTTCGGCAACAAACTTTTGAAGATACTTATTAGAGGGTATTAATTTTACTGCTTATACATGAATAACTATTTGCGTTAGATTTCAAGAATTTTCCGAAGGGAAAGACTTCTGGTATTTTGTATGAGTATTTCTTTCCTCTTAAGTGCATTAAATAAACTTTTAATTCGTAAAATAAGATGAAAATAATATAGTAAATTATTTCAGCGGCAGAATTTCGTTAAAATGTTTGATGCCATTTTTAGAAGTCAAAAAATATATGATTTTTTAAAAATTCATAACAACAACCTTTCTTGCATTCTATAGTTAGTGCATTTGGTTTTCTCGCCCATAACCTAGCTAAATGCCTTGGAAGAATACTTCAACCTTTTACAGAGCAAGGCTCATCGCTTGTTATAACTTTCTCTTTACGCAAAGGTGATATCAAGATCAACTTTAACATATTGTCTATTAACTTACCAATATCCCAATTTCTAAGACCCTACACATAACGAAATCAAATAACAATATAAAAAGCAGTACTCTTTCCTTAATTAATCATCGCCTATCCAATATTTATTTTTACTCGTCATAGTAAACTTTTTTATAACCGATAAGATATATCGATGATAGTTTTGTCATACGGCCTCATAGACTGGACACGCTTTGGAAATTTCTTTCGCAACCAAACAAGTTTACACCAAATTTACCATTAAAACTAAACAAACCAATTCTATTCCATTGCTAGACACTTTTATAACAAAAATTCCTTTAAATTAAGAGGTGCATTCAAATTATAACACCTTCGATTCTTTTTCTCACAAACTAATCACATGAAAACTATGAAATGTCATTTCTTAACGTAATCTCCCTGCAGCCGTACACATTTTTCACAATGTCGACAATATGATTCCATAGCCGTTGCGAACGCTTCTTTAGTAGTTTTCTTTGACTACTGGAAAATCAATGATGCAATAGCGACACAACTAGTGAATTTGCGACCACGGATAGTGTCTTTCATCGTCAGAAAAAGTCGCTAGGAACCAGGTCTGGTAAGTTGGGAGCATGAGAAATCACTTAAAAGTTGTTGTCATGAAGAAACGTTTGCGTCGCGTTCGTCCAATGCGCTGGTGCGTCGTGTTGTATTTTTCAGATGCGGGATTGTGTGCACAAATCGTACGGAAATGCCAATTTTGTATTTGATGTGTTCCACACTCATTGGAATTCTCCAAAACAAATTTCTCCACTTGCTTTATCATATCGTCAGACCGGCTGGTGCGAGCCTGTGATTGTCTTGGTTTGTTGTCACACGACGTTCTGACTCCTTTGAACTTTCGTACCCACAAACGCACATTAGACATGTCCATAACACCACCACCACATGTCTCGCTCAACTGAAGACGAATTTCAATCGGTGTCACACCACGAAAATAGAGAAAACGAATTATTACACGCTGTTCTTGTATTGAAAACGTCGCTATTTTATGTATCAAAAAGACTCTCCACTCTCTCCGCTGCCGCTAGAGTCCTGCGTGCCTTGTAGTGCCGTGCATCTTTGTTACGCTTTCACAAAGAGTGTGCACGTATTTTAAAATAGATTCCATGTGTTATAACTTGAATGCACCTTGTGCACCTTTCATAAAACTGTCTTTAAAATTTGTCCATATAGACCGTTACCAAAGATTAGAAACTATTAAGCTGGATTATCGCGTCGAATTCTTTGTTCTTTGACATATCGCTTTGTTGATCTTGAAGCGTTTGTTCCTTTAAATCTGAATAGAAATGACGCGTCAAAGTTAAATTATGTAAAATCATTATGGTTACGTTAATGCGTCTTTTTGGTTAAATCTGTTAAAAAAATAACATGTTACTTTAAAGTTTATAGCAACATTGTTACAATAAAATATTAACAGGATTTAGTATTAAAACTAATCTTAGTATTCCTAATGGCAAATTTCTGTTTTTATCAGGACCGACAAATATTTCGTCATCAAGGTGCAAGGAGCAAAGGCGATAGTTTTTATTCAGAAGTTTTATATTTTACCCAAGTAAATCTTTATGTTCTGAATTTTGCAGTCAAATTTCACACGTACAAATTAAAAATATTTACTATCTACAGAAATTATATGATTTATAGTTTAAATTAAAATTAAAACAGTGTATTAATTATACTACTGTACTTAAAGTCCTTTTGTATTTACTAACTTGCATAAAATTATTTAGAAAGGTACACTTACTTACATTTTTTTATCCTGAGGAAAAGAAAATTATTCATATTCAACTTTTCTTTATCAATGGAATGGAAAGAAGATTTGCAATGTTTATATGCACAAAATATCTCATGTCCACGGTATTTTAATAATTCCTTTGTAGCACGTTCTAGTTTATATTCCTCCATACCTAATTTTATGAGTAAGTACTTAAGCAACTTTTTAATATTATTTTACAAAACAATTATTTAAATAAATTAACTGTGGTGTGTTGTTTGTTAGCAGTGAACACAGTGAACTTTAAACTAGGACTGTTTGTTAGGACCACTACAGAGGAATAAACCAATTTCGAGTGTACAAGCTGCAATCTTATTGGTTATTATTCTTATTGTTTATTAACGAAAAAGCACAAACATTTTCATCTGTTTCCGATCTTATCCCTTTAAATGAGAGTGGTCTTTCATCTTCGTCTCTTTTGAGATTCCTTTTTCAGTGATTCATCTTAATAGTTTCTAACATTTGCCGTCACCCAAATGCCAAATCCCATTATCATCCTGTCCTAATCCATTTGGTTAGTTTTGAAATGATTACTATAACCCTACTACAAAACAGATTATACAATAAACCCTTATCCCATATAATTAGAAATATTAACAAAAATACCAACTCCAAATTCTACGACCTTTCCGACCAATAAAAAGCGTTGTTGCCTTACATCAGAGACATTACTGATAAAATAAGCTGCAAATTAATGAGACAAAACATATGTATGCTCTTTACGACCAATGACAAAAGAGCTGATTTTATTTGTTCATTTAAGGATCATTGCCTTAATGAATACTAAGAAGCATATGAAATACCCCATCAAAACTGCTGAAGAACCTATATAGGTCAAATGAGCGGGAAAATATCTACAACTATCAACAACCGAGTATATAAGGTTTTTTAACCGTATGAAAACTGTTTAGTTCTTGCCAACACATAATAAATAAACAGGTCATAAAATTAACTTTCCTGATGCAAAGCTATTGCTCCCATTTCTCACTCTACCAGTAGAAATCTTTATAAGTAAACTATTAAAAACTAGGAATGTCAGGGAGTGTCATTACTTTCCTATGAAATGACCATCTCTGCCCATATAGACACTCCAACGCATCTCTATGCCGTTGTAGAAAAAATTAGGCGTTTGCCTGTGTGTACGTCCATATGTGTCTATGTGAGAAAAAGGAAGAGAGAAACAAAGCAAAAGAGAGATAGAGAGATAGATAGAGAATGAGAGAGGGATAGGAAAGATTACATTATGATCACGTCGTCCTCAAATGCACATTTTTGTATTCTAACGTTTTATGGGTTCCTATATCAGAACTTAGGTTTCTTAGTTTTTATAGCGGTTTGCTTAATGATATCGTCCATTAATATAATAAAAAGTATTGGAGTTAATACACCACCTTGTTTTAGTCCATTTTAAGTAATGAAGGCTTCTAACTGCACATTATGTTTTTTTAAACAATTGCCATTTTGTTTGTATATACTTTTAATTGCTTTTTTACAATTTGTTTTTCGGGAAAAATGTGATCTTGGATGCTGAACTCTTCTAAATCTGCTCTGCAATTTATTTAATTGTGGTTCTATTATTTCTTGTAATCTGTAGGCTAAGACTCTTTCATAAGCTTTAGCTACCGTGCTCAATAACGTGATCCCTCCTTTATTTTCCATATATTTAATAATATCGTAGAATAAGGCGGTGCTTTTCTGATTTTCGTTTCTTTAATGGCTTTTCAATTTCAGCTGGGGCAAGTATTTCACTTTCTATTTTGGTATCGTCCTTTTCCTCTTGTTTGTTGTTTTTTAAATCTTTTAAGTTGCTTGAGTTAAGCAATTCAGAGAAATACTTCTTTCGTCTGTCCATAATTGCTATTGTATTGTTTATGACTATACTCTCCTTATTTCTTATAGTCATCGGCCGGAATTCCCTTCCTTTTCTAATTGTTTTACATATTTTAAAAACAGTTTGCAATTACCTTTATTCGTTTCTTCTAGTTTTCTACCAAACTTTTTCCATGACTTCTGATCGGCTACCAATATTTTATTTTTAACTTTTGTCCTCTGTTCTGTGATATCTTATGATTTTCTCTGATCAGATCATCAACGTGATTCCGATGAGTTTCGTCGGTTGCCATACGCGGTCGTTCACTCCGAGCTCTGTCACAGACGTTGGAGTTAGCACCACCGTTTGTCCATTACGAGCAACCCAACAACCCAACGTCGCACATTACTGATGTCAATATAATCATCACCGTACACAGCTTTCATTATTCTTTGGAGTCCAATTGGAGGCACGTTTTCTGCGGTTAGAAATTCGGAACCCCCTAGCGGCAGAGAGTTTCGACTTTCTTTTAATAAAGAAAAACAGTGACGATTAAAAATAAGCCTACTAAGATAAAAATTAAGAGTAAAATAATGCAATTAGAACCTTAGATATTTCTCACTAAGACCTAAATGTTAAATACTAGTAAAATTGGTGGAAAACGGGACATGTGTACAATTTATGAATTACCATAAGATATTTACAAAATTTAAGAATAGAAAAATAAAAATTAATACATAATTATAAAACAGGAAAAATAAAACAAATACACAAAATAAAGGAAAACAATAATCAAACATACTGGGTTGATGTTGAATGAAATCTATGTCAGTAAGTTTCTGATTTTACATTTAAAATAGTTCATTCATGTAGGCAAGGCAAACAAGTGCGATGATCTCAAAGTACATCATGGAACACAAAAATTAATTTGAAACAGAAGATCGGAACAATTAAAGTCAGACAAGCATATGCGTCTTAGAGTCATTGCATCTAGCATCAAACGTCTGTCCTCAAGCGTAAGGAGTTTTAGGTTGACTAAGGGTTCTTCATATGGCAGATATCTTTTTTGAGCCGAAAGGATAGCGTTTTTGTGAATTTTTGCTGGATGGATTCAATACTGCATTTATAAAAGCCATTTTGGATTTCAGACTGACGACGCGTATTCCAATTGGAATTTGACGAGAACTTGGTAAAGGGTCAAACAGCTTTTTTGTTTCTTAATTTTTTTTTGTTACACTTGTATCTAATTATTACACCCAGGTCCTTTATACTTAGTACTCGTTCAAGAGACTCAAATAATATATGTATGGGTGATCTGGTTGCGTTTCCTTGAGAACATTATTATTTTGCATTTGTCTGTAGCGAGTGATAATTTATTCAATGCGCAATGAAAGGCAAATTTATTGATATCTTCTTGCAGCAGGAGACAGTCATTGTGATTATTTATACGTCTGTACATTTTTAAGTCATAAGCATAAAGTAGCATTTTGCTATGTTGAAAACATTTTTAAATGTCGTAGATAAAAATAATAATGAATTGCGTTAGCGAAGTGGGAAAGTCGACCGAGTAATATGCATGACATTTAATACCTCAACCGATATTAAGAACAGAATTACTTTTCACCAAGCCCTCGTATATTATCGCGCAAAGCGGTATGGAAGATCGTAACGTTTGTTTCAGTCTAAGCTGGTCATCGTCTTTCTCTAGGAGGGCCTTATATGTGTACTAAGGCAAGTAGCATAACAAATATTATATTTCTGTATGTCGTCTGTTATTGAGGGGATGTCTAAATTTTGCATTGAAAGTGTCTTAAATGTCAATATTGGAGTTACTTGCTATTCCCCAGTATTAAATACCGTAACTCCGTATTGGTTTTATGATGACTTTATAGAGTAAAATTTTGTTATTAATGGACAATTGAGACTTTGATCTAAAAGCCAATCATCTTTTATATTATGTAATATATGCCTTTTCCAAATTAGACGTTTGTCTAGGTGGAGTCCTAAGCATTTTACATGTTCGTCTTGCGGTATTGGTGTGTCGTTAAGCAAGCAGCTCTTGTTAAGGTAAAAGTCACTTGCACCAACTTTCCGTCATTTACTTTTATCCACTATTTATTGGAACCAAGGGTCTAATTCTTTCAAATATTCTTGTAGATGTTCACTTGCTATATGGGGTTCAAGATAAAAAGAAATTACCGCAGTATTGTTTGCAAATGTTGCTACTATAGTGAAAGCAGTGGTAAGAAGATCATCCATAAAAATCAGGTCTAATAGTAG
This sequence comes from Sinelater perroti, assembly GCA_036346155.1. Taxonomy (NCBI): domain Eukaryota; kingdom Metazoa; phylum Arthropoda; class Insecta; order Coleoptera; family Elateridae; genus Sinelater; species Sinelater perroti. Next base: position 207,347 of record JARFIY010000278.1, read on the forward strand.
ACCCAGCACACTGCCTTGAGGTATATCTGCGTGTATTAGAAATAAAATAGTGCGACTATCCCTTTATTAACGAGAAAATGCCTGTCTGATATGTACGATTTGAGGATTTCTCAATAGTCCGATGGTAGGTTTTTGATTTTTGAATAAAAGCTCCTGATGCCAGGTTTTATCAAAACCTTGTGCAACATTGATGAAGATGGCCAAGCAGTAACGTTTATCGTATTATGTCGACTACTCGATGTATCTGTTTATTGGTAGTACAATTTTTCTGAATCCAAGCTAATGATCAAGTATGCGATTATTATTGAAAATATTAACAAAAATGATAGCTTAATGTAAGTAGGTCAATTACAAGATACTACACTTGTTGTTCTTTTACCATAAGGACTTGCGCAGAAGAAAATTTATGGAATACTTCTATACTTCAGTAGAACCGTGAAGAAGGGTCCAGTATATCTGTATAAAAATGTATTATCCCACATAATCTTTTTTAAGATAATTTTATTGCACCTGTCTATAATTTGTTGTAAGTTGAGCATAGATAAAAAAATGGGGCAATAGACACACCAAAGCAACCTTTGGCTGTTTAATTAAATGCCGAGTGACATTTTTACTGTGTACAATTTGTTTATTAAACGAGGTTACTTCCCTCATTAAAACCTCTAGATAATTTGCATGTCTTAATGCCAAAGCGATGTCTCAATGAGAAATCGATTGATGAAAGCGAAACTTTAAAATTCTTAATTGTCTTTAAACTAAAAGAGGAGACGACTAGTAAGCCGCAAAGACATTCCGGGTTATATTGATGAATGATCCTTTGGCTCGTTAAACTTAACAAAAGAAATTTTGCAGAAAATACGTATCAATAGTAAAAGTTGTACTATATCAGCATAATTTTAAAATAGCTTTTGTGTTCGCAACTATTTTATAGGCACAGTAATGATTGTTTCCTGTTTATGTCTTTTACGTTATTTCTTTTTTTATTTTATTGTTTTAAAAAATATAAAAATTAAGTTTAAGATAAAGCGCCAATACAATAATTATAAAAATCAGTTCATTTATATTAGTTTCTTTCCAGGTTTTTAAAAATATTTACTTTGCCAATCATTTTACAAATATTGCATATAGAAAAGCTTTTTTCAGCTTTTTAATAACACGCGTCTATATTGTTGTTCAATTAATAGCAATAAATATAAATAGATTTACAGTTTTTTAATAATGATTTTCAGGGAAAAAGCCGGTCTAGTTAAAAATTTATGATTATAAACTCCCTGGATATCTGTGGAACATTGTTCCACGTTCCGACCTTGTTTTTATAACAAAAACTAAATTAGCGAATATTTCAAATCGTTGCCGTAATGTTTACCAAATTAAACTCATAATATTGGTAACATCGAGGTGCAATTACAAGCGTTAATTTTCCGCCACAGAGCCCCATGCTGGCGATCAGCAGGCAAGCCGGCTAAAAGGGTGGGTGTCACTTTTCGATGACTGAAATTTATAATGATAATTACAAAAGTACAAGTATTATTTTTATAAATTACCTACCTTTGTTTTAGTAGTAGAAACTGGAAAATTAAAATAGTGATGTATGATGAATCAAGGCATTTGAAATATTAGTTAGAAGTGATAACTAGTTCAAAAACCTGAATCCGACGGTTCCCATTTTCAAACTACGTGAGGTCAGTGCATTGCTGCGGCAAGGTACTACTAGTTTATTTGCATACAGGTTGCTGTAACAGCAAATTTATTAATGCAGCAGAGTTTCGTAATTAAGCTACCTATCTATTTATTTTATTTATAATATAATAGCAGAAGTTCGATGTTTTATTCGCAAGTAAATGCAGAGCAGAGTAGACCATTTATTGTGGTCTGTATGTAAATGTCGTTAAGCAGCAGATTCCAGTATACTTCAACCGGCGGTTTGTATTTTTAAAACTATATAAAGAACAAGCTAAATGGGTGTATGTTTTTGACGACGGGAATCTAGTTATTACAATTATAAAAACAGGTACATATATTATTCACATAAGTATTTTTATAATTTCTAAAATATTTGAAAAATACTTCGTACAAGAATCAATAAAGTAATAAACTTTGATTAAGTATTTTATAATAGTTTACATTATACGAGGGTACTTCAAAAATACATTGTTTCGGTTATTAATGCCAGGCGCCCGTAGATGTAGAACTTTTATTATACATAATAGCCATGCAAATTGGGGCACTTGTTACTTGTTACTTGTCTTAATAAGATTTAATATTTCTTCTACAAAAAAACTTCCGCCTGGGAAAAACGGCATCTTGTGACAACATTTCAAAACGTAGTGTTATTTTCAAAGTGTTGTGACATAAACCACTGAGAATTTTCTACATTTTTTCCCAAAAAACGCGTATGCGCATTATAAACCTGTTGTTACGTGAACCAAATCCCATATGTTTATTTGTTTTATTTCTAGACATTTCTTACATTTTCAAATCATTTGACCGGACTATTGGCTTTCATGTTGGTTGTCATGATTGCTATGGTGGCTTTATTGACAGCTGATCAGAACAATTGAATGATCTTTCCATACCAATCTTGTAAGTTCTTCAGCTAGCAAGTCCTTCTTATACCTGGCCCACGTTTAGCGATTATTTTTCCTTGTATGATTAAATGGAGAATCTCACATTTTTTGGGGTCTCATTATGTGACCGAAGTACTGCAGTTTTCGCTTTTTTATAGTTTTAACTATTTTCAATTCTTTATTAATTCGCATGAGTACTTCCTTATTATATTACTTAGTCTGTTTATCCAACTTATCTTTAATAACCTTCTGTACACTCACATTTCGAAGGGTTGTAGTCGCTTAAGTGTGGTTTTTGTTAGATTTCAAGCTTGGACACCATACAATAGAATAGGGAAGACATAGCATCTCACCATTCCAATTCTTAGATTAATTCTTAGGTTACAAGTACATAAAACTTTTCTTGTTTTAATTAACGCTGCCTCTGCTTTTTATATACGGATCTTAATTTCCACGTATGTATTCCAGTTATTATTAATGGTACTTCCCAGATAAATCAAGAAATCTGCTTAATAAGCTCTTCTAATTCTCTAATTGTATAAAACACCATTTTCTTGCTATTTATTTATTTTGTTAGTAGATATAGAAAAAGGTCGCAGTAGAGTATTTATAATATCGCATTGATTTTTCAAAAATTGAATTAAATAAGAAGAATAACTGCCAATAAAGATAAATCTGCGCAAATAATAAAGTTTACGTGCAGTATGTAGATAGATATGTTCTTATTTCCCCGAAAACTTCGGGCAAACAAATGATTATGAATTGATTTAGAATTGACATTTTTACGATCCTTTAAAATCGCGGTTGCAACATGTCTAGGTTTTTTGCAAAAAATAGTCGACAATTTGTTTCAAAGTTCTTCGAGCGTGAATGACTATTTGTTGAGTTTGGCTCATCTTGGCAAATCCATACAGTCGACTGCTGTTTAGTTCTGAGCTTACACACATAAATCTAAGATATGTCACTTGTGACGATATTATAAGTGGTATTTATAGCATTACAATTGTATTTCTTGAGTATTTGCTTCGATATGAGCCTGTTTTTGATCGTTAACTTATGCTCAATCCAACGTGCATACAGCTTTTTTACAGTTAAATATTTGTGCAATATCTAATATATGCTAGTCATACTAATGTCTAAAAATGTCTAAATTTTACGATAAGTTACATGACGATCCTGCTTTATCAGTTTTCGTATGGTATTAATTTTTGCTGGCACCAGAGCCAATTTTAGACGGCCTTCTTTAAATCCATTAGCCAGTGAACTACAAAACGTTTAAATTTATTAAACCAGTGATATATAGTGGGCCCGTGTATAGCTTTATCATCATAATTTAGAGTAAGTTGATCGGCGCACTGTCGTAGAGATAACCCACGTCGAAAGTCGTAAAAAATCATCGCACAAAAATGTTCGCGATGTTTTTGGACAAGAGGCAATTTTCAACTTAATGACAACAAAAAAAATAGCACCCGACAAAACGTTCTGAGTACGTAAATCTTCAAATATTTCAACCTCTATAAGGAAAACGTCAGATATCGTGCAGTCTACGTAATACCGAACTATATAGAAGTACTAAGAAACAAATGATGCACACTTTAAAAAATTTTTAGCCGAACCCATTTTAATGTAACCAAGAGAAACATTAAATGTCCAAAAATGTTGGTCCATCGCATGCAAAACCATGATGACCCATAAAACCGACCGTAAAAATATTCGCATTTGTACAAAAATATTGTTTGAACAAGTTTCTTTTATTACACCTAGATTGCACTTGTAAAACTTGAATTTTTGAAGAATAATGTAAATATCTGGGTATCAGTATTTTTAAGATTATTAGATACAAAATATTTTCAATTCCAAGAAATACACCACAAGTGCTTAATGAGATTTTTATCGTGTTTAAACAAGACTTATGTTCCCATTGTCTTAAGTTTGTTGTTGGTAAATAGTAGTTCCGTGTTACCACCATTCGTGCAAAAGTGGAATGTGCATATGTGTAAAACAAACTAAAGAATCTCATTTGGGAAGCAAATCTTGTGACGATTTTATGTACAATGGATTTTAGAAGACCCACTTTATCTGCTATAAATCTAATACTCAGACGGCGGTGAGAGACCAAAATCGCTTTCATAGTAGCCATATCGTCGGAAGTGTGAGACGTTAATGGGCGTTTTACGCGTTGGACGCTTTTGAGTCCTCTTCCTTCTCTGGATGTTTTTTATCTCCTAAACTTTTATCCTTTCAATAAAGCGTTCTTTCGAACTGATAAGGTTGAGGCTGTCATATGTTCGCTATTGTACTCGATCGCCCCGCATCATCTCTAATGCGGGGCGATGTGGCAAGCACTGCGCCTTAGATTATTACCACTAGTTCCAAGTGAATTGAGTAGGCCATCCTCCAGCATTAGAGAGCTTGGGAAATGAACCCGGATCCGTTCGTACCTCAGCCTGTCCCTCAACCGCGGAACCGCGATGCCTATTTATATATATATATATATATATATATATATATATATATATATATATATATATATATTATCTTCTGTTTCACTTTATGCCACTTAATGCTGTATTTCTTGCTGCACTTTCATTTCTTCTATTTACGTTGTTCTTAAACTTTTTTTTCCTCCTTTTTATGATTTTGCCTCGAACACTCTTTTTACCATTTTATCTTTTCGTATCCTCATTATGTGTCCGCGCCATCTCAGTTTTCTTTGCTGTAGCTTGTATAAGTTTTGTTTTCAGGATTTCTCTAAAAGTATTGTTTCTTATCTCTTTTAGTTTTCTCATTTCTGAGCTTTAAATTTGGTTTATATGGTTCTTGTTTCGAACCCTTAAGTGAGGATTGAAGTGGCTACCTTCTTAAAAATCTCTATTTTTACTTTTTCAGTATTCTTTGCCAATAAGGTGTTCTTTACCGCATCTATTTCTTCGTCTATTCTTCCGTTTTGTAACATTTTTGTCCCTAGCTAATTAAACTTGTTTTAGTATTATTTCTTTCAATTTTTTCTGGTGTGTCTTTTCTACCCTACTTGCAATCGCCGTTCTTCTTTTGAATTTACTGATATTTATGTTAATTTATTTTAAGCTGTTGTTATAAATATTCAAGTTATTGTTCGTTATCCTTTCATATTTTGCAAAGATGATCATAACTTACGCATATAAAAATTTTGAAGATTTTAGATCTATCTTCTAATGTCCTATTTTTGAAAAACATCTTTCCCGTAGGTTTTCTGCACCATCGGAGCATCTATTTTGCTGGCTAATTTATAAACGATTTTATATTATATATTTTTTAAATTATTTTAATAGAAATATTAAATACCATAAATAATAATATGTTAATTCCACTCGGAATAATACTCATTTTATTTATATCTGATTTTGTGGTGTAGTATTTTCCTATTATTTTTAAGAATTAGATGTAAGTTTGCCTTATAAATAAATGATGATAGTATTATTCATAATTTTGTCAAAAGAATGCGTAAGATTTATTTTATTAACTCCGAGGTAATTTAAAATCTGTCTGAAGGACAATAAGTAAATGCGGTAACACTATAACAATAGAAACAAAAAACATATCGAGAAGGGCATCCAGTGATACGTGCCTCTACAAGTTACATCTTAAAAAGTCTTATTTTAATTTCCACTAACGAAGTCTACTTTGATTGCTGCTATTGGAATCTATTTGGAATATCCGAAGGTTTGAAGCGTTTGAGTCTACGTGTATCATTTGCTTCGTCAACAAGGTTACATGCTAGTTGGCTTGGATGCATTGATAACTTTTCACTGTAAGTCACACTAAGTTGTTTGGCAACTTCTTTAACCGTAGGAATTTGTAGGTCTCTTCTTAATGTCGCATTGGTCACAAACTAGGCGTAGGACCTTAGACTGGAAACTTTCTAATATTTCTATATTAGAATTTGCAGCAGATCCCCAGAGCTGCACTCCATAACTCCAGTACAGTTGCTTAAGTTTGATGTTCAGTTGCTTTTTTTTGTTTCTATGTGGGGTGTCCATATTAGCCTTCTGTGTAGGGTGATACCTAAATATTTAGCTTTTGTATCTTGAGGTATGGGTTGCTGGATAAGATAGATTGTTGGGCAAGTAGATCTTTTTGTAGTGAAAGTAACGTGTTCAGATTTTTGTTCATTTACCCCAATTTTCCAAGTTTTCAGCCATTTCTAATTTTCATGGTGTTTTATGGAAGTTTTATTATTAGGGATCTCTGTGATGCATCACGTGTGTCTGGAAGGTTGTATCATAGATGGAATAATCAGAATGCGTAGATAACTTTTGCTAGTAAAGTGCGTCTAGGAGATAAACATTGGTCTCCATTATGATGTATTAGGAAAGTTTTAAGTTCTTTGTTTTCACTTTGGACATAGTACTGCCTTTCGTTGTCATTCCAGATGCCGATTTTTAGTGAATTAGCCACTGTTGGTTTTGTTAATTAGCGCTGTGATAGTATTTAGAAGTGTGTCCATTCTTTCTGCCAGCTTTTGCACTATTTCTTCAAGCTTGGTTTTACGATCGTTATGTTGGGAAGAGGAAGGAGACAGCTGTTGTTGAACAGTTGGTATTAAATTACTTTGTAGTTTTTGTGAATAAGGGTTAGCTACTTGAGATGTTGAGGGAGGAGCGACACTATCGGTAACTTGCACATTGGGGGCGTTTTGTTGCATATGTATTTGTCTTTCTTTTAAAACCTTTTCTCTGAGAGAGGGATACAACCTCTGTTGCAACTGCTTCCGTACCCTACATCCTTTATAGCTAGCAGGGTGGTTCTCTCCACAATTATAGCATAACACTTCCTTTTTTTTCTTTCCATGTACAGTTGATTGTGAGATGACTACCTGCACATTTCACACATTTAGTTTGCTTGTAGCAGTAGTTTTTGGTATGTCCAAAGCCTTGACATTTTAAACATTGGGAGATTTCTCGTTTTTTATATGGCTGTTCAAAGTGTACAGTTGTGTGCATTATAAATTGTATTTTATAAATATCTTTGTTATTTTCCTTTTGTTCTAATTCTACAATAAAGGAGGACTTTGGGATTTTTGTGGTTTTATTATCATATTGCAATCTTTGTATACCTTGTGACCTTTGATTTCTAATTCTTTTTCGATATCGCCGATATCGGCAGACGAGTGTAATTCTTTTAGTACCACTTTGAAGCTTCTCTTATCTTTAATCTGGTAAATATAGCACTGTGTACCCTTTTTGAACAGCCCATCCATAATTATGGGGTACTTTTCAGTTTTTGAGGCTTGTATTTTAACTTGGTTGTTACTTAAAATTTTTAAAGTATAGTTATCAGCAGTTAATGTGTTCAATAAGTCTTGCAATGGAGCTATATTTTCAACCCCATTTACAAAAGGTGGTGCCTTAGTAATTTTTTCCTGTTGGTTATTAGACTCGCTGTCTGTGTCTTGTTCTTCAGTCAATGTTTCATATGAGTTTTTCGTGCTGACCGGCTTATTTAAACAGTAGTTTGGTGCAATTGCTTGCTTTTTATGCTATTATTTGCATCAGGATTAGCTCTCAGTTTTTTTTATACTCGACGGTTTTCCATTCTGGTTCAATTTGCATAGGTTCTTGTAAGGGTATGCTTGAATTTTGTATGTTAACAGGTTTCTGTATTTGAGTTATTGTGGGGTAGGTCGTTTAACTTGGGCCTTGAGGTGTGATAAAGCTTGGTTGCGGATAAAATGTTGTTTGCATTGGTGAAAGATGACTGCTTTGTTGAATTGTAGCTATGTTGGGTTGTTGTTGATATAAGTATTGTTGTGTATTTATATCTATGCACTGACCTGCATTGTTACTGTTGATTGCGGAAACATGATAGCACCTGGCCCGAGGGCCACCAGTAATTTCCTTAAAATCTTATGCAGTAGAAGCGTATGTAGATCTGTGATAGGAGCATAAGGCGACCTTGATCGCTTATCCCTTACACTTGCACTTGAACTCGGAGCACGAAAACAACGATGTTTATGCCTCGAAATTCAAACGGATACTGCGTAAGATAATCGACTGTAAATGTTTGTTTTTTTAGTTTAGGATGTATTTGTCCTTTAATTTTTTCTTAAAATTTATTCCAACAGCTGCTATTAACATTCTCAGAGAATACGTGCTTGCAAATAAACCTGTCTCAAACAGATGGAAATAGTTGTAGAAAGTAGGAGAGAAATAGAGAAGGTCGGTAAAATCAATATTTGCCTAACTAAAAAACTGTCACGTACCGGTACTGCTAAAGCTAATTAAAAAATTCAAGTAAAAGTTGCTTTTAATTTTTTCTTTTTTCTAAGGCAGCAATAACCTGCATGTTGTATGGTATCTAAGTATCCAATTCGGAGATAGTTTATGGGTCTTATTCTACAACATAATAAATATAAAATAATATAAGTGGGATAAAACCTATAATAATTTAAAAGTATAACGTACAACTGCCAGTGATGAATATAGCATTGGGGTGTAAAGTTATTAGGTTATTATTCTAGTATTCATAAGGATAATTAATGTAACAAAATGTTTAGAACGTATAAATTTAATGACTTACTGTAGATATTGCTGAGTACTTGTAATTTATAGTTAATATATATTTTACTTTACCGTAGTGCAGCAATAAGAAACAACCACAAATGCATTGTTTTGTTCAAAAATTTCTAACTAATTTTTTAAGATAATTCTGTAACTTTTACTTTTGTAACTTTTAACTGTGAAATTTTACAACAAAGGCATTCAATAAAAACCGAATTTTGAAAATAATTATTTAATTATTGATAAACGGAAAGCATATCATCGATATATCTATAACAAAAAAGTCCCTTCGGAAATCATCATACGTAATTTTATTTTTCGTTTTTAAGGACAGAACTCTGTGATTTTATTTGATTCGGAAGATCGTAACACAAATATACAGCGTATAAATGAAAGTGTTCAGAAAAACCCAAAAAATCAGCTCGCAGAATTATTAGTGCAATTGGGGCTTTCTAGAACTCCACTTAGGCGTATTTTAAGACACTTTCGTTGTTTTTATTACAAGATCTAGTTTATTCAGTAACTGTTATAACTGGATTGTGAACAGCGTTTGACCTTTATCATCTGGTTTCAAGAGCTTCTTAGAGAAGAAGAAAATTACCTACACTGTCTAACTCATTTGTATAAAAACGATTTTGTCGATACTTAAAACCTTAAAATCTGAGGTACGCATAATCCAAGAATTATTCACCAGCGCCACCTAAATCTTATTACATGTGCATTGTGATGTGAGAAACACTCGATAAAATTAATGGTCTATACTTTTTCCATAATGAAGTTGGCAATGTTGACAACTGTTACTGTCTAAGATTAAGAATAAGATGAAGCCTCATTCATACAGTAGGACTAACAATTGTTAAGACAAGCTTTTGGAAAACGATTAATTTTAAAAGAGAAGAAATTGAGTACTTGCTTAGAACTTTCTCTTTATCCCACAGTGGCTAAGATTTGTTTACCGGATTACTTGAAAGAGAAAGTGTACCAAAACAAACCTTGAATTCTACAGTAACTAAATGTGAAGGCTTTCAGGGTCGGTGTTTTGAAGCACCGTGAGATTGATTCTCGGGTTGTTAAACCGAGGTCGGAGTTTGAAAGCTCTTGATGTTTTGTCTACAATTGCGGCAGATGTCGTCAGAATAAAATTTTCTAAATTAAGTTATTGACCTCTAGGCTTTCGCTTTTATACTCGTACGCGTGTGGTAGGAATAATAGTGGAGGTTGTTGCTGGCCTCACTGGGTTAGTGGCTGACGTAAATTGGGTCATTGCAAGTAACATCTCGGCAATTGTTGACGTCACTCGCTTTTTCGCAGCATAATTTTTTGCCATTTAATATCTGTGAACCAGTTACCATTATCATCATTATTATTGCCTATATTAATCTATTTTGGATGTAGACCTCTCTCTATAAATACTATACCGCTATATATACTAGTTTCCGCTTTTTATATCCAATTGAAGTTAGCCACACTTCTGATGTAAACTGTCTATCTCATAAAGAGTCTTCCTCTAAGTATTTTTTCTTGTCTTGATTTTTACTGCACTAGCTTTTCGTCCATCTGCCGCCTTCCAATCTCGCCATGTAGTCTGCCTATCAAAATTTTTGTTTTAATATTATTTCACTTTTGTTGTTGACCTTATCCACTCATCTGTCTTTAGATCTCTCAACGATACTCCTATCATTGACCTTTCTATAGATTTCGGTGTTTTAATTAACTCTTTTTTATGTTTTTTTGAAAGATTTCGTCGCATAAGTCAGTGGAAGCATGAAATTTTGATTAATACATTTGGTTTTCAATTTTTGATTTAATTTATCTCTTGAAATAGTGTTTCTAGTTAATAAATACTGCCCAAACTTAGTTTAATTCTTTGATTTAGTACTTATTCTTAATAGTGTTTTGTTAACCATATATTTGACCTAAATATATATTGGCTATCAACGTCTTCTATAATCTTGTACAATTATTCGTAAATGTCTATATTTTTATTTTTATAATTTTTGTTTTTTCAATGTTGATTTTGAGTGCTAACTCTCTTGACGTTTGTTGCAAATATGTAATAATTTCCTGCAAGTCTTTGATGTTATCTGCTATTAATAGGTGTCATCTGCAAATGCTTCCGTTTCGATCGATTTCTCGTTAAAGATTTTGAATGTATCTTCCAAACACAGACCAAATAATTTAGGCGAGATAGTATCTTCTTGTCTTACACTTCTTCATTCTTATTTTGTTTGTTTTTGCGAGTGTTTTAATTGGTAATGTTGGATTTTGATAAATATACGTACTTCGAATATAATTTGTGTATTTATGATTTATGTTGCTATTTTGTAGGGAATTCAAGTACAAGCCTTACAATCGAATTATTTTAATATTTAGGCAATTACAACCCGCTTTTAAATTTATTAAATTTCTAGTGCCTTTCTGTATAACATTGGGTAATAGTTCCTACAATTAGACAAAACTTGAGTTTCCTCAAACTTTATCTCGTGGCCTGATGTTCAAAGGTATGATTTTTGGTTAATTGAGGCGTAGGTGTCGGTGTTTTTATTTTAGTGATAATCGTACAGCCCCAGTCGCAATATACACCTATCCACTCGAGCAAAGTATGCAGTATACCCCTGGTGCATCTTGTGGATATCTTGTGTTTTGGGTTGGTCGAAGCAAGTTTCCTATTTTGGTTGTAGTAGTATGAGGTTGGAGAAAAAGTTTTGTCATATAAAAAATTTCATTTTTATGAACAAATTTATTTAGAAACAACTACTCCTTAAAATAAATGCTATTCTTTATGACGTTTTGCCACCGATCTACAAGCAATCAGAACTGGTTGAAGTACCACTTCGCCGGCTTTGAATCGAAATACTTCTGACACGCTTCATCAACTTCATCGAAAGTTCGTTTGGATTTTGTTAAGTTAAGCTGTTGAAGACATTGCAAGTCTCTGTCATCCAGAACAGATGATCGGCCGGAGGGTGGTTGATCATCCAGACCGAGGTCGTCAGAATCAAACTTTTTGTACCATTTGCCACTGTTATGTAACTTACTATTCCTTTGCATTCTTTATCAAATTTTTTTTTTAGCTTTATCTCGATAGTAGTTATTCCTGCCACTAATCATGTATAAGGATTCTAAGTTTACCTTTGTCCGTCTAAAATCAAGGAAGAAGCTAGCTAACTGGGATATTATAAACACAAAGCAGTAACAATAATTGCACAAAAATTAAATTTTTCGCAAGTGTGACAAAAAGTTTTCCTCAACCTAGTATAGATAAATGGTTTTTACTTTGTCTCTATTTAAAATTTTTTCTATCCAGTTTGTGTCTCTGTTAATATAAATTAAAAAAGCTTTGCTTACAGTAATGGATTCCGGTTATGTTTTGCGTGCGCATCTATTAAATTTTATTACTTTTTATCTCTATCTTTGAGTAGCTATTTTTTTATGGCTTAATACATGTGTTTTATTTTCTTATTCAAAAACTGAGGTTGACGTATTCGCCGTGTTCGATTTACCTAAGTATTCACAGCCGTTCTTGTTACTTGAATGGTGATTTGAGTGCTTGTGGACGTCTAGGAAAGCAATTTTATTGTTTGATTTAACTTTCATGATAAATTCTATACTTGGGAGTATCGAATTAAGGTGTTTAAGAAACTACGGTCATTTCTCCTTGCTTTGTATTAATATCACAAACTTATCATCGATATATCTCAGCCATATTGCGGGTTTTAATAGTGCAATGTTACTGGCGATTTTTTTAAATGTCTTCATGTAGTGCTTGACCTGCAGGCCAAATTAGGTGAGGGTAATTAGATATGGCAAAAACTAGCAAACAGCAGTAGGTCTGTTATTAGCAAGTGATGACGGAAATAAAATAAATTGGTATGTTATTACTTAGCACATTTATAGGATGGTTAGAATGGCAACATAACTGCATATGTGGAAAGCAACGGAAAATTATCACATATTACTCTTTTATTAAGAACAATTATAGCAGGGAACAAAAATAAAATAGCCTTGCGTCCTGGATAGAACTTGGATGTCCACAAGGTACTAAAAACCTCCCAACCTGCTAGGCTCGCTACTTAGAATGTAAGAAGCCTATTTCAAATGGAAAGGTTCTATAATACTAAAAAAGATAAGACGAATAATTATTGATATACTTGGTCTAAGTAAAGTGAGATGCGCAAATAATTATTAACAAGAACGGTGTAATACCGTAAAGGAAACTTTCTACAGCGGTGAGAAATCGTAACGGTCACTTCGGGTTGCCGTTAACCGATTTGGCTGAAAATTAATCCCATGAAATGTACTGACCTAAGATGTGTGTATGTCAAGTTTGAGGTGAATCTGTTGGATAGAACGGAAGTCATCTTGTCTCCAGACACACAGACAGACAGACAGGATGATAATCTCATTAAATTTCTACTATAAGCTCCGCTATAAAAAGTTAATAAAGGAGGAACAATATACTATTCTGTTGATAACGGTATAAAAAAACCAGCGTGGTGTTGCAATATTAATGTCATCAAATTTTAAACAATATGTTAATAATTAGCTTCATTTTTGAAGCAGAATAATAATGCTTCAATATAATTTTTCTAAGATCAAAATTAATATCATACAAGCATAGGCCCCCAACAGCAGGAGTGAGAAAAGAGGCGTAAAAGTATTTTAAAATGACCTAAATAAAGTTCTAGAATTAATCCGCAAACATGACATGAACATAATTCTTGGTGATTTCAATGCCAAAGTCGGTAAGCAACGTGGTCAAGATATTGTGGGTGATTTTTGAACAGGCAAAAAAGGGGCGCAAGCGTCTAATTCAGTTCTTTTAAGAGCAAAATCTAATAATTATGAATACATGATTTAAGATTTTAAATCGTTGATTATATACCTGACAACCTCCTACCGATACCCCAGATCACATAATTCGAAACCAGATAGATTATGTTATAGTAAACAAGCGATTTCGAAACCCTTCTAAGGCAGTAAAAACTTATCATGGGGCTAACGTAGCTCCCGATCACAACTCGGTAGTTGCCAACAGCAGAATCAAGTTACAAAGAGCACAAAAGCCTTATAGTAACTAGTTTAACACGAACAAAATGCGGACGTGGAACTCCTTTTCCACCAATTTCGGGGGCTTCTATACATAAACAAAAAAATTTTCCGCAATTTCCGGTCAAACCGGTCTCGAGATTTTCCGATCAAGCTGATTTTTGGCGTCTAAAATTGATTTACGGTTCTTAATTAAATACTGAAAACGTTATGTCTCTATCTATCACAGATCAAAAATTGTAAGTCGTGATAGATATCAGAAATGGCAGAAATAGAAGCCGGTCTCCAGCTTGGAAGCTGCCTTGATCAAAAGTTATAAGGAATGACATATTGGAAGCTGGGTCTACTAAAAACCCTTATTGCATTGTTGCAGGACATTACACCCATGCCAGCTCGCGGATGTGAATCCGGTAGGCCATAACCTTTCGAATGATACCCCCCTTATGTCTTTAGGTTCAGTAGTCCTCGAGATAAAAGTTGAGATGGACATACAGACGTCCGCACCGATTTCATTAGGCTTTCCTTTTAGGTATAGAAGCCTAAAATACTGACGTGTTTGAGAAAGTATGAGAGAGACATTATAATATTAATGACAACAAATATTTGTAATTATATATTAAAAACAGAAAAAAAAGCAAAAACAAAAACAAAAAATGATGACTAATCAGATATTTGACATGATAGAAGAGCGTAAAATCAAATATCTTTAAACCACAATGAGAAGGTCCCCAGTTCCCGGCCGTGTGAGAAGCATTGGTTGCTAATGGACTCTATATAAGAAAATTAAAAAGAAATAAAAAAGCGAAAAATAACGGATTACAAATTATAGAACATTTAGCAAAATTATATGATGAATACAACTTGCATAAACAAGTTAGAGAATTAAGTGGTAAAATGTGTAACAACCGAAGCATACTAACGAAAAACACAAAAGGTGAAACTCATATCGATAGAAGACAAACTAGACGAATGGAAAGTTTATAAAGAAACTCTTTTTGAGAACAATAGAGGTGACACACCAGTAACGGATGTTAAGCATGACATTATATTAGAGATAACAAAGGAAGAAATGGTGCAAGTAGTAAATTATTAAAAACAGGTAAAGTCTTGGGACCAGATGAGGTACCTATAGAAATAATTAAACTGATAGGCGACAAAAACATCACAATTTTAGTAAATTTATTTAACCACATCTATAAAACAGCCATAATCTCAAAAGACTAGTTACACTCTGTACTTGTTACGCTGCCAAAAATAAATAAACCTAGACAGTGCAAACATTTTTGTAGAGTAAATCTGATTAACCACATTTCCTGAAAATTATACATATATATGCAAAATTTATATAAAAATCGAAGAACAACTTGCAAAACAACTGTATGGTTTTCTTGATAGATTAGGTACACGTGAGCCCTCATCATTTACAGAAATATTATTGAAAAGATGCGGCAACGTAAATAAAGATGTTTATCTACACTTTATTGAATACTAAAAGACTTCTGACAAAGTCAAACACAACAAACATCTAGAAATACTGATTAAATATCCAATTAGATAAAACTGACATTCGTATAATAACCAATTTGTACTGGAACCAAAAGGTAAGTGTATGGGTAAATGGACGTAATACTGCGAAGATAAATATTAAATGCGGGGTGCGACAGTAGTGTATGTTGTCTCTTCTGCTTTTTAATATTCTTTAGGGGAAAATGTTTAGACATGCTTTCGGAAAGTACACTAATGGAATACTTACAAATAGGAGGAAGTATAACTTTAATAAGATACACAGATGACACAGTGTTATTATCGAAATCATTACTAGGCTTACAAAAAACCCATTTTCCACCATTGGTGATAAATTTGGTCTTTTTATAAACATTAAAAAGACAAAATCAATAGTAATGAGTAGAAGCCCCAATGCATCCCAAACAATATTTTGTCATAATAACCAGATAATAAAAATGTATCATAATATCGCTATTTGGGAGCGTGGGTTAATGACCAACGTGAAAGCTCACAGGAGGTTAAAGTTGATAGAAGCTGATAGAAATGGTCCGGGCAGCATTTATGAAAATGAGAACAATATTATGCTTACATCAGATTTATCTAAAAATTCGAATTAGGCTACTGAGATGCTATGTGTATTCTGTATTGTTTTATGGAATAAAAACATGGAACTTAATAAAATCGGCAATAAAAATAATGAAAGCTTTTTAAATGTAGTCTTATAGAAAAATGCTTTGTATTCTACAGTTACATAAAGTCAGCGGTAAGAAAGTACTGGAACAGATGCAAAAAGAACCAGAATGCATTGAAAAAATTCAAATAACCAAATTACAATATCTTGGACATATTATACGACAACCTGAATACAGATTGCCGCAATTGGTCTTGTCACAAAAAGTTGAAGATTGCTAACCACCAAAGCGCACGCGCATATCCTGGTTAAAGAACTTAAAGGACTGGTAGGGACAAACATCTACACAGTTATTTAGAACTGCCATCTTCAACATCATGATTGCAAACATTCTTCTCCAAAGAGTACGAATATGAAGAAGAAGACGTAGAAGAAGTACTTGGCGATTACCGGGCTGAGTGGGGAGGAACAAAAATACGGAGTAGCAACAGGAAGTTATATTGAGACTACTGGTTGTACGATTACCATCAGAATAAAAGAGTTCTAGGGACATCTCCGCCACAACCCAAAAATGAGCCGTTTCAAAATACTTTGGAAAATTCTGGCCCCTAGAGTTTGGACAAACCCAAGTTTTATCTAATTGAAATATAAAAATAATTTTAACCAATATGACGGATTTTATATATCTGAATCTTAATCTACCGCCGAGATGTTATCTGCAGTGACCTGATTTACGTCGGCAACTAACCCGGTGATGCAAACACCGCGTTCTTTGTTGCAACAGCCTCCTACCACCATCTTACAATAACTTAGATTTTAGAAAATTTTTTTCTGAAGACTTCTGTCGTAGAACAAACCCAGCAATTTATGGATAATATACATGCATAAAAGCTGAAATTCGGACAATACCGCGGGTAATACTTGGAGCTGTTATGAAGAAGGCCTTAGAAAGGTTTTGTTTTGTGCGAAACTAGAATTAGAAAAAAAAAATGCATTAAGTTACTTGCTACATTTAGTTAAAAAATCCATTAATTAATTTACATTTTAGTAAACAAAATTAAAAATGTTGAAAAATAAAAACGAAAACTTTTGACCCACCATGTATTAGCTGGGCTTTTATATAGTATATGATTATTAGAGCCAAAACACAAAGATTCTTAGATACACTATAAAATAATGTGAAAGCAAATTAAATTAATTTTTCTTTCAAAATCATGCTATCAGAAACATTTGATATATTAGGGGTAATGGATATAACTAGTTTTCGGGAATAAAGTAAATTAGATATTGGCGCCTTGCCTGTAGTAGTGCAAGAATTTTTTTCGTGTACAAAATTTGTGATGATAAGTTTATTAGAATAATTTAGTTGAAGATCAATATGGATTGGTGTATTAAGATTTCAACAATGTACGATTTAAAGATTAAGTTTGTATTACTACTTACTCATTTACTTACACACTTTTACTGTTACTATAAGAAACGTCTCTAATTGATTTTTAAATGTCGATATTTCAAAACCAATTTTCAATGGCTAAAATAATGCCTCAATATTGACCTCACCTATTAAGAAATTGTTGTTTCTTATAATTTCTTTTTACCTAAAAGCCAAACTAATAATAAAAAGTTGTTGTCTTATGTTAAACAAATTTTTAAAATAAAAATTAATAACTATTTATAAGTTCACATATATACACATATTTTTTAAATGTTTCTGATAACTTTTTAAAAATCTAATCTCAAACTAATTTTTTATTTTTAACGATGGGGGTAAATCACTACTGCCAGATTTTTTAATTACATTTACTGGACTACGGTAATCCTGGGATTCTACCGTTTGATATTCAGCCAGGTAAATTGCGAATACGCGCGCCGCTCGGAAGCATCGGCCGGCTGCCGCCGTCCCGCGGCCCCCGACCGCCGGATCCGCGTATGGCATTTCTAAAGGGCGCCCCTATCCTAAAGTATTCCGTGGATAACAGCTGCGATTCAACACATGAACCCCTCTTAGGAGGGGTTTGTTTGTACTGGTCTCGTGCCGGCGTGCAAAAGTTAGGCGGCAAACGGTGCCGTAGTTCGGTCCGTTCCTCCGACCCGCACGCGACAAACATGTAATAAGTCCAATTGCGAGCGCGCCGCAATAATTGTGTCCGGCTCTGTGAACGTCAGTCAATTTAAGTGTCTTCATTTCGTGGCTCGGCGGGAGTCGCTGCAGGTCAACAAGATGCGTGCGTTTAACCGAAAACCGTAACCGCGCTTTCATCTATGGACGAATTGCGCGGTGCTGTGACTGTCTTCGAATCGAGCACCAACGACTTCCTTGTGGTGGTTATGAGTGCAAACGTAGTGCCGCGCAACAAAGGTCTTGACATAACCTCATCGAGTGGTACTGTTTTAAGAACCGGGCAAACGTTCAAAGGTGACGTGGCAGTGATGGATACGGCTCGGAAGAAAGGGAAGGCCAAAGAGTCGGTGCCTCCTCCGCCAGCCGTGGCCAGGAGAAACGCGCGAGAACGCAATAGAGTGAAGCAGGTTAACAACGGCTTCGCCAACTTGAGGCAGCACATCCCGAATTTCATAGCGGCTGGTTTCGAGTCGGGAAGAAACGGCAACAAAAAGCTCAGCAAGGTGGAGACGCTGCGAATGGCCGTTGAGTACATCAGGAGCCTGGAGGAGCTGCTGTCCGACTCAACAGCGCCAACATACCAGGCAGACGCGCTACCTAACCCGCCCTATTCGTCCGTTACGTCTCCTTCCAGCGAGGACGATAACGCGTCGAACATTTCAGCGCCTCCAACTCCTCATCAGTATCTCAAAGTAGAGTCTAGCGATGGCTACCAGATTGTGCCTTTACATTTGCTGCAAAGCAACACACATTTGAAGGTGAAGATGGAGAACGCCGACGTGACGGAGTTGAAGAGGGAAGCAAGTACTCCGCTGTCGCCGGGAATTTACAGCGACAGCTCGCTCTCTCCAGGAGTGGAGCTGCAGGAGTTCATTCCGGTCTTCAACATCGACGAGCTGTCGTCCTCTCCGCCCACTATTAAGATAGAAGACAATTGTGATACCGCGAGCGAAGAAATGAGGATTCTTTGTCGCAACTTAATTATGCTCCAGGCTGATACCCAAGAGGATATCGCCAAACAGGCTCTAAACGTAAACGAATTGATCTCATGGTGAAATTGAAAAGGTAAGTAATCAAAAGTTTTAAAAAGTAAAGTAGTTCGAATTTTTTAAATATCAAATATACTGAATGTCAAAGTAGTTTTGACACATAGATGAAAATTATTAGATAAATAGCGTTTTGTTTACATGCATATATGGGAAAATTACTTTTTTAAATCACATTTACATAACGTTTACTAAAATTTTAGATTTTAATGTCACATGTTTTTTTTTTTATAATAGCTTTGAAATAGATAGTTCAGTTACAGCAACAATAATAAGTAGTGTAGTATAAAATTTCTTATAACTATTGACAAATACAACGATTTAATCTTTTAAAGAAATGCGTATTTTACTTAATTGTTAACAGTTAAAAAAACATCACAGCGATGACAATGTCTTTTTAATTATTTACTTAAGTTTTTGAAATAGAAACATTTTATTACAGCAAGACTTATTGCATGTATCTATAGATATACTTACAGACTGAAAGGGAGAAAAATTTACTGAAATTTTTGCGTCCTTATATTCAAATCTTATACTCCTTATTAATTTCTTCCAATATCCGCTTCTATTGCTTAATTCAACCAGACACATTTTCTTGGATAGTATCAAGAATATTAAGATTTTGGATGTAGACCATACATAAAATAAGTTTGTTATGTTCAACAAGAATATGATGAGAATGCGTTTATAACGTGGTCAAGAAGTAATGTCAGGAATTATAGTCTTACTTGAAAAAAAGTTTTAAATTTCTAAAGTATCTTCAAATATATGACACTTCTATTGGATTGACCAAAAGTTATATATCTATTTCCAATTTGTTTTGTTACTGTTTTACAAACATTTACTATAAATTAGGTGGTAACAATATTTAAAAATTAATGTATTAATTAGATAGCAAAAGCTTATATGATTGTTGTTTTTGCTATAGATTTAGTATAACTATCTTAAAATATAATCCGATTTGAAGATAAGTTTCTTTATATTAAACTTATAGAGAACAGAATAAGTAAGCTTGGATTACAATATCTTTGCACTTGAGCAACCTGCCAAGTGTTTATACCAACTGAAATTAATAATAGTATTTGATCATTACATGTGCCAAAAGTAATAGGTGTATAAATAAGTTCTCAGCTTTTTCTGTAAAATTAAAGTTTTATTCAAAAACAAACAAAAAAAGCTTAAGTATCAAAGTATGGTCCGTTGGCATCGATGACCTTTTGCCATCTTTCGGGTAGCTTGCGAATTCCCTGGTGACAGAAGCTCACCGGCTTCGAGACGATAAAATTATCGATGCATTTTCGGACTTCTTCTTCTGTTTTGAAGTGCGTATCAGCCAAGTGATGCTGTAACGACCGGAATAAATGATAATCGGAAGGGGCCATGTCTGGGCTATACGCCGCATGTGGGAGAAGTTCCCAGCCTAACGCGTCTGCAACTCATCCGAGTCAAATGTTTGAGGGCGTCCAGCGCGTGGTAGATCTTCAAGACTAAATTCTCCTCCGCGAAATCTTTGGTACCACTTTTTGCACGTTGCATGACTTACAGCATTCTCAACATATGCAGCACAAATCATTTCGGTGGTTTCAGCAGCGTTTTTTTTAAGATAAAACGCAAAGTGGATAGAAAATCGAATCTGCTCTTTTGTGATTACCATCGTGAACACAGTTGATTATTGAGGTTATGCGCATCAAACGCCAAATCGCATGATGTTTCAAAAGACCAAATGCCATTGCTTTAAAACCGCAAGAGGGCGTACTAATACGTTACATGTAAACGGGTATTTGCATCCTGTGAAATCTAAAGCTGAAAACTTATTTATACACCTGTTATTTATTATATAATATTTTGATACCATATAGAACCCTTGTTGTTATCCAACAATTTTGTTTTCTTATTCTTTATGTCATGTGATTGCATATAACTATGATTAATTTGTAAATAGTATCAATTCAAAAATTATAATTTTAAAGATGGTGAATTTTTTACCAGTGCAAGAAACAAGTTTTAGATTAATATACATATTTATCGAAATAAGTTCAGATATATCGAACATTACTAATATGTTTATTAAAATATTATTTGCCAATCTTTTAGAAACATTTAGGACTGCAACTGTATCGTAGTAAGAATATTATTCAAAATAGTAATGGTGATAAGCCTTATTCTAAATTTATTTTGATGTTGCAGTTTTCCAAAAATTAAAAATATAAAATTTTATGTTGAATTTGATTAAAACTGGGCAAGGGACATAAAGTGGCTTATTAAATTTTTAGCTCTTTAACATCTCTTGGAGTCAAAAATATTTTGACTCACTAATATAAGTGATACCTTTTTTAATTCTCAATCGGTGAGTACATGCATGCGTGTGGTTGCGTGTGGTGTGCGTGTATATGCGCTCGCGCGCAGAAGATAGTGGAAGGGGAAGAAATGAGGAAAGAAGGAATGAGAGAAAAAAGAAAGATAGAGAGGGAAAAAGAGATAAAGGTAAATATTGGATTGTTAAGTAACAATTTTAAACCTTTCAAATTTTTAAACTCAATAAACAATAAAAATAACATTAAAATGCAATAAAAATTGAATTTATTGACACAAAATGTAGCACAATTAAGAGTAAACAGTGTTGAAAGTTATATCATATAACTATCCTTATGTGTGTCATTATATTTATGATAGAGGCTCTTGTGCATGACCATAGGCATCTCGGAAGCATCTTGGCAGATCTAATGATTATTTTGGCCATTCACCTTCCGGTCGTGAATAAAGTTTTTTTGTCCGAGAAGAATCTCAAGAAGCCAATCCTGTCGTGATTGATGTTATTTAGCAGTGCTTAGGCTTTTAGTTTCCTGCCCATCTTACTAAAAGTTTAGTGAGAAATTTTAATCCTAACCGTTTTTGAAAGCCTTAAATATTTTCAAAGTACCACTTAAAATTTTTCACTTATTAGCCATAATGTTATATTGATATTACAAATTATGTTGAATGTTGCATATTTTGTTTGTAATGAATAGATTGTTCATTGAGATTACACTGTAAGGTGATTTTTACAAAAGAAATATTAATTACGAAAAGCACAAAATTGTTATTAATACAAATATAATAAAGTGCGTAACTTCAGTACGCTAAATATCTGAAATTTAGTTGGAAACCGAAGAGTATTGCTGTTCTGGACCATAGACTACAGCAAGATTAAAAGATTCAAGTTTAGATGAATGAACTTTTAAAAAAAGAAACAAATGGAAAACCGTTAAATGTTATGGCAATGTGTCCAAAGTTTTATTTAACGTTATTACAGTTACATTTTGCATTTTTTCTGTTATATCGGTATCGGCAACTTTCTGTTTGATAAAAATTAAAATATCTTTTTGCTTCTATAACAGCCATTACAATGAATATGCCTACGTTAACGACTATAATGACCCAGTGAGTACAGCCCTGCTTTTAGACAACGAAATTGAGGTTGCTGTATCAGATGGCGAGTATAGCAAAAAGTAGCAAAACTTTTGGTAACTATTTAAGAGGCTTATAAACTTGCCAAGCAACTGTTAGGGTTGTTTCTAGTGAACGAAGGCAATAACATCAAACTGTAGCATATACATGTTTAAAATAGAAGGAAATACAGGAGCGACGCTAAACTACGTTTAAACAAATAAAAGGAAGTTAATAAACTTGTATTACAAGTTTTATATTTTACCTTTAATTTACAATTTTATTTTTAAATTTTATTATTTATACCGTATTTATTAAAACAAAAAATACAAGATTATATAGAGGGTAAAATTGTGTAAGATTGGTCAAAAGTAGTCCATTTTTATTTGAAATTACGAAAGCAAACAAAAAAATATCATGAGAGACTAATGTACGTAATTAGTATTTTAGTACGTACCAGTTTTATTGAAGGACGCATCTATTACTGTAGAAATGTACACATATTGTAGACCATTAACATTTAACGTTCTAAGTAAAACATTGGAAAAGCAAAATTAACTGGCTGTTTTGTTTGATAAAAACAGTACATTGTCTATAATAAGTATTTAAACGGCTTTGTTGCTTAGGTAAGATTATATGTATTTTATTAATTTTGCTACGAGTTTTTAGCTTTATTATAAATAACATTCTGAAAGTTTCAATTTTAGTTATAACTGTGGTAGAAACAAAAACCATTAAACATCAAGAATATCATTTAGAAAAAATTAAATAGATTGCAAGACATTATTATTTTAATTGTTGGTAATTATGAAAGACAGCCGAATTATTATCCCTTGTCGGAAGTAAAAACAAATGCTCAATTATTTTTATTGATTGAGGAGACTACCCATCAGGCACCAGAGTGTTCCGGGAATGGAACCCAGGCCCGGTTGCACTGCAGCGACGCACTGGCTTAAGTAAAATAACGTATGATTTTGTTTTGGAAGGGAGAAAATAGAAATCGGTTTAATCCCAGATAATCTATTAAAGACATTTTGAAATTTTTAATTGTTGAGAAGAAATAAGTTTTCATTTAAGGTTTCGAAAATTTTATCTTTTTCTAAATAACTAATGTAAAAATATGCAACCACAATTTAAGGATAATTAAATTATATCTAGTAATGTAAATGAAAATAACAGTTATTATAAAATTTTGTAACGTTCGGGCACATTTTTGTACTTTTTCTAGAAATCTGCAGATATGATTGACACCATCTTGCGGAATATCATGAATAATATTGGACTATCTTCTTTATTTTGATTGTCATGATAATAAACACGCAATGGTACAATAGTAAAGTTTGAAGCACAGGAAAAAATATTTTATTATTATATTTTGTTGAACAACTAGCATCGTATATTCAGGTCAACACTTTTCACTTTTTACAATATTTTTGTAATATTGGATGGCTAGACGTCCTTATGTTCTCTTTTTGCGTTTTGACAATATTTTGCATAGTTACTTTGTAATAATTACTTACTACAGTATAGATTATTTGTTGGGCCTCCTGTTTAGTGTTCTTAACACGATTAGAAGATTTAATAGACATTTATTGATTATAGTTTTTTAAAATAATGTATTATAAATGATTTTCAACACAAGATCTGATTTCCTCGGTATATTTATATATTGTAGGAATAGCTATATGATGATTCACACAAGATATATACCTTGAAATCAAGCAGCAGTAGAGCATAGGCTCGTCAATATTAAATATTTTAAGGAAAATGTCATACCGTTAAAATTTATTTTTAAATAAAATTAAGAAACTTTAGCAATTCTTGACTATTTCCGTTTTTGGTTCTTGGATGAATAAAGTGTTTGACTGTATTAAATAATTTTACTCGTGGTTAAAAAGATTGAAGCTTTTATGTATTCAATTATAAACTAGTAATTATTTTCTAGAGGAAAGCTTGCAACTACTAGTCTAAATCAATCTTAGGAATGGATAAAGATGTTTTACTTAATACGAGTAGCATGTATATTTTCTACATTAATATGCTTGATTAGATAATTATGGTTTCTAAGAAAAACTAGCACGGAGTCGCTTCTTGTCTTCTAATTGTCTCCAAAAAACTTATTTGATTTCTAACAGTAACTAGTAGTTTATTGTATCGAATACCTAGATACTAATAAAAGGTGTCCCAAAATTAACGCAAGATTTAATTAAACAGAAAACACAGTTTTTAGTCTTTTGGTTGTAATTTTTTTATTGAATCATAAAGTTCATAGGATAGTGTTATTTATGGAATAACACATCGGGCAAATGGCCTCCACGCCTTTGCATACACATACGCACTCGTTTGTCGAAATTTTCCATGACCATTCTGCATAAATGTGGCTGAATTTCGTTGATGCAACATTGAATCTCCTCCTTTAATGCACGCGTGGTTGTGGGCTTGTTGACATAGACCTGTGATTTTAAATGACCCCATAAAAAGAAATCTAATGGTGTTAAATCACACGATCTAGGGGGCCAATTCTGATCACCGAAACGAGAGAGTACACGACTTGGAAATGTCTCATGCATTAATTGAAGTGTTTCACGGACTGTATGGCATGTGGCACCGTCTTGTTGAAACCACATATTGGCCACATCAATATCATCCAATTTCGGCAAAAAGAACTGTGTTATCATGTCGCGATATCGAGCACCAGTAACAGTCACTGCTTGACCAGCCTCATTTTCAAAAAGTATGGTCCAATTATGCCTCCAGCCCAAAATCCACACCAAACAGAGACACGTTGTGGATGCATTTGTTTTCGACAATCACATGTGGTTCTCAGAACCCCAAAAGCGGCAATTTGGCGATTAACAAACCCATCAAGTGAAAATGTGCTTCGTCGCTTAGGATGATTTTGCTCGAAAAATCAGCATCCATTAATGCTCAATAATCCATTCAACAAACTTTGCTGTGCATGGTCATTAGGTTCGTTGTTGTTAATTGAATTTTGTAAGCATGGAGACACAGACCATTAGTGAGTATACGCTGTGAACTTTTTGAAATTTGCAATTTGTCCACGACGCCGAATAGAGGTTCCTGGATTGTCACCGACACTCTCACGCACTGCTTCGATGTTGACATTTGAATGGCTTGTTTTTGGACCACCAGTGTGTATGGTGTCTCCAACGGATCCTGTCTCTCTGAATTTTTCAATTAATCTCTTCACAGTTGACGAAATGAAAACACTATTCCGACCATATTTTGTATGAAATTTTCGAACAGCGACCGCCAAGCTTTCATTATTTTTGAAATATTGTTCAATAATGAAGACACGTTGTTCTACCGTGTAACGCTCCATTTTTACTAACCCTAAACTGTCAGCTGTCGATTTGTTTTCGTTTTAGGGTTGTCAACACTTTACTGCATAAATGGCGGCAAATTTAAATCTTGCGTTAATTCTGGGACACCCTTTATTAGGTACAGTAGTTAGCAAGACTGATAATACATAGTTATTGTTTTACTTGGCACCGACTTCAAAATTATAAGATATTGAATAGTTGCAGATTAATTAAACTAAAATAAGTATTAATTTGTAGTAAGTAAATTTATTTTATACTTTTTTAGTTTCCTTTTGTTACTTTTCAAGTTGTTGTTTTTTTGCTAAAAATTGTTTATATGCTAAGTAAGTATTTATTAAGGAAGGTGAATACTATTAGATTATCGCTCATCAAACAAGCTTCAACTAACGACAATTTTAAATTGATCGAAAAGCTTTATTAGATAAAAACTTACACAATTACAGCACATTTTCATACAATATTACTTTTTAAATAAACGTCAACTAAATTTGTCCCTTTTTCTACAAAACTATCTGCTGCAAATATGTGCACTTCATTTATTTAAGTTTAAAATTTGACAAGTTAACGTGTTCCCCGCGGCTTGATGTAGGTCCAACACTTCTTGAACAGGCGAGGTTTAAGCAATTTAGTGGACTATTCTGCTATATGAACAGCACTTGTGTTTTGCTATTCTATAGCATTTAATGAGCAATAGCAACTCCATAAATTAGACTAAACCCACGATTATTAAATGTATTGATTTAGGTATATTTCGTAAAAATGCTACTTGCAGAAAAAAGAAAGCTTCACATGCTACAATGACTTACAGTTCCTATAAAAAGTATATTTATGCAATTTTTTAACTGTACCATTATTATTAATAATATTGAAAAAAGAAAAGCATTGGTATTCTAGTATACTTTGAAACTCTACATTTACATAATTTTCTTATTCAATAAAAAGATAAGACCCTTTTCTCAACAATATGTTACACAGTAATTTAAAAAATTTGTTTTTTTTGTATGTTTACCTATTTTTAATTTAATGCATAATTGATTGACTTGATCACCCACCAGAGTGCGTTTCCAATCATACGCAGCACTTTCTGAGTTTCGACCAAGTAGCCAGTACATTTGGTGAGTGTCAAACCTGTTCGTAAATAGGTGCTATTGCCAGATGTATCACTTGCCTAGGTGGAGTACACGATATTTTACTTCTTCCTGTTGTGGCAGTTGAGTGTGGTTTAGATAAACAGCAGAGCAAGTTTCTTGTCGTGTGGTGAACGTTATATGTGCAAATTTGGTTTTATTAACTTTTATTCTCCACTATTTTAACAAATAATTGTATTCAAGTTAGGGTGATTTGTAGAGTTTATGTGGCGACAACAGGATTATTAGCAACGGCTGGGACGGCGATATGATCCGCAAATATTGCTATTAAAACCTATGGTGTAGTCAGAAAGCCGACCGTATAACAAAGGCCCAAAGTTACTGCCTTGTGGTACTCCAGCATTTATCGCATAGAGTTCAGTTAGTTCAGTGGCAACTTTTAATGGGAACTATCGATTTTGCAAGTATAATTTCAGTAGAAGGAAATAGATTGAAAGAAAGATTAACCATAACTAGCTAACAGTCCATCATGCCACTGCGTAATGTCAAGGAATGCTGCGGAGCGGTATTGTTTGTTTTCAAATACTTCAATGATTTTATCAACAACTCGATGAATTTGCTCTATTGTGTGCATAAATTTAAAACTGGTGGTTGGGTATATTTTTGTTATGTTCAAGAATGGCAGAGAATCTAGTTTATAGAATTTTTTCAAACACTTCAGCTGCTATGGGTAGTAGCTTTATAAGTCTCATTACTTCATTTGAAAGTTTCTCTGGTTTTTGATTAAAACGATTTATGCTGCCTTCCACTAATTTGAAAAATATCCAATGTGCAGGATTGCATCAGATAGTTTGTCAAGAATTAAAATAAAAATTATATCATTATTTATTTACCCAATATTAATTTGCAGTATTTCTTCATCTGACAATAAACGAAAAACTTAATCAATTGTAAAGAAACATTCAATAATAATACACGTTATTGCAAACAAAAGTAAAAAATAAACTAAGTAACTAGCTAGCAAATAGATAATAAATTTTACTGAAATATATTTTATTAGATATTCGATTGGATTAACAATTATTTTATTAAAAAAATAAAAGTTAATAAATTAATGCGGTTTTTGTATGCTCTTATTATTTGTATTTGCCAGTTTATATTTTATTTTTGACCTTAATATAAATAGGTGACAAATTACATAAATAGTTTAATGGAATTTAAGCTTAAAATACTATAATTAATTTTATTGTTTTGTTTATTTAACGTTTACTTAATGGTCAAGTTTAACAATTTTCGTTAACTAAAAAAACATATAACAGAATGTTCGCATTTACGTTTTAGTATAAAATGAAATGATTACTAAAGCTGTGTAGCTTTATAGTGGAGATTGTTCTTTAAGAAGCCGAAGGCATTAAAATAATTGTGCGATTAAAATATCAATTACTATTTACATGCTAGAAATTTTGCATGTAATCACTGTAGTTACTGAAAATGTTTAAAATATTTGTTTTGCATAGTAATATTTAATAATTTCAAAGACAGTAAACTTTAGTATACGAAGTATATAAAGTGAATGCCATGACTGCTATTGGATCTGGCCGAGCCGTAAGAAAGTGGGATCACCTGTTGAGTTGAAAAATAAAATTCACATTGGATTGTTACGTTCACTCAGAATGCTGAAAACTTTCCAAACTCAAATGCTTTTATTTTATATTAATTATAAAGCACAAGTTATTCGAAGTATTATACATTGTTAGCTACATCTTTTCCTATTTATCTGGTAACGAGTTGATGTGATACAATCCATAAATTAACCCATTTTTTGATATCTTCAAAAGAGTTGAAGCGCTACTCAGACAGGCCATGCGTCATCATTCGAAACAAATGGTAATCAAAAGGGCAATGTCTGGTGAATACGGTGGGTAGGGCAAGACATCTCATCGAAGTGTTTTGAGATATGTTTTGATTTGTTTTGTTATAAGCTGAAAAACTGTTTTATTGCGTATTTCGGCGTATTTCGGTCGTTTTTATTTTAATGCTTGGTTCAATTTGATCAAATATTGTCGGTAGCGATCCTCAGTGATATATTCGTGTTGTTTTAGCAGCTCTACGCAGCACTACGTCCTTCTAATCCTAACAAATACAGAGCATTACCTTTGAACCATTAATGTTTCGCTTTGGCGTTAATGTTGAGGTGGATGGTAATGCTTGGTCGCGCATACATCTCATTTTTCTACTTCATCACCAGTTACGATACAATGCAAACATTTTTAGTGCCTTCCGAACAGCTGTTAGAAGGCGCAGAAACGCCTTTCGATCTTTCTCGGCTTCAATTCGTGGGGCATTAAATTTACGCGAATGATAGTAGGTGCACCGTTTACGAGGTGCACATAAAGTGGAAAAGAGAAAGCCAGTGTAAAGATAAACGAACTACAGAAGCAAAAATAAAATAAGAAAGAAATAAGGACAGGAAGAGCTTTTCATAACATGTAATGGCAAAAATGATCTAAAATGCAATAAACCACAATGATCGTAAAGCAACGAACAAAGAAAAGGAGATGGTTGGATGAATAAGTAATAAGTTTGAATAATACCCATTGCTTTCAAACTTTTACCGACGTTCGATAAATCAAAATTCAAGAAATCTGCCAATTCTTCAAGCGTTTACGTCGGATCTTCATCGAGAAATGCCTCTAATTCTGCATCTTCAAACTCCTTCGGCTGCTCCGGGCGCTCCTTGTCTTTCGTGCCAAAATCACCACTTCTGAATCGTCGAAACCAATACTCACAAATTGAAAATCCATGATCAAGTGATCCACCATAAGCTTCGGATAGCAAACAAGGATTTTGGACTGCCGATTTCTTCAAGTGGAAGCAAAAAAGTAATGCTTTCCTCAAATTGCGTTTTAAAAAAATTACATCGTTTACTTCTTCTTCTTCTTCTTCTCCTTCTATATAGCAATTTGCCTGTTTTTTTTTGTTGATTTATGCCTTCTCTACGTAATGTTGGCACTCCATCTTTTGCGCGGTCGGCCAACGCTTCTTCTTCCTAGTGGTGATTTATCCTTTGCTATCTTCACTATTCTATCGTCTGCCATTCTACTTATGTAATTGTTCCATTCTTTCTTCCTGTTCAGTGTCAATTCATTTATCTCTTGCACGTTGCATCTTCCTCTAATTTCGGTACTTCTTATTCGATCTCTTAGCGTGTTTCCTGTTATTCTTCTCAATATCCTCATTTCGGTTGTTTCCAATAGTCGCTGCGTTTTAGTTGTGTCCGGTCTCGTTTCTGATGCGTATGTCATTATTGGTCTTATAGTTGCTTTGTGTATTCGAGACTTTCTTTCTATATTAATGTGTTTATTTCGCCATATTGTATTATTGAGACATCCTGCGATTTTATTAGCTTTTTGTATTTGATCTTTAAACTCTTTTCTACATCTCCATAGCTAGTTATTTTGATACCCAGGTAATTTATTTCCATGACTTGTTCTACGCTTGCACCGTCGATTTCCAATTTGCATCTAATGGGTTCTTTGTTAATTACTATTGTTTTCGTTTTCTGTGCTGAGATGATTATGTTAAATCTTTTTGCTGTTATATTGAATTTGTGGACTAATCTTTCCAGATTGTCTTCGTTTTGGGCTATTAATACTGCGTCGTCGGCGTAACATAATATCTTGATTTCCTTGTTCCCCATTCTATATCCTCTTTCTTCGTTTACTTTCTTAATAATCTCATCCATTATTAGATTGAATAATAAGGGGCTTAACGAATCTCCTGTCTTATTCCATTGCCCATGTTTATTGGTTCCGTAAGTTGTCCATTTATTCTTGCTTTCGTTTTGTTGTCTTTATATATGTTCTCAATTGTTTTGATGATGTCTATGTGTATTCCTCTATTATATAACAGATGGATTACGTCACCTAGTTTGACTCTATCAAAAGCTTTCTTCAGGTCGATCATACATAAAAGGCTGGTCTATTGTATTCAATTGATTTTTCATTTATCTGCCTTATCACGAATATTGCATCTGTGCATGATCTTCCACTACGGAATCCTTGCTGTTCATCGTTCAGAGTTGTCGTTTGGTTTATTTGTTGGCATATAATTCTTGTTGTTAATTTTAATGTGGTGTTCAACAGGTTGATCCTCTGTAGTTCTCCGGTTCTTTCTTATCCCTTTCTTGAACAGCAGTATCAATATGCTTGTCCTCCATTCTTCCGGTATTTGGTTGTGTTTTATTATTTTATTAATTAGAGTTGTCAGCTGTTTGTCATTACTGTTCCGCAGTGCTTTAACAGTTCGTTCGCTATTCTATCTTCTCCGCAGCTTTCCTGTTTTCAGCTTCCTTAGTGTTTCTTCTACTTCCTCTGTGCTTATCGTAAATTGTTCGTTTGCTCTAATTTCTGGGTTGTTTCCTCTGGTTTCTTTGTGTTGGTTGTTCATCTTCGTATAATTTTTTAAGTAATCAATCCATGTATTCTTTTCTATATGTTTTGTATCTATTAATTCCTTCACCTCTGTTCGCTGTCCTCTTATAAAACGCCACATTTCTTTTGCAAGCCGTAAAAGTCGTGTTCCATTTCTTTTGAGAAACGTTCCCAGTGTTCGTTTTAGTTTTTCTTACTAGTGTGTGTGTTTCATTTCTTATTCTTTTATAATTATCGTATGCTTGCTGCGTTTTGTTAGACATGTATTCCAGGTATGCTTTTTTATCTTTACATTTTCTTTAACTTCCTCACAGAACCAGGGTGTTTTGCGTTTGCAAGTTTTTGTTTTTGTTTATGTTTACTTTTCTTTCTCCTAGGGATTCTTTAGCTGCGTCTAAAATGTTTGTTTTATTTTCATCCAACTGTCTTCTATTCCATCACTTTCTAATATTTGGTTCTTTTCGCTTTTTGTGTTAATCTTTGTTGGTATAAGTATTTTGTTGAATCATTTTGTAGGCTTTCGATTCTTATCTTTGTGACGTATTCTGCTTCTTCTTTTTGTTATGTATATATGTTTTCATTCTGATTTTACTCATTATTAACTTATGGTCGCTTCCTATTTCTGCCGATGTTAATGCCCTTACGTCTAGAATTTGTGAAGGGTGTAGTTCCCTATTTGTCAAAATATAGTCAATCGTAGATCTATGTCCTCTAGTGTTCTCAAAGGTGTATTTGTATTGCTCTTTGTGATGGAAGAATGTGTTGTTTATACGTATTTCGTTTGTGCTACAGAAATCCGTTAACAAGTCTCAGTTATCGTTTCTGATGTCCTCGTTGAATCTTTGCTTTATCCCCGGAATGATATCATTTCCAACCCGTGCATTAAAGTCACCTAAGATAATCATGTATTCGTTTATAGGAATCTCGTTTATTGTATCCTGGAGGTTTTCGTAGAAAGTTTCCCTGGTGTTAGCATCCCTATTATTCTATGGGGGCATATATTCCTACTACATTTAGGTGCTTGCTTCCTATATTTATTCTTACGCAGACAATTCTCTCTGATTTGTATTTGCATTCTACTATTTGGTTGGTAAATTTTCTATGTATATATTAATAAAGCGACTCCTTCTTTGGCTCTTAATTCTTTTGGTACACCACTATAAATCAGTACGTAGTTGTCTAATAGTGTTTGGCCTTTACCTTTCTTATTTGTTTCCTGTACCGCGCATATATCTATTTTCCTGTCCCAGAGTTCTTTAGTTATTTCCTGTTCTCTTTGATTTAGAGATTTGATGTTCCATGTACTTATCCTAAGTATGTTTTTTGTTTTCCATGGTTTCGTAGTCCTGCTTCTTGCATTCGTTGTCATCGTTGAATCCGTCCTGTTCCGAGGCATAATCTTATTTCTGTGAGCATATGTTTGTGTTCCATCTGCAAGTAGGTTGTTGGCCTGGTTTACAGATGGCCCTCCTCCTTTATCCGGGCTTGGGACCGGCAACAGCACCTCTAAGCTACTCAATCCACCCAGAGGTGCTGCAGGCGGAGTTTACACTTGACAAAATTACACATACCCAGAATGCAGGCCTGATGATGGTGCTTTGCTTTGAAGTTAATTGCAGTATGGACTGATGGAAAAAAATATTATCAACACTATCTGTTTTAAATTTTTTAAAATTAATTTCAAGCTCCCAATAAAGATAAACGAAATATGAAAATAGTCAATTAAAGCGACCTTGTATAGAACAAGTAGCGGGGCAAGAAAAGATATGAAAAGGGCAAATGAATTTAGCTTGTTTAAAGATAATTTGTGTTGAAATTAATTGAATTAAATAAAAATATTGATAAAAGTTAAAAAATTTGACAATTTTATGGGAAAAAATATATACGCAGATTTGTTTAAAAGCATAAAGGCTTGTAAGAAAAAAATTGGATTGGCTTAAAACATTATATTAAGTGCTCGGAAAGTGAAAACAAGGTGCGCAAAAATATGTTTCTAAACACGCTCCACAGTCAAGATCGAAGTGTACGAAGCAGACATAAAATAATTGTGCAATGATTTAAAAACAAAGTAGCAATACATAACAACGGAAAAACAAGAAACAGAAGGTATAATAATTTTAAAACATTTTTTAGGGAAAAGTTATGGAACAAGCAACTCTCACCACATATCGAACCTATTCCATTGTTATAAGGAAGAAGACTTGGAAACACTTATAGGGCCTCAAGTCATTTTCTAAAAATGGGAAAAAAATTTAGATGCGTGATACCCGCATTAGATTAAAATGACATCAAAGAAAGTTAACCAATTTATTATTCAATGAAGTGCAATTCTTTGTAAAATATAATAATTAGATTAGTTATGATACTTTATATATGTCTTAATAATTATCATTACTTGGTATCGCAAATTCATGTGCTTCAATTTTTATTAAAACTTTGGGAAAATGAAAACCCATTAAAATTAAAGTTATTTATCAATATTACTGTAAGAAATAAGTGAAACTTGAAAATGTGTACGAAAAATTCTTTATTTCTCCTGGCAAAGTATTTTATAGACACATGGAGCCTTATGTATTAATGAACGATGTTTCTAGAAAAACTAACGTAGTCTTTACTATAGGTTATTCCACTTGCTATCAAATCTGGTATTTTATTAACAATATTAATGTATTTTATATATTAATATCAGTGAAGATATTGAGAAACATGATGACATTAAAGCATTTGTTGAAAACGCCCACTATTTATATACAGATAGAGTTCAATCTGGCAAACCACATTTGGAAAGTTATTGCCAGTACTCTTAAGTTCTTTATTGATATTTACTTTCAAAGCATTTATGGTTTGCTGTAGCTTGCTTTTAGATATTTTCATAATAGATAATCAAGGAGGACGAAATCGGGCGAGTGTAGTAGTCAAAAGTCCTTTCTAAAAGTTGCGGCCCTAAAAAATGTTGGCGTGTAGTGTTTTGTTATTCAATCTATTAAAAAATTTGTTAACAACTATCACATATTTGACTACAATAATAGTGCTAATTTGTTTTAAAGCTAACATATTTTTATTGAAATTAATCTAAAAAAGTAACGCACGTCATATCAGGGTGCCTAATTAACATATCAAAATTTTTCTTTGTGTTAAAATTAAAAGAATTAAT
The DNA here is from genome assembly GCA_036346155.1 of Sinelater perroti. Classification (NCBI taxonomy): domain Eukaryota; kingdom Metazoa; phylum Arthropoda; class Insecta; order Coleoptera; family Elateridae; genus Sinelater; species Sinelater perroti. Next base: position 242,252 of record JARFIY010000278.1, read on the forward strand.
GCACATTTATTTTATGAAAGCATTTTTTTAGAAAAACCATACTAAGCCGTGGAGAAAAATTTTTAACACTCACGAAAAAAATAATATCAAAAACATCTGTTTTTCAAAATACAAATAATCGTCGACTTTTTGCCAACGTTCCGCAATTTGTCCAATCCGTTCACGGTACCAATCTGCCGAAATCAAAACAAAGAATTCTTGACATGGCAGAACTTGGTTAATCTTCGAGGCTAAAGTCACTAGTCATATTACTCTTGCTTTCTTCTTGACCGTTTTCATTTCTATCTATGGTGGATTAAAGCTTTTGTCAATTGCTATCTGTAATTTAAAAATAAAAAATGTTTCTAGACCATAAATAACAAATAAAACATAAAAATCAAATTTTTTGGATATGTTAAGAAACTTTATAATAAGATACTTTATAATAACACAAACTGCCGGTTGAAATATACAAGAATCTAGTTACCGACAGGTACATACAGGCAACAATAAATGCTGTACTCTGCTCTGCATTACTTGAAAAAATACAAACTTTTGCGGTTATATTATTATAATATAATGAAAAGTTAGTTAAACCAATGAAATTTTCATGTTTATGTAGATGATTATTCTAAATACGTGATACATTTTACATTACGTTACAAGATATGACAATAATCGTACAAATATTCAAACATCTGGCTAAAAAAGCTATCGTTTTCCTAACAATATTTAATGCTAAGGCTATCATACTTTCTTATCTGGAAGTGTGCTGCAAAGACCCCACACAAACAGCTATTAGCAAGGTTTCTGAAAGACTCTTACTAAAAAAGGTTATATACAGATCATAAGTTTTTAGCACTATTTCCTAATTACTAATTCGAGTTTCGGGATTACTATTCCACAACCCAGCATGTCTACAAAACCATTCATTTAATCTACCGAATTCTTAAAGGTAAGAAATTTTTAAACCCAGCATTTTTGACATTTTCAAGTTACTGATAAGGTATTATATAGAAACTAGCGATTTAAAAACAAAACAAAAGTCAAATTTGACTAACAGACTTTTATGTCAAACTTTCAGAATAACAACCTAACTCCTACCCTATTAAATCTGGAGTCTTCCATGGTGGTGTATTAAGACACTGCTTTTTTACTTTCCTTATCCTATAATAAGGAAAGTAATGTAATCGGCGGAAATTTGACCTATCCAGTTTTTAACATTTCTGGACGAAATATAGCCTCAGGACACCAAAAAAGTTGTTTGAGCCATTGGTGCGTGCGTGTGTGTGTGTGCGTGGGTGCGTGCGTGCGTGAGTGCGCGCGCGCGCGCGCGCGTGTGTGTGTGTGTGTGTCTGTCGGTCTGTCAGTAAACAGTATATCTCAAGAACCGTAAGAGCTAGAGACTTGAAATTTGGTACGCAAGTTACTTGTAGGTAGCGGACGCAGTGCGAAGCTTTTGGTAAAAATTTGTTATCATGAGATAAACATGAATTTAAAATAAAAGTTGGTAAAATAGGAACTCGAAAAAAAATTGAAGCTCAGGATTTTTAATATACTGGGTGTTCATAAAATGTTTCAGGAAATTGATATTACCGGATAGAGCAGACCGAAATGAACAAAAAATTACAATGAAATTTTTTGATCCGAGGTTAAATAGATAAGTTATAGCCGATTAAAAATTAATTAAACGGACCAATCACAGCGCGCACGGAGAGCTACCGGGCCGACTGCGGGAGGACGGAGCGCTTGAGCGCTATGAGGGAGCACGCAGGCGATAATGGGGAAGGCTGTGCAGCCGAGCTTGCACGGTTACCTTCAGTGACGTAGCAAAATATTAAGTACGAGTCAATTATTGTCTTGTTGTCGCGCCTCGTCCTTTTTTAAATTAACAAGTTCCGGGACGAGAGCAACGCAGGGCCGAGACGATGGACCCGGTATAATATATAATAATAGGATAAGGAAAGTCGTGTGATGTTCACACCAGACCTGTAAAGATATATAGAGAGAGGATGAGTAATATTCATATATACCCGGGTCTAGGTGTCGAGCAACCCGGGCATGTTGGATTCAGACCCAATGAGTCTGCCTACCAACCAAACCCGTCTACCTCCCTCTCTTCGCCCTTGTGCCCCACCCGGGACCACGCGAGAATTACTTCAAGTGGGGACCGGTATCTCATTCTAAATATTTGTGTCTGTTTTATGTTCCTCCTTCCAATTTATTATTTGCCCTTGCGTATCATGTCGCTCAGTATCTTAGTACACATGCTGTTGATCGCATCCCATTTTACATATGTCGTCGGAGGTAATTTCGGCCTGCACATGTGTTTCTGTGTTCTATCTTAGCGTTACCCAATGTCTGCATTAAAAAAAAACGTGTTCCACATCTTCCGTTTCGCCGCAAAATCTGCAGCGGTCATTTTGTGTTTTTCCAAATCGCTTTAAGTAGGCTTTAAATTCGCCACGGCCACTTAACATTTGTGTCAAGTAATAATTTAATTGACCAAACTTCCTGTCTTTCCAGTGTTTTATGTGAGGTATTAGCTTACTTGTTCAACTGCCTTAGTTGCATGTGTCCCATCTGCTTTGTCATTTTTCGATCATACTGGCCTCGTTGGAATTTTACCTCCTTGTTCGCTCCTTAATTATGAGCTCTTAATCCTGCCAACATATCCATAGGGGGGGGGGGTTGTTATGACTTGTAGGGCGGCCGTTGAAACCGTCCTATAGGCACAACAGATTCTAATTAGTGCTGGTCTTTGGACAGCTGTTAGCATGTATGTATTTTTTTTGGTCTTAAGGCCCCCTATTCAAACAGGTGCTGCGTATAGGAGGACTGATGTCGTAACCGCATTAAGAATTTTCCTATTTGCTGTTTTTGGCCCTTTGATTCTTGGCATCAGTCTGTCTAGGTTGTTTGCAGTTCTTAGTGCTTTCATTGTAACCATCTGAATGTGAACAGATGTCTATCTATCATAACCCCTAAGTATTTGTTTTTTTTTTTTTGATAGGTATAGTTACCCCTAACCAGTTGATTTCCTTAATAGTGATCTTTCTTTTGTCGGTTATGTAAATAGCCTCTGTTTTATGAGGTGTTAGTTCTAGTTTATGGTAGTTTATCCATTTGGCCACTTGTTCCAGTACTGTATCCGTCTTGATTTTTAAGTTTATCTTCTTCTCTGGCAATTGTGATAACTATAAGATCCTTCGCAAAAGCTACCAGTTTGCAGCCTGGAGATAATGCTATTTCCATTACAGTGTCGTATAGGATGTTCTATAGTAAAGGTCCCAGCTCGGACCCTTGGGAAACATCGCGTGTTATTTGTATATTCTTGTCTTTGTAAATTATCTCCCTGTCCTCAAGGTAGCTTTTGATTATATTGATAAGTTTGCCTGGGGTTTCGCGGTTTATTAAGCTCTTTATGATTTGGCTCCAGGATGCTGTATTGAACGCATTTTTTACGTCGAGTGTTATTGCCATACAGTACTCCCTCTGTCTCCAGTTGCCTTCTTTGGCACTCTGGGCATAAGCTGTTACTGCTCGTAGACTGTTGAACGCCCGGTTGAAAGCCGTCCTGATGTTCTGATAGTCCCCTTCTTGTTTCTAAGTCTCTAATAAGCCTGTTTCTGATTATTGTTTCGTATAGTTTAGCTAATGAATTTAGGAGGCATATTAGCCTATATGCCGTCCCAGGTGCTTTACCAGGCTTGAGTATCAAGACCAGATTGGACGCTTTCCATGCTATTGGAAACGTGTTTGTCGTCCATAGTTGATTAAGGGAGTCTCTAAAAGTTGATGGGCTGGCCTCTACGGCTATCTTAATAACTTCCGGCAGAATCCCATCTGGTTCGGCTGCTTTTTTATTTTTGAAGTTTCTTATGGCACTTTTAATTTCTTCTTCCGTTATTGGACTTGCTTCATCGGTGGAACTATCGTAAGCCCATGTGTTTACGCTTCTGTTAGGAAAAATATCATTGATTATATTAGAAGTTTCTACTGGGTCTGCCGGGGGTAGTACTTTTCTCCCAAATTTCTTGGTGTCGATTTTGTATCCATTTCCCCACACCTTACTATCAACTTCTTCCAGTATAACTCGCCACTTCTCCTGTTTTGCTTCATTAAGCTTTGTCTCGTAGTCTTTTCTGAGTTTGTTATATACGTTGTAATGTTCATTAATAGTTTCGATAGGTGCCTTATTCTTAGCACGTATCCATGTTCTTCTGGCCTTTATACATAGTGACCTGGTTGCGGCAACCTCTTTCCCCCACCAGTACACTGATGTTTTGTTGCCCGTGCAATTGCGTCGTTTTAGGGTTTTTTCACAATTTTTGGTAATAAGTTCCGTCATTTCAGCGGGGCTAAGGCAAGATGCATCTGTGGTTCGTTTTTGAGCGTTTCTGATGATTGGTGTAAAACCAGCCAGGATGTTTGCCTATGTTGTCGAGTATTCTGTCTACTATTTGAAGCAGGATGGCTCGGTGATTGCTGAGCGTTTCTTGGTCTATAATTTTTCAGTCATGGATTTTACCCGCCATATTTGAACTGGTGAATGTCACGTTTATGATGCTGCTAGATATATCTCTTACGAAGGTCGGTTCTTTCCCGACGTTCGCAATAATAAGGTCATTCTGAGCTGTCCAGTCCGTTACATATTTTCCCCTTTCATCTTGCTTCGGCGACCCCCATGTCGGTATTTTTGTGTTAAAGTCGCCCCCGATTATAATATTTGCTCCGGTTTCTTTTGTTCTTATTGACTTTAAGGTGTCTGTCAATTTATCAAGGAATATCAAATAGTTTTCGATGTCTATATTAGGGGATATACAGCATGAGACTACAAAGTGTTCTCGTATCTTTCCCCATACCATTCCTTCTCCTTTGCCTACATCGGTAATTGTTTTCCTGTTAGTACTTATTGTCGAGTCTCCTCTGTTGCCCATGATCCATCCCGTCCGGTCGTTTATGTATTTTTTGTTCAGCTCAGATACTAGTATAATGTCAGCTTTGGTGTTCGATGCCAACTGACTGATGGTATCATGGGCCACTCTGCTTCTGTTAACGTTGATCTGTAAAATACGCAGCATTAATGTCGTCGTTATCTATCGTGTCTACGGTTGAGTTATCTTCTATGTTGGTACGGTTGCTCTTTCCCCCTTCGTCTTGCGATGGCGTTTTAGTTACCGGTCCCTCTGTTCTTGCCCGCCTTGCCCCTGGATTCGGAATTTGGGTAATCGGTGTGCAGGAAGTTCCTATGTAAGCATTATCTGTCTTGTTTTGTCTTTCCTGATTTAACTAGAATAAGTTTTAGCCTGAGCTAGCGCTTCCTTATAAGCTGCGCACTTCAACGTTCCCGCCGAGTGCCCTATCTCGTCACAAATCGGGCATGTTGGATGGTTTGGGCAGGACAAGCTTATGTGGCCATTCTTCCCGCATTTGTAGCAGCTGGTAGTCCGATCGGGTCCGTTGCGTACCATATATATACCGTATTCCCAGCACCTATTGCATCGGTGCAGTTCTAATCTCTTCTGTAAAGTACATTCTACCATGCCGATCCTTATCGCCCCCTGCTTAAAAGTTTGTGCATTCTCGTCTTGGATGCCCGTACGTTTACTGTAGTTGTATCTCTCGCTCCAGGTCTGATGGCACTTATTGACCAGTTTCCTGTCGTATGCGCGCCAATGGCCGCTGTGAGTGCTTCTTTAATCTCGATCTCGATCATGTCGGCTTCCATTCCTCTTATGCATTGATCTTGCGCACCTTTAGGTTTGTGTCTTTTTTAATTGCTTCTTCGAGCTGGCTTATTTTATCGGTCAGCAGTTTCCCTTCCTTGGTGCTGCTCATAGACTTCACCGCTGCACTTGCTCCTTCCCCTTTAATATTCTCTTTAATACCGTGTAAGACTTTGCGATAGTTTTTCCCTGGCCTTCTTCAACCGTAGCATAAGTGTCCTTGGGGTGTCCACCTTCCTTCTTTCTCGGGTCTTTGGCATATATCCCTATTTGTTGTTGCGTGTTTTTGAATAAGCACTAAACTATCTTTCGAAATCTGTTCCCTTATACGCAGTTGAAGGTATGTAAGGCTATACGTTTGGCTTGTTTAACTTCGTCTCTTAACCTTGTAGTTTTTCCCATATATCTTTCTTTTGATCCATTGTGAATCACTTTGTCTGACGCTCATAGGCGCAGCACTCCGTCCTGCGCCTCGAATGGAAGTTGTTTGATCCAAGGCTACGAAGTCATCGGGTATGGTTAGCAGCACGGGATATCTTTTCTTGTACGTTTTAGATAGGTTCATGTTCATTCACTATCTCATCGTTATTGTAGATGGGGTTTCCCTGTACGAATTCTACGTTGTTAAAGATGTCCTTGTCCCATTTTAGTTCCCCCATTTTGGACCACTGTTCGTAACTGTTTGTCCCTTCCAGAGAGCGCATCATCTTGTGTCCTGGTAGTTTGATTTCTAACGCATCAAGTTCCTTCTGTCCCTTGGCTATCTTCTCCCATTCTTTTTGGACTCTGTCTTTTTTGCTTTCTTGTTTTGTCTGTGTTGCTTGGTTTCTGTTCTTTTCTTGACTTTTTATTGGGCTTGTTTGAACGCCTGAATTGCACATGTGCATTGGTGTTTCCCATCTATTGTTTTCTAGCCACTGCCTTGTAGTGACCCTATTGAGTGTTTCGCAGTACCTTTGTAGTCTTGCTGTTAATTATTTAATTCCTTTCTGGGTGTTCGGATTTTCTTTTACCTTCTGTGTCAAGTTGTTTGATATAATAGAGATGCTATCTAACGCATCGATTAGCTTATTCATCACGTATGATCTGCTGCAGTTGGCTGCTAAAAGCTGACCGTCTTCGGTTTTGTCTGCTATTGTACCTATTTTTCCTATGTTACTTTTAGTTTTCAATTTATCCTCCATGCTGTTCCACGAGTACGGAACGTGAACACGGTCGCTCTCAGGGTAACGCCCATTCCTGGGGGAATTTATACTATGGGGTGCGCCAGGTGCCCCACAGGTTTTTAGAGGTGTTCTCCTCCTTTATAGAGATGTTGTCCTCGTAAGCCGGCCGATTAAGGCAAGCCTCCCGGTCGCGAGTCTTTAAGCAGCGTATCACAGGTACGCCTTCCTGAGGTTGTTGGAGCATGGGCTGCGGTTACAGTATTAAGCAGGAGTCTGGCGTTCAGGCACCCGTAGCTGGTATCCCTCCGGGTGCGCCAATTCCTGTTGCACATAGTGCCTCCTGAAGGATGAGCTGTTCTTAGTCTCCCTCTCTTCCTCGACCTTTTGGGTATGGGTAGCCCTGTTGGGGATTGTGGTCCCCCGCCACAATAATCTGAAGATTCCTTTGTCATAAGTGAAATTTTGAAAATGACTGAATCTTACAACAACCGGATAGCAAATCACAAAAAAGAACTTTAGCGTCACAGAACATACCTCTAAGATTTGCTACACCAATGAAATAACAATAACATTATAGAATATTTTTTTGCAAGATAATAAGTTGCAGCAAATTTACTGATATGCTGTAAGATTATAGATTATAAATCAATAAAATTAAAGTTGCAAATAAAAAACGCAAAATCCTTCACATTTAGTGTAAAAATATTTGCATTAGTTAATTATTGAGTATTAGTACAATTAATAATTTGTTTTATTAGTAACAAATACTTTAATCTATACACTGAAAATTGTAGTACATTTTTTTATTGTTATAGTAAGTTTCTTGTATTAGATCTGTTACACAATTCAAGTCGACTAAAAACATACCAATAAATATCCATCTTTTAATGTTAGAATAAATATAGAAACCTATTAAAATAAAAATTAAAAACAAATTGCACCTTTAGGTTTCGTTGCAAAAAGACCCGAAGATTGGAATTCTAATTTAATTTATTTCATACCTTTTATAAGTATATTTTTAAGTTGAATGAATGTACTGCTATTCAGATAAATTACACCTGCCCTACTATGTTTTAATTTGTACTAGAGGAGTAAAATGTTTAAAAGCTAATAAAATTAGCGAAATGTGGCATCCATTTTTTACAAAAAGTGCGCTTTAAACTCAATTTACGTGAATGTTTCATGGTTGTACTATAATGTAATGGTTATTGCATAGCTTAAACTTCTAACACCGTTTTCTAATTCAGGCAGTCATTTAACGGGCGTACCCCCATAAAATCTACATCAAAGGATTTTTTGCAACATTAACGTGGAATAAACATTTTGCTAGATTGTAGTTTTATATGTTGCAAAGTTTGGTGCTCGGTTAGTGCTATTTTAAGTTTGATTGTTGTAAAGGCCATTTGGTGGATATATTGCTACTAACGTTACTACTCTTATATCTGCGGTATTTGCATAATAAGCATCCAGTAATTTAAAAAACAATCATTCTTTTACGACCGGAATATCTGTTTTATTAGAGTCACATCCAAACATTTGCCTCGTAAAGGAATACACAATAAAATAAACTCTACTGTTAATTAACCAAGGTAAATAGAACATAACACTTTGTTATAAGTTTCCGATGTTTGGTTGTTAAGTAAACAATTATAAATTATGGCATTACTTAAAGTCGAACATTCAGCGTGAAACAATAAAGTAGCATTATCTGGCAATTAAGTTTACTGAAAAACACAGTTCATATTGATAGAATGCTTAGAAAATTAAAATGTATTCTGATCTGAAATGGAAGGCACAAATAATATTACAGTACAATTATCATTGATATTTAAGATACAGCTCCTAATTGTAAATGTAATGTTAATACTAACGCAAATTTTGCAAAGGGAAATATCAAGAAAGGACAAGCATTTTTTTAAAAGGAATGTGTAGACAAAATGGACTATTCTTAAAAGCAAAAGAGGAGAAATATAAGACAAGGAAATTTAACGAAAATTTAAAGAGAACAAAATTGTGGCATAAAGAAATAAAAGAAAATAAATAAGCATGGAAAAAGCATATTTATTTAAAAGAAAATAAAGACAAGGTAAAGCATAAATGAAAAGGAACAAACTAAAGCAAGCAGTCAAAAAAGCAAAATGGAAAAGTTGGAAATAGTTTAGGTAAGATATCAACGACTTATATAAATTAGATACAAAGAAATTCTGAACAACAGTCAAAGTCTAAAGAAAACCAAAAGCAAAAACATTAAAGCAATTAAAAAATAAACATAATAAACTCAAAGTGGAAATAAAGGAACTATTAGAAACATGGAATGAGTTTTACACAAAAAAACTTAAAAGTTTTGCTGCAGACGAATACAGAGAAAGTTTAGATACAACAGGAGTTTGAAAAATAACAAAAAAAGAATTAGAAGAAACAATACAGCCAATAAAAGTAGGATATGCAAATGAGAAAGATAAAATAGCACCAGAAATGATGAAATGGAGAAATGGAGACTATGGGAAGGGATGAGTATGGAAAATACTAAAAAAAAGACGGGCAGATGAGGATCCCTAAAGACTGAGAAACCAATATATTTATCCCGATACATAAAAAAGAAAAATCTATACTTACTTATCATACGTTGTTTATCTGCATGCAATTTAAAGAATTCTTAAGTGTATTGACTAATCGGAGGTATCATTTTTATCACTACATTACGCATATGCAGTTTGTTAATAAAAATATAAATAAAATTTAAAATAAATTTGAATTGGAGCTATAATTCAAACACCATATAATAGGCAACCTATCCAACTCGCACTGTTATATTTGGATTTTGATTTTTCTATTTTCCTTTTTTTTGGTTAACATTCTTAAAATTATATATACGTCTGCACACACACGTTAATTGTTTTTACGAAACATATGCTTAATTTTTACTATAATTTGTAAAACATCATAGATACGCATTAACAAAAAATAGTATTTTTAAAAATTTACTACTGGTTAGAAAACATAAATTATTTTATGGTCTTGATGTAATTTTACAAGTCACTTGCAAATGATGCCCAGAATTATATAATTTATCTGATTACATTACAAACAAACGTAACATTTAGTAATTCTATTATTATTATTTTCATTTATTTATAGTAATTCTACAGTATGTACTAGAGTTGTTACCACACTCTTCTCTTGATTTCAGTTGCAGTTGTAATTATGAGAATTAGTTTATTGCGTTTTAAAAAATGTTCTTCTTTTTAGTACCTGTCCTCGTGTCGGAATGAGGAAAGCCAAATAAAGAGTAATTAAAATACTTAACAAGTAAGAGTATTGTATGTAACATGTGTTGTAACAATTAGAGAAAAGTTTGCTGTGATTTATAACAGCAAAACGCTTTGATTAGGAGACTCTCTTTAACGGTAAAAATTGATATAAATATGTAAAAAATATAGTGCTTAACGATTTGAAGAATATGAACCAGATAAACTATTTTTGTTCTTAAACACATATCAGTGACATCGATATAAAAAGTAAAGTGTAAGATGAGTGTTTCGAATGTTAAATAATGGTTAAAAAAGGAACCTAGCAATAATCTCAAACAAACTTTTAAAATGTACGGAGCAAATGAGGTGGATGAATGTGTTAACGTAAATAAATTCTAAGTTTATCGTTATAATCCGGACACAAAACCCACAGTAAAGAATCGAAACGTCAGCGAAAAAGTTTTATATGTTTCACTAGGATACACTCTTTTTTGTCGCAAAGGTCGCCATTCGTCAAATGAGGCTTGAACGTTTACTATATTCGCTAGAGTTAACTTTTAATTATTACAGCCTGCTTTCAAAATTAAAAGAGAATTTGCTCAAAAAGAAATTTTTACGTAAGTGTAAAGCAGTTCATAGGAATGTTAAGGTATCGGCAGCATGATTCTATTATTATTAATGTTGTGGATGTTTATGCTGAAAAATACATAACCCCTCGGGTTAAAATAAAATTTAATGACTGAGAAGTTACCATTTGGCAATTTTTTGTTTTCCATACAAATTAATAAATAATGTATTAAAGTTTTTTTAATTATATTTTGTGTGCAATTACGCTACGGTAGAACTACTCAATTAGCTGCTTTCGTCCCCCATTTAGCGTCCCAAAACTTACATAATACTTATAAGCGGATAAAAATTTAGCCAGCAATGGCAAAGCTTTGTTTATTGTATGTCGACAATATTTTGATCTGCTGGCTATTTTGCGAGGTTGGCAGGCTGGTTACGACGCGCAAGTTGCTAATTGAATAGCTGGATCTAGAGTTGTGCAAATATTTTTTTTTGTTATTACAGTACTTTTATTTTACATTTCGCGCAATTATTACTATTAACTATTAACGTTGCAGAGTGTTACATAAAGTGCTAGAGAGTGAACGATTTACAATTGTAAAGATATTATAAATTCTTTTTAATGCTTTTATCTGTCTGTTGCATCTTTATAAGTTGAATTTAAGTACTCTGTAACAGAAAATTGATCTGCATTGAAAATTTTGCTGAAATCTTTTTACGGCAGATCATATTCATAACGGAAAGTTTTCCTTTATGCACCAAAACGGAAATTTACTTCAATTTAAAGTAACCAAAAATTTTGCAAAATCGTTACTAAAATAAAACACAAATTTTAATTTAAATGTTGGGGTTTCCATTTTTTCAATTTAATTAAAATCTCCAAGAATTATCAGGTTATTTAAATTTAACAAATTAATAGAATTAGATAGATTTTGGCAATTTGGATAACTCGATAATTATCATAAGAAATTTTTTAAATTAGAATTTATTACTGACACAATGCTTTCGGTTAATTGTCATGTCATAAACTACGAGGTGCGTGTAAATTCCAATTCTCAACATTTTTTCTAAAAAAGTACTTTTCAAAAAAAGTTGAAACTTCTGTTACTTCTCAACTTAATCTCCGTCTAGACGTACACGTACACATTTTTCACAACGTTGTCGCCTTGATTTTATAGCTGCTGAGAATACCTCTTGAGGGGTGCCCCCCTGAAAAATTGCCCATACAATAAAGGCTTCATTGAAAAATGAGCAGCCACAGAAAGTGTCCTTTATGTTTCTTAGTTTTAGGATTTGGCTGATTCGTTGTTAAAAAATTACAACAACTTTTTCTGTACATAATATAAGAAATTTCTGAAGGTTGTCATATTAGGAAGTATTCGGCTAACATTGAGACTGTCGCCACGCCGTTACGGTCGAGCGGCAAACGGAATGCGTGCGAGTACTAGAACAAATCGAAATACTTCAGAATAAAACTCAAATGCTTCCAGAACTACAAGAAGATTCTAGAATAGATGACTGATGTATAGATAGTACGCAGCAGCTAGAAATTAAGTTACCAAAAGGAAAGAAAATTATTCTAGTGCGAAATAAATTGTGTTCAAAATGAATACATTTAAAAAGTGTAATTTTATAGTAGTAGGTAACTGTGTTAGTGTACATAAATATTAAATTGTTGGAAGTAAATTAAATGAGTACTTTTATTTGTCACGTTTTATTAATCACAGTTAAGAGTAAAGCAATAAGTTTTAGTATTGCCGCATTTAGCTGTACATTATGTGTCAATGTGTATATATCAATTTATCTTAAAAAGATGTAGAATTTTATTTTCGAACATGGTATGGAAGAGCTAAAATACAAGGGCAATTCGGAAAGAAATCTCTGGTTATCAATGATAAATATGCGTAGATACAAAACATTCATTATACACGTTAGAAGCCTAGAACAGTACATTACTGAGCCATTTGTCTTAAATTTTGAAATACCTAAAGTAAAAATTCTTTCACTTGGAAATGATGCCACCATGCAATAGCATGTCCAAGCGGTGCGACACCCAGGTTTCATTACACCACAGTTTAGTTAAGAAATTGTTCTCCTTCTTCGGCATTACGGGAGAGAACCAATTTGATGTATTCTGTGTTTATCAGACAGGAGTTTTGATACCCATTCACCATCTAGACGTACACATTTTCACAACGTTGTCGCCATGATTCTATAGCTACTGAGAACACTTTCTTAGGGGAGTGTTTTTCCCAATAGAAAATCGCTAATCCATTAAAAAATGAGCGGCTGCGGAGACTGTCCTTCATTGTCGGCATTACATTTTACATGTCCTAAGACATTGCCACTCGCACAGCCTTGTGTTCGTCGGTCAGCATTCGTGGAACCCACTCTGAAGAATCTTTCTGCGTTTTCAGGTCGTCAGAGGCGTTTAGAGGCGATATTACACACTTAATCGACAGTCTTCCATATTTGAAATTAAAAAAATAATAAAAAAAATAACTTACTCCACTCGCCCAATTATGGTTTCGGCCCGGATGGGTCGTGGCTTAGTCTGTTTGGTTCGTTGTCACACAACTCTCGACCTTCTTTAAACTTTTGCACATATTATTAGTAACGACTAGTTTCAATGGGAGTTTCAGCACGCAACAGGAGAAAACGGATTTTTGAACACTAAATTTCGCCATTTGAAGTATAAAAAACATCACTTATTGCAGTGGTGATTATTGACTTATTGACCTGTGTACATTGTATAGTGCTGCCATCTATTTTATGAATTCAGAAATAGTTCTCAATCTTTTAAAATTAACCGCATCTTTCTACTTATTCTTACTGCTGAGAAAAAAATTTAGAGACTTTAGAACTTGAACCCACCTCGTATAGCAGCGTTTATTTTCAATTGATCCAGCGGAGGAATAAACTACAACACAACCTTCATTTTCCACTCTGCATTGCTTACTAAATTACTGTATACATTGCCATCTTTCTCGCGTATGCGCAAATAAAAGTTTCTTTTCCAATTGCCCTCGTAGTACCTTTAAAAATGTGACAAATATAAAAGGTCTTTTATTAAGCGTTTCCTATTTTTAAATTTAAATAAAACAAAGTATGTGTGAGATATCATCGAAATTTTTTATTCGTTTGAAAGGCCTATCGATACCATTATGTATGGAATATAACATCGTGCAAATGCCAGCTGCGGCTTTGCTGGGTGGTGCGCATCCGAAATGTCATTTTTCCAAGACGCATAAATGCGGCTAAATTTGACTGATGGCATGGGTTATGTTGGCTTTGAGGGCCGCTGTGGTTTGTGGCTTATTCGCATAGACCTGCGACTTAAGAACTCTCGGTGGCCAATTCACATCACCTCCACGTGAGATGACCATGCCCTCAAATCGCTCGTGCAGAATGTCCAATGTGGCATGTGCTGTGTGGCACGTAGCGCTGTCCTGTTGAAACCACATGTCGTTGGTGTCCGTATCATCCAATTCAGGCCAAAGTAAGTTGGTAATCATCAACCTATAACGCTCGCCGTTGACGGTGATGGCCTGGCCAACGTCGTTCTCAAAGAAATATGGACCGATGACGCCGCCAGCCCAAAATCCACACCAAACAGCGACTTTTTCGGGATGCATTGGACGCCCTTAGATCTCATGTGGATTGGAATCGTCCAAAATTTGACAATTTTGTTTGTTGACGTACCCATTTATCCAGAAATGGGCCTCATCGCTGAAGATGATTTTTCGATGAAAATTAAGGTCAGTTTCCAACTGTTCCAGGGCCCATTCAGCAAACACACGTCGTTGTCTATGGTCGTTTACCTTCAGCTCCTGGGTCAGTTGAATTTTGTACGGGTGCAGGCCCAAGTCACGACGCAAAATTTGCCAAATTGTGGTTTGCGAAAGGCCGAGTTCTTGTGAGCGACACGAAATCAGTTGCCTCGGATTCTCCTGCACACTCGCACGGACAGCGGCGATGTTTTCGGCAGATCTTCCTTTCGTCGTCGTGTTGGTTGATTGTTTACGGAACCAGTGGACTCAAATTTGTCCACCACACTGCGAATAGCCCTCTCGGTAGGGCGATTGTGGCGACCGTAAAATGAGCGAAGCGCGCGGATCGTTGCCCGAACAGAACTAAAACATTTATTTTGCACGTGTTGTTGAAAATCCGTCCATGGTGATTTGGCAAAGTCTGAATAAATGCAGCCAATTCGACAGATGTAGCTTCAACACTATGGCCGCTATCAACTGTCAAAGTTCGGAAGTCCCTATTGGAAGACCCTTTACTTGTTAAAAGTCACCTATGGACCTATTGAAAAATATCTTTTCGAGAACCAAATTAACTTTGGTTTATACACTTGTGCCTATAACACAAATTGTTTACTAGTAATTATAAAATACGTTAATGATAGTCTTGCCCTTCAGTTTTGGAACTATTTTGAAGATATTTGAGTCCCTTTTTTCATTATTATTCGGAACCTAATAATTAATGTCACATTTAAGGCGATAATTTTTTTATCTAATTGACTTGATGCTTCAAACTACTTTTCCATTAAAAGAAATTATATGGACTTATTAATTAGATTTTTCAGTTATTCCAAACATTATTAAGACAATGCTTTATATTGTTATAGTACATTTTATTTTCATTAACCACGTGAATCAAAATTCTTTTAACTAATTATTTTTATTGTTCCAGATCAATTAAATATTTTGATTGTTTCCGCTACAACTTTTTATAAATTTTTCTGCTTATTTTTGTAGTTTATTTATTTATATAAAAAAATGTTAGCTTTTATTCAACATTAATTTGCTTAATTGTCATAAAATGTAAAAACACATGCTACTGATTCATTCTCGCCGAGTTAAAGTTTTGGGATAAATAAATTGTGCTTGGTATGAATATGTTATCTACATATCTTTGACTAGGTTGCATTATATCCGGATAGAGTCCAAAGTAATTTTGTTTTAATAACCAAACTTATTATAGTTGGTTAAAGTTAACATTCGTTACCCGACTCAACCTATGTTTGTCCAGTATTCTAACTTTACCCGTGATTCGAGACGTTTTCGGTAAATGGTCCGATATGCATGAATAGCCGAGAGAGCGTGCACATGGCTGTTTAGAAACACTTCATTGTCAATGTGAAAGGTGAAGTTACAGTTCAATAGAACAACGAGCGAGCAACAAGTTCTGCTAAAACAAAATGTTGGTGCAGATATAAGGGACGCTTTCTCGACGGGAAGGAAACGGCTGTCGATGAGTCTAGACTTGATTGATTGAATGCAACGAATGCTATCACGAGATCAGTATATCATTATTAAGAAAAATACAGTGGGCATTATCGTCTACAAATAATTGGGTAGGCAGATCTGTTTTTGTTCTAAAAATTTTATTATCATGTGTAAACAGGATCCGTTCTTTATCCTTTAAATTAGAACTTAAGGAATTTTTTCTAGTCTCTCGTTTAAAGAGCATCATAAAAGTATGCTGGTAGTCAAAGAACATGTGATAGAGAAAAGAAGTTTTTTTTCCTCCTTAAAGCGTTCATAGATTTTTCGTTTGTGCGTACTTCATATTATGCCAATATGAAGCATATGATAGATTTCTCCAGATTTAATCCCTTACGCCCACAGAAAAAGTACTATAACGCATTGTTCTTCTATGCTGCAATCACTGAGTGGACCGGCCATATTTCTACCCTCGCCGTTCGAGTGCTTGCACATATGCTGTTGGCGTCAACGTCACATCGCAATTTTAAAATTGTCTTTACTTTCTGATACATCCATATAATATGTGTTAGTAACTTAAAAGTTTTTTTTTTAATATATATCAGTCGTAACTGGAATTAGTTTTTTCGTTTGTTTAAATATTTATGCTACATTCTCAAACTGAACAATATAATAATTATATTGCTAATGTAAATTAAATTACCTACCAAATTTTAAACGCACCAATTAACGTTTGTTTTTAAAGTGTCTTTATATAGTAATACACAAATAATGATTTAATGTTGTATATCTTTGATTTTAATAAATTGCACGATAGGAAAGGGGAAATAGTATAATGAAATGCCATAAAAATAACAAACAACTCAATATAAAAACGTATGTGAACTGATACGTGACACTAACAGCGTTCACCTCACGTAAGCTTTGACCGCAAATAAATTCTTCAACAGATTTGCTGTAAAAAAGCCGCTACGCTTGGGCTCAATTTATTTTTAGTAGATTTTCTTATCGGGCCTTCAATTAATAAAGAGCCAGGCTAGATTGCAGATTTTTTCAGAAAGATTAACTTGAGGCGCCGTATATCACAGTTCCAACGCCCGCACCCTGGTGCGGTGTTCCTCACTTATTTTGCGAAATGTTATAACTTTAGCATAATTCGCCCTGATTGCACGGAAAAAGTTCGGAAGCGAATTTATGAACCTTCTGCCGCTACTCCAGGTTCGGCTGTTAAAAGCATCACGCTGCGGTGAGAACTTAAAATTGGCCGCGCAAATTCGCCAAGTGAATAATGTCTTTGTGTGTATTTGCGGAAGGGAAGTTTCGCTACAGACGTCTGCAGAATATCCTTAGTGGTTGCAAACTCGCAAATTATATTTATGGTTTTCAAATCGATACATTATTGCAGAAGATAACGTAAATTGCTTTAAATTTCTTATGTGCTACTTTACTAAAATATGTTTTGTTAGTGTAATAGTTGGTGGCACAGCTGTTAAAATAATTACTATTTACTTAGAAAAAGAGCTATAAATTTAATTAGTTATGGTCACATTTCCTATTTTTTATCTATTTATAATAGTGAATTTATCTTTAAGCGGCTTATTATCAATTAATAACTTGGAATTATGTCTCAGTAGCCAGGAGAGTTTCTGCAGTTTTAATTTTAATTGTTCACTAGTATCCGTTTGAATTTCGAAGCATAAACATCGTTGTTTTCGTGCTCCGAGTTCAAGTGCAAGTGTAAGGGATGAGTGATCGAGCTCGCCTTATGCTCCTATCACAGATCTACATACGCTTCTACTGCATAAGATTTTAAGGAAATTACTGGTGGTCCTCGGGCCAGGTGCTATCATGTTTCTGCAATCAACATACAGTAACAATGCAGGTCAGTGCATAGATATAAATACACAACAATACTTATATCAACAATATAGCTGCAACCCAACATAGTTACAATTCAACAAAGCAGTCATATTTCACCAATGCAAACAACATTTTATCCACAACCAAGCTTTATCACACCTCAAGGCCCAAGTTACACGACCTACCCCACAATAACTCAAATACAGAGACCTGTTAACATACAAAATTCAAGCATACCCTTACAAGAACCTATAAAAATTGAACTAGAATGGAAAACTGTCGAGTATAACAAAAGAATGAGAGCTAATCCTGATGCAAAGAACAGCATAAAAAAGCAAGGAATTGCACCAAACTACTGGTAAATAAGCCAGTCAGTACGAAAAACTCATACGAAACATTGACTAAAGAACAAGACACAGACAGCGAGTCTAATAACCAACAGGAAAAAGTTACTAAGGCACTATCTTCTTGTTTCCATCGTATTCTACGTCACCATGTTTGTCTTTTATGACTTTTGTTTTCACTAGATTTTTTTCTCTTGTATTTTAATTTGTTGATAAAACCTTTTTGTATATTATTTTTACTATTCTGTTCTAGCTCGCCTAGCTTTTTTCTTAATCTGCCTCGTCTACATATCTCTTGTGCTTCTTTTTATTTTTTTTTGTTCTTCTTAGTTTTACCATTTTTGTAACCACTTACTCTTTCGATAGTTCTTACAATTATTCTTTTAATATGTTTCAATTGCATCTCTTGTCTGTTTCACTTTGTTTTTTTATTTTATTATTAATTTCTTTTATGTATTCTGTTCTGCTCTCTTCTGTATATAGTTTTTCATCGTATTTTTTGTATTCTCGTCTTTCTCTTTGTTCCTGTATTCTTATCTCATTTTTGCAACTACTTGTATTATGTAAATGTCTGGGTCTGCATTTGCATCTCTAGATGACCTGACCCCTATAATTATCCTATTCTGGTTTTTATTTATTAATATATGGTCTATCTAGTTTCCTCGTCTTGTTCCTGGTATTACACTTATTTTGTTGTCATTGCAAAGTTGCCAATCCTGTTTCCATTGTTATTACAGAATAATAGCATAATTTGCCTTTTTCTTTTAAAGTAGCATTGTAAAATTCCGTTTATTAATCTTCCCTCGTTCTTTATACCTTATCTCTTAGATAGCTGCTACATTCACTTTATAAATATATTTTGATTACTTCCCGAGACATCATCTTTCCAAGTAATAGCATTCTTTTTATATTCTGTGTTAATACTTTTATTCTCTCGTTATTTTTCTTTTTATCTTTATTTGCTTTTTATTCGTATCTACATTCACAGCTTGGTTGTCTTTTATTTAAGTCTTTTCTGCTTTTGCAATATCAATTTTTTGGTTGTTTTTATTTTTATTTGTTTTTCAATGTTGTAGTTCTTTTTATTCCATTCCTCCAGCTGGTTATTTATTATTAGTATCTGGTATTCAATTGTTACTTTACTTACTTTTTTGTTTCTTCTTTGACCATTTTTATTATTCTAGCTTGCATTTTTTGTCATTTCTTTAAAATTATTTTTTATATAATTACGTTTACCTTTAAATTTCTTTTAATTGCCATTATATTCATATTTTATTTAAATGTTTCTACTGTTGATACAATAATTTTATTTTCTTGTGTTTTATTTATCTTACGTTTCTATTATTTTTGCTTGTACATTGATTTCTTTTTCCAAAAAATTTTCACTCGATTCTCTTGATTTTTCTTCGTCTGTCTTACCCATTGTATTACTATGATGTTTTTTCTTTTCGTCTGTTTTAGCTTTCTATTATTTTCTTTTTCTTTTAATGTTTTCATTTTTAGCTGTTCCAATTCCTCTTTTTTATCTTCAAACGTTAGATTTATTTCTAGCTTTACTGTTCTAATTTCCTTTAATATCAGTTCGTTATTACATCTGTGCGAGTTAACTCGCGTTCTTGTCATCGTTTTACTTTTTTAAAATACTTGTTCTTTATCACCATATTGTTGTTAAGATTTCTATTATAAGTCGATTTTCCATCATTTGTTATTTTTTCTAAATATGTCTTTCCCCAATTAAACCAATTGCCATGTTTTCGTAGTCAAAGCCCTGATAATCCGTAGTAGGTATGACTCATCGGCGTTACGGTTCGTATTCTACTAAATACTATCTAATATTGTTCCTACTTTGGTAATGTCTAAACTGTTAGTCGATCTGAATCTGTTAATTTTCACTTTTACTCGTTAGCAACACTTAATCCGTATTATTTAGCTTCTAAAGCACACAAAATTGGAGTTTTATATATTACAGTCTTTTATTTTTCTTGCCAGAACCGGAAATCCGACTTTTATGTAGTGAAACAAAATATACAAAAAATTAGTTTTCCTCCATAAATCGTTGAGGTCATTATAGAAAAGCAAAAATATCTTGAAAGTCGCATTAGTGCAGATAGAAGGTACTTACTTTTCCGGTAATCTTCTCAACGCTAAAGGGGCGATGAAACAAATTACCTGCACTTTTGTAGCAGTAAGGTGGGTAGCATCGTCGCAGTTTTTTAATCTCTTGAGCAATCTTATAATCTATTTTTGCGCTCTTCCAAATAGTTTAAGCAACAGTTAAGTCATTTGAATATCCTATTTATTAAAATACTCGTTTTACTGCAATGAATTTTGGTTTTCTTCTAAAATGTTGTTTCTATAATAAATGCAAGCACTTAAGCTACAATTTATGTGTGATGCACCTACAAATAATTAAATGTACTATAAAATATATTACTAATCTTTAGTTATAGTCCATTTTATTAATTGTAGTTTTACAAAACACATAAGCTCAATGCAAGCATTTTAAATGTTAAATATTGAATTGAAGTAGTTTTGTTATAAACCACCAACGCAATTGAGCGTATTGTCAACTTGTGACGTAAATTTGAAATTCGCTTATTAATCTGTAGCAACTACATATAGAATTCCCTCTAAATTAATATAAATATACAATACTTGTATATACAACTAAAATTTGGATATTCTAAAAATTAAATAAAACAAAAATTTTGTTTTAAATCTCAACAGACAACAATACGTGACGTAGAATATAATTTTGCGTTTCATATATAAGCATAAAACATTGTTTTATTAATTAATTTAACATTTTTAATAAGATAACTTAAACATTATATTAAAAGATTATTTATTGATATTATAAGCATCAATCAGCTTGTGTAAAGTACAAGTCAACAGTACTCATTCAACAAGTCGAATTAGTACATGTCATAGTTTTTATTGTCTAACTGTCGTTGAAATTCTTTTTATTTTATTTATTTTTTATCTTTTTCTATATTTAGATTACTTGAGCAACAGTTTTTTAATGAGTTGCTTTACTGATGTCACTTTATGCATTTCACTGTTATTTCACTTTAATATTACTTTTTCGTTGCCTCCATGCACATATGTCTGTTTTCAAAAATGTTAAGAAAAGAGATGTGGCGTAAAATCTGTTTTTGTTTGCTTTTTGTTATTAAACACCTGATGATATTTAACTATTAAAATTACTCTAAAAGTCTAATCATAAATTTTACTCCAATACCAAGATTTCAATGAAGACCTGTGTTATGAAAATATCTCGGAGCATCGACTGTATTACGCAATACTTTATGCTGGAATATTTAAATTAATTTAATGTTACTATTGCTAGCGCAACCCCAAAGCTGGAAATCGTATAGTTACGCCGGTTTCAGAATCTGTTTATAAATTAGTATTTTATAGGTATAGTGGTAATAATTTGGAATACCTGCTAAAATATCAATAATGTAGAATTATAAACCAAGCTAAATACAGCTAATACTTTAGCAGTTAAAATTTTACTGTTGGTTTGTTGGTTGTTTTCTTGTTATCGAAATTTATTAGCAATCAGATCATACATACTAAGTTCTATGGGGTACTTTGTTGATTGCACATATAAATAACATGTAAAAAGTAACATCTAATAATATTACCTCGAATTACTTAATAAGAGGTGAATATTTAGATATAAGTTACAAAATATAAAATATTTATGTTTCTGCATTATGTGGCCATTTTTGTTTTACCATTCTTTGATAAATTTCGTCACGTAGAGATTGAACTGCCGCATTAAAGTGAGCTTCTAGTCTTCGCGGGTGCGTAGTTGTTGATTGTTAAATTAAATCGCTGACATAAGGAACTCTGAAGTTCGTATGGAGGGTGCGATTGTTTACATTACCATAGAGCATTAGTTAGAGTAGAGTTTTGGAATGATAACGCTTCATATGTTCACATAGTTTTAACCCTCAGAATAGGCGTAAGAAGGAGCTTGTCTTCGAGCAATAACCGTAAAGATCGAGCAAATAATTCATTTTTTGTGTTCTTATGTCTAATTCTTTCCGGTTTTTTAGTTTGTGTGTCTTTCAGGTACTTTTTTGTTCAGATGTATTCCCAAATATCATGCTTCCGTAGACTGCGGTATTGCAGTGTTATTCAATATCACCGATGGACATAGGATAAATGTAAAATGGATAGATTTGTTTTTGTTAATCTTAATTTGCTATTTATTACAAATTACAATTAAAAATAATACTTAAATGCTCTTCTAAGTAAAGGGTTGCGGTTTTTGGATAGCAAAGATGACAGTATAGTCGCCAAAGGTTCATGTTAGTATTAAATGTGAGAATGAAAAATCTGCGGTATAAAGGAGGTGAAGGAGTAGACTCAGTGTACTACCTTGTGAAACACTGGACTTATCTTTTTAGTAGGATAAAATTGCGTTTGTTAATTTAATTTGGAAGGTTTGATTGTCCCTAGAGACATTATTCCCATCACTTTAAATCAAATATCTGCCCATTGTAGCCATCTTTGGTTTACTCGTCTGATATGGATGATATACTTTGAAGCCTCTTATTTGAAAGTAACATTGATTTATTATATGTGTCTCTGAGAGGAGGTAAATATTTGTGTTTAGGAAGGCTTCAAAATCTCATTTTTATATTTAGATTCCTAATCTTACTTTATCTTGGATATAACTCCAGTGCTTCTGGCTTCTAATTTATTGAGATGTTTGTTGACTTTTTCCAATGTTTTCATTAAAACCTTCATAAGCTGCATTATAGATGATTCGTATGATGATAATTTCACTAATTGTTTTTGTTGGGCGCCTTAATCATAAAATCTGATAATTCATACTGCATTAGACACACTTGATCTTGGCTGAGAAATTATTTTAAATCTTGATAGCATTATCACTTTTTCTAAAATTCCTTAGCCATTAGACGGCCACTGTCGTTAGCAGGATACGATTTTTAATAATGTATGCATGTATGCAGGAGTATTTTAGTTTTGTCGTTAGGTGATAAGCGGCATATTTTTTTTATATTTTGGTATGTTTGTCACTTATTACTGCCTTTGTTATGACACTCATGTGGTTAAAGTATTGTATATTATAGATTTTGTTGATACCTTTAGATCTATCAAATGTCATCACATACAACTTAAGGTAAATGTAACTTACCATGTCATTAATAAGAGCTCTCTTAAGTTTTTGAACTACTTTTGTAATCTGAAATTTGCTTCTTGCGAGTTTCTTAGAAATATCTTTCACACAAATTTCTAACCATTCCCTTAATAGATATAAAGGCTAAAGACATTCACTGTAAAGATTCGCCCAGTCAATTTGTTTGTTATTTATAATACTAATTGTATATTGAATGTTTTCTGTTCAATTTATTTTTAATTGTATCACAATAATTTAAATTACGTGAAATGACCAATGATGACACTTAGCGTTTCATCAGATTGTTTTTTAGAAATATCTATTTTTTAAGAGAATCGGTTTCCTTGTACTTCTTATTTCTGGATTTAAGTAAAAGCCAGTCTGTTTTTTTAATAATCAGTTGATCTTCATTGTCCGAATTAACCGAACTATAGAATTTTTTAGGGGTTTGTTTTTTTCATAATTGCGATAATTTCTCATTTTTCACCTGTAAAGTTACCACAGCTTACCTTTCTGCTGGTTAATTTGTTTAATAGCTGCTGTAGTTGCAGTTGCAACTATACTAAGCTTATTTTCTGGCGTCTATGTAGTAGGTGTTAAAATAACATCATTATTCTAATAGGAGGCGATAGTAATGCCTGTTGCATCAAGAACATCAGTTGTAGCTCACGTAAACGATATTTAGTTCAGCGTTGTAATCACTTATTAAACGCTTTTCAACGCGTTGCCGTTTGACAAAACTCAAATAAATGCTCCGTTTACTTACTTTGTTTTTTTATTATTACTGTATTTTGTTTAAAAATGTTATATTTATGTAAAATTAATAATTTTTTTAAATGCACTGTTGGCTGTGGATACGTTGTAATTGTAGATATAGTCAACTTATAATATTACTATATTTTAGCTTACTTCTTAAAATGAATTGTAAAAAAATTATGAATTCATGGCTTGGATGCTTGTGGAAAGATAAAGTACTCAAAGAACATTTAGAAGTTAAACTAGTTTTGAGTAGTATAGTCAGTAAAGTAGTAGCTGTAACTAATATATTAAACAATGTTATATGTAATAAGTAATGTAACCAAATATTAAACACGACGTCAATATAATTTAATACTTCATAATTTAAGAAAAGTGAATAGTGATAAATAAAAAAACAAAACAAGAACTCTCTGTAATCGCATGAAGTTTTGGTAATACTATCGTAATTAAAGCTTTATGTTTGATAAAAAAGATAGACTAACTAAATACATATCTGGTAAATATACATACATACATAATCCTTTCCTCTTCTACCTTACGGTGTCAAGGTGAACGACATCACTAGCCGTTTCCACTCCTTACGATCTTGAGCCATCCTTTCTGCTTCTTTCCACTTCATATTTTTCTTTGTCAATATTCCCCCAATTTCATCGTTCCAGGTCTTGGTCGGTCTTCCTCTTTTTCGTTTTCCATCAATACCCATTTTCCAAACAATCTTCGCTTTCCTATTATCCTTCATCCTCACCATATGCCCAAACCACCTTAGCCGCTTCCCTTCAAGTCTTTCTAATGTCGGGTTGACGTTACAGTGTTCACGAATTAGTTCATTTCTAATGCGATCGCATCTAGTTATTCCAACTGCCGCACGTAAGTAACGCATCTCACACGCTTGTATTTTGTTTCTGTTTCGCGCACTCAATACCCATGTTTCTACACCATACAACAGCACCGGGTCATATATCGTTTTAAATATATTAATTTTTGTTTTGAGGCTCACTTCTCTTTTCCTAATAAAACTGTTGTTCAAGGCATAGAATAATCTCGATGCACTGGCTACTCTGCTTTCAATTTCCGGCTCCAGCTCCCCCCTCTCACTTATTTTCGACCCCAAATATTTAAAGTCTAATACTTGCTTTATAATCTCATTATTCATACTGATGCCAACATTCACATGCTCCTTTGTTATCACTAGTAGCTCCGTTTTCGCACTGTTCACCTTCATTCCAAATTCTTTAAAATTTTCATTCCAGATATTTACATTTAGTTGCATGTCTCTTTCCGTCCTAGCCACTATCACAAGATCGTCCGCATATATCATCTCTGACATGAGGACCTGCTGTACCTTATATACTCCCATTCTGGTTTTCTTTACACTTTCCTTGCACTTCCTAGCAATTTCATCCATTAGGACAACAAACAGCAATGGCTCAAACTCCCCTGTCTCACACCATTTCTGGTTATAAACTCATTTGATGATTGATTATGGGTTCTTACAAAATTTTGCGTGCAGCTATATATACTTTTAATTGCTTGTATTAGCTTATTTCCTACATTCCTCCGAACCAGCACTTCCCATATTTTATCTCTGGGCGCAGTGTCAAACGCCTTTTCCAGGTCTACGAAACATAGTAATAATTTGCTATTGTATTGCAGGGTTTTTTCTATTATCTGTCTTATTGTAAATATTAGATCCGTTGTACCCCGACCTGGCCTGAAACCACACTGGTTGTCGTCCAGCGTTTTTTCTATAATTTCTCTCAGCCTCTTCTCTAATATTATTTCGTATAATTTGCTGACGACTGGCAACAGTGACATTCCTCTATAATTAGAACATATTTGTCTATCTCCTTTCTTGTATATTGGGAGTATCGTTGCTACGGTCCAATCCCTAGGTATTTGTCCATTATTCCAACATAAATTTATTATTTTAAGCAGTAGTAAGAGCCCTTCTCCTTCCATATATTTAATCAGCTCCGCCTTGATATTATCATGACCTGTAGCTTTTCCATTCTTCAGCTTTTGTATTGCCTTACGGATTTCATCCAATGATATCTCATCATCATAGTCCCTTCCCTTATCTCCAGCCCTTCATTTTCTTTTTCTCTTTCTCTTGTGTCCCCTCCTAAAATTTCCATAAAATGTTCCTGCCATCTCTCCATAATTCGCCCATTATTTAATGATAAGTTCCCACTTGCATCCCTTATACCATTAGTCTTCTCATTCCGTCTTAATCTTAAATTTATCAACGTTCTATATAGTAATTTAGCATTTCCATTACTATCTCTTTCCATTCTTTCACCAAATTCCTCCCATTGGCGTATTTTAGCTTCTTTAATTTTCACCTTTACACGATTTCTTTGTACTTTGTACTCTTCATAGTTGCTATTGTTTTTGTTAGTTAAATACTTTTTCTATAAATGTTTTTTCTTTGCGATTTTCATTTTTATGTCTTCATTTCACCATGCCCTAGTTTTATTTTTCTTCCCTTAGTTACACCAAGTATTTCCTTTCCTGTTTCCAATACTATTTCTCTAAAAATCTTCCATAATACTTTTATACTATACTCCTCCCTCCAGTTAGTTTTTGCAATTTTTCCATTTAGTTTTTCGCAATATTCTTTCCTGACATTTGCAAATTGTAATTTGTATACTTTAATACTCTCCTGTTTGTATCTATCCTCATCATTCTTTTTTACTTTTACATGCTCCATGATGTTTCCAATTTTTCATCTTTATCTCCACAAGAAAGTGGTCTGATCCAATCTCATAACCTCTCTTCACCCTCACATCCATTATCTCATTACTATACTTATTATGCACTAAAACCAGATCTATAATCGATTGCTCGTTTCTAGAATCCCTCACTCTTGTATATTGGTGTATGACCTTATCCTGAAAGAACGTTTTACATGCTCTCATATCATTCATGATACATTTGTGTTCCTTGTACTTTCCCCAAATGGTCCTATTTGATCATGTTTTTCTTTTCGTATTCCAACTCTTCCATTAAAATTACCGACAATTATTACATTATCTGCTGTGCTACCCATCTATCCTGTATCTGTTCTCAAAATATATCTTTCACATCTTTAGCCTCATTTTCCGATGGTCCACATGTTACTAATATTGTCCTTACCTCATTCTCTTCCTTCTCTACATCAATTCTTAACAATCTTTCAGATATAATTTTCCAATTTTTAACATGATGGAACCAGTTTTTATGTATTAGAGCTGCCACCCCCACTTTAGCTCGTTCAGTCTCATCGACTCCTCCATAAATTAAATAATGCCCATTTTTAAAGGTAATACAGCCCTTCCCTTTTTTCTTAGTTTCTGTTACACCCAATACAGCCATATTTGCCCTTTCAAACACATCAACAAGTTCCTCCTCCTTCCCATTTATAGTTTTCACATTCCACAGTCCCATCTTCCATTTCCTTCCTTTTCTACATCATTCCTTATACTTAATTCATTACCTTTTTCATTGCCATGTTCGTCATCCTTATAACCTCCTGTTCATCTATTAACTAGTTTTTCTCCAGCTCGTACGGGTTATTTTTCGTAACTGATTTTCTTCAAGGGAGTCCCCGTCAGGTGATCTCTCCAGGACTGTACGCTTCGCACTGTTAGATTGTCCTCTTTGCTCACTCTTATCTATTATGAGTGTTGTACCTAATAAACGCCCGCAATCCGTTTCGCTTAGCCTCTTTCATTTTGCCTACCAGTATTTTCCGTTCTTCTTGCACCTTCTTGGGTAGATCCTCCTCAATCCACATGTCCGTTCCTTTCAGCAATTTCGTGTTAATAAATATCTTCGTTCTGGTTCCCTCTTTTATACCTTTAATAAGAATTGGTCTCGTTACTATCTCGTTCTGCTTTCCTATTCTTATAACCTCCCCCACATTTTCCTTAGCATTTATTTCAATTCCCGTTTTTTGCATTATTAATTCAACTTTTTCATTGTTTGCTCCTCTATTTCATTCTCAACTCCTTTCACCACTTTTATTACAAGGTTCCTATTTCTTATCTCCTTCTCTAATAGCTCCAATCTTTTTTCTTGCTCTGTTACCTCTTATTTCAGCACAGTATTTTCGGTTTTTTCCATCTCTTGTAATATTTGATCCATTTTATTATTCATACTTCCCTGACTCTTTTGTATTTTTTCTAACATTTCTTTCACTCTCGTCATCTCCATCGTCATTATTATAATTTTACACACCTGCAACACCTTATGCTCGAATGTATAACTGGTTGCTTATACCACTTCAAATTGAAATTTGGCTGAATATTATTTACTTCTTTCTTTATCTTTAACCTCACTTTCATAAACTGCACACTTTAATGAATCAGGCTTATACTACTCAGTATCTTACGCCCTAAATTTTATTCAGCGCCAGAAACACCACGATTAACTTCACTTGCAGCACCTTACTGCTTTTTAATTTCTCACAGCACCTCCCTAGTCCGAGTTTAGATGTTGGTGAAAAATCAAACGCACCATCAACCTTCGGTGTTCCCAATCTTACCCCCCGCTGGTAAATATAAAGATGTCTTAAATTTTTTAAAGAATAACAAAAATAAAAAAATTAACAATATTAATATTAATATTCTAAGTGCTAAAATATGGTTTAAACCGTGTTCTTAATGTTCTTAACTCCAACTTATTTCTGATGACCTTCGCCTACATAGAAATGGCTGAAATATTTGTAAATATGGCATATTAATAGTAGTTAAGCGACACTTGCTACATTTGCAAATACTTTTTCTCCAGCTGATAATGTAGTTCAAAAAATTCATAAACATCAGTTTATTTTTAATTTTTTATATCCCATATTCTATAATTTACAAATGCTATATTTCTATTTTTGATTAGGTATAATTAAATATTAATCCTAATAAGGTAATAATAATGTATAATTTCGATGATATTACTTACACAAGTTACTCTGATTTAGATTTACGCAATAATGTGATCAAGGTCGTTAATAACTTTATTGCATTATGCAGCGTGCAGCTAATATGTTAACTGCAGGTTAGGTTTAATAACTATAGTGTAACCTTTAGCTATCTAGTGAATTGGATTTTTTAATAAATAAAAATCTACACTTTATGTAATAATCTTACAGACTGATATTAAATACTATAAAAATAGCAATAGTTTGAAATATAATTTTAGCATTGTCGATTTACAAAATCGACTTATATAATATTTTTATTTATATACATTATGCAATTTTATGATATAAGATATAAATTTTGTTGTAGTTTCGTTTAGTCAAGCTTACGTAAAGAAATAGGTAAGTATATAGCAACTACACGTGTTAGCATTGTTGGCAATGCTAACCTAATGTTATTCCCGAATAAAGCAATTATTTCTAATTAAATGAATGTTTCGGTGGTAGAGAATTGTAACAGTTTAAGCACTTATAATAAATAAAAAAAACTACAAATCCTTGTTTTTGGAAACATTATTTAAAATTTGTTAGACGTTTAATAATGTTTAACATTGTACTGATACACTCTTAATGTAGAGTTTCAAATACACTCTTAAATCACGTTCTAGAAGAAATTTTGGGATTTATTTCTAGACATTTATGTGCAATTAAGTTTAATTAAATAAATAAATTATTTAATTCAAATTAATTTAGTAAATGTTAACTTCTATATTAAGGTTTATGTTGTAATTAGATTTATGTTCAAACTTGGTGGATAATAAAGCATTATAATTATTTTTATTATTATTCAACACTTAATTCAATTTAAAGTAGTAAATTATGTAAATGTTAACTGATAAATACTATAGAATGATATATACATATTTGATGTGTATTACTTAGGATTCATCTATCTTATTCTATTTCATTTTATTTTGTATTTTTGCTTTAATTCTTTTAGATGTATATATAATTTAAATTGTTTTCATTTTCTTATACGAAAATCGGATTATTACTTAGCAAATATTTCAACAATATTAAAATAATTGTTTATAAATTGTGCAAAGTTACTGTTCGCCACATTCCGCTTCAGAAATACATTCACGTTTTTAGAACAGTAACGACATTTACACAAGATAAAGCATTTTAAAGGACAGTTAAATGAGTAAATATATTCATTACTCGAGCTTTTAAAAAATGGCATAAATTAATATTGTAAGAGGAAACTATGTTTAAAAAATGTCTGACTTTATTACGTAGTCACCCACGTTCTACCAAAATTTACGAAAACGATTATACCTCAACTTAAGAGCAAACACTCGCTTTGGGAAAGCCATGTTCGTGAACCGCATATGGAATAGGATTCTGAAGGTCTATATTCCTGCCAACTAGAAGGATTAGGCAGTACTAGCCTTCGGGATACTTTATTTGTTTGCCCCTAAGCTATTGCCACAGCAAAACCACTTGTAACTCCTTAGTTTAAAAATCTATAGAAGTTAAAAGCTCTAGTTAATTGCATAGATGCATAATAAACATATTTTATTAGGGAAAAGCGACAGCGCGTGCCGGAGCAGAGAAATTTTATTCATTTGGCATATTTAAGGGAGTTGGGGGCATGAGAATCAGATACATCACGTTAAATATGAGTTACTACCTGTTTAAAAAACTTTATTTACGGCAACGGGGTTATAATTCACAGATAAGGCACCCATAAAGTTATTTTACTTTTAACACCAATTATATTTAAACTTTTGCATCTATATTTCTAAAAAGTTGAATGGATGCGAGTTCAAATTAATTATTTAAGTTTTGAAGGCAGGATGTTCTTCTTCTTCTCGTGTTTTATCCTGCATAATGAATTATAACATTTTATATTTAATCCTTATTTTATAGACTCTACTTTCTTTGTCTTAATGGCTAAAAGAAACTTTGTGTTAGTTTGCATTCTGTTAAAACTTCTGCGTTTGTTCTCCACGCTATTTGCAGATTTCGGTAGTAAAGCCACATCTGTAGGGTTCAAATTCTTTTTATTTTCGACTATTGTCAGTGCCATAAATGTCGACTCCAACCACTCTTGCGGTATAAAATCTGTCTTATATATAGTATAAAAAAGGTCTACTAGTAGGTCTACTTTAAAATCGTCAAATAATTTTAAAATCTCCTACTACATCTAGACGCAGGGCTCTTTCTGTCTTGATGTTTTTTATTGAACATTTAACTTTGCTTTGTAAAATTGTCTAATTTTATTTCTAGTGTTTAAAATTCCCAATTCTTCATTAAATAATTCTCATAAACATACTTTTTCCATATATTTATTTTTTATTCGAATAAAACATTATTAATCTGTTTTTATCTCTTAATAAGTATCATTGCTTTTTATGTTTCTGTTAGTAATATTTCTTTTTTTATGTACGTCGAAGGAATCATATCTTTCTAGTAGTTCTTTTATTTTTCTGTAGTTGTTAGAAAGCTCTTTCTCCTTGGCTTCTCGAATTTATTTAAAAATCTCTTTATTAATCTGTTGATATATTGTGCTTTGCTTCTTGTATTTTCATTTTTTATTTATCAAACTAGTTATTTATGCACCCATTCACTCTTTTGTTTGCCGGAATGTTTCAATTTGTTTGTTTTGCGTGGTTTAGATTATGCTCTACGTTTTTTCATTTATTGCTAACGTCATCATTCTGTGCTATTTTTGTTTTTATTTCTATAAGTTACTATGTATTATCAATTTCACGGATTATTATGTTTTAGTTTGGAGATCTTAAACTTGGCTTTGCTGGTTTTCTTTAGTCGAATTGTCAGTAACATTACTACGGAATTATGGCGTAAGTTTACATCAGCACCATACTCAATACTTTGACTTTCTTCTTAAATTTGAACTAGTACTAGTATCTAGTAATGTAAATTAATAACTCCAAGCTTTCGTGAAAAGATATATTCAGATAGTTTTGTTATCGAATGTAGACGCCGCTTTCCTAACTTACACGATAGTAATTGTAGTTTCTACTAACCTACTAATATTTGATTATTATTTTAACATTCGTTCTCTGTTCATAACCGAAACATATTTTTAATTGGCAAACTTTTTTGTCTCCATTTTTTATGTACTAAAGTCTTTTGAAATAAAATTGATAATCAATACTTTGCTTATATTAGCTTTTAAATTTAGATATTTTGCGTTTATTTTGATACAAATTATACTTTTTGTATATTCATGTTTCGACAATTTTATTTAAATAAAATGAAAAAAATTGTTTTTGTAGATGTTTACACTATTTTTAAATAATATATATTTGGATCTTTTGGAGCTACATATAGTATTAGCCAAATTTTGTATTTAGTATATATGATATAATGTAAATGTATTTTTATCTGAAATCGGAAAATGTAAAACGCAGAGAACGTAATCCTTTGTTGTATAAAAATTTACTGAGACTCGATTATATTTGCTCACAGTAAAGCTACAGTTTATTTCAGTTAATGCATTGGAATTTGTGCTAAAGATGAATGAATTAACGATTTCAAAGTTTTGCGAGAATATTGACGTACTCTTGTATCAATGTTTTTTGTTTGTTTGTAATAATAGACTGACAGTTTCTTGCTACTGTTCCTCTCGCGTTATCATACCGTTCACCACCGTTAGCATCTAAATTATCACAAGTAAATTTAAAGACTGATTTAAACACATTCATCAAATTTATCTTATTTCTTTTAAGTCTCCTGATAAAATTTTTAGTTAAGTCTATCTTTTTTGTTCTAATTTATTTTCTGTAAAAATTATTTCTACATTTACCTCAAATTTTCTAACTTTGTCGGTTGACTGGTAAATTCTGTTGTAAGCAATTGTTTAATTTGTGGAGAAGTTTTTAGTGATCGCCTTCTTCGTCTACGATTATACTTTAGTGATTGGTGCCATTAAGAATAAATATAGATGAAATTCTTGGTTTATCGGTAGTAATACTTGATGTATGTGGTTGTGGGAGTGTTTAGTTTGTTGATTGGAATACTTAACATTTGTTTTAAAAGATTTTTTTAACTTTATTTATATTTACAATCTGCTCTGATGAGCAATAAGTAAATCAGGTGAATTTACAAAAAGAGTACATGCTGGATGCCGTCCCAGCGGAAGGCTCCTCCTTAGAATTACTTAAGAACTATTATATACAGGATAATATTTAACACACAAAACAACTAGTGTAGATCTGGAAGATCCAAGGGAGTGAGTCTTTTTAGCCTATAAACTGAATTGCTGTTGTCCAGCAAATTCACAGCAAGATAGTTTGTGTGATTTTCTAGTCGTAAAATATACTTTGCACTCACGCACTTCACTTCGTCTTTCACTAGTTTCACTCGGAGGTCCCGATGAATGACTTCATTTCTAACGTACCACGGTGCATCTGCTATTACCCTTAGGGTTTTAGATTGGAATCTCTGCAAGATCTCCAAATTGGAGTTGCTTGTAGTTCCCCATAGTTGCAGCCTGTATGTCCAAATTGGTTTTAGTATACATTTATAGAGTAGTACCTTGTTGTATAAAGTTAACTTGGATTTTCTACCTAATAACCAGTATAACTTGAAGAGCTTTAGGCCCAGTTGTTTTCGTTTAGTAAGCATATGTTTTTTCCAAGTTAGTCTGCGATCAAGGTGCATACCAAGGTATCGGACGTCTTCGGCTTGCTGAAGTGGTGTATTATTAAGGGTAACTTGTGGACATGTTTTCCTC
This sequence comes from Sinelater perroti, assembly GCA_036346155.1. NCBI lineage: Eukaryota > Metazoa > Arthropoda > Insecta > Coleoptera > Elateridae > Sinelater > Sinelater perroti. The sequence continues at coordinate 275,955 of JARFIY010000278.1, forward strand.
CTGAGTGTAAACGTGACTTGGGTGGACTTGTTTTCGTTTGCTTTTATACGCCAGAGCCGAAGCCAATTTTAAGAGAGGTTTGCAGGTTTCTTGATGCTATAATAGGATATTCGTGAGTTGCAAGAATTGTAGTATCATCTGCAAACGTAGCCGTGGTCGTAAGATTGGTGGTAGGTATATCTGCCGTGTATAGTAGGTAAAGGACAGGTTCTAGTACGCTTCCCTGCGGTACGCCGGAGTTAATAGGATGTAGTTTTGTTATTTTATCCTGAAACTTTACCTGGAAGTACCTATTGCTCAGATAGGATTTGATCAGTTGAAAATAAGTGTGTGGTAGGTTTTCTTGATCTTATACAAAAGTCCCGCATGCCAGACCTTATCGAACGCTTGAGTTATATCGAGAAAAGCGGTGGAGCAATATTTTTTCTTTTCGAAGGCCTGGCTGATTTCTTTACTACCCTGTGAATTTGCTCGACAGTGGCGTGGTCTTTCCTAAAACCGAATTAGTGTACTGGTATTAGATTGTGATTTTCTAGGATTAGTTCGAGTCTTCTGAGTAACAGTTTTTCAAAGATTTTAGATATTACAGGTAGCAAACTGATCGGACGATGAGATGACAGTTCTTCAGGAGGCTTTCCTGGCTTAGGTATAAGTATTATTTGGGCCACTTTCCATTGGGTTGGGAAATAGCTTAATCTTAGAATAGCATTATAAATGGCTGTTATTCGTCTGTATCCTTTCCCCGGCAATTGTTTCAGGACTTCTGCAATCAGGTCATACTCTGCTGATTTCTTAGGGTTTAGACCGCATGTAATTAACGACCTTCTGTTACCGTAATCTTTTTTATTGGCAGAGTTAGTTGATCTGGTATCTCCAAATATTGTTGTATTTCGGCTTCTTCTTCTGGAGTTAGTGCAGAAGGAAAGGGCTGAAAAACATGTGTTAGATGTGCTGCAAAATTATCGGCTTTTTCTTGCTCACTCCTAGCCTAATTTCCATCAGGTTTCCGAATTGGTGGGATTGCTTGCTGTGGTTGTTTTAGTTTCTTCGTGGCTTTCCATAAGGAATAATCTGTTGTTTCAGTAGCAGAGGGTTGATAGATAATACTGTAGAGCCTGATTTTTTTGATCTTGCAGAATTGCCTTCAAATTTCGTATAGCATTGTTGAGCCTGTTTTTATCATTTGGTGACCTAGTGTTCTGCCAAATTCTGCGAAGCCTTCTCTTCTCGGCTATTGCTCTTTTTAGTACCATAGGTAGAGTATTGCGGTCATCGCTCACTTCCGAAAAGGGTGTTGAATCCCATGCCGCACCCTGTATAGTACGGTTCAGGTACTCTACTGTATCATCGATCTCATCGGTGGTCTTGAGGGGTGTGCCTAGATCTATTTTTTTGTTGACTATCATTCTAAAGAAGTCCCAGTCGGTATTCTTGTTGGTGAGTCTAATTGGTCTAGGCCTGTGAATTATTTGGGTACTTAATGTGATTATGATCGGGGAATGATCTGATGTCATATCAAGGCATGATTTGATTGTTAGGTAATTTTGTGCTATGTTTTTGGTAACACAAAAGTGAAGTAGATCCGGGATTTTAGCCCTGTCCGTAGGCCAGTATGTAGGTTGCCTGGTGGTGAAATAGTTGAGATTATTGTTGACGAGCGATTTTAGCAATTCCCTGCCTTTAGTGGTGGTTACTCTAGCACCCTATTCCTGGTGTTTAGCATTGTAGTCACCCCCGGCAATGAAGCGTAGACCAAGTGTGTTAAAGAATTGGGTGTAATGCTCTGTTTTTATGTTACGTCTCGGGGGACTATACAAAGCGGTAATTGTAATTGGTCCTGTCCAATCTTCTACGATCACGCTGGTAGCTTGAATGTGCTCATGAATGTACTTATCTGTTTGGTAATGCTTGATGGAACTTTTTATAAGTACTGCAGATCCTCCGTGTGCAGCTCCGCTAGGGTGTTGTGTATCATACATAATATAGTTGAGTATTGTAAAGTAACTTCTGTCTGTAAAATGTGTTTCGGATATTAAAACTATATCTAAATCGTGATTAGTAATAAACGCCCGTAACTCTAGGGTGTGGTTTGACAAGCCATTGGCATTCCATTTTGCAATCTTGAGTGTTTGAGTCATTATTGTAGTTTGAGACGATGAGTGTAGGAGATTTACATTGTTTAGATTGTCCAAATTCTATCATCATTTTTCCAGTTTCTCAATGTGAGACGTTTGTGGCACGTTTAAGTGGTGAGAGAATTGTTGTCCATTTGACACAACTTGAGCGAATGTTCCTTCATTTTTGTTTGGCTTGTATGTGTACGGTAGTTGGTTGCGGTGCAAACCCTCTAGGACGGGTGATGGAAATTTTTCTGTTCAGTTCCTGTAAACTTGGCATCCTTTGTAGTTGCAGGATGTGAACCGTTACATAAAACGCACTTTGGCTGGGTTTCCTTGATTTACTACATGCTGGTTAGGTGGTTTGCGCCACATTTTACACACCTAGGTTGGTACTGCAGAATTCTTTATGACCATATCTTTGGCAAGTGGCGCATTGTGGGATTTCTCTTGTGTGATGAGGTGGTTCTATTGTAATTTTGTATGTAATAAATATTTAATGTCATATATCTTTTTGTTAGATTCGTTGGGAGGTAGATCGATAAAGAACATTGACAGTGGCTGTTTAGTTGTTCTGTGCTTCACATTGTGTACATTCAGAACTTTATGTCCTTGAGTTTCTATCTCAGCTTTTAATTCATTAATATCGATAGAGTAGTGTATGTTCTTGATTACGACGCGAAAGCTGCGCTCTTCTTTCATCTGATATGTATGGAACTGTACTTTTCTATTAGTCTAGCTACTGATTTCCTGTAAATATCTGTGGTTTCCGCCATTATTTTTACTTGGTTTCTTCCTATAACTTTTAAAGTGTACTTTTTGTCAGTTTTAGTGTTCAGTTCTACGGTCAGTGGGTTGATATTTAGCACGTCCGAAATAAATATTGGTGGTGGTTTTACTGTTTTTGTAACTGCGCGTGTGTTTGCTTCCATTTTATTATCTGATACTGGGAGAGCTTGAAATCGATTTGTTAAGTTAAGCCGCGATGAGTCTTCTGAGACCTTTTGCTTCACTATACGATTTTCGTCATCTTGCATGATACGTTTATTTTTCCTCGGGGTAACAGTGGTCCATTCTAAATTTTGCCTATGTGACGTAGATGGTTGATGATAGGGTTGTTGCCATAGTGTAATAGGTGCCGCGTAGTGTGATGCTACATTTTGACCTACCTGTTCATTGAGTACAGGTTGCATATAGTGAGGTTGTGTTACTTGGAACTGGGGTTGCACCACGTTGGCCGGAAGCTGAGTATACTGTGTTTGATACTGCATCATTGGAGGTTGTGCGTAAGGCATGGAGTATTGTTGATTAGTGCCAGCCATGACGGCTGACACTAAAACTGAATGACTCACTTCTGATCATTAATATAAATTGTTTGCAAATCGTGACTATTATTAAGCATAAATATAAATAAATATGCTTAAAATTGCAATAAAATGAAATTATTAAAATTAAATTTATCATTTATTGTTGCTAGTTTAAGCGTCTTCTAAAGTTAACGTAAATGGCTTCTTATGAATATACTGCGAAAACAAACGATGTGCTGGTTTTAGTTTAATTGGCAAGTGTAGCTTTTGTACTTATAAATAATTTTATATTTAAATTTACTGCTGCTAATTGGGTATTAATTTATTTAATTTAATAACCAGTCTCTTAAAGCTTCGATACAAAAATTTTAGAACTTCCTAATGAGACTTCCGTTATTTCTCGCTTTTGCGTTTCAAATCGTTTACTAAATAAATCTGTTTGGGCTTACACCTAAACTGAATTAATTGTTGGTTTATTTTGACATTACTTGTACACATAAGTGTATTAAATTTGTTATGACTATTTAAAGGATTATTATTACTAACATGACTGGTAGGGATGGTGGATAAAAATGTTTTTTCGTCGAAAAACGCCACCTTAGAAGTTCTTGATGTGATACTTTCCAAATTCTAATATGAATTTGGTCTGTGGTTCAGATGGGGTCACTTAAGTGGATTATATTTTCTTGTAAATTTAGGTTTATAATTATTAAATATTTAATGTCTATGTGCGTGATGGAAGCATTTTGTGGGTTGTGATTGTAATTTCAAGTGAAGTTAAACTTAAATCTCGTTCATTTTGTATGAATGAAACTTGTTTGTAATAATGGTGGTCAACTATTATATAATATTTCCATAGAGATCTGTTTATTTATGCTTTTATATAATATTTTCCCGTTCACTAATTGTATAGTTGGTTTGAATTTTAGCATTAAGTCAGTTTTGTAAAGTTTTTACGCCTTCTATAAAAATCATTTAATGTTTTAAATTGTCCTACCTATACATTTTTAAATTGTTGCGCCAATAGACTTTTTTATTGGTATAATCACTACACTCTGTGTGCTTAATTGTATATTTGTCTGATTGTATTGACATTAACTCATTCGCTTTACCGAACAAATCATCGCATATTAACCAAAATACATAATTTGTAAAATTGCGTGATTTGTTCTGCCATGCCCATCGTAATATTGATCTATTTTCCACAAAAAAAATTATGTGTGTGGTTTTCCATCAAATTTCTATAATATGTTGTCACAATAGCCCACCTTCGATATATTTACATTTTGTAGTCGAGTCATTTAGTGTTTGTTCTTTAAAAAATTTAATTCTCCTACCCTATTCAATAAAATTACAAATTCTAACGCTTCTCGATTTTAATTCGCTCGTAATTTTACAATTTTCTACATAAGTATATAATTTTTTACAGTATTTTTTCTTTTCTGTAATTTATAAAATTTCAAAACATTTCAATTAATTACGTAATTCTAGGTTACGGTTTCCTGATTTCTGGTTCCTGTCGCCGACCTTCTTCGATCTTATGACATGGGTTTTGACGTTTATTGGTATTCTCCAGGTAATTGCTCTTCCAAACTATTGTCATCCTGTGTCTTGGCTCTGTTGCATGAACAACGATCCTTCTTAACACTAGGGTATTACGGTTTTGAAGATGTCAACGCAATATGCAAAATGGTAGCTCTTACTTTGTATTTATTGTGACTGTGCCTTTAGATCTAACTTTTTAAAAAGCTGTATTTACACCCACAGTGTTATAATTCACAAGAAGGCTCTTATAATTATTTTGCGTTTAATACCAATTATATTTGTTACAGTACTTACAATTTATTTAAACACTTGCGTTAATTGTTTATTGGTGCTTATCAACGATAAATGGTAACTCGCCCAGCTTTTTTGTAAAAATGGATTTATGCTGTTTGGTTACCGAATGTGAGTCATAGTTCCCCATTTTCATGATCGCAATAGCTATTAACTGACTAATCATTATCTTTTATATTATCATTACTATCAGTAAAGACAAACCTGTCAGTTTATGAATAAAAATTATATAAATTACTTCTTGTGTCCTTATTTGTTTTAGAAAATAGTAATACCTTTATTTTGCACAAATAATCTTTCTTTATGAGTAGGAGTAATAGTAAAAATAATGTAATGTAGAAGGCTTGATAAAAAAATAATAAGAAAACTTCTGGAACATCTTATATTAACAAAGCCGGCGACGAAAAACCGTTTCTACAACTGTACTTACTAATGCAATCGCAATCTTTTGTATGTTGCTTTACAACATTTTGTATTAGTGTACATGCACACAATGTGTTTTATAATATTATAATTGTTTCACAAGTTTCTATGTCGTGAAATTGTTTTTATGGCGATTTCAGATTGAGCACAAAGAGTAGAAACTACGATTCTCGAACAAATCAATTTGAATATGTTATTGTAGATCTCGTAAAATTATTGTCAAATGCAGTATGTTTAACTATAGTCTGTCTGTTAATTATGGTATGTTGAATCATCTTTTATTAGTTTTATTATTTCATTAGTATTTACAAATTATTTAAGTTTATTTCTAAGCATAGTCAAATTAATATTAAAACCGCTATATCATAAAAAAATAATGAAATGAAAACGAAGCGAACAGCAGTAGAAAAATATTATAACAAAGCCACTCAAGGTAATAATAAGAAATGCATTTGCCTTACAAATAGGAGCGTATATTGGACAATGATGGTTCGTGTGGCAAATATAAACAGAAATTATTAATATTGTGAAAATGACGCAATTTCAAAATTGCCATATTTCATTTTAACGGTTTATTAGCAGTTTGTTATTAATTGGTTTCTTTTAATTCTATCCGTTTTAATAAATATAAAACTTATTCGGAAGAAATCGTGTTTTCCATTGTCAGTGCTGTTAAGAATGCAAAGTTGTAAATGAATTGCGCTGTTTAAGAGATTTCGGTCGTAAAAGATTTTTGAACAGTTCTACAATTCTTTTAAAGCTGTAAATAAAAAACGTAATAATACGCAGCTAAATTAACTTTTAAATACACAAGGTTATGATAATACATGATTCTTATTTGCGTAGCTCTTTTCAACTTGTTTTTGTGAGGTTTTCTTGAAAAAAAAAATTTAAAATTCTAGCAGCTGAAAATGCTATTTGCACCTATTGAAAGATTTGTTTTAGTTTTCACGTATATAATTATGTAAAAATTTAGTGTCTTAAAATAGAAGAAAATTATCTGTAGATCTCCAGCTTCTTAACAGGATTGGGGGAGTTTAAAATTAGGGGCAATTTAAATTCAAGCTTTGATTCGTAAAGTAATATTAAAATAAGTTATAAAAAGGGGTGCTACAAATAATTAAATTAAGTTTTAATTTAATGCGACATGTATTTTCATAAGTTTTACAAGAGAAAAAATAAAATTCATTTAACAAGCCTTTATTTATACATAATATTGAAAGTAAATGATCAGGAATATAACAGTATACCCAAACAAGATGTAGTAAATTTGTTTGCCAGAATTGATAAAATTTTGTTGTTTTCTATTTTTACTACACAATTTAACAATATAAGGAGTTAATAGTCTTTAAATTAACTGCATTAATTAACAGGATAATTAATTATAAAATAGTTCTTCTAACAGGTAGAATTATGGATGCAGGTGTATTTTGGAATTCTTAATAATATCTCTTAATTAAAAAGTTTATGCCAAATTTTTGGAAAATTTGAAGTATATTATACTGCCTTTCCTATAATTATAAATTTTGAACAATACAGATTATGATTTCTATTGACAGATATATAATTTTAATAGAATTATCCGCATTCTAATATTATTTTGATAAAATCCACATTTATAAAATTTTTATTTATAATCTACAAAGTGAGAACGTTGGAAAATATTGGTTCTACGACTTACTTTCTCTAAATTATTATCCAAACTTAACGACTAGTACCACAACTGTTATTTTTTATACATTTTTTCATTATTCCAACTTTTACACTTCTAATTTATTTTAAACGTCAATTTGTTTACCATTTATCTGTTCCCATAATTGTTGCCACAAAGATGTTTTTGCATTGGTCAAGAAATTATTTTATACTAAACCTGGCACACTAATGTAGAAGAAATTAGAAAGGAAACAACTGAATTATTTTTAATTTTGATTTCTGCTATACCCGTTTTTCTTGTATTTTTCTATATACTAACTTTTAATTTTGGGCCCCATCTTTGCTTAATTTTTTCTTTTGTAATTTTATATTTTTTACGAACCTACCGTTTTGTTTGTATCAAGTAAATCACTTCCTAACTTACATTCCTATTTGATCATAGCATCTTTTGTTTTTCATTACTGATTTTGCTCATAATTTATAATTTAACATGTATTTTTTATTTATGATTTTTAGCTCTTTCACGTACCTGTGTGTTTTTGTATATCAATTTCTTGTTGGTTATATACGTTTTGCCATTCTCAATTTATCTGTTATCGAGTAACTTTATAATAGTAACAACTATTTTATAACTTACTCAGTCTATTATAAAATATTTATGTGATTTTTATTTTATTGCCTTTCTTTGGCCCCATAATAAAACTAATTTCTGTTTTTGTAGTTAGTTTTAGTTCACTTTAAAAGTGCCTATCTGATTTACTATTTTGGATCTGTAATTTTAATATGCTATTTTCAATCTTAAATTTAAAATAAATTTTTTACTTTCTTTCTTATTTTTATTTTTATTTTATAAATGTGTGTTGCTTCTTCTACGTTAATTATTTTTAATATTATTAATATCTATATTTGTATTATATCTGTAAATCTATTTAAAAGATATTGTCGTGTACTAATAACATTTTTATTATTTTGCCTTGAGCTCTCAATGAATGCTGTTTAAGTATATAGGTAAAATTCTAATTTGAGTAATAAAGACCAAAATAGACCAACATTTATTTTATCCAAACAACTGTAGATAAAACAATTAAAAATTTATAATTTAAGAATCGTAATGCCATAAGGTTTGTTAAAGGATATGGATACATAGTTTTCAAAGCAAATGGTATATTTTTTTCATTTGGCCAGTTTGAGACAATTTTCAAATAATGAATTTTAATGGCGTTAAAGACATAAAACTTAATATAAGTTTTAATATTTATTGCCAAATCCAAAATTTTGCTAATACATGGAGCCGAAACACCACAATTAAAAGCTGTTTACTAAACTAAAATTTTGTATTAAATTTACGTTGACATAATTATAATGTCTTGAGTTAACATACATCATTTTCTTTTTACAACGTTATTTAGCTTTTTAAGTTTGCTAATCTTAGTTTATTTATATGTTGGTCAATGTTTACGATATCTTTAAATTAAATTATAAAATTGTACTTAGTTTCTGATTTGTCCGTATAAATTACCAAACTGCTTCTTTTTGAATTAAATGAGCAACAGATTTATCCATGAAAAAACTCTTGTTCTTGTGTTTATGTGTTACAATTGTTGACGCTAATAAATTTTCTAACCCATCTTAAACATAACAGATGCGTTCGTTGTCCATGCCAATCTACTTACCTTTGAAATTTGTCTATTTACTTATAAATCAGGAATTAACTTTTATTTTATTAGCATTTGTAGTTCTCTTTTGTATCGTCAATATTGATAAAGATTCGGTAGTTCCTTATTTTTCTTAATTTGTGTTTGTTCTTTATCTTATATTTCTCTTTTAACAAGGCTTAACAATATTTCACTCTAACTTACATATTTTATGTCAATATGTTAATTACAAAAATGTAATTATTTTTTCTTGAATAATGAGGGGAGCAACGTTGCAAATTGTAGATCTGTAAATTTGCAAGAAAAAATAATTTATGTCAATCTGTTTATTATTTTATAATATTTGAATTAGAGGTGATATGGAAATAAATCTTGGATACTCCAACACGTGAAAGTAAATGTTGTAAAAATAAATCACTTAAGAACATGTATCTAAAATTAAAATGGCACCTCATAACAAGCACGGAAAATAAGAATAGAATAGAAAAAGAATCAGTTAGAAAAAACAGATTTGTTAAGTAACTGATAGAAGAGCTTAGTAGAAAAAAGAAGAAAAAAACGAGGGAGACCATGTAAGACATAGTTAGAAAGCATACCAAAAATATGAAATTAAAGAGGAAAAATAAGGAGTCTAACTACTAACAGAATGGAGTGGAAAAAATGGATCCATAGGTAAGAGGCAAAAGAAGCAAATAAATAACGTGTATCCGACGCTTTGAAAAGGCACAAGGAAGAGGGAAGAAGAGAAAGAAGAACTGTGAGATGTATATTAAAAGAGACTTAACAGAGTTCCATAATGCAATAATATTCTAAATATACCTAATAACGGGGGCCCCAGAATGGAATGCATATTTCAAGACAACAGAACTTTTCATGATATATATTTAGATAATTATATTAAAACAGAAGCAAGAAATGTGGAAATTATGTGCGAAAAATTATATCTTCAAGATGTTGGCACTCATCCAAGCGAGACCTCAAATTTGTAAAAACACGTTGACATATGTCTTGTCTAATTGATTGCAATTTTTTTCGTATATGGGCCTTTAGTTGACGCAGATTAGCTAGAGAAAATCAGGTGGGGCTAGGTCAGGACCCGTGATGGCCAATTAATGTCACCTCTACGCCAAATAAGCTGGTTTGAAACAATTCTCTAATTGCCTTTAACGCCGCGCGTGCTGTGTGACTTGTGGTCCCGTCTTGTTGGAATCCATGTTGTAGGGCCATATTTCGTCCACAATTGAACAGCGGGACTAAAGAAATTACGAATAATGGCGGCGTATCTTTCAGAATTGACAGTAAGTACGCGCTCATGGTTATCTTCAAAAAAATACGGACCAATAATGTCCTTTGAAGAAATTGCAGCCCAAACGGTAGCTTTGGGGCTGTGGGGATGTTCATGATGTTTTTCCCGAAGATTGTTTTTTGACCAATACCGCATATTTTGACGATTAACGTACCCATCTAAGTAAAAATGGGCTTCACCACTAAACAAAATGTCATCAAAGTTTTCAAACTGCAAAAGCATCTTGCGCGCAAAAGCGACGTGTAACGGGTAGTCCATTTCTTTCAGAACTTGCACTAACTAAATCTTGTAGACATGAAAATGTAAGTCGTTTTGCAAAATTTTCTGCACGCTGGACTGGTTCAAATTCAAAGCCGCGCGTTTACGGATCGACTTTCGGTAATGTTGCCGAACGCTAGCGCGCACGCGTGTTATCACTGTTCGCCGGCAGCCAACAGGTTTGGAATTCACGATAAAACCACTAGGCTTGAATTTCTGAACCAAAAGCTTTATTAAATTGGCACTTGGCGCTTGCTGTATGTCATGAAACCCATATCAAACTCAAAAACGCCTACGTATAGTTACGTAACTGCACACACAATAGGGATGTTACTCACCGAAAACTGCTGACAAATTTTATGCTCCCTGCTACTCGGCACATATCCGCCCGCTCCTCTCCAACTATTATATCCCGCGCTATTTCAAAGACAAATATATACTCCACTCACCCGTTATTTAAAAAAATATAATTTATATTCTAATTTTCGAACTTCTTTATAAAATTTAAATGGCCTCTTTGCATATATTTAAAATATTGTTGCACTACTAAAATAAAAAAATTATATTTTGTTGTATATGCCTTAGTATTCAAAGATTTTTTAATTATTTAAATAGTTTATGTTTAAGTTTTACACATTTGCAAGTTAAATTTTTTAATCTTATGGATTCAGAAAAATGGGCTACACTTTTGCAGATACTAATATATGATATATATATATATATATATATATATATATATATATATATATATGTATAATATGTATATTTTAATAAAATCGGTTAGATATTTATAATTGAAAATTCCTTTTTACAAATTTCTTTCTATCTTCTTTAATACTTGTTTCAGGTACTTATGTTCAAGCGTAGTATAAGATTTTTTATAATATACATTTAACTACATTTAATTTTAAATTTTTCTAGTGTTCTTTTTTGTGAATTTACATTTTTGAAAGTTGTTATTACTTTTATCAAAATTTTAATTTTATGTCTATTGTGTCTTTTAAATAAATAATTAAAATAAATGTAGATGTAAAACAAATTCGACTGATGGGTTTGATTATTTATTTTTACGTAACCATCATTTAATAATTTATTATTTCGTTATGTTGAACGAATTAGCCAATTATTAACCTGCGCAACTACCACAAATTATTTATTTTTTTACATGATCTGTACCCAACGCAAATGCCTTTAATGTTCGTTTTTTGTGTGCTTTAATACGTCGTCCGAATGTGTGGAATCGCTTCTTCGTGAATTACCTCAACATTTTTTAGATGTGTTACGTGTCACTCCGCAACCCACCTTTCAGGGTCGACTATTACGCTGCTCTTTTCTTAAAATTGTTCTGTTTCAGAATCGTAATGCCCTATGTCACTTGCTAAAACGGCTGTGGAGTTGTTATATTACGCTAGAGTTGAATATGTTTTAAAAGTAAAAATAGAAATAAACTATAGATGACTTATGTCTATTGTTTTTACATTGTGTTTTTAACAGTAATTTTCTTTTTCCAAAGTGCCCTCTTCTTCGTTAGGGGTCACTTAGTAGCACTGCAGGCTCAAGGGTTTATTATGTCTACTAACATGAAACCTTGAATACTGAAACTTAAATTCATGAGTTTTCAGCTAGACCCGAACTTGCCCGCGCCGGGTTTGCAGTCTTGATCACTTGCCTACAGCGGCGACCCTCCAAAGTGTTTAGTTTTTAATACATGCAACTCTCACTTTGGTTACCATTTCTTCGTTTCTTTTTACAGTTCACTCAGTAGAATCATTTTTAAGTTTCTTGTAACTTTTTATAAATTTCGAAATATCCTCTTAACTCATCAGATAGAAGACTTGGAATGTCGGTTCTAATTAGCGCAATTTGAATTTAGTCAAAGTTTTCTTGAAAAGATCATCTTTACAGTTACCTCACAATTTACAAGTACCATTTACTACAAATTGTTTCATTATTTTATCTGCAGCCATACCACGGAGGTTCGCCTCCCAGGACTTTAGCGTTATAATATGAATTTATTTCGTACGATCAGAAAGAAGAATTGCATAGTAATGCTTTATGTTGCATTATAAAGTAGCAGTAATTAATTTGAAACCTGTAAAATAATCGTATTTTAAAAGCACACTAATGTGTTATTCACTATCCCCAAGATATGAAGAATTTACATTAATATTGACTATATTTTTTAAATGTGCTAACTTTGCTTTAGTTAAGAATTTAAAAAAAAAAACTAAAGACTTAATATATCTACTGTGCTTATTAAAAATAATTGCAAGAATTATATGTGCACGATTACCTTTTATTACTAGTAATACTTAGAATAAGCTGAATTGGTGGTGTATAAAAATATCCAAATTGAGAATTTTTATAAGAATTTATAGGGTATGTTGTTTTTATCGACTTAACCACTGGTTACAATATCATGTAAAAAGGCAAACTCTTGCCCAAAATAAATTTATTTTATATTTATATTTTGAGTTCCCACTAGACTTTCGCAGAGTAAGGACGCATGCCGGCTGCTCTGTGAGACAGATAGTGTAATCAAATGTACAAGTACACAATTTAAAAAGTTTTTTAAGGTCAACATAACATTTAAATTAACATCAAAAGTGCAATAACTCAACGTAACTTAGATTACGGGCCCAAATCTACACACACGCAGTAAGTGCACTTATTTTTAATTATAATGCACCATCCACCAAATTATGTGGAGTACGCACCTCCGCATCAAAATATAAATACATATGGAAATCCTAACATACCGCAACCATATATATAAATTCCAATAATACTTCCTTATCACAACCAGCTCCTATGCACTCACAACATCAAAATACACCCATCTACAGTAGTCAGCCATTTAACAATCAACTATTTGTAAACACAATGCAGTCACGAATTCTAGAAAATTTAACTAACCAAAATTCAGGACAACAGTGGCAACAAGTTACAAGAAAACGAAGCAGGCCTCTGGAAGAACAAGAACCCAGAACCTCAAACAAAAATAAATACTGGCTTGCGCTCAGTAATAGGTATACATCGCTCTCAGAAGATAATATAGAAGAAGACAAACAAACTATTCCAGTTGCACCTAAACCAGCACCGATATTTATCTCAGGGGTAGAAAACATTAAACCACTTATCACACTATTTAACGAGTTAGCAAGGATAAATATATCATAAAAACCTTACACAATAACGAGGTAAAAGTCCAACCCCTAGAAGACAAGATATATTAAGTGATAATTAAGGCATTAGTAGAAAAAAATACTGAATTTCATACATACAAACCTAGACAGGAAAGAAGCTTCGGAGTGGCTCTGAAGAATTTACACCCAACAACTGAAATAAATGACATTAAAAACGCCTTGCAAGAAAAAGGACACGAGGTAATAAATATCTGGAATATAAAGCAAAAAGGAGACAAAAAAACCCCATTACCAATGCACTTCATAGACATCAAACCCAGCAATAATAACAAAGAAATATACAACAAGATTTACTATTAAACACCAAAGTACAAATTGAAACTCCACACGCTAAACGCGAGATTCCACAATGTATGCGATGTCAAAAATTTGGACATACAAAAAATTATTGTAAAAACAATCCAAGATGCGTCAAATGTGCGGCAGACCACCTAACTAGTGCTTGCACAAGAAAAGAAAAAGATAATAACGTTAAGTGCGCTAACTGCCAGGAAAACCATCCAGCCAACTACAGAGGGTGTCTGGTTCATAAGCATACCGGTCAATAGTCTACTTCCAATTTTATCAAAGTCCTAGAAAAAATAATATTGAAACGCTTGACGGTAATCATAGAGGATGAAAAACTAATACCCACTCACCAGTTCGGGTTCAGAAAAGCAACACGGAACCACTGAACAAATTCACGGAATTATAAACAAGATTATGGAAGAAAAAAGATATTTAGGCCTACTATACAAACTTAAACACACAATCCCACATCCTTTCTATTCTCTCATTAAATCCTTTCTCTCTAACAGAACATTCAATGTAAAATACCAAGAAGCATATATCGAACTCTATCCTATCGAATCTGGTGTCTCACAAGGAAGCATTTTGGGCCCCACATTATACTCACTCTATATGGCGGACCTACCTGAAACTGATACAACTATGATAGCAACATATGCTGACGATACAGTGATCATAGCTTCACACAATGACCCCATATGCGCAACCAGAAATCTTCAGAACCACGTAAAACACCTGGAGCTTCGGCTAAAAAAAAAATGGAAAATGAAAACTAATGAAACAAAATCGACACAAGTTACTTTCACCCTGAAAAGAGAAACCTGTCCTCCGGTCATCTTAAATGGAAACCAAATACCTCAAGCGGACGTAGTGAAATATCTAGGTATACACTTGGACAGAAGACTAACTTGGCGCACTCATATCTTCACTAAGAGAAAATAGCTGGGAGCTAAATTCAAACAAATCTACTGGTTAATCGGTAGAAAATCGGAACTGTCAATGGAAAACAAATTGTTATTATATAAAACCATTTTGAAACCAATCTGGACATACGGCGTGCCCTATGGGGCTCTGCGTGCAATTCAAACATAGAGATTCTGCAAAGATTTCAGAATAAGGTTTTAAGAGCAATAGTAAATGCCCTATGGTACATAACCAACGCAACACTACATGCTGATCTAAAGATACCCACTATCCGCGAAGAAATCACAAAATACAGCACAAAATACAAAGATAAGATAACAGCACATCCAAACGAACTGGATATCTCACTGCTACTGGATGAAGAAAAACCAAGAAGATTAGAGAGATTCAAACCCTCTGACCTACCTGCTAGATTTTATTGTGTTAACTTAGCTAACAAATATGTCATAATTATGTAAAAATATTCTTAATGGAGGATGTCCGCTGGGACATTACTCTACATGTTATGTTGTTAATAATTTAAGTCCTAGGTTAAGCACACACAAGTTGTACTTATAGCTTCACAAATGCTGATTATACAAATTTTTGTGTTGAAAAAAGCTTTTTGTGCACTTTTTATTTTTTATATTTATGCTGTAATAACAAACTGCCTGGAATCATTTATGTCGAATCGAATTTATATATAAGGAGCCAAGACAAGGTTCTCATAAACTAATAACTGCAGCACAGGCAGACAAGAAATTCGTAATTTCTCAACTGCTTGAAAATCCTCCGGTTTTGCAAAGGTATTGTCAGTTCTGATAAATATTAGTTTGTCTTGTTAATTGTGGTCGTTTCGAGTGCCGTGTTTCATTTATTTCATTTTATACTTTTAAAATCATATTAATAAAATAAATAATTGAAAATTAGCAAGAGATATGTTATGTTATTTTTAAGGCAAAAAATAATAATTAGGATCTAAGCATAGAGATTTAAAGTTTATTATTTTTTAAAGATAACTTTAGGCATTTATTTGCATAATTTAAATTTTTCCACTGTTATATACAAGATAGAAGAAGTCACTCAAAAACTTCTAGAAATTGTAAATTGTTTTCTTGTTGTCGTGTACCTTTCAACTAATGAAAGATTAAATTTATGAATTGTCTTCTAAACTTATTTTTTTTATTCTTTGAATTATAACTTGCAATACAATGCCGTTAAATCTAGGTAATTTAGCTTCTACATAGTATACAGTAGACGTCAAATATTCTGATAATTTTATTATTTTATCCCAAGAGACAGATTTCCATGAGAACAAATAAAGTTATGACATGTGCTTAAAAAATGGAGTTGATTAATATTAAAATTGGCCACTACGTGATCTAAATGTGGAGCTTAGATTTAAACCGAAATTATAAAATGCAAAAAAATTTAGACTGTTTATAGAACTTTGATAGTAGCATTAGAATAGAGAGATTATTAAATTAAAATATATGAAAATATTGTAGTTAGAATTTTGGTTGCAACTATATCGTCAAAAGCAAATGCAAATTAGAACAAAAATTATTGGCTTTGACAGAATTGTGCTACGTCTTCTCGATTGGTGCTTTGGTCGTTTTTCAACATAATAAGTTACATACTTTTAATTTAAAATTTAGAAACTATATTTAGATATTTTGTGATTTATAAGAAATTAAAAGGTCTATAGTTGTGGTAAGAAAATAAATATAGATTCTAATCATGATTCAAACTGGTATATTTTACAAATTGCCGAAGCTCACAAAACGTCAAAATTACATTTCGTATATATGGAGCTTAAGAAGACAAGCCCCAAGAATTTAAGGTAATTAGCCTGCTTTAAGCTATGTACTATTTGGTTTTACCCACCTCAAGAAAAAAGTTTATTTACTTTACTACTGTTTCAAAATTTCAAAAATAAATTTACAGGATTATGAAATAGACTTCCTGCACAGAATAGGAGACCCAAAAATCAACAAAAATAGAACTATTAAAGTGGGGCTGACAACAAGAATAAAAAGGACAGAATTTCTGAGAAAGTTAAATAAGTTGAAAGGAACGGAAATATGGTTAAAAAATGATATGGACAAAAAAAAACAAGAGAAGCAAGGAGAATATTATTGCCGCACATGATCGACGCTAGAAAAAAAGGAATGAAAGCCATCATGATAAAGGACAAACTAATCATAAATGGAGAGGAATGGAAGCAGGAAGAGATAATGTGTCTAAGCGAAACAGAAGAAAGTGAGGTAGAACAAGAAGAAGGGAACACAGACAATAAAAGAATGAAAGACTCCAAGAAAAGAGAGAGGTCAACAGACGAAGAGACAGATCAAACAACGAAAACAGTAGTTACCAAAGGGGCAGTGCCCAAGAAGAATAGACTCTGGACACAAAGCCTACCTGCACCACGTACAAAAGGAAACGACCCGAAACAAACAACAAGCACAATAGCAGAACGGGATGAGGAAAAGATGAACAAAACAATTGGCAAACTCACATATGTAGAGCACAACGCAAAAAACTTAAAAAACTAGCTATAAAACAAATCGGTCGGAAATAAAGGCAACGAAACGGAATGGAAATGGACATAGTAATTTAGACATAAATACAAACCAAGCTAAAGTAACCAAAAATAGAAAAAACAAATGCAAAAAAAGAAAAATATAATAAAAATAGGCACGTGGAACATAAAAACACTAATAATCCCGGGAAAAATGATACAAATAGCAAAAGAAATGGAAAAATACAAATTAGACATATTAGCATTACAGGAAATTCGGTGGAAAGGAAGGGGAGAAATTAGCAATGCAAATTTTACAATGGTATACTCTGGAGAAGAAACCCAAGGAAAGAGTGGAACAGGTTTTATGGTAGCAAAAAAGTCAACGCAAACAATAATGACATTTACACCAGTGAATGGAAAAATATCAACACTAAGAATTAGAGGGAAATCAAAAAATATCACTATCATTAATGTATACGCACCAACGGAAGAAGCCGAGGAGGAGGAAAAACACAAATTTTATGAAGAACTAGAAAAAATAACAGATGGAATAAAAAAAAACAAGACATCCTTATGGTACTGGGGGACTTTAATGCAATGGTGAGGAAAGAAGAATGTCTCAGAGGGGTTGCAGACAAACACACTATTCATGAGAAGACAAATGACAATGGACTAAAACTATGCAATTATGCGGTAGCAGCAAACCTAGTAATAAGTAGCACCAAATTCCCACACAGAAGAGAACATAAAGAAACCTGGCTTATACCCGGAAGAAACAAGGGCAACCAAATGGATCATGTGTTAGTCTCAAGAAACATAGCAACAGCTGTACAAGATGTCAGAACCTTCAGAGGTGCCAACGCAGACACAGATCACTTGTTGGTAATAACAAAACTGAAGCAAAAAATAACAAAAGATTGGGAGAAAAATCAAAGAAGAAAATGGGCAGTTGAAAAATTAAACAATATGGAAACCAGGAAAAAATATATAGAAGGAATTGAACAAAAAATAACCCTACCAAAAGAGAGAGCACCAGAAGAAATCGAAAATGAATGGAAAAACATTAAAGAATGCATAACGGATATAACGGCAAAAATCATAGGACACAGAAAAAATAAAAAAAATAAAATATGGTTCGATGAAGAATGTGACAGAGAAATAAACAAAAAGAGAGACGCTAGATTGAAATAGATAAACACAGGAAAGAACGAAGACCACGAAAAATATAAAGAGATAAAGAAAAAATGCAGACAAACTATTTAAAACGAAAAAAAGAGAATGGATAGATCAAGAAATAGAGGAAATAGAAACCAATAGAAGACACAACTGTACTAGAGAGATGTACAAAAACATATAAAAGACAAGAAGAAACTACCAAATCAAGAGAAGGGGAATGAAAGATAACCAAGGACAAATATACTATGAAGGAAGAAAGATTAAAGATATATGGAGAGAATATTATCAAAGCCTACTATTCAGGGAAGAAGATGAAGAGCAAAGGGAAATGGTAAATGAAAGAAATGAATACATAGACAAAGAACCAACCTAGGAGGAAGTGGAAAAAACTATAAAAAGAATTAAAAATGGTAAAAGCTCGGGTGTAGATGAAATAAACGGAGAAATGATAAAATATGGAGAGAAAGAACTGCACAAAACAATACACAAACTAATAACAGCAATCTGGAATGAAGAGAAGATGCCAAAACACTGGGAAAAGGGAAGAATCATACCGATATATAAATAAGGCGACCCAGAAATATGCAGTAACTATAGGGGAATCACGCTCCTCAACACACACAACATACAAGGTTTTCACATGTATATTACAACAGAGGTTAAGTATCCATACGGAAAATAAAATCGGGGACTATCAATGTGGATTCCGCCCAGGTAGATGAACAGTAGACGCCATACATATCAATAACCAAATAATAGAAAAAGCGTACGAATACAATATCGAATTACATCTCTTATTCATAGACTTTCAAAAAGCTTTTGACCAAATTAAAAGACCACAAATATTAGAGGATATGAGAGAAATCCAAATACCATCGAAACTAATACGACTAACTAAAATGACGATGGAGAATTCAGAAGCGACAGTACAATTACAAGAAGGGGACACAAAATATTTTGAAACCAACTTAGTGGTAAGACAAGGAGATGCACTATCACCCAACCTATTCAACATAACACTAAAGAACATCATACGAAAAACAGACCAAACAAGCACAATTGTGAACAAAGAGATGCAAATTTTGGCATATGCGGATGATTTAGTAATAGTCGCAAGAAGTAAAACGAAACTACAACAAACACTTAACACAATCGAAACAGAAGCAAAATCAAGAGGTCTTACAATAAATGAAAAGAAAACAAAATACATGTGCTGCAAACGAAGAAAAGGAGATAACCAAAACCAATACAAAATCAGAACTCACAAATTTGAGAGAATACAAACATTCACATACCTAGGAATGGAAATAAACAACAAAAATAACAGAGACCAGGATATAAAAGGAAGAATTCACCGAGGGTTTAAATTATTCAACATATATAAACCACTACTGAAAGACCGGAAAATCACGAAAACAACAAAAATAAGAGTATAGAAAACACTAATAAGACCCATAATAATTTATGCATCAGAGACGATAAGAATGACGAAAAAAGAGGAGGAACAACTGCGTATTCTCGAAAGAAAAATTATGAGGAAGATCCTAGGACCAGTGAAAATGGGAGACAACGAATACAGAATAAAAATGAATAAGGAAATTGAAGAAGAACTGAAAGGACAAGACATTGTCAGGGAAATAAAAGTACAGCGAATAAGATGGCTAGGGCATATAGAAAGAACGGATAGAAATAGAATGATAAAGACAATAACGGAGTGGAAACCAGAACAGACAAAACCACGAGGAAAGCCCAAAAATAGATGGAAGGATGAAGTATTGGGAGATTTAAGAAGAATGAACGTAGTAAACTGGAGACGGGCCGCGACCAACAGGAAAGAATGGAAGAAAATAGTAGTAAAATCAAAATTAAGCAAGGATATATGAAACGGAAATTACAAGTAAAGGCACTAATCCAGCCAAAAAGGATTAAAAAGCCCATGAAAGTGCGCCAGTGATACCTCCCAGGAGGAATTACGGCATACGTACATACATACTGTTTCAACATTTTTATTTAGTTTATTATGAGCCCCATTTCTTCTAAAATGTTACATAATTTACATGGTCTATATTGAAATATAGGGACAATGTTAGTATAATAAAAAACAATGTGGGCGGCCCTAATGTAATCTGGCAGTCAATGATAGTAGAGTCATTTGATAGTTACACCCATGTGAGTAGCAAGATAACAATTTTTATGAAGCTAGAACATTCGTTTGTAGAAACTATTTGAGTGATTCAGAAGACTTCTGAAAACAATGCACATGTAAAGGCATGATACAAATAATTTAGAAATTTAGGATACCAAAAATATTAAACATGTGGTGGCTAGAATCACCAACTATTGACAACTGAAAGATACATTGGTATTTTCAAAACCAAAGTGTTTGAAAATCCTGGCACGAAAACTGTTGCAAAATTTGTTCTGCGAATGACTTGTTTCAGACTACTACCAATGAAACAGATAAAATGTATGTTTACGACTACAACTCGGAAATAAAAGCCCTGTCATGTCAGTAGAAATTTTGTAATTTGCGATGTCCGAAAACAGTGCGTAAAAATAGCTACAAGACAAAATTTGTGAGATTCTAAAAGTTTGAAAAGGATTAACGCCATATCCAATGTTTCTTGGATGTTGCAGCATGTTTACTAAACATATATGTTTTTTGTTACTATACCTGTCATTCACTGTATTATATGCTTAAATAATTTTAGAACAGACCACATATATGTATCTAAAGTAAAAATTATTCCACCATAAAAAAATTGTGTTATGTTAAATTTTAAACATTACTATTATTTATTTATAAAAGAAGACTAGTATTTCGCAAAACTAAGTTCTAGTTGTTTGTAAGACTTCTGTAGTTTATTTAAACTTATAAGAAGTCGTTACTTGTCTTAGCAAAGTTGATGGCATAAATCAAAACTTTTCTAGTTCATAACTATACTTAGTAACTTCAACTATTTCTCCTATGTCGCGAGAATTTAAGCCATCTTGAATCTTGCAGAAAGTTCTGTCTGGAGCATCTATAAGGCACGAACGCTTTCCGTTCAAATATTAATGAGATGTAGGTGTCTCTAAAAGTACCCAATTTAAAGCTAAATAATGCCACTTTATTTCACATTTACGTAATTTGAAGTGAACTACACTTCACACTTGATCTATTACATTTTTTGCGATAGGATAAAGGCACGATAGGGGTCTTTTATGATCCAAATTCCTTTGTCCACTTCTTAATAGTCAAAATGGCGCCTCAAATGTAATAAAAATATTCCATAAAACTGAAAGGTATAGAGATGCGGTTTTACATTTGAATGAAAGAAATATACATAGCTGAACGGTGTTTGGCCTATACAAAATACAGAGTGGGCCAAAAATAAATTAAAAAATATTTTAAAATATTTAGCTTATAATAAAATGATATGATTTAAGCTTAAATGGGAGGCTTCGACACATTATTTTAGGGGTTACTTTATTTATTATTGAAATTCTTTTACTTTTCCAGTTGATAATCTCTTTTAAGTTACGCGCGTTTTGAGGTCTTATAATCGATTGGAACAGTTTTTGAAAATTTCATTTCACACTGTACGCGCACACTGCTGTATCACTTATTAGATAAAATTTATTTCTCTAGTGCCTAGTATTAATTTATTTTATATTAATTTTTTTATTGGGGCACACCTACTGGCACTGTACTCTCAAAGGCTTATTGCCTACTAACATGCTGCATAGTACTGCGATGTCACATATACACCCATGGGTTTTTAGCGAGATTCACACTCGCCTGTGCGCTGGGTCCTTGGATATAGGAGCAATGCCCTTGACCACTACGCCACAGCGGCTACCCCTGATATTATATTACTTTAAATCTAAATATCTACTTTAAACCAGAGTGATTCAGAATCTTCATATAATAACAGTTTAATAGTCTATTCCACCTGTACAACTTTTTGATTATGATTTTCTTTATTCCACTAATTTCTGTTTAAGGTATTGTTGTTATATTTTTTCTCTTTGTATTATTGTCCCACTTAAGAATGTAATGACGTAATGACGTTATAGTTTAGTATTTTTTGTTTTTACCCATATGTTTATTTTTGAAAATATCGAACTGTAGATCTCGAGTTTTTGCTATTGCTCTTTTTAATATGGCTTTTCGTGCATTTTTTCTTTTATACGCTTAAAAGTCGTTCATATATTAGGGTTTGATTCTTTAAGAGGCGGATTAAAAATTTAAAAAAATTTTTAGGTTCTATTTGGTGTAACGGACTACATCTTTTTACATTTTGAATCCTTTTTTTTTTGAGACATAATTTTTTTAATTTAGTGTTATAATTATTTTGCCTTTTTAAACCGATATTGCCATAAATTGCTATTTTACGAAGTTACTGCATTTTTTTTATTTAGGCTTTGGATGTTGCATATACACGCATTATTAGTTTCTTTCAGTGATTTCAATTAGGTCAGTTATACCAAAATATTTTTCTCTTTTAATTTGTTTATGGTCAGGTTAAGTTCGGATCTTATAATATTTAAAATTCCATTTTTAGTAAGCACTCCTTGTTTTTTTGGTAGTAATAATTTAATATCTTCTGTTAGGCCTTTGCCATATCTCATTACTCTTTTTGTTTATTTTAGTAGGTTGAGCTTAAGATTTAATTTATGTAGATATGTTTTGTTTTTATAGATTTCTAAACTTATTGTGGTTATCATATTTTTGCTTGTTACACCAAATTTTATTTTTGTGTTTGTGGTTTGTTTGATCCGAGCGGTTTTTTATACTTATGTTAGCTATTTTAGTTACCTTTAATTTTTTAATTTTTTCTTGCAAATAATGTTATCCACTATTTGTTATCCACGTTTTCTTTCCTTTTAACATTTATTTTTAAGCGTTCATTCGAGCCTTTTTGTGATTCTTTTGTATTTTACAGTACTCTGCTATCCATAATTTTCTTTTATTGTCGTTTTTATACATCATTCTTGACTGTTTGTAATTGTTTATAAATAGAGTTATACTGAGCATTAAGTAGTTATAAGAAAATAATTTATTTTATTTTTATGCTTTTTAGGTAGTGATGTCAATGTAGATAATATTTGAAGGTAATTTTTATACATATGTTTCTTATAACAGTTATACTGTCTATAATATATTAAGTAAGTCATAAATCTATATATGGTTTTTAAGATGTTTTTATTTGGTTTTAATTTATAATTTTATTTTTGTTACTAACAACTAGCTGTTAAATTTTAGTATATATTTGGCTTCCTTTTTCATATATAGCTAAAATACGATTCTTATAGGGAGTTATTTTAGTTTGGCGATCTTGACCGATAAATACTCAAACACACACCGCAATAGTGATGTTTTGTTTCATTGAAATTTAAAGCTTACTGTTTTTTACTTTTTTAATATTTTTAATAATTTATTTGAATAGTTCGCTTTCTTAGATGTGTGGTTTCACTGTACGTAATAAAATCATAATATTCTATGCTGCTGGATAATGTTTGTCTGTTGTTTATATTCATATGTTCATATATTCCTCCTTCTTTACCCCACCTGATCTATAGATGATGTTAGTAGCGGAATAATTAGACTTTTCATAACGATCTTGAAAATATAGCCAGGTAGTATTTCTTTGCTTAGCTAATCAATTACCATTTGATAACTAATGCTTGTTCCGTCTTCTAACATTTGAATTTAGTTCATGGCAAAGAATATATATAGTGAAAGTTGATGCGATTTAAGTTATGAGTTGGAAAAACAAATAGCTTACAACTTAGTACGGATCTTTAGATTTTATCATCACATTTTTTGGTCGGCAATTTTTTTTGTATTAACTCTGCCTGGAGAAATAACTATTTAACATCAATCATTTTGATTCTACAGATTTCAACTTAACTCTTCTTAGCTAACAATCTTTTTTGGCTAGATCGGCCCCTTATAATGTCTTATAAACTACGGGTTAATATAATACGAAATCTAAAGATCGTTTTTCTTCTATGCCGTATCTAACAAATTAGTGTGCTATATTAGTACAATCAGGCAAGTTCTCTAAATAACCTTACAAAAATGTATTTAGATGTCTCATAAATATTATTTTGTAGCTAAAAATAGAGAAACTATATATTAAATATTTACTTCTATCTTTAAAGTTCCTGACAACCCAACTTAATAAAATAAAATATTTGTATATTAAAAAAGAAACACTACGATTTTTCGATTATAATAGCGTGTACCAAGAAATGGAAAAACATGTCGAGCTTTAAGCACATTTTTGAAATGTTTTCCTTGAACTCTTGTGTTAAGTTAATTTATATACCTTAATAGGACAACTGTACTCAAGTTTAACCATTCACTATGTTCATGTAGTTCGTGGAAAACCTCAAAAAATGTTACTAGCACTTTTTCTTAAAAAAATGTAAAATAGCAGTGATTAATATTCGCATCCCATTTCTTTCCAATGTAATGTAAACATTTGCAAACTTAAAGCTCTTGCTTTAATAAAATTTACTATGTAGCTGGATTTGTTTATTGTTTTCAACAGTTTATTTGGTAAAATCTTAATCATATTGCATTCAATATGAATGCAGCGTTTGTATTGGTAGAGTTTTGCGTTTTATCCATAATGGAAACCCTTTATCTTTGTTCATAATTGCTAAGGCACCATCGGTGCAAATGCACAATCACTCCACTGAATGTCGTGTAAAAAACTTGTTAAATATTCGAAAAAAATTCTTATTAATAGTTTAATTTGTAAGTTCTTAGAATATAAATCGTCTTCTTTTATAGAGTCAACATCGACTAGACGTACAATGCTTAACAGCTGTGCTCGCTAGTTATTGTTTTTGTTTCATCCAACTGAAGTGAAAATTTCTTCCACGTTTTTAATTTTTTAATCTGTTTTCAAAATAACATATGACATATTGTTAACTCGTCTCTTTCCTGATTTCCTTAACTTTGTTTAGTCAATGTATTAAAATAACCATTTCAATGCCTGTTGGTTTTATTAATGTTACATCAAAAGTATGTGCTGTTTTCTGACGTGCAATTAATTTTGCAACGTGGTAGGTTCTAATATTGGAAGTTATTTTTGGCAAATTACAAATAGTATATGTAAATACAAAGAAATCTAAAAAAATTCGAAATTAAAATCTACATCAAATGCAATATTCATAATATTGCCTTTTAATTATTTTTTTTTGTTTTTTAACTTGTGCTGATTACATTCTCAGTTTTATAATCACTTGTCACTGAGATATATCTTCTCAAGAATTTATTTATTGCAATAACATAAAATAAATATTTTTTAAAAGAATGTTCTTATATGCTCTAATTCATAATTTTATTTTTATTACTAGTAAGCAACTGTTAAATTTTAGTTTGGCTTCCTTTTTCAAATATAGCTAAAATACCGTACTTATAGGGAGTTATTTTAGTTTGGCGATCTTTACCGATAAATATTCAAAAACACACAGCAATATGTTTTTTATAACTAGTAATGTTTTGTTTCATTGAAACTTAAAGCTTACTGTTTTTTATTTTTTTAATGTTTTAAATAATTTCTTTGAATAATTCCCTTTCTTAAACGTGTGGTTTAACTGTACGTAATAAAATCATAATATTATATGCTGCTGGATAAAGTTTGTTTGTTGTTTATATTCATATGTTCATATATTCCTCCTTCTTTACTCGACCTGATCTATAGATGATGTTAGTAGCGGAATATTTAGACTTTCATAACTCTCTTGAAAATATAGCCAGGTAGTACAGGGTGTCTGGTGGCAGATTAATAAACGGTGCGGGGTGAGGGTGGCGCTGTTGGAATCAACGATCGTGCGGATTTGTCAATCACGATGTCGCAGTGGTCGAGTGAGCATCGCGCGTTCGCTGTAGAGACATTTTTTAAGAGTAATGATTCTTACGTAATTGCCCGTCGACAATTTTGTTCAAAGTTCGGTATTCGGCGAATACGTGATGGACCGAGTGTAAATTTAATTCGTTCGTGGGTGCAGAGATTCCGCGCAACTGCCTCGGCTATGAATGCCCCCCGGCCAGGGCCCAGTCGATCTTCAAGGACTCCCGAAAACATTGAACTGGTTGAAAGCAGTTTACGTGAAAATCCGCGACTTTCAATACGGAAAAGAGCAGCCTTACTGGGACTTCCAAGAGCGATTATTCATGAAATTTCAAGAAAGGATCTGAAGTTCCATCCTTTTAAAATTCAAATCGTTCAAGAACTGAAAGAAAGTGACTTTGATTTACGCAAAAATTTTTGTGAAACGATGTTGGAGCGTTTTCGCACTGTAAATACCATTTTTTGGAGCGACGAGGCTCATTTTCACTTAAACGGCCACGTCAACAAGCAAAACTGCCGTTACTGGTCTCCAAGAACCCGCAACCCTCGACTGAAACATCAAAAACCATTGCATTGCTCCAGGGTAACTGTTTGGTGTGCCTTATCCACGCATGGGATAATTGGACCATTTTTTTCCAAAATTCTCGAGGTCAGGCGACGAATGTCAATGGTGAAAATTATCGACGCATGATTTCTTTTTGCCAAACCTGCGAGCACGTCCATCGTACTCTTCACACACATGGTTTCAACAGGATGGGGCGACTGCACACACAGCCACAGCTTCGATGAATTTGCTTCAGAAAAATTTCCCCCAAAAACGGATCAGTCGCTTTGGGGACATCCCATGGCCACCGAGGTCACCCGATCTAACTCCCATGGATTTTTTTTATGGGGCTACCTCAAAGAGAGGGTTTATAATGACAATCCCCAATCTCTTGTGGCTTTAAAGGAAAATATTCGTCTCAATTGAACCAAGTTTACTGCAGCGTGTGGCGCAGAACACAAGGCTTCGTTTTGAACAGTGTGTGCAACTCGACGGAAGACATTTGGATGACATACTCTTTAAAAAATGAAATCCGCATTTCTATTCTATCGTTCAATGCTCTTAATAAAACTTTGTGTCAATTATTACGTTTTTTATTTAAGTTTGAAAATATAAATCTGCCACCAGACACCCTGTATTTCTTTGTTTAGCTAATCAATTACCATTTGATAACTAATGCTAATATATAGTGAAAATTGATGCGATTTAAGTTATGAGTTGGAAAAACAAATAACTTAAAACTTAGTACGGATCTTTAGGTTTTATCATCACATTTTTTGGTCGATAATTCTTTTTTTATTAACTCTCCATGGAGAAATAACTATTTAACATGAATCATTTTGATTATACAGATTTCAACTTAACATTTCTTTGCTAACAATCTTTTTTGGCTAGATCGGTCCCTTATAATGTCTTATAAACTACGGGTTAATATAATACGAAATCTACAGATCGTTTTTCTTCTATGCATTATATAACAAATTAGTGTGCTATATTTTTAGTACAATCAGGCAAGTTCTCTAAATAACCTTACAAAAATGTATTTAGATATCTCATAAATATTATTTTGTAGCTAAAACTAGAGAAACTTTATATTAAATATTTACTTCTGTCTTTAAAGTTCCTGACAACCCAACTTAATAAAATAAAATATTTGTATATTAAAAAAGAAGCACTACGATTTTTCGATTATAATAGCGAGTACCAAGAAATGGAAAAACATGTCGAGCTTTAAGCACATTCTTGAAATGTTTACCTTCAACTCTTGTGTTAAGTTAATTTATATACCTCAATAGGTCAACTTTGTACGCAAGTTTAACCATTCACTATATTCATGTAGTTCGTGGAAAACCTCAAAAAATGTTACTAGCACTTTTTCTTAAAAAAATGTAAAATAGCAGTGATTAATATTCGCATCCCGTTTCTTTCCAATGTAATGTAAACATTTGCAAACTTAAAGCTCTTGCTTTAATAAAATTTACTATGTATCTGGATTTGTTTATTGTTTTAAACAGTTTATTTGGTACAATCTTAATCATATTACATTCAATATGAATGCAGCATTTGTACTGGTAGAGTTTTGCGTTTTATCCATAATGGAAACTCTTTATCTTTGTTCATAATTGCTAAGGCACCATCGGTGCAAATGCTAACATAATCACTCCACTGAATGTCATGTAAAAAACTTGTTAAATATTCGAAAAAAAATCTTATCAATAGTTAAATTTGTAAGTTCTTAGAATATAAATTGTCTTCTTTTGTGGAGTCAACATCGACTAGACGTACAATGCTTAACAGCTGTGCTCGCTAGTTATTGTTTTTGTTTCATCCAACTGAAGTGAAAATTTCTTGCATGTTTTTAATTTTTTAATCTGTTTTCAGAATATCACATGACATATTGTTAACTCGTCTCTTTCCTGATTTCCTTAACTTCGTTTAGTCAATGTATTAAAAGAACCATTTCAATGCCTGTTGGTTTTATTAATGTTACATCAAAAATATGTGCTGTTTTCTGACGTGCAATTAATTTTGCAACGTGGTAGGTTCTAATATTGCAAGTTATTTTTTGCAAATTACAAATAGTGTTTTTAAAGAAATCTAAAAAAAAAATCGAAATTAAAATCTACATCTAATACAATATTCATAATATTGCCTTTTAATTATTTTTTTGGTTTTTTAACTTGTGCTGATTACATTCTCAGTTTTATAATCACTTGTCACTGAGATATATCTTCTCAAGAATTTATTTACTGCAATAATATAAAATAAATATTTTTTAAAAGAATGTTCTTATATGCTTTATAAGTTCTTATAACATATTTTTTTATTATCTTTATTAGCAATCAGTAAGTATACAAACTGTGAGCTAATGTGATAACTTGTACAATACTTGACATATATGCATACGTAATGGTATGAAGAGGTAAACATTCAGCGATGTCACCTCAGATTTATAAGTCGAGTGGTCACCATCTCTTAAATCTTCTATTTTCTCTAAGTTGTAGCAGTGATGATTAGCAAGTCGAATGATCCTTATGGATAGTACGGTTAGAAACGTATCACGGTGAGTCCGCAATATTTCGGAGAATTTTGTATTGGACTTGCTCATATATTTATTTCGTAAGTGCAGGTTGGTCGTAGTACTGCATATAATAGTGGGCCCAAGATGCTCTTACGTGGTACTCCAGATAGTATGGGAAGAACAGTTATACTTTTCACAGTTGACTCTAGTTTGGAAGTAATGGTCCTTAGATATGATTTCAGTATGTTAAAGTAACGTAATAGAAGTGTTCTTTTAATTTTGTACAAAAGTGCTGGATGCCACACCTTATCGAATACCTTATCGTTTTCCTATGGATTTAGTAATGCTATTAGTTAAACAGTAGCACTGCTGGTTTAAATTTTGGTTTATTCTATCGAGAAGAAGTCTTTCAAGAAGCATAGAAATTGTTGACAGAGGACATATTGGTCGATAAAATGTGACATTTTCCATATGCCAAGATAGGGTATTATTTCAATTTGTGCTGTTTTGAGAGATTGTGGCCAATGATCAAGCCTTTTAATTTTATTAAATATGTATAAAAATTCTATCAGTCCTTTTCTGTGCAGTTCTTGTAGCATTTTTCCAGTGATCATATCTAACCCTGGAGCATTTCTTGGGTTTAGAGTCTTAATTTCTTTTTATATTTCCTTTGGAGTGAAGAATTTTAATTGTTTCTGTGTTAAAACTAGCGTGGATAATTAATCTACTATTTATTGTACTCGTATATCGTTGTTGTGAGGAGAGAATCAGAGAATAAGGTGTGCGACCAATAGATTTACATTCTCTTTGTCGCATGTTGCCCACGGGTTTGAAAGGTGTTGAACATTTAAGAATAGAAGGAAATTAGCTTTAGGTTTTCTAGTTGCTCCTATTAGTTTCCAAATGAAATTTTCATGTCTAGAAAGATTAAAAAAATAAATTTCTATTTCTCATTACTTGCAGTTTTAATTTTAGGTTACTGCTAATGCTATTAAATTTCCTTCTATCATCTGGTATACGTGTACGCTGCGATATTGACCTAGCTTTTCTGTTCCCTGCCACTTCTTATTTCTAGAGATACATTGTTTGTCTTAATTTTTGGGTCACTTGTTGATGCGGCATTTTTTGCTGCTTTTTGGAGAGTGCTGGCGAGATTATTGCATTCTATCGTCTGGTTCTTGCAGTCTCATAGAGAGGTTTATGTTATTATAAATTATTTGACGATAGCCATCCTAATTTGTTTTGTTGTTTTGCAGTCAAAGTCTTAACTTTTTTACTATTACCATTGTGCGTACTGTTGCAATAATATGGTTGTGGTCAGAGAGAGGTTAAGTCACAATTTTATGTCATATCTGTATAATTTGACTTAATTCGGACTGACCCTAAATACCAAAAAGACCAAATATATGATAATTACAAAAAATCACATTGTTGACACAGATTAAGATTGACGACAACAGGATCGAACTGTGCAAATATACTTACCTTGGGACAACAATCGATGAAAACTGGGACCACTCATGAAATAAAGTGTAGAATTGAAAAGGCCAGAGCACGTTCGTAAATGGCCAAACTATTCAAGTGCCATGAATTATCTTTACCCATTAAATTAAGACTACTGAGATGTTATGTCTTCAGCGTATTGCTGTATGGAGCAGAGACGTGGACACTGACAGAGCATCAAGACGAAAAATAGAGGCCTTCGAGATGTGGTTGTACCGCAGAATCCTCCGTATATCTTGGACAGAGCATGTAACCAACCACACCGTGCTGAGGAAAATGAAACAGAAACAGAACTCCTCACAACAATAAAAGTTCGTAAGCTGGAGTATCTAGGGCACATCATGCGCAACAATCAGAGATATGGGCTCCTGCAATTGGTCACAGGGTAAGATCGAAAAAAAGAAGCATCGGCAGAAGACGCATATCGTGGCTGAAAAACCTGCAAGTATGGTTCAATACAACAACAACTGGACTGTTTCGTGCCGCTGTTGATAAAGTCCGTATTGCCATCATGGTTTCCAATATCCGAAACCGATCGGAACTTTAAGAAGAAGAAGTATAATTTGAAGAAATTAGATTAGTTATAAAAAAGACCAATAAATCTGGAAGCTTGTTTACATCAGTAGATCTGTTGAAACAGAAAAGTAATTGTTTTCAAGGAAGACCTGTGCTAATTATCTGTCCTTGGTTGTTGAAAGACGTGAACAACATAACATATTTTTGCTGTTATAGTCCCCTCCGGCTATAAATTTTAGGCCTAGTTTCTCAAAGAAACTTTTATATTGCCTCTTTTTTAGATTATGACGAGGCAGACAATAGGAAGCTGTGAGGGTAATTTCGTGAGGAAAGCTTAGAAATCGTATTTATGTAGCTCGTATATAGTTTTCCTCATATTTTAGTAATTCGTAGTGCACTATCGAACTTTAATAAGTATTGCTGTTTCATCATGAGCTGTATTATCAGGATGGTTTATATAATAACATTTGTAATTTTGTAATAAATAAGTTCTAACACTAGAATGAGTTTCACTGACCAGGTATAAGTCTAAAATTTTGTTGTAAAAATAATTTTCCTTTGTCTTTATAGCGTGGAAAACCATTTAAATTTTATTAGACTATACGTAAAGATTAGCTATTTTTAAGTAATCTTGTTGATTATTAATGCTACTATATTAAGTACTAAACTATTTTTATTGCGTAGTTGGTTAAATAAGTTTTTGAATTCATCGAGGATTTTAGTCAGTGTAGCAGTGATGTTTTGCGTTAGTTCTAAGTTTGTTTCTGTTTCATCTGCATAACTTCTTGGGTACTGATATATACTCGTGGATTGGATATTGTTTATATATCTGTAGGTAAACTAGTTACGGGTTGTGCCGCTATTCTTAGTTTTGGATTTTTGTTTCTTAACAACTGTTGATAGTACTCACAACTTTTGTAGTTTTCTGAGTGGCTGTCTCCACATTGTGCACATTTTGCCGACGTATCTCTATTTTTATGTATACTGAAGTGTTATGAAATCCTCCGCACTTTACACATAAGTACGGTTTGTTACAGTATGTTTTCTAGCGGCCATACTTTTGGCATCCATTGTATAATGTTATTTTTAGTAGTTATAAGAGGTTCTATTTGCATTGTTTTATTTTGCAGTTTTGTTAAATATTTTTATTATTTTCTGCCAACTTGAGGTCGACGAAAAATAGGTTTATGATAAAGGTTTTTCAGTGATTCTGTGTTGCGCGCTAATTATGTTTCGAACTTATCCCAGCTGATCTAACTCTTGCTTTATATCTTTAATTGGGGTTGAGTGATGTAGATGTATGACCACTCAGGCTACACACTACCTAGCACATCAGTATGTTTTAGTACACCGGTTGCGGAGCAGTGTCTTATCGCAGTCAAATCCTCGTTATAAAAGTATCAAATAGAACTTCTTTCTTTGATAATCGACTTGGACAAGTTTTTAATGAGTAGAGGGATGTTAATTAGAGGTGACGAATTTCATAACAAAATTTCATAAATAATCGTTTATGGCTCCAAACCAGCACTTAGTTTTATATCAATTTAGTATCCATTGGCGTGCCTAACAGAGCTCAAATTAAGATCATTACACGCAATAAACTAGGACAAATTCCAACAATTCACAACCGAAGTTCAACAAAGAAGCTCAAATCCACTTCCATTATTCCGCAGCGCCTGTGCCGATGCTTATCCGATCAAAATTGTTCAGAAACTTTTCGGGACCCCGCTGATCTCACGCCGGATCTCCGCCTAATCGACATCATTACGACAGGGCAAAAGTATGCGAGCTGTAAATATGCCAGTGCGATGCACAGAAGCTGGAAGTTCGATTGGGGCGTAACGTAATTACTGCCGTAGTTAGCTCAGACCGCCGATGATGACTTTCAAGTTACGATCGGCCAATTCAGATAAGATGCTCGGCACTTCCCGCCTCATATTTAATAATTAATAGCTAATTTGGGGGGAGCTACCTGCCGGCACTTGGAAGAGGATATCACGGAAGATGAAATAAATGTGAAGGTGTAATATTGCTTTATGCCTGCATGACGATGTCTAAACAAAGATTCTGCATATTAATTCAATAAAAATAATAAATTAAAACGTTTTGTAGATTTCTTCATAGAGTTTTTCGTCTTCAAAAAGTTCTCCGTGAAACAATTTAAATTCATACAACAGCATTTAAATATTAAAATTTTAGTAGCTATTTAACACTGTCAATTTGTATTGAATAATTTGATTACTTCTGTTTATTAATTTAAAAAACTTTAATTATATCTCGGATTCTGCTAACTGAACAAGATCTTGTATAAAATAGTAAACTTTCTTAATTTTACTTCATTCTTTATCTACGAACTGTGCTTTTCATCAGTATTGTAACTTTTCTCTACCTATGATTTGTATATTACAAATTTTATATTCGTATTTTCATATATCGCTTAGTTGCTGTGCGGACGGATTTGAGTTTATTCCTGGAGCCTGAGTTTACTTTAAAGACGGAAACGTTCCGATGCTTGCCACATCGCCTCGTATCAGAGATTTTGCGCGACGACCAGCCAATGAGAGTGCACATATGAAAGTCTTAACTTTTAAATTCACAAGTTATGCCTCTAGATGGGTCGTATTATTATTATTATTATTATTGCATATGTTACACTTTTTATTGTATATTGAGCTTACCTATTCATTTTATTCTTTAGTAGCTACTTTAACCGATATGTTTTTCTATTTTTTATACTTTAAGCGATTCTTATTTAATTGTATTAATTAGAACTAGATGAACTTTTACTAATATGTTTATCGGATTCAGAAATATGCTATCGAGTTAATGATATATTTATATCTAACGCAATGTAACATATATTGTTACTACTTTTATTTGTACCTAAATTTTAGTGCTTATTTTCTGTTAATATCGGTTTAGTAATGTGCTCTAGGATCTTAAACAAGGTTTAGGTGTTTGTGTAGTTTCTGCCCCTATTTCATACTTATAAGGGTAGAAATGTCCTATGATTAAGTAAGTGTAATTTATGTTATAAGTTGCTTCTCAACGTGTGATTATATTTGTCACAAACATTAAGTTACTGTTAAATTATATATATTAGAAAGCAGTACTGCCAGTATTTTTATGTAAAAAGCACAAAACTAATCTTCTTTTATATATTTACAAAAAAGTATTTTATGTAGAATTTAGAAAAGGGAATTTTAAATTGTGTATTTTTACTTACCACAATTCCGTTTTTTATAGTAACTATTTTAGAACTGTTATTACCTTTTAAACTGCGTTTCCTAAATTTTTACATTTATTTACGATCTGAAAATTGACACAGAAAGGGAGGGGGATAAATATCTATTGATATTTTTTGTAAGCTTACACATATATATAACAAAGATCGATATATTTAGGAATATTTAAACTTCAATAATATTTAAGAATTACAAAACAAAAGCCCTTCCTGATTTTTAGAAACCGTTTTGTCATACCATTTCAAAAGCAGCACAGTTTTTGTCTTTTAAAGTTTGTTGTATATAATCGAATATTCCCCAAAAAATAGAATTTTCTGAGAAGAATAGCTTTTAAAAATACACAGACAATTAAGTAAATTCATATTAATTAAACAATAATATATCAGAACTATCTAAATAATACAAATTTATAATTGAAATATTGGGACGCGGTGGCTCAGATGGTTCAAGTAGTTGGCTTTGTCCTCTAGCCGGAGCGCGAGTTCGACTCTCGCTCAACCCATGGGTGTGTGTGAATGTCCTAGCATTTAAGTGCGTGTAAGTGCACCAAAAAAAATTGAAATATTGCTCGTGACGTAATAGCATAAGACCGCGCATTATAGGTTGTACCTGTTTGTCTACTTTTTCATTAGTACGAGGGATTACCCGCCAAAAGGTATTTTTGGCGTCCTAGGGTGACAATTTTAACTTAATTTTAGTCTTGTCGTCATTTTGGCTTCGGTTTTACAACGTATAGAGAACTATTAAGTTAGTAAATATGCATCTGTTTCTACACCATAAAAGGGATAATATGTACAAAGGTAATATAATTAATCTCCGAAAGGACATTCCTGCCGCTCCTGTGTTTAGACATGCGCAACTTTAAAATGTTTACATAGGATTACGTGCATTATACGTATTTATTATGGGCGCTTACAATCGAAACTTCGCTCGGCGGAAGCAAACCAAATGTCCACAGCAGATGCGCTTTTAGCATTTGTTAACTCAAAATTGCTCTATTTTTGATTAAATGTTTACGAAGCTTTGCGCGACTGGTTTGAAAAGTTATTTGCTTTTGTTATATTTTAGTGTTATTTAATGTTCATTTCCCGTCTTTGTGTACTTTAATGCCCTTGTTTATCCTATGTATTTTACTACATTTACCTTACTTTTATGTATCCTTTTGTTTAAACTTTATAATTACATTCAGTAAGTGATTTTTTTAAGCTAATTAAGTTGTTATGTTCTTAGTAGTTCACTTTTGTGCCTATAAAGACTGTAGTTTAATTTGAGTTTGACAAATAAGTTGGTTTTAATCTTTATACTAATTTATTACATTATACATGACTATAATTTTTAATTAACTTTCACTGTTTTGTTTTAGTAGTGCCTTTGTTTTATTTGTACAGTTTTTTCTTTATTAGATTTAACTATTACAGGATATTTTCCGTTTTTAGCAGATTTACATTTTTATCAAGGGTACTGCCTTAGATTCTTTCATTTTATTGAAACAGTTTGGTTACTCATTTTCAAATTTTATAGGAAGTGTTTATTGTCTAGGTAAGATTCCGAATAACGATTTAATCATTTGAAGTTAACCGAAATGCAAAAGGAAACCAGTGTACTATAACTTAATCAACATGACTTAAATGTGATGAACAGTACCTTAGGCTATCGTGTATGGAATGCTTTATAAATTAGGTCCATGACAATGTTAGTCATCGTTACGAGAATGAACGTTTTATAATCCCAGGTCGAACATAACGGCAAACATTAGTGCCTTTGGACATCATACAAACCTTTGGTTTGAAATACTACCTACGTTTTAACGGGTCAACCAATTCAATTCAGGGGATGCGTGGCATGACTTAGGGTGTCACAAATGTAAATCTTTAGAAACATGTCATAATACATATTATATTTTTAAAAATTTACAATAGCATATTAGCACAATTAATCTAGCACATTAATTCATCAGTTGGTAATTTTCTGTTAATTCTTATCGTGTTATTTAAAGCTTTAGGTAGCAGCAACCTTTCTCGTTATGTAAGAATCTATATTTCTAGAAGTCGAAATTTTAAGTAAGGTAAATACAAAATTGTAGTTATGCGTAAATGATTTTCTTTTAACATTAAATAAACATAATTTAATGATTTTATGCAGAATACAATCATCAATTTAAACAAATTTAATTATAATGAATATAATTAAAATTTTTGACAAAAACGATTAGCAGAAAAGAAGTTTATATGATTTAAATAACTACTAGTTTCTACGTTAAGCACAACTAACTATTTGTAGCGTATTTTATGTAATGTTAAGAACTGATGCATTACTATTGCTACTAATAAAAATAATAGAGATGTTTATTTTCCTACCGATAATTCTCTTTAATAATATTTGTTTGCAGCACCTTTCCAAATTGTTGTAGACTCATTTGAATATATATTTTTATTTTCTGATTTAATTATATGTTAGTTACATTTAAGCATGGTGGTAGGTAGTAAATTTAATTTGGATAATTTGAAGTATGCAAATAATTAAGTGCTTTGTTTGCTTGTACCCCAAAAATTGTGT
This sequence comes from Sinelater perroti, assembly GCA_036346155.1. Classification (NCBI taxonomy): domain Eukaryota; kingdom Metazoa; phylum Arthropoda; class Insecta; order Coleoptera; family Elateridae; genus Sinelater; species Sinelater perroti. Next base: position 313,345 of record JARFIY010000278.1, read on the forward strand.
ATTTGTTGGCATTTTGCTAAAAATATAACTAATACTTGACAAAGAACTAAGTTCCATTTTTTGTATTCTTTGGTAAGAGGTTTGAAAGGAATCTTGTGAGTGAATTTTATCTCCAAAAAATGATGAAATGTTGCAGAATCGATGTGAAATTCTTTACTTTTTAAGTCATAGTTTGCTAGAACTTGTATTTACAGGAATTCAAATGTAGACCAACTAAGAAGTCCCAATTGATATAGGCTATGATAAAAAGAGAATTTAAGACACAACTCTTTACGAAAACGTTACAATAGAGTATTGGAAAAACTAAAACCTTTTTTATTTCTGTGTTAGCAACAAATCTGCCTTGGTGTTTTGCTCTGAAAAACCTCAGATTGTTAGAAAAGTATCAAAACAATTCGCAGTTACTGATAATTTGGTCGTTTATTTGTAGGAATTAATTGAAATTTACTCATTGAGTTCAAGAAAACATAAACGACGACTGTTACCAAACGATACTGTAGACGAGTTTAATTTTACATCTAAACGAGTAGACCTTAAATGGAAAAACACGTTTATTATGTAGGTTGCAAGAAACTCCTTGCCACACTGCATGTTAGCTAAGAAATTTTGTAGCAACGATAAATGTCTGTGACGAATTGATCCGGAAACTCTTCAGATATAAATTTTACCTTAATCGTTAAGGCGATAAGAAAAGCATTATAGTCAAGCAATAATAAGTCAATATTATACAATCTATGAGTAAATTCACAAAGTTAAATATCTAAAAAATTCAATAAATAGTACTAGAGACTTATTACGCAGAACAAAAGTATTAATAATTGTTAAAGATGTTAATTCTTTAAATTTTGTTAATTACAACATATGCTAGTAAAATCCAGAATAAAAACCTGGGTAAGAATTGTACTATTTCATCTTATACTTAATACAAATGTTACGCATTTTTTAAAATGTACGTATTTGTTTGACCTACAAATTTATTATTTACATATCTTAATATTCAAAATATGTTTTTGAAGAATAATAATTTTTCATTGTATTCTACGCCAAATAGACTTAAAAAAACTATTAGTTTATCTGCAACTAAAATTGTATTCCTGCTTGGCTTTATACTTGTTCCGTTTTTAACTGTTTTTGCTAATTTACATTCAAACTAGTTCATTTTAAAAAACTGTCTACAAACTAATCTACAAGAAATAATTTTTTTCATTGCAGCCACATACATTTTATAAATAAAGTAGTGCAAGAACTTTTTTAAATTGTTTTATTTTACACATACAAACACGCAGAGTGAGTTTCTTTGGGTTTAATACAAATATTTTGACAACTAGCAGACCTAAAGGAATACCTTAAGGTTCAAGTGGTTAGTAGTACTTAGTTCAGCGGATGAATTCGACTATTTTGTTCTTGGTTATAAAAACTATTGGTATATTTTGCCTGTGACACATTTAATTTAACGCAAAAATGTTTTTAATTGTTTCAAAGGTTTTAGAACTTGTGCTTCTGTTAAGATTTATAATGACATAAATTACTGTTCATTTTGTGTTAGGGTTTTGCTAATTATTTGATTTTATTTTGTCAGTTCTTGGTGCCTGAGGGTCTTGGTAAAAAAGGATTTTGCATCTAAGCGGATTTGCGCAGAACGTTGATGGGATTTAGTATTTAAATAGTAAATAGATTTTCTGTAGAAAGTGTGATAGAAACTGTCGCTGAAAAGATTTCTAGTTATGAGAGAGAGAATCTTGTTTGCATGAGGAAGGACTTCCAAAAATGAATCTTCTATGTAATCTCGGATAATAAATGTATCGTCAAAGTAATCTTTCCAATAGGTTTTAAGCAAAAAAATAGAAGCAGTTTATTTCAAAGTAAGTTATAAAAAGATTACAGGGTACCATTGGTTTTGCAGTAAAATTTGATTTTGAAAGGTAAAATAAGTATCGGATAGGTAATAATCGTAAATTATATGGGGGTGTAGTTTTTTAGATTGTCAGTAGATTTTAGAAGTTACAAATATTCAGAGTTGGAAATATTGGTAAATAAGGAGGCTACATTAAAACTGACTTTTATGTCATCTTTACGTATGGGAAACGATTTAAGAATTTCTCAGAAGTGGTAATAGTTTTAGGTGTATAATAGGGCTTGTTATGGAAGAGGCTAAAGGATTTGATTGTTATAAGTATGAGAAACAAAGGCACTAAAGTAGGCCGTAAAGAGTACTTTCTTTTTAAATTTATAATTTGAAATGTTAGAAATAAATGTGATGTTACCCTTCTCCTGGCAACATTTAGGGTTTCTGATTCAAAAATTTTACACCCGTACGTAACACTTTAGTTACATCTTACCTAGTTCTATTGACTAGGTTTTTGGGAAGATTTTACTAGAGAATTCTATCCGAAGATGATATGTTCGGTGGGAATATGATGTGGAGTGGTAGCAAAGTTAAAATCTTTTTTAAGAGCTTAGATTACTTAAAATATAGTAATGTTGAGTAGTGGGAATGACTAGTAGATAAAATTTTCTGGCATAGCTTTTTTTTTTAATAATAATAGTTTCCTATAATAGGCCTTGAAGGCCCTTTGGGGTCGTAACAGGATAGGTCTGCTACAATCTAGAGCTTACGGTACACAAGGGTAGTAACGTTGCTAGCCCTACGTACCGACCGCCTATTATTACCCCAGAGTTTAACCTCCAGGTACTCATTTATTGCAGCCTGAGTCGAGCTGGGCCATAAAAATGCCAGCTACTGAATTGGTGAGGGCGGGATTCGAACCCGCAACTCTTGATTTCGTAGTCTAGCGACCTATCCACTAAACTACAACGGCTCTTTGTCTTGTATAATATTGTTAAAAAATTTCACAAATCGACGCGATCAAACTTAATTGCTCACATATGTCGAAAAATAAATTAAAAGCTAATTATGCTATTGCATATTTATTAAGAACGTACCTAAAAAAATATAAAAGTTATTATTCTATATTTTCAGAATTAACCATGGTAGCACCATAAAATAATAATAATGAGCTGTACATTTTCGAAAATTTTAAGCTGTTCTTGCGAACACTTGAATGTTTTTATTATGGAAGATTAATCTACGTTGTCTTTTATTTTTGCTTTCTGTTATAGATCTGGGTGCGTTTTCGCATTTAATACTACTTTCCTCCATTCTTTCCTGTTTTCTATCACTTCTTTCCAATTCGTTATTTTCATTTTTTTGATATCTGCTTCTACTTGTTCTTTTCATCTTGATTTGGGTCTTCCTTTCGGTCTTGTGTGTAGTGGTGCCCATTCCATCGTTATTCTCTGTGAAGATGTTTCTTGTTTTCTGCACAGGTGTCCAAACCATGTAATTCTTTGTGTCTTATGTGCTCTACTATGTTTTCTCCATTTAGTATTTTTTCAATCTTGTGATTCATTAGTGGTCTTATCTCATCTCCCTGTTCTCTCTTTGGTCCCACGATTTTTCTGATAATTTTCCTTTCAAAAATGTTTAATTGTTCCTCTTTGTTTCTTGTAAGGCTTGTCGTTTCTGCTGCGTACATTACAACTGGTCATATTATTGTTTTATATACTTGTATTTTCGTCCTTCTACTGAGCCTCTTGTTCTTCATCAAGATTTTGTTTATATATAATGCTTTGTACTCCTACTAGATTCTATATTTTGTGTTCACTCTTTCATTTCTTCTATGTATCAGGAACCCAAGGTACTTATATGTTTTTACTTCTTTAAACTAGTATTTATCAATTTTTATTTCATTAATATTTTTTGTTTCTTGTTGCAATGTTTTATTTTCGTTAATTTCATGGTCTTTTTATGCTTTTCTATTGTGTTGAATGTATTTACTAGTTCCTCCTTCTTTCTTTCTTGCTATTATTGCGATGTCGTTTGCATAGGCTAATATTTGTACTAATTTGTTGTTGAATGTACTATTCTGCTTTGTTTGTTTAATAATGCCATCTAAAGTTATGATAAAGAGCAGCGATGATAGGGCATCGCCTTGTCTCACACCTCGGTTTATTTCAAAATCCTCTGTTGTTTTTTGACTGAGTGATCCCTTCATGTTTGCCTTGTTTTTAGTTCTTTTATAATTTTCATTCTTATTAAGCTCTTGAAGGCTTGTTTATAATATGAGGCTACGTAAAATAGTTTTCAATGCACGATGGCGAACTAATTATAGCCCATCTAAATTCAAATATTGCCTGCAAAAGAAAATAACTCTATTGATTAATCAAGTTATTTATTTAATCAACTATAAAGACAAGGAGTCATTGCTCAAACATAAAAACGTATTGCTAGTTAGAAATCACTGCAGGCATGCTTGCATATTACTATTACGCATAAATATGTCCAATAGTAATCTGAAAATTTGACATCTTTATATAAACTATGTATATTTCTGTTTTCATTAGTTTTCCTAATTTGAAGAGTTGTTTATGTAAGTCCAAGAGATCCTACAAGCGTCGGTCACACATTAAATGCAAAGTGCCTAAAATTGGTTAGGGTCCAAGCTTCCACGCCGGATAATATGATAAAATATCGCTAAACTGGTTTCTTTTTTCTATTGCAAAATTTTAAATTAAGTCTTGTAAAATAAAGTTGTGTGATTAGTTGTAACATATTTTATTTTAAGCTGACTTAACTTTATTACATATACCTTTGTACTAATATTGTATATTTGCATATAAAAATCTATAAGACTTATGTAGGCTGTTTATAACATATAACAACGGCGGCAGCACTTAGAGTTATACAACAATACAGATTAGCAGCAAAAATAGAATTAAAAATGTAATGGGTACAATCAGTTCTACAATTAATACTAGAATTAATTTTTGAAAAATTGTACAAAAAATTATGTAAATTAACGCATATCTATCGCATAGTAAATGGAAAAAATTAAGGAGAAAATAAACAATTGTTAACACAAGCTAAAGTATATAATAACTATTTTATTTTATTCATTTACTTAAACTCGAGTGAAAACCAAAAATACGCTTATAAATTAAAAAGTTACAAAGAAAAATAGTGAATATTAAATATACTGTGTATGGCAATTGCGTAGTGACGCAAAAGCATAGCACAATAGACCTTATAAATGTGTGAAGTGTGGTGATTTACGTTAGAAATTGCAGTAATTTTAAAAACACTTAACAAAATGTTGGTGATATAAACTTAGTACAGTATAGAGTATGTGAGTATTACCACTATTATTTACATAAAACAAACAACTATCATACAAAGCTGGTCACTTAACAAATTTAACCACCAAAACTAAATACTAGTTTATCAAAACAACAAAAAGAAATTTACAGTGGGATCCTGAATAAATTTTTAGGGGAATTTAAAGGCGTCTTCAATTAAATAATACAGCAAACAAAATGAAATGTTATTCAATGTTTAGTGAAACATGCTTACAATGTTAATAAATAAACTTAAGTCATTGCTAAGTTCATTAAAACCAATTTATGAAACACTATTAGGCTAGCTCATGTCAAAAACGAAATAAAAAGATATCGTCAACATTTAAACCCATTTTAAATTACAAGGCATTAAGATAACATAACACATGTTTAAATAACAATTTTAATGAAATGATTAAAATTTTTTTTCAGATGGAGTGATCTATTGATGATACGTTAGAAATGTAGTACCTGAATATTTTCTTAATATCATTTGTATTTAAGGTAATTATTATTGAATTGAGTTCTGAAAATAAACATAAATTGCTTTCAAGTTTGCTATATACGCTGCAAATATTTTTGGTGATTGCAAAGTCTAGCAGGTCTGGAATTGTATTTAGGTCCTTCGACTAGTAAGTTGGCCCGCCGGTTGACATATTTTAGATTATGTTGCTGTATAATGTAGAAGAATGTTTGTCCATTGGGTGTAATAGTTTGGATTTCCAAGTAATATGCTTGGAAGAAATGAGATAACAACTAAAATAAACTTAAATGTATGTTTACAGATATTTCACGAAATAGAGAAAAAAGTTAATATGTTGAGTATTCGTCATCATCATCACCCAGCCGTTTGCGTCCACTGTTGGACATAGGCCTACCCTAATCGTTTCCATTTACTTCGGTTTTGTGCTACTCTAATCTAATTACTTGTTACTCTTCTTATATCATCGGTCCATCGGGTAGGGGTCTCCACTGCTTTGTTTGTTGTGACGTAGTCTTCATTAGATGATTCTCTTTGTCCATTTCGCGTCACTGACCCTTGCTACATGCCCCGCCCATTTCCATTTTAAGTTGGTGATTTGGTGGATTATGTCACATATGCCGGTTCTTTGCCGAATATTAGTGTTTCGGATACGGCCTCTCAGTTTAATACCTAATATGGTTCTCTCCAGTTTTTTCTTAGCAACTCTTAGTTTGTTAACTGTCTTTTTTGTTAACGTAAGTGTTTCTGATCCATAAGTCAAGATGTGGAGAACACATTGGTCGTATACTTTCCGTTTGAGACTATAAATACGTCTTTTAGTCTACCATACGCTGCCCATCCCAGGCTTATTTGTCTTTGTGGCTCGTATGTTTGGTTATCTTGGCAATTGTTAATTGGCGTCCCAGATATTTGTATTCTCTGACTTCTTCTAATGTTTCGTTCTCAATAGTTATGTTTTCCCAATAATTAGGTTTGTCATTGCTTTTGTCTTACGCTTGTTGATATTTAAGCCTACTTTTGTGTTGCCAAAGATAATTCATTTACCATCTCTTGCGCTTCTTTCAGGTTGTCTGTCATAATAACAATATCGTCAGCGAAACAAAGGTTGCTTAGTTTTACACCGTCAATGTTTACACTTTTTTCGTCCCTTTTTAATATTTTAAACGTGTATTCCAAAACTGAGTAGAATAACTTGGGCGATAAAGTGTCTCATTGTTTGACATCTCATTGTAATGGAAAACTGTCGGTATCCTTATGTAATTTATTGTGGATTAAACGGGTATATCTATAGTCGATACGACTTTGATTTAGAGTAGCTAATATAACACTTGTATCTATCATATCGAAGACCTTTTGAAAGTCAATAAATACTAGTACCAGGGGCTTATTATATTCTAATATCTTTTCTATTAATATTTTTATAATAAGTAAATGGTCATTTGTACCGAATCCCGATCGGAATCCCGCTTGTTCAATGGATTGGCAGAAATCAAGCTTCTTTTCGATTTGATGGATTATTATTTTTGTGAGCAGTTTGTATATATTTTTGTAATTATAGAATAAGTTGCCGTTTATGTCCATCTGCCTAGATTTTCTTACTATTGGGTTGTCGGAAAAGTCATGACTTATATTTTGGGTAATTTTCAAGACTTATCTATTAATAACATAATAAAGTTCAATCATAAATGTATTAGCCACTTTGATTAATGATTTTTTCACATCTTTCTGGAAGTTACATAATTCCGCGCTCGTAGAAGGACTGATCTTTACCAGCGAAGAAGTGGGTGAGATGCTCTTTGATAGCCTCATCAGAATCGAATGACCTACCATTCAAATTATTTTGCATAGGACAAAACAAATGGTAATTTGATGGGGCAAGGTCCGGTGAGTAAGGAGGGTGGGTCAAAACTTCCCATCCAAGCTGCAGCAATTTCTCGCGAGACACCAAACTTGTGTATGGTTTCGTATTGTCAGGATGGAACATCATGCCTTTGCGATTGACGAGTTCTGGTCCTTTCTCCGTAATAGATATATTCAAATCATCTGACGACACTACATAACAAAATCACTGGTTTGATTTCGCGGTAGAAGCTTAAAAAATACTGCACCCTTGTAGCCTCACCATATTGAAAGCATAATTTTTTTTGATGAAGAACGGTTTTGGATATTGTTTTGGTTCGCTTTTTTCCTCTGCACGACGATATCAGACGTTGAATATTGTTGTAAACAATCCATTTTTTATCGGCGGTCATAAGGCGATTCAAAACCGGGTCGATTTTATTGCGATTGAGATGAGTATTGGCGATATTGATGCGGTTGGAGAGATGGGCTTTTTTAAGTTCATGCGGAACTTACACACTGAATAATAATTGCTGAATAATTCCAGCTCTCTAAGATGGTCGTGGACGGTTGAATGATAAAGGTTTAGTGTCTCCGCGATGTCACGAATGTTCAAACGTGGGTGTGCTTCAATCAGTGCCTTTATTTTATTGTCATCAACTTTAACGGGCCTTCCGCTCCGAGGATCATCGTTGACTCACCAGCACGAAATTTAGCGAACTATTGTCGGGCGTTGTCCCCGTAAACTTTACACAATTTTTCGCAAAACTGTCTTGTGTAAAAATAAAAAACAAAATATGCCGAAAATGCACAGTTTGGTCTTTTATTTTCAACTTAATGTAAAAACTGAAGGACGTGACTAAATAAAATACTTATTTACTTCAAATAAAGTTTAAACTGTCACCTGTCAAAATATATAACACTTGTGTCGATTACAATGACGTTTCTGACCTAAAAATACATGTGACGCTATATATTGCAAAATCCGTCATGACTTTTCCGACAACCTTATAGTTCCTTGTAGAATTCTTTCGCTATTCGTTTCACTCATCGTATCTGTTACTTGTTACTTCAGCTGTGCTCTTTTTAAGTTTTCTTTCGTTTTCTTAGCACTTTCATGTTTTTGTTCTTTTCTATAGTTTGTTTGATATTCTCGTAGTTATGTTTTTTATATCTTTCCTAGTGGCTTTTGATATATCTTTATTTAACTGCCTTAAGTTTAAGGCATTTATTTTGTCTTTTGTTTTTATTTCTCTCCCCTGTTGTATTGGCTTCTTTGTATCTTAATTTAGTTTATTTTTGTCTTTCGTTTTGAACAATGGGACTCTTGCGCTTTTCGTTGTGCTTTAGTTATTCTGTCGTTATTTTCTACGATATCTGTTTATAATTTGTATATGTATATACATATATATATATATATATATATATATATATATATATATATATATATATATATATATATATATATAAACCAAAGCACTACGAAAAGCGCAAGAGTCCCATTGTTCAAAACGAAAGACAAAAAATAAACTAATATTATGTATGTTCGGATAGAAAATCGAACACCCCCACCTACCCATTTTTTAACGTGCTTTTATAGGTCAATCCCTAGTGCAAATGAAAGCTTGAAGCCTCAACTTTATGATGCCACTTCAAAAATAAATTTCAACTGTTAAATTTAATGCACCACAAAAAAGACATCAAATTGGAAGCTGAGTGGCACTTCACCGCCACAGCACACGGAAAATGCTTGCAATGGTCTTGGTGCAACATTCAAGCCCGAAGCATACCGTGTTGGTCTTCTAACAAAGCCGACTGAACCTATATTGAATCAAGATTCGCTTTTTACATGGGCAAAAGGATTCTTCGAAAGAATTGAATTTTTTCGCTTCAATTTAGTTGACTATATTCGAATAGCTAGAAGACTAAACGTAAGATCATTCGTATACAGTGAACGGCTCAAAATCAGTCATAAAAATTTTTTCAAAAGATGTAACAGAAATATTTGAGATGAAAATATCTTTACTTTAATCTCCAATATCGGTTTTAAATTTCCTTTGGTGATTCTTTGAGTAAAATCAAATAACTTTTGATCTTATCAATTTTTTCTAAACCCCTTCTTTCGTCCGAAAAAAAGGCCCAAAGTTCAAAAAATTGGAAAAACGACCTTGAATTTTAAGCCAATACACTGACTATGAAAAAAACAAAAGGGAAATATTTTGTGTATTTTTTCAAATAGAAAACGATGCCGTAAAGTAAAATTTAAAATAACGCTGTTTTCAATTTATTTTTCATTTTGTTAAATTTTTTCCAGGGTTCCGGTTTTACTTCCGGTTTTTGACCATGTATACGAGTTGAACTAGAAATCGCCACACGGCATCATAAAGTTGAGGCTTCAAGCTCTTATTTGCACTAGAGATCGACCTATAAAAATGGGTAGGTGGGGTATACGATATCCTGAGAATCGGAGAATATATATATATATATATATATATATATATATATATATATATATATATATATATATATAATGGTAAGGCTCTAGCCCCGCGTGGCAAGGCCTGCGAACTGAGAGGTTAAGGCTCATACGTTCGTTCTCTGCCCGGTCGTCGCGCACCATCTCTGATGCGGGGCGATGTGGCAAGCACCGCGCCTAAGACGACCGCCATTATTACCCCTTGTTCGAGTGAACGCAGGTACTCAATTATTTTTAGTGACTGAGTAGGCCACCCGCCAGGCATCAAAGAGCACCAGGAATGGAACCCGGGTCCGTCAGCATTGCAGCCCGCGTCTCAACCACTGGACCACTCTGGCGGTCATATATATATAAGCGTAAAATATCTGGGAATTTACCATATCTTAATAATTAGAAAGAACATATCCTCAAAATTCTAAAAAAAAAACGGATACACTCAAAATTTAAAAAAATATAGCAGTTTTTTGAAAGAAGTTTTTCTCTGTTGTTATTATAAGATTCAGGTATATAAAACAGTCAGTAAAACTATATAGATATATGGTATCAACTGATGAACTAGCACCAGCAAATCTAACAAGCCTGTAATTCAGTAATCAAAATTAATAATTTTTAAAACAATAAAATGCTCCATCATAAGTTAGACATGCCTCTCATTAAGGATGTATTATAAAAAAATACGAAAACACCAAAATAGATTACAAACACATGCAAATTTACTATTACAACAACTACTGCAAAACCAACACAACAGAAGACTAAAACAAATATTCCTACAAATAAATTTTTAAAATTAAGTCTGGAAGAGAAACATCACCAATTTTTAAATTTAAATAAGTTAGCAATGTAACAACAGTAATCATAATTTGTATTTGTTTTTAGGAACCTTTAAATTAAATTTTGTAATGTGGGTAAGTTATCCAAAGGTATCTTTATCTCAACAAATGACCAGGCTGTTGTAAAACTCTTAACTATAAAATTCACTCAACACTAATCTAGAATGTTTGAAAATATAATTCTTGCCATTCTCAATAGACCGACTTTTATGAGGGTTCGAATACACAAGAGAATATTAGGGATTAAAAAAGTTGCCATACTTGTAGTAAAAAAACAAATTTATTTTTGTTGGCTATGTACCAGTGTATTCTAGAAAGTAATTACTAGTGAGTTAAAGCAATAGTTAAGAAAACCATCAAAACTGACAAACGATACATTGCATTTAAGCATACATTTTGAGATAAAGATAAGGTTAATTATAAATCACTATAACCTACAAGCGTAAGTGTCGCATATTCACGTTTTTAGAAAAGTCCCCATTTGTATACTTTGTAATAAAGAAGCTGAAGCACTCTCACAAATTATATGTTGTATTTGCAAAACTTTTACCCAATGAAATTATTTATTTGTAGAGATGTTCATGGTGGAAAGGCTGCCTAATAGCTTTTTTTTTATTTCTTTCCATTTAATGCGTTTATTGATGAGCCTTAAGACTGCAGTGTTAAATGACCATATAGTTCAATCAATAGGTAACGGCCCAATGTATAATTTCCCAAAAATCTTAACAGAAAACAAAAAATATGGTCGTATAGAATAAAAAATTCTAAGAAAGATAGTGTTTTTTTCCAGTGGATATCTAATGTCCTTCATAACCTAAAAAATTCGTAAAATTGAAAAAGTTTTTCGGAAATAAAAAAAAATTAAAGCTTGTACAAAAATATGTTAAATTAGAAAGTTGTAGGTATTAAAAAGATCTATCGATTCAGTTTTTTTTTATATCGATCGGTGCATTATATATATCGAAAAAACCATCGAAAATCGACTATTCTTGTTTTTGTCGTATTTCTTGCAAATTAACGGTTTGTAATCGTTCTTCATCGTATCTTCATTTTATAAACAAGAAAAAAATAAATTGATTAAAATATTTCATTCAAATCATGAGTACCTAAAATTAGTTTACGTTTTTTATCATAAAAATGCTTCTCAAGAAGAAATTGCTAAGAATATGTGCCAAATAATATCTTTGCTGTATTGCAATAAAATAGAAGGCACCCTTAATGAACACCGTTTTGAATATCTCAAACGATCCTCTTCTCGACCATCGTTTCAATTAGAAAATCTTCCTCCTACTGAAGGAGCCGCAAAACAACACGCTTTCCGAGTTTATTTGCAATTACAAAAATGGTTAGGAAATGACAACATCGTAACTCAATGGGGGTGGAAAACGGCAGAAAATATGTTAATGCCAGTGTACACGAAAGAACCTTTAATACCAGAAGATATATTAAAAAAAATATCGTATAGCTGTACGAGTGGATGTAAAACTAAAGTCTGCACATGTAAAAAGAACTCCCTTAAATGTACAAGCGTCTGCTTACATTGTGACGCAACGCAGTGCGATAACTTTGAAACTCCTGAAATTCAAATAGACGATGATCCTACAAGTGCTTTAGAAGTACTTCTTGAAGAAAACGTAGAAATGAATGACGATGAAACTAATAATACTGGAATGTACAGGGATGTAAACACGCAGAAAGAGGAAGAAGAAGAACAAGAAGAAGACAGTACATCCGAAGAAACAAATGAATCTAAAAGAAGAAGAATCACAGGTGAATCCCTATAAGCCGATGAAAATAAACTTTGATCTACCCAATATTTTTATATCTTTATATTTTAATGTAACATACAATAACTGTCTAAACACTATAACCACTTTTGTAATTAAACAATAATAAATTGAATTTAACTTAATCTTAGTTGTTTTATTATAAATAATTTTTAAAATATAGGAAAATTGCAGTTAATTACAAAAAAAGAGAAATTCATTTTTTGAAGTCTATTTTACTTACCAGACAAATATAATTATTATATTCGTGTTAATCTCGTTGAGCTACCAAAGATTAAGTACAAAAAGATTTTTGTACGTGGTCAAGAAGTCGATATATTGAAGATTTTATAAGCCCGCATGCTTTTGAAGGCGCAAATTCAGTTTACAGGTCGGACGCGCGAGGTTACCCCCACTTCGCTGCCGCTCGTACGCTTCACTTCGTTATTCGTTTATTAATGCTAGAGGTCGATGGAATGAACTGCGATATTTTTTTATTGAAAATATAACATTCAACTTTAATCTCCTTCAAAATTAGCGCTGTAGTGCGTAAATAGCATCATCTGGAATTTTTTGAAAAAAAATTGTCTCGGCTCCAGAAGGACGTAAAAAAATATTTTTTTAAAATTCGTGTAAAAATTGCAACAATCGATTTCCGTAACAGACATTATCGAGAAATGAAAATTGAAAAAATATTTCAGAAAAACGTGACCGAACAAAATTTCATTTTTTCAATGTTATTTTCGGACACTTAAAATTAATAACATCGTTACCATTCTTTCTTATCGTGATAGTACAACTCTTTAAAAAAAACAATGAGCTCAAATTCGTTTATCTAGAACTATTTGTCGAGATGTTATAACCGATTTTCGAGAACGCCCTTTTTTCGAAAAATCGATATATTTCGAAAAAATTTTAATTTTTTAATTTCGAAAAAACATGCTTTTTTGGTTTTTTGTTTGCTACATTTGCAGCAAGTAGCAAGTTACAAACCGTTAATTTGCAAGAAATACGACAAAAACAAAAATAGTCGATTTTCGATGGTTTTTTCGATATATCTCAAAAAGTAATGCACCGATTGATATAAAAAAAACTGAATCGATAGATCTTTTTAATACCTACAACTTTCTAGTTTAACATATTTTTGTACAAGCTTTAATTTTTTTTTATTTCCTAAAAACTGTTTTTTTAAATTTTACGAATTTTTTAGGTTATGAAGGACATTAGAAATCCACTGGAAAAAACGCTATCTTAGAATTTTTTATTCTATACGACCATATTTTCTGTTTTCTGTTAAGATTTTCGGTAAGCTCTTAGACCTATTGATTGGACTAATAAGACTTTAACGCTTCGCGTGGAACATGGCCTGCAAATTAAGAGGTTAATGCTTTCATATGCTCGCCTGTTCTCAGTGGTAAATCATTGTGTACCATCTTTGATACGAGGTAAATGACAAGCACCGCGTCTTAGGCGATTGCTGTTATCCATTGTTTAAAGTGAATGCATATACTCAATTATTTTTAGTGATTATGTAGCCAAGCACCTGAGCCCGGGATTGAACCAGAGTCTGTGAGCACCGAAGCCAAGCATCTCAACCGTTTAGCCACAATAAGACTGCAATGTGACTGGTTTTAATTCTTCCTTATTAATTACATCTTTAAATATTGGGAAATTTAAATTGAAGGCATTTTTTAAAAGCAATATTTAAAAAATTACATTATTTGGGCAATTGAACCACTACAATCATTAAAAAATTGATGTCTATGTTACACTATGGGTAATAAAGCGTCTGTATAAAGTTCTGTATTATATCCTTTATATAAAAAAATAAAAAAATTAAATAAATAAAAAACTGCTACGTAGATAGACGGATGTATACATACATATATACACAGTAAAAATTAAACTGGTTATAGCTGGATTAAGGTCTACTTTGTTTTTGGTATAATTCAAAATAGAATTGGGAGTTCTCTATCATTATAAGTTCTTTTCAAAGATCAATAGAGGATTTGGTGTAAGTGAATATAAATCTTATTGCAGATATTTTTGTTACCTAAATTTGCAATTGATATTGAATTATAAGTTAGCGGTTGGATATTGTTTAGAAAAATATTTAAGATTCTTAAAGATCGTCAATGTTTTGTATAGATTATATGCTTTTGATCTTTATACCGGAGCTTCATCTATTTGATGCCTTTAATAAAACAAAAAATGTAACTTTTAACTAACAAAACATGAACATTATTTCACTATTAAGTTATATTTCACAATTTTTGTTTAACAGTTAAATTTTGTTAAAAATACCTTTCTTTGGCTCTTATGTCGTAAGAAAATCTAAGCAGACTCACATGAGCGGCAACTTGTTCTATAATTACAAAAGAATATGCCAATTTCTTCACAAGGGATACTTCGGATGAGAGATATTAGCTTTTTTTTGTAGACTAAGTCACGTAACACAGATAACAATTTGTATCTCAAAGGATTGGAATTAGATTGATGTACAGTATAAAATGAGGTCTGATTTAAAAGTTAAGATTTGCAAAGACGTAAACTTTTACGTGTTCTCCTACGAGGTTTAACGATACCTTAGCAACTCGTTATCTTTTACAGCATGGTTGAAGCAGAATAATGATCTTTATTTGTGCTTTTAGTGACGCTTTAGTAACTATTCAGTGGCACACAGACTGTTATATTAACAGATAAAAGCCTTCGCTGCAGAAATCATTTTCGTCTTATCTTCTAGTTTCCAGGAATATTTACGAGTAATTCTATAGTAAAAAAGTGACTTGGACATCGTTTTCCAATAAGTTTCATGTAGATATTTCAGATGTCGGATATTGTTTTCACGCTAGATTGTTACATGTTTACAGTACATTACAGTTTTAGCGTTAATAAATTGCACAGAAACTTTAAATTTATTGGGAATACAATAGCTACTTATATTTATTGCTGAAATTGGTATTTTAAGACAATAAAATATAATTGTTGGCAACTGAACTACTGATTTATTTTTATTTGTGTTTAAATAAACTACACAGTTGTAATTTTTACAAACTAACTGGTCTATGATATGCATTTCATAACAGGAATTAGAAAATTACAAGAGCTAGCATTCTAAAGGTGGCAGATACTTTATTTTCCTTTAAGTAGAATAGGAGCCCGTTACTGTTTAATCTCAAATATTTGCCCGAGTTTTTGCAATAAAAACCGTCGCGGTTCACTGGCATCGGAAATGCAAATACGGCGTTATTTTTAACTCTCGATGGGTTTAAATATAGCATCAGTGCTGCTTCAAATCCGAAGCAAACTGGAGTAAAATTGTTTGGAGTTGACAGCGATACAAATATAAATGGCTTAAAATATAAAGGGATGTATTTATTCGGAGTGCAACTTAAATGGTTATGTTTGCTTGAATGGGCACTTTAGGATACAATTACTGCGGGGATTGCCGGATGTGGCAGCTTTTTCAAGAAAGTCGTCGAGTTGCTTTAAGCGTTATAATCTCTCCTTTCAGGGCTTGCTGAACAAAATTTTAAAAAGCGTCTACTAAATCCTGCTTCCTAGTTCTTCCGTCCGTTTAAAATAAATCTGCTACCCTTTTAAAATTAGTGGGAGAAGTTATTCCTAATACTAAAGCGCTTCTGAAAGTATGCCTTTTATTTGGAATATTTACGATTTGGTTAGCAAATAATATTTTATTTGTTACCATATTAAGCGTACTATTGCTGTCATCAAGTTTCTTAAAAATGGTAAATGTTGCTTTAAGAAAGTGTTTTAAAATTTTTTTTTTGAATTTATATCTTTGTGTTATTTTTAACATGTACGCTGAATACTATATATTTCTTTTTAAGGTTCTTGTTATTTAAAATATCATTTCAATTTATTGCATTGCATGTGTCAATTTATCAGCTACTATTTATTTATTTTTTATTTGCAGAAGCGACTAAAGTTAACTAAAAATAAAAGCAACAGTTGAATGTTTTTCTGATTAATATTTAGATTTTTTTAGTACTGTGGTATAATATAAATTGTTATGTTTTGTTACCTGGTTTAATAGCTATTCGGACTCCGTTGGGTGCAATAAAAATAAATTATTGAAAGTTGTTTTAAACCCTTCTTTCTATGATTATTTGTCATTTTATATTTGTTTCAGAATGTTTAGAAAGTGTTCGTTATGTATGTAACATTTTTGTTTGATGATTAACTATTTGTAAAACATTTTTATTTTTGGCGCAGCCCACGTTGAAAATTCCAAGAGTTTTCTGTTAGACTAATTTTTGTAATACCTCAAATGTCTTATTTGTTGCATTTAATAAGGTTATACTGCGTTCTGGCAATAAAAAACGATTCATTTTTAATTTTTTTCCTTTAATTTTATTTTGCAGCTATGTTTTGACTTTTGACGTATGTAGTTACGAGTTGTTACGGACCTTCAAAAATCAGGTAGATTTTATAATATAGTGATTTTATCTAAAACAAGCGAGTTAAGTTTACGAATAAAGAAGCTTTGTAGTTATATTCTCACACCTTCATATACGAATATTTCTATTTTGGGCTGCATCTAAGAAACAAATATGTAAATTTCCATCTAAATGTGACCAAAATTGTGAAAATCGCAAAAAAGTCTTCACGAATCGAACTAGATGCTCCAAAGTCCCTTTAATATGAGGAGTTCTCGGTGGAACAATATCTATCTACCTCCTTTAGTGTCTTTTTTAGCTTGTTGTCAGTTCCATCGAAGTTAGTTCCGTTGTCGTTTCATAGTTTCTTTGGTTTTCTTCCGCGGCAGACAAAACGGTTGATGCTTAGGCAGGTAAATAACGGTTCGTAGCGTTTCTCCATCTTCTTTTCGCATTTAACTTTCAAAGGTCCAAAATAAATCTCTCTGGCACTGTAACCCGTACTTCTAGAAGAGCTGCTATCTCCGGTAGAGCTATTTTGGTTCTCTTGATGCAGGAATCCAAATACTTGTTTGGAACTTTTTTTCACAACACTATAGAATAATATATAATATAACGCTGCCGTAGCTCGTTATATATCTTGTCAATACTATGATGTCTATGTATCTTATGATACCACCTGATGAGAAGTTGAGTGTAGCGATGCGATAAATATAGGATCATAGGATACTTATCTGCAACTGGCACATAAGGAAACTTCTTAATGCCTTTAATGACACAGTTGACACAATCTTTCAGACATGGAGAAAGTCTCACTAGGCGTAAAGTACTTTTTTTTATTTCTGGTACAGTAAAACAATTTGAAATTCTGTCACCTTTTCCACGCAATATAGCAAAGTTCCTCCGAATCTAACCCATGCTATCACTCAAGAACAAGTTTCATGAAGCACCTGAATCTGTTAATATCAAATAACAAATTCTTTTCTGTAACAACTAGATAACACTGCTTACAAACTTCAAGGTCGTTTTTTTATCTAGGCAAATTCTACCTTTTTTAGGGAACTCTTCTGTGGGCAACAACAAGAATAATGGTTAATTAAACCACCTACATTTGGGAGTGATGTCTGCAAAAGCCGCATCCTTAATTATGCCATCTGCTACATTTTACTTGGTTGGAACCCATCTCTACCTACATATGTCAGTCAACTCCAGTGTTTTGTCAATTCACTATGTTACGTACTGCTTAAAGCGACTAAGATTTACAGTTAAGAAAAAACATTTTGGGAATCCGTCCACACTACTATCGTGCTAACCTTCAGATCTAAGTTCTTAATGTGACAACTAACCGAGCTCTTAGTAAGGCGACTTGCAGCTCCAACCGCAGAATGGGCACCGGCTTAATTGGTGAGATGTTGGACTTGGTTACTAAAATGTTGACAAAGATTTCACTCAATAATCTTGCTCTCAGATAGACCACTGCATAATAGGCTTGCTAACTGGTATCACAAAAGACATGCAGTTGCGGATATTTGAGGAGCATAGCATCGTTTTATCCTTGTATCTGGGATTTTCACAACCTGGCCCAAAACACTCCTCCGTTTTACTGCTAGGTCAGATGTCAGCTGTTTGTCCTATTCAATAAAAGTACTGCAAATACCTTGAAGCATTTCTCTCTCTAAGAATCCAAGCGCGTTGAACAACCCCTTGATGAGTCTCAGCAGCTCCATTTTTATAGTTAGTTTCTCCCCGTTGATGATTTTGCTATCAACGTTTTGAAACAATGTTTTAAGCTATTCTGTTGTTTTACAGCTATCCATATAGTCATCAACATAATGATGGTTGATGATGATATCTACTGCTTTTGGATACTGCTCCCCAAATTCTCATGCCTTTCTATTTCCGATCTAGTGGATCTGAAACGGTGAGCTGACTGCTCCAAATACCATAACGTCCATCGAATAGACATCAGAAGGTCCACTACTATTTTTTTATATCCACAGAAAGCGTAGTGCGACGTCTTTCTGTCAAATTCTGAACATGTAGAACATATCTCCACTAAAGACAATTTCTCATTGGCAAAACTTCAGCAAAACGTTAGTTGGGGGCATCAAATTTGGTCTCTGAATCAGTCCTTCGTTGAGATTCATTTCGTTCATTTTCGCAGCATAATTAAAAACGAGTTTTAATTTCCCAGTTTTATTTGGGTTAGTCTTTTCAAACTGTGGTAGGTACCAGATACGATTACTTTTTCTTTAACTTCATGAGGTACTAGCTTGTGGCAGAATTCCTTTTGCATATTTGTTTCCCAGCAACCAACAATAAGTCGAGTTTTTGTCTCCATCGACATAACAGCTCTTTTGTTGTTTCTTGGACTGCGACAATTTTTTTATTATTGATGGCTCCAGGGGCTTCATTCTTAGACTGCTCTTTTACAAAGTTACGCAAGGCAACAACTGCAAATGCGTCCACAGAAATCAGAGAGATGTGTGAGTTGGCAGTAGAGCTTCTGGTTCTTTCATGTGCCGTCTAGTGAAGGTAAGTCTTCGTAGCGATTGGTACATTCCTAGGACCGTATATGTTTTCTTCCTACAGGAGAGCGTGATCAGCTCATATAACAATTAGTCTTCTTATGCATCATTTCAGGCAAATAATGAAGCATACTTTCTAAATGTCTTCACCCTTCAGCAGCTTGTAAGATGACAGGTTGTACCGGCAAATTTAGCCTTCGCTTGATTCACACATTTGCCAGCTCAAATTTCTCTTTCTTAATGATACCACGTATTTTAAAATTGACCACGTTGGACGTGTTGTCATGCTCAGACCTTCCTCCTAGCCAGTTGAGGTGCAATGCTTTGCATCCACCGACTCCAAGGGATGATGCAACATCATCTTCGATTATCGTTAGCGAGGCTCCGTCGTCAAGGAAGGCGTTGACGAGGAACTAAACATTGGGGCTGTCTAACTAGACTGGGACAATTTTGAGCAATACTCCACCTAACAATATTTTTGGTATAGACGATACAACTCCAAACATATCTGACTGAGTATCTTCTGTATTGACATCAACAAGATTTTCTGCTGAACTACAATTTGCAGTGTTTCTTGTTTTGTAGAGTAAGCGATGATGGTTCTTTTTACAATCATTTGACATTTTCGAGCTTTAAAACACTTCGGTTATGGATGACCCCTCTCCAGGCACAGAAAACAGACTCAATGTTTTTTTTATAGTGCTTTATTTTCTTAAACTTGTTGCACTCTAAGTTGTGCGCACGGTACAACCAAATGGACAACGACAATAAGGCACAACTATAACCTGACTCTTTGGTTTCTTTTGATTCTGAGAGTCAGCTGAGTTACACGAAAATTGCTACAGAGGACACTTTATCCAAATATAACGACAGCTCTTCAAGATCGGTATCCTTCCCCGTCTTTACAATATGACGATCCCACTTTAGTTGGAGATAAGGTGGTAACTTTTTTTGAAACTTCCACAATCTTGGGGTTTTCAGATACACCGGTAAATCCAGTAGCGATTGTAAATTTTCCTCCGTCGGTGGTTGTGCTGACTTCGATCGTTCCAACATCGTCTTGATTATTTGTTTCTTTCTTCCAAATGATATCTGTAAAATATCAATAATTTCTTTTAGGTTGCTATTAGAGGGTAACATTGACGTCAAAGATTTCTTTGCTTTCCCCTTGACACACTTTTGCAGCCCAAAAATGTTTTTCTTATCTGAAAAACCGTACGACTCCGTCGATTACTTTATATGCTCATAGAAGTTTAGCCATTTGTTGAGATTTTCATGGAATTTCGGTAAATCGTTTGCTTCAAACTGCTGAGCTACAAAGTTCCTTATGTCACTGCGGGGTTCTTTTGTCTGCATTACATGTTGTACAGCTGAAGTTATGGCATCGGCTATCTGCCTTCTAATGACCACGTCTTGTTTTCCGGCGCACTTCTTACCGGCTCGCTTTTTCGAAGTTGTCCTTTTACATTACTTCCATTTAATCTGTTAGCTGATCGACCCATGCTACCACATCAACGCCTCCTGGTAAAGTGGAGAGAACATTGAAATGGTCGTCTTTGTGTCCTGCTTCGTTTTCATCCTCTAACCAAAGTTTCACGATATTGATCTCGTCAAAATACGAGCTAAGTTTGCCTTTTTTTCTTATTTCTTTCTATCTGTTTTTGTTATAATCCTCTTCTGTTCTGGTTCCGCCGTAATCTATTTCTGTTCAGCATCTTATGCTGTTCGATTTCGAGCTCTGTTCTGTCTCTGCTTTTCACAAAGTACCGTAAGTCTTTCTTGTTTTCTAAATTCGAACGAGCAGCAGAATAGTGTGAAGTGTGATGAGATCTGACATCCCTGGAATAATGCGATGTGTGTGACGCCTGGTCATTGTAGTTTTTCCTAGTCATAGCGTTCTTCCAAAATTTGTCAAATTTGTTGACGTTTTCTGCCTGTTGCGGGGGCACTGGGGCGGAATCTTCAACCTGAATCTCGGCAATAACTAGAACCTCGAGCAGCAGCAGCTACAAAGGCATTAAAACTCCACAACCTTAAACTGAAACCACAGAACCGATTATTTTTTACTTCGAAGGACTACTTGTTTTCAACTAATCTCAGTGCTTAAAGCACAGGGATAGACAAGAACGTAGAACACTTTTTTCTGCTCAGAATCATTGTAAATGGCCTATTTTTTAGCGTCATTCGCTAATTACTTCAAAAAACGGTGCGTTTTTATTAGGCCATATATAGAAATCCAATATATTAAATTTTTCTCAGTTGTATTACCCAAAATCCAAATATTGTAGCGATGTACGTAACTAGGCTTTACTAAATGCTCTTGAACGGTGATTTAGTATATATAATAAATGCTGTTTCGTGTCATAAGTTATGCTCTATTAGTGTCTTGCTTTACTTACCATTAGTAATAGAGGGTCTGATCGATGGTTATGGGGCTTTAATATTGAAATATCTGGCTCTAAATGTAACGAACCACTTTCAAACAATTCTTTCTGATAAATAACTTTATCCGTAGACATAACGCATCTTTTCTGTTGCTCATGTTGCATTTTACCTTTCTAGTAATATAAAAGCATTAAGTGTCTAAGATGCATTTTGTTTTCCCCAATCTTTAAGAATATATATATATATATATATATATATATATATATATATATTTTACACTTGTTTCACGCCTTATAAGAAGTACAAGCCCTACCTTCTTCTCCACTTGTAGCCACTGGCATATAAATGTAAAAGGGGGTATTTCTTAGGCCACTTGCACTGGTTTTATTAAATTTCTGCTCGCGGATCCGGATTCTACGTCAAATTTGGCTTTTTCTTTTATTTTTTCTAGAGGGATCCAGCAGCCAGGGTATTTTACGTGCTATTCTTATAGTTTATAGAGGGAGGGATTACCATATAACATTTGCATTTAAAATAAAGTTATGCTTTTTTTATTTTGTATTAGGTGGCAATAAGAAACCACTGAAATGTTTATGACTGTACACATACATGTTTTTGTTTACATATCATTAAATGCACATAAAGCTGTATATGTAAATACTAGTAATAGTATTTGCTTAACATTAGCCTAAAATAATTCATTTACTTAGCGAGTAATTGGTTTATTTTGTTCTATTTACATTTGTCGCATTAATTATTATATTCAAATAATATCTTGTTATTCATTTAATTCCGGCATGAGAAAGTTTCCAAGAAAATGCTAAGTAATAAATAAATGTCACAATTTATTATAATAAAATACAATTTTCAAGGAATAGCCCTCTGTTTAAAGACCAGTTTAATTAAATGTAGAGTAAGTAACTGGAAGGTCTAATGCGCAACATTACTTTTTTAGCAACTTATTGCTTAAAGCTCCAACCAGTCATACATTTTTAATTCTTAATATAAAACATTTTTAAACCAAAATTGTTATAATTCTCTAAGAAACTAATATCAAAATTTATAAAAATATAAATAAATTAATATTAGATACGTTTAGATGATTTGACCTTCTGTCGTGTTTAAAATAAATGGTTAATAAGTAAAGCTTTAAAAATTGATAAAGATTAAATTTTAATTAAGAATATTCAATAAAATTAAAATACTTGTAGTAGCTGTTTTGAAATCTATTGTCAAAAACCGGTACTGAGTTTTTCCATGAGTTTCTGGGCGATTTTTAACTCTAAAAAATAACTATAGTTTTATATTTATAATAGCCTAGTCATAATTTGACTATCACATGTACAATTCAGTAGTCGATAAATCTCGGCATCATTACAAACCATATTACTGGCGGTATCAATTTTATTTATTCCCACTAGGTGTTCAATTAATAAAAATTAGTTACGGTTATCAAGTTTTTAATTTACTTAATTTTGTCCAGTTGTTTTGCAAATATATGAACTACTTAAATAAAAAAACATTTGCTAATATTTGTTTGTGCATGTCTTTACTGTAGTGCTTACAAGTCATCAGTAGCTCTGCAGCTACATCTTCAGAAGCAAAAGACAATTTCACGTGCCATATTTGCGGAAGTAGATCGGCGAGGGATTACTAATTCCGTATCAATTAAAGGGAGCGTTGGAGTTGATGGCGGAATTACTAGTTACATAGGTTGTCATCCGGATCAGGGTCAAGCAATTATCTGGGGGTAAATTACACTATCTGTGTATATTGTAATAAGGTACTCAAATTTGTTTTTCTTTAAGCTAGTTGTATCATAAACAGGGTTAAAATGTTATCCTAGGAATTACGGCAACGCGAAAAAATAGCATGATTTTCGACATACCAATATACAGACAAATAAATGCGTTTAACATTCTTGATAAATATAATAGACAAGTTTGGAAGTTAAAATGTGTTATATCAGCTTTTGCATTAAAATTTGCTGTAAGTTCAGAGACTGAATCCTTGTATTTATAACATTTCCTATAGTGCGCTACAATCACCTCTTTTGGTTCGGACTACAAGAGTATTTGCATAAATCTACCTTTTAAGGCTTATACTCCCAGTTACAATCAGAGAAAGGCTTATTAAAAAAAACACAAATAATTTTTTTGCATTAGAGTTTTGATAATTTTGATTCATCTCTAGTACTTGGCTGCTGTTATGTATATGCCGCTTACAACATAAAAAATCGTTATAATATATTCAATAAGAATAAGGTTAGTTTTGAAATATTCTACTAGAAATAGTGTCTAGCAGATTATTTTTCTACATAATCTCTTGATTTAGAAACACATTTTTCGCAATGTGTAGCTAATTTTGAAATGCCTTCCTCGTAGAATGAAGTTGGTCGTGTTTCCACCCAATTGCGCACATAGACCTCAACCTCCTCATCGCTGTCGAATCTATGCCCTTCCATGGCTTCCTTCAGAGGACCGAATAAGTGATACTCGCAGGGCGTTAGGTCAGGACTGTAGAGCGGGTGTTCAACTGTACCCCAGTCCAATTTCTCCAATTTTTCTCTTGAAATTTCTGCTCAGTTGTCAGAAGGCGAGGCACCCACCTTGCGCACACTTACGAAACCCTAGCTCCTCTGTGATGATCGAAAAAGTGCTGCCATAACTTATTCCAATCTCATATGCAATCTCATTGATGGTCAGCCGCTTGTCACCCTCAATAAATTGTTGAATGCGGACAATGTTTTCGTTGGTGATGCTGGTGCGAGGTCGGCGATCGCGACTCTGATTTTCAACATTCTCACGACCCTCCACGAACTTTTTGTGCCATGCGAACATTCTAGCTCGTGACAGTGTCTCTTCCTTGAACTGCGCAGTCAATCTCCTCTGGATTTCAGCCGGTTTTACACCTTCCGTGACGAGAAATTTAATCATCATACGCTGCGCAATTGACGACGGCACCTCCTGCTCAGACATTGTCACGACGGGTGCTGACAGGAACAAACGAAATCGCCAGCTTGTTTTCCCCACTCCTAACATAGGGATGTCAGGAGTGGGTAGGGACCCAACACCTGACGAAGCGAGAACTCTCGCGCGTTAATATTGCGCGCCCGAGATCAAAAGTCTCGTTTATATTTGATTCGCCCTCATATTTAAAATAATTTTTGTCTTAATTATTTAGATGCCAGGTATTATTACATTTGATAAATAATTTTATTAAATACATAAAGCAACAGATGTTTTAACTTCTGGTTTAAACTTAAACTGTTTATTTGAGAATGGCTATTTTTCTTATCTGTTAAAGCTAAATAAATTTGTATCTACTCATGAAAGAGGTAGTCATATCAAAAATTTGAAATTTTCAAGAATCGTTTACTGACCTTTTTGGCTCGCAACAAGACTTTTTGACAACTTACTATGCATTTTGAGAGTTCAAATGAGTTGCTTGGAAGAATGATAAGAGTAATATTTCCTAGATTTAAGTAGTCTAACTATACTATGCTGGTTGCTTACAATTTTAACTGGGCTTTCCATCTAGCTTACTATGAACTTCTTGGCCAGAAACTAAAATTTTATAGCATACGTGGTAATGCGTTAAATTTGCGTACTACTTTTCTAGAAGGTAAAAGGCAGGTTACATTGCTCGGCAAGATTCTTTCCCAAAAACTTTGGGACATCGCAAGGTATAGTACTCAAACCAATTTTTTGTTATTAGGAGGGTGGTTGTTTGGCATGAGTTAGGTATCATCCATGGACGGCTCACTAATCTTTACTTCTTTGGTCGCCTAATTTACTAGATCTTCAGGTCACATCTTTTTTAGTAATTTAGAGGTTCACATGCTAAGTGATTGTTATGATCAGTACTTCTTTCCTTAGATACGTTGGCAAACAGAGTAATTACATTGTTTAGGAAAAGAATTCAGGGATCTACATAAAGAGTTTGATTAAAGTTATATTAGCATCTGCTAATCATACGGAACGCTTTTGATTAAAAAGTTTGGGGTATTTTGGTATTGGTCTATTTGCTTCAGCTTCAAAGCCAAAATCCGCTAGTCCAAATTTATTTGAGAATAACCTTATATATTATTAATTTATTTTTTAAGAAGAATTTCAATTTTCTACTAAGTAAGCAAGGCATTTATGCTACTTTCAAGTTTAATTGTATCTATTTGTTTTCACGTAAGTTTTTGGTTTAAATGAAGCCCGAGATATTTTACTACCGTCATTTTTAGAATCAGTTCATTGTTTACGTTGACTTGAGAACAGCTACATTTTGTGCCGATTTCTCATTAATTTTCCGCTGTTTTAGCCAACTTTGCAACACATTGAGATAATTTTGCAGCTTTTTGGAAGGTTTTGTATCTATGGTAGATATACTGGGATGATTGGAAGCTTTAAATAAGTTTAGGTCGTCGATTTCTTTGCTAACTTCGGTTGGTGAAAAACGTTTCATAAGTAATTAAACTGGCAGAGGGCATTTAGAAAATTTTTGATTTTTTTGTCGTCAATATTGTTAACTAAAATTGGAGTATATATGTTTGCTAGATGTACTGCTAGTACCTTTCCTTTTTTGGTTCGTGTCCAATTAGTATCACGTTTCCTTATTGGTGGAATTGATCAACTGGCCTTTTAAATTTTTTGGTGAACTTTCGTAAGGAGTGGTCTCATGGTGACAGGTTAGTTATATAATATTTAAAGAAATCATTACGGGACCGTTGTAATGTTAAGCCGAGTTGATAAGTTGCGTTTTATTATGGGAATAAATATTTTATTTCAACTAGACGAAGCTTTCAAATCTGTTTTTTGGATTATGTCCGTTCGGTACGTTTTAATTCCGTATGATTCTTTTATTTTATAATTTAAACTAATGTTTTAATTAATTAAGTTTTGAAAGAGTTTCAGTTAGTTTATTTTGTATATAGTTTGAGTAATGGTTCTATTTATGTTAAGTTATAAGAGCTTAAATATTACGGTAGGTATTAGATGTACTTTTGGGTCTGGCGAAATCTAGCAGATCTGGTATCTTACTTTGATCCGTAGGTAGATTCACCACTGGATAAGATATTTAAATTAGTGTGTTATGTGGATTAAACCAGCAGTTGACTTTTGGCGTGGCGAATCCAGCTCCCCATGTCGTATGAGTAGCATTCCAATCGCCGGTCATAAAAACCGAGATCCAAGGCGAAAAAAGATATCATATGCTTCTTATGAAAAATTGTGGTGTGGGGGGGGGGGGTATAGAGAGCTGCAATAAGTAAAAGTATGTTCGGTGTTTCTAATTTTAATATTAAACCTTAAGTTTTGTCTGTGTGATAAGATTGCAGTATATAATGATTTAAGGTTGATTTAATAACCATGGTTGAAACTGTATGTGCCATTCTGTCAGAATGACGTGTGTAGTATAAGATGTACAGTAGAATTTGATAAATTATTTTAAATAGTTTTCTGAGATAATAATAATATTTATCTTGATGTAATTTAGGAATAAGATAATTTTTTGCATGTCGTTTGTTAGTTCGTTTCAATACAGTTACAATTTTTCGGTGATTAATCCATAATTGGGCTAATGACTGTGGTTAACATTATGCTGTTTTGATTGAGAAGTTGCGTAAACACATTTTTAAGTTTACTGAAAGGACTACGGGATAAAATAAAAGAAAACAAATAAAGTAAAGAAGGATTAAAAGAAGAAGAAAAAGAAGAGCATATACGAGGGTAGCATATAAAAAATTTGTAAAAGAACACAGAATACAATAGAAAGAATCATCAAACGAATCTCACAAAAGCTCCTACAGAAAGCTAATAACAGAAGAGCAAATAATGGTTCAACGATAAATGCGCGAGGGTGATCAATGGCAGAAAATAAGTCAGAAAAAAATTAATAAATAATTTGGAAGAACACCGTTGAGACTACAGAGGAAGCAAAGATAGAAGCTACG
The DNA here is from genome assembly GCA_036346155.1 of Sinelater perroti. Taxonomy (NCBI): domain Eukaryota; kingdom Metazoa; phylum Arthropoda; class Insecta; order Coleoptera; family Elateridae; genus Sinelater; species Sinelater perroti. Next base: position 341,172 of record JARFIY010000278.1, read on the forward strand.
AGTACCCTTAGAAAAAAAAAAGATTTTCTAGCAAAAACAATAAACGAGATAGAAAAAAGTAATAGTAAAAATATGCAAAGTTTCACAAAAAAACAGACCATTATCCGAAATAGTATAAAATTAATAACAGAAGTCTGAGAAAGTAAAGAAATTCCAAACGGGTGGAGGAAAAACTTAATATTACCAACTTATAAAAAAGACGTGAGAATTATAGGCTAGTCTACAAAAGAAGGAACAAAGGTGAATATAAAGAAAACAAAATTTATGTTGCTGGGAACAAGAAATATACAAACCTTGGATAACTTAAAAGTTAAAGTAGAAGAAGGGAGATATAATCCTAAAGTAGTGACAAAATTGTTGATTGGGGAGTAGGAATAAACTCAAAAAAGAAATAGAAGAAGGCTAATGCTAGGGACCAAGAGAATAGGTTTCTCTCTTTATGAACTTTACCCGGGTCTTCCGGCGCCTAGTATCTCCTTCCACTGTTGTTTATTTTCCCACGCATCATGTTATATATTCCATTTTAGTAGTAAGTGGTTCATATTTTCTTCCAGCCTTTTCGTGGTCTACCCCTTTTACGTCTTTCTTTCGGTTGCCACCTTATTACTTTTTTAGTATTCGATCACCTTTCGACCTATTTACTTGTCCATATCATAATAATCGACATTTTTTTATATCTTCTTTTATGTCGTTATTAATTCCCAATACTTCTTTTATATAGTCGATCCTTTTCCTTTCTAACCCGGATATTTCTGCTGCTCTTTTCCAATAATCTATTTCTAGTGCTTTTAATTGTGCCTTGTGTCTTCCGCTTAACTGCCATACTTCTGCTCCATACAATACTACACTTTGGACTATTGATGTGTATATACATTTTTTTGTATATTATTATACATGTAAATATATATTGAATACAAGTTAAATATGGGTTTTAAGAGCAGAAATCATTAAAAAATAAGATATATGAAAAACCAAAAACAGGAAAACCCAAGAGAGTATGAAAAGAAGAAGTGTCGACGAAGTCCTATGAGAATTAAAAATTATTAACTGAGGACCACAGGTTAGGGACCGAAGAAAAAGGAAAAGAGTAATAGAAAAAGCCATGGTCTTTAAATACCTTTCAAACAGATGCATAATGATGATTTTTATGAAGTCTAGATAAATAGTGCACACTTGGTAATTTGCAGTATAATCTCCATTGCACAACACGCACGCTCAGCAGCTGGCGTATTATTAGCTTTCTTATATGTTTCTGTATTATGTAATTTTCTTTTATAGAGTTAAACGGTATTCCTGACATCTAGTATATCACATTACCATTTTTCATATCTGGGCGGCTTTAAAATCTAGAAAGTATAAGGGCAATGGAAGTTTGCCGAACATCTATACACTTTCTAGCCTTGTGCCCGCTTTTACTTAGTTTTTTAGGTATTTTTTCAACTGATATCGTATAAATACCATTTAGGTTTTTGTTTTGAGTGGTACCTGTGACATACAATGTTTTCTTCGCAGAGCCGATTAACTAATTTTTTATTTCTCTATAGTTAGAGGATTTATTTTTACATATGTAATTTATAAGGTTTTTGGTAAAACATACTTCTTTATCAACAGCTAAAGCTAAATTATCTGTGGTTGTCTTCCAGTATCCGTAGATATAGATTGGCGGAAGTCTGGGATTACATGCCTGATGGTTTGTTTTTTTATTATCTGACCCAGAAGGATTTTCAGTGGATTCGACACCTTATAACAACTGATATATATTTGCTGATTTAATTTGTGTATTGTCTTCATTAGAATTTTTGCAAATTATTCGTATACGTTTTTTTTAGGTCAACTTACCAGGCGCATTTTTTTACTTCTGGGCTGGTTTCATTGGTTATTGGGTCATCCTCTCTAAGCGATACGTAACATGTAGTCTTATTAATTACACTTACTTTATTGTCGGTGTTTATATTTGTTTGCCATTCTATATAATTTGAATCTTGATAGAAATTGTTAAATATGGGTATTTGTTACATCGGTGTTTGGCATTGATAAGTTTTGTGGTAATACCATGTTCATAGTAGTGGGTTTGCATTCTGCTAGACGATTGCATAAGCTGATTATGTACACATTGATGATTTTTCAGTTCCATTGATGGCTCTGGTCTGGAGAAATTCCTAGTTAAGAATAAAATTAAATCTATTTGTTCGTACGTATTAGTAAGTGCAGCTGACCTCGGATATTGAGTTTCACTATGTGTGCTAGTTAAATTTGCATATAATTTTTCTAAAAGTCATTTAAATTGTTTTCAACTACCTTATATGTGCACTCACATTACCACAGGTTTTGTTACCACTACCATTAAGTAAGTTAGAGTTCTGTACTTATTTAGACTATACGTTACCACTTCAGTCACTACGTGGCGCATAGTTTGCGTTGAGATTTAAGGAAATTCAAAAACAATAATACTGTTATTGCCACTCAACGCTTATTTTTGGTTTTATGGCAGATAGGTTATATTAGCGTTTAAAAATTTGACAGGAATTAACTAATTTAGTTTCCAAAATATTACACCATTAGTTTTCATGTCATCAAATGGGAAATGTCAACTTAATAGGCCGCAAACATTTTTGAGTTGCTTTTGAAACTGAAAGTTTAAAGTTTAAGTTTGCATAACTTGAGAAAAAATACTTAAACGATATGTAGAGAAAACAAAACTTTTGAAATAATAGGTACCTTGAATGTTGTGTAATTAACTACAAAAATTTAGAACATTCTATAATAAATCCCTAAAATTTAAATAACATTTACTTTCGTATGCTTAACTAGCAAAATAAATTGAGTTAAAATAAAAATTTCTTATAAATTAAGCGTCATTATTGGTATGTGTTAGAAAAACTTTTTGAATAATTTTTGGTTTTAATAAGGGTGTCAATAATAAGTTAACTGAAACTTTGCGAACATAATTAGAATTTTCGATTACTAACTGAAATTAGCAAAGTTACCAAGGAAACAAGCAACAAGTATTTAATGTCTAACAAATAAAAATAACTAATTAGTTAAGAAATGTAAAAATATTCTTATTGGTCCTTGAACTGAGTATAAAATTACTTTTGTTGTAGTTTATAATTTTTTTAGATTATAATTTTTTATTGGGCCATTTTAATTATTGCTATTTAATTAATTTTAGCAGACGCGTTAGGTTAAAGGCATCAGATTTTTACAAAGCATTTCGTCGACGTACACCATTTGTCAGACGTGCTTTTTGTTCATATAAACCAAAACTAACATGTCGCATGGTAAAAACAATTAATTTTTTTCTTTATATGTCTAGACCATTATAAGCATTGCAGATTCATTGTTAAAGGATTGTATTTATTTTCTTAATTGTTTTTTCAAAGTCAAGTCAGTACTGATTTCTTTAGTATTTATAAAAAACAGAAAATTATAATGTAGAAACAAAGTACAACATTAAATCTTTTAACGACTAGGTTTTACCCGCTTTTGATTATATGCCAAAAGAAATAAAAGTACTAACTAAATTGTAGAATTGTGTTATCGTTGTCTTATGTATGTATGTATAATACTTCTGGTTGTAAGAATCAATGACGAAGATATTGATCACAACATAGTTACTGTTTGGCGCTTTAGTAACTCAGAAATTATGCAAATAGTTTTAAGTCTACGGCAGCAAGGCAAATGAAGTAAAAGTGGAGAAAGGATTTTAATATCCATAAGTTAATTCAGTTGACAGGTTGTTCAAAGCAACTTAGTTTAGCAAGTTTAAATTCTTTTTTGTAACTACAAATTTACGATTGCATTAGGCCAATAAGCAAATTTCCTAGCTTATGTGTCGTATAAAATTTTAATAATTAAAGTTACCTTGAGTTAGACAATATTTTCTGTTTGTTTATTTATAAAGTTGATACAATACGCTTAGCCTTGTTGGTCCATTTAACATTAGTTCATATTGCTTTTAGCCATTACATAATTTGTGTAAAGGAACACCAAAAAGAACTAAAAACCTATATAGACTAAAAACAAAAAGTTGTATTGCATAAAAAGTCAATTTAAAAGTGGCGTATAATATAGAAGATTTTTTTTCAAAAATTTGAAGTTAACTCTTAAAAGTATTTTGCACATAAGTTTCGTAAGTGCCGTTAGGCTTAATGTATGATATTGTTTAGATTACGAGGAAGCGGACTGCTTCTCTAAAGCTGTTCTTACAGATCATGATCATCATTAGCAGCAGCAGCAGTGTATTCAGTTCATCGTCGGATGTAATCTTCCCTCAAGTTTTTACATTTTTCTCTATTGTGTGTTTTCCTATTCCAATTGTACCCTGCCACTTTTTTATGTCATCTCTCCATTTGGTTTTCGGTCTTTCTCTACCTCTTTTACTATCCCGAGGTCCCCATTCTATGTTCCTACGCGTCCATTTATTATCTTGCATTTTCACTGCATGCCCAGCCCAGTTCTATCTTAGATGTCTTTCTATTACATCGGTTTCTTTGGATCTTCTTCGTATTTCGGTATTCTGTATACGACCATGTAGCTTAACGTTCAGCATCTTTCTCTCTCCGAAACTTTGTGTTACTTGTAGTTTGTGCACGATATTTTTATTGGGCGCACAAGTATATGTGCCATACGTTAGAACCAGCAACACGTATCGATCAGAAATCTTTGCTTTCAGTGTATTTGGTATTTTTGACTGCAATACATGTTGTAGTTTTCTGTGCTATTATTTTCGTAAACAACTTGTACAGCACTGTAAGGAAACTTATGGGTCTGTAGTTTCCTAGTTTATATCTGTTTTCTTCTTTGAAGATTACGATTACCAGGGTATTTAACCAGGCATTTGTTACTCGGGAATTCATTAGGCACTTATTGTAAATTTGTTTTAGTTGTTTCAAAACAGGTTTACCTCTCTACTTTATCATTTTTACTATTCCGTTTTCTCCTGGTGCTCGCTTGTTGTATTCTTCAAAGTGCATCGCGTGGTTGGTTCTCAGGTTATAAGATCGTAGTCGGAGTTTACAAACTCTTGCCGTTTTGTCCACACCGGCCGTGAAAGCCTTCGCATCCTTTAATATTCTTCAAAGCATTGTTTATTTCTCCTATTGTGATTTCCAGTAATCCCTCGGATCCTGAGTATATAATTTTTTTTCTATCTTTTCTCTTTTTTCTGGTGGTAGTGCTTCTTTACTCTCATATATGGTTCGGTAAAATATTTCTTTAGCCTCCTTTATTTATTTGGTTTCAGTTATTTCTTTAGTTTCTTTATTTATCATCTTCGTTAATTCTATGTTTTCATATTCTTTTAAACTTATTCGTTCTTCCAGAGTTTTTTTTATTTTCATTTTCTTAAATTTTTTCTCGTCTTTATACTTTTTTGACAGCTTTATTAATTTTTGCTAGTTCGATTGTGTTGGTTGTTCTATCTTTTGATAGTTGGCATTTTTTACTTAGTTTTTGTACTTTGTCACTTATTATGTGGTTTATATATTTTTTATTTTCTTTTGTTTTTTCGGCTGCCTGCATCAGCACATTTGTTATTTTTGTATTTAGGGTTTTCAAAACTTGATGGGCTTCTACATGTTGTATGTAATTCTCTACAATATGTTTGTATTTAGCTTTTTCTCTTTTCATTTCTTCTGAGTCTATCAGTCTATCCGTTTTTGACACTAGTTTTTTTCTGTCTTTCTGGGTGTTAATGCGTACTTTTGCTCTTACCATCTTATGGCGACTTCCTATGTTATTTGTGTTAAGTACAATCGTGTCTATGATGGTGTTTTTGTTATTACATATGAAGTAGTAGATTGAATTTTGGTGTTTCCATTTGGGATTTGCAGGTCTATCATCTTTATATTTGTTTTTTAAAATGCGTATTCATCAAGTACAAGTTATTTTCATGAATATAGTTGATCAGTACTTCTTTCTTGGGGTTCTTCTTTTATAAACTAAATGGGCCTATTCCTTGTTTATTCGGGTTTTCTCGCACTCCTACTTTTGCATTGCTCACAGAGCAACCTAATATTATTTGAATCGACTTACTTAATATAAATTTTAGTAACAGCTTGTTTAGATATTATCAGATACGTAGAGGATATTGTTGAATTTAAAGAAACACTTTATAATACAATATACTGTTGTAAATAACAGAAAATTGGTACCTGTTAGTGGGGTTCTAACTAATAACAACAATAAAATCTTCATTACGACTATTATCAACAGATAAAAAATAAAACCCTTAAATCCAATTAATCTGAATGGTATTATAATTATCGTAAAGTATGATTAAAAGCAATTAAGTTAGATACATTGGTAAAAGCTAAGATGTTCAATATCTGGTATAAAACAAGTTTAAATAAAGCAATAAAAATAAGTTGATTAAAAAAACACAAAGTCCCAAATCTAAAATAGAACAATTTGTTGGACTACAGATAGATACAGTATTGCGGCCGAAAAAATCGACTGTATAGTAATTTTAAGTTACCCCAATTTTCACAGCGGAGCCCATCGGTAGCGTCTTTCCTGATGCAAAGGTTCCTTGTTCGAGTCAGAAGCAAAGGAACCGGACCGAGTTTTCTAACCGGTAAAATTTCAACCGCAAAATGCAATCGGGCAACAAAACGACCTCCGGGAAGAGGTTAATCTGGACGGCAAAATATCGAACTAGCCACTAAATTAGCTTTGAACAAAAACGGCCTCGCAGAAATAAAAACTTCTGCTGCCAATCAAACACGCCGGTGAACTCTCGGTCAAAACGCTCTCGGCTTACGGAAAATTTAAAGCCGGTTGCCCGCTTTCTTAACTATCACAAATTAAATTCAAAACAAAGCCAAAAGAGCCAGGCCAGGGCCAGGCAGCCAAGAGCATAGCAAAGGCGAACGCACCGCGGCCCAAACCGTGGCATAAAATGTCAGCGGCTCCTCGTGATCGTGCAAATTCGCCGCCGATATCTCAAATTCAAAATATTCGGCCGGCCCTAATTTAACATTAAAAATAAAGTAATTGGAGATCGACGCGAACATACAGGATTGCTAAAAATGTTGGAACATTGTTTCTTTAGTGAATAATCATAGTACTGGTAGTACATCAATAGGAAATTTATGGTACAAAAAAATTCACTTATTTAAATCTCAACGGACCTGTTCGAGAAGGGAAATATGTGATCTGCCAAGAATATATTGAGTCATAGAATATAAAAATTGTAAATATAATAAAAAAATCTTTTTTTTTAGTAAAATTGATATAAAAATACAAGGGAACAGTCCAGTGGCCTCATTACTTTTTATAAATTTAAAATAAGTTCCGAGTTGGAATCTCAAACAAAGATGATTGAGCCAATTTTGGACAGAAGTTCAAATTTGGCCTATATAGTAGTTGAGTTACATGTGAGACTTGATACTTAGACAAAAAAATTTCAACTAAATGTAGAGTTCTCGGCTGACTTTTCTAGAATAAAGACGTGTCGATCGCCGCTCTCTTATCTCTGAGAGTCGGCCGGGGTGATTACGGACTAGTGCAGACGGCTGATATCACAGCTGCTCACGCATAGTGTTAATAAGTTTTATAATAATTTTTAAAATTCGTTTATAATTATCGTTTATTTATTAAAGACATTCATCCAGCCGGGGAATATACTCGGTCCATCCAACAATTATACAAACAACTGGAATAAATTACAACCGATGTCCAAAATGCAAAGCCAATTTCAACCACCATCAATCTATCCAGGTCAGCTAAGTCAAACACAATCAAATCATCAATCATTTCAAATGTTTCAAAACCAAGCACTTCAACTTTACCAGCAATACCAAAACCAATCTCCTTTTCCTAACACAACTAACTTTAACAGCACTTACCAAGCAACACCATTCATACAATCTTCACAAACTAGCCACAATAGCGAAACCGACGATGACAAAACAATGATAACAAACCAAGAGGACAATAATAAAAAACACTCATGGCAAACTATTACTAAGAAGAGAAAACGAATGCGACTAACACAAACAGTCGAAAACGCTCCCACAATAAACACGGCAAATATATTTCAAGTATTCAATGAACATGAAGAAAATAACAACCCAAATGATAACAGTGAAACCCAAACAAAATCTCAACTACCGAACCATAACCCCCCACCAGTATATATTTACGGTGTTACAGACTTTAAAGCCATGACTGATAACCTAAACAAAGTCATTGAAGAAGAAAGATTCTACTCTAAAGCGTTATCAGACAACACAGTTAAGATAAATACCAATACTATCGACGCATACAGAAAACTAACATTTACAAGAAGAAAACATAGTCCACCACATCTATCAAATCAAAGAAGAACGCACCTACCGGATGGTCATACGAGACCTTCATCATTCAATTAATACTCAAGACATAAAGATTGAGCTTCAAGAATTAGGTCACTCGGTAAGGAACATCATGAATATCAGGCATAGAGTAACTAAACAACCGTTGCCAATGTTTTTCATCCACCTCGAACCAAAACCAAATAATAAAGAAATCTACAAAGTCGAGTTTTTACAAAATTCAAAAATAAGAGTAGAAGCATCACGCATTAAAAACAATATAGTACAATGTACACGATGTTAAGCCTATGGCTACTCCAAGACATACTGCAGCAAGCCCTACTACTGCGTAAAATGTGGACAACAACATGATAGTAAAACCTGCAGAAAATCAAAGAATACTCCTGCTACTTGTGCCTTATGAGGCGGCAATCATCCCGCCAATTATAAAGGATGCACGGTCTATAGAGACTTAAAAACTCGAATAACATCTAAGCAACCCATTATAAGAACACCAAATAAAATGAACCCAGTAATAAGTTTACCAACTAGCCAGTAAATCTTACAAAATCCCTCTCAGAAATACCCAAGTTATTCACAAGTAACTGCAAGAAAAACTGACAATAATGACGAAATAGCCGATAAATTAAACACCTTCTTAAACGAATTCAAAAGTATGTTCACTCAATTATTAAATCAGAACAGCATGATTTTATCTATGCTTTCAGCAGTCATTAATAAAGTAACCCAATAATGGCTACTTCGATAAGAATAGCCGAATGGAATTCAAATGGGCTGAAAAACCATATTCATGAAGTCACTCTATTTTTAATTATCAATAAAGTCGACGTTCTGCTGCTAGCGGAGAGCCATTGTACACTAAATATAGTTATAAAAATTCCATATCACTCTATATATTACGGAAATCACCCGGACGGAACTGGCCACGCAGGTTCAGCAATCATAATCGGAACAGCACTAGACCACTACCTGCTACCACCCTATACAACTAACAAAATCTAAAGCGCTTTGATAAAAATAAATTTATTCCCCTGCCCATTAATTGTCGGAGCCATCTACTGTCCCCCTAGGCACACCATTTAAATTGAAGAATATCAAGAATTTCTACTACCAATAGGATCCCGCTTCCTTGTAGCAAGTGACTGGAATGCCAAGCACACTACCTGGGGATCCAGGTTGATTACACCCAAAGGACGAGCACTCTTTAAAACCATACAGCAACATAATCTAAAATATATATCTACCGGCGAACCGACCTATTGGCCGTCAGATCTAAATAAAATTCCCGACCTGCTTGACTTCGCAGTTACCAGAGATATTCCTGATGTATAGAGCAAAATTGAAAGCAACTTTGATTTATTTTCAGACCACAGTGCAATAATAATTACTTTGAGTACAAATGTTATTTATAAAACCCCAATACCAAAACTTTGTACAGCTAAGATCGATTGGGAGCAATTCCAACACCACATCAACCGTAATATAAGCTTAGCCCACAAAATGCATACTCCAAACGAAATTGATGAAACCGTGAAGTACTTCAAAAACCTAATCCAAAAGGCATCCTGAGAAGCTACACAAAAATGATTCAGTAACATATAACATACCCCTACATATCAGGCCGTTCGTCATAGAAAAACGCAGAGCTCGTGGAAAATGGCAAAGGACCAGAAACCCTCGAGACAAGACCATCTTAAATAATTTAACCCACCGTCTTCACGAAGCTCTACATGAAAACAGAAATACAACATTCGGGCATTACATCTCTAGCCTATCTCCAGTAGATTATTCTATCTGGAAAGCTAAAAAAAGACTCAAGAGACCTACTACTCTAGTTCCACCACTAAGAAAACCTGACCATAGCTGGGTTAGATCAAACGAAGAAAAAGCACACACCTTCGGAGTACACCTTGTCCAAGTCTTCATACCACTGACATCTAATGACCAAAACTTTGATGCAGAAATAGAAGAATATTTATGCGCGCCTAACCGATTATTCCTACCCGTGAGTCCCTTTTCACCAGCAGAAATATATAGGGAAATTAAATTAACCAGCTCGTATAAAGCCCCGGGCTACGACCTTGTAGTAGGGGAAGTACTAAAACACCTTCCGAAAAAAGCAGTAGTACTCATCACAACGATTTTTAATCGCATGCTTGCCATTTCTCACTTGCCTACTCAGTGGAAATACGCTAAAATAATCACGATTGCTAAACCTGGAAAACCTCCACATGAAACCACCTCATATCGGCCGATAAGTCTGTTGCCACTATTATCAAAATTATTTGAAAGATTACTGCTATACAGAATCAAGGAAATAACACAACCAGATGAACTAATACCGTCCCATCAGATTGGCTTCCGTGAGGGGCATTCAACCATTCAACAATGCCATAGGATAGTTAACTACATCAAAGAAAATCTGGAAGGGAAGAATATGTGTGCGTCAGTGTTTTAGATGTGCAGCAGGCTTTCGACAAGGTATGGCACACAGGACTACTATATAAAATAAAAAGAAAGTTACTTCATCAACTTTATCATCTCTTAAAATCCTAATTAAATGAACGACACTTCCAGGTTCAAGTTGACAACTCTCTATCATCCTACCACTACCTTAATTCTGGAGTTCCACAAGGTAGTGTCCTTGGACCCTTTTTGTACCTCCTGTATACCGAAGATGTTCCCACAGACGCTACCTTAATTTCCACCTTTGCAGATGATACTGCCATATTGTCATCTGATACTAATCCTAACTGGGCATCCGAAAAGCTGGAACTATACCTAAACCTCCTACAAACTTGGCTAGATCGCTGGAAAATCAAAGTAAATAGTGAAAAATCCACCCAAATCACATTCACTACAAAACGCTCCACCTGTCCACAAGTTACTATTTATAATCACCCCATTCCCATAAAAACTGAGGTTAAATACCTAGGACTCCACCTTGACCAAAAGGTGACATGGAAACCCCATATAAAAGTCAAACGGCAGCAACTAAATTTGAAAACAAAAAATTTATATTGGCTCATCGGGCGTAAATCGCAACTAAGCATCGAAAATAAAATTTTACTGTATAAAACCAGCTTAATGCCTGTATGGACCTACGGAATCGAGCTCTGGGGATGTAGCAAACCCTCCAATACCAATTCTACAGTCCTCTCAGTCGAAGACTATACGTACTCTGGCAAACGCTCAATGGTACATCAGTAACCAAATTCTGCACCACGATCTCAGAATTCCATTCATCAAAGATGCCATCAAAACTTTAGCTCGCATTAGCCGAGACCGCACATTGAACCACACCAATCAACTCGTCGCCAACCTCTACAACCTCCAACCCGCAAATCGAAGACTCAAAAGGCAGTGGCCTGAAGATTTCGTCGAGTGAATCTTGGAGACCCATCAGTGGATGGAGCCCAACTCATGACATTTAGCAACACCGTCACATTATTTACTTATTACTCTGTAGACGGAGTAGTTGGAAATTTGCAATAAATTTAATAAAAAAAAAGAACTAAATATAATAAATTTGTTACGCGTTATCTCTAAATAGCGTGTTACATGTCTTTATGTGTTTTGCCCTCGTTGTGTTGTTCTCAAAAGCCTTTTAAATTCTTTGAAGAGTTTTTGCAGACAAATGTTTCAGGTACGCACAAAATGTGATATAAATTCGCTATTCAAATAGCTCAAACAGTGCAAATGCAACAATCACATTTGGCTATTGAAATCGCCGTCATTCACGCATGTGCGTTATTATGCTCTGTCGTTGACTGCTAAGTTGCATTGCAATTTTTTTATTATATTCGCATAGCCTCAATTTTTTCGGAAATGACATATGACATCGAATAGTCCAGTAGTAATCATAGCGTTGATTTTATATACGTCAAATTGAAAGTTGCGTGAAACTATAACATGTACTAAACATATTGATGAGGTCGAATAGAGCCCCACTCCGTTAGGTTCTTGGTTACAGAGGAAAATGTAGAAGTGAATAAGAGGATTTGTTTATCGGGAATAAAATTAGTCATTAATTTCGAAAATCAGAATCTCTCCGTGAAATTGGTGAATATTATGAGAAAAACTTACAATTTACTTCGAAATTGTAAACAAAAATAATATACAATATTTAAATGGATATTCTAAGCTAGATAAGCATATTATAATAATTAGACTAAAAAAAACAGGTACACGTATAAAAGATAAAAAGCCTTTAAAAAGATTAACGTTAGCTTAGAAGAAATAACATGGCTAAAGTTAACTAAACTAATTTCTTTGTTTTAAAATGCAGATCTAAGTTATATCTATTTTTTTGGCTGCTGAACATATTTTTTTTGTCTCTTTATACAAAAGATAGCTTTGATAATTTATGTAGTAGTTGCTAAACTCACATCGTTTATAAATCATTGTATAGTTATAATCGGAAAAATAGTTACGAGGATGCCCAACTCAACAAGGTCTTTCAAATATGTGACATATCTTATGTGTGTGGTTCCATTTTTTGATTACTAATTAATATAAATTGTTACTCCTATTCACCAATTCCATATTAATGTACTTCGATTTAAAGCCAAATATGTATAGCATAAAGAGAACTAGTGAACAAATAATTATGTTCAACTATTTTTTTTAGTTTATAATTGCTAGTTTTATCAAATAGAATTTCTAATTAAATTAAGATATTTTTTGTTTACAAAAGTATCAGAAGTTGCTACAAATTATAAGTTCTTAAATTGTGGTTAAAAAATCTATTTATTTAGGAATATCAATGTTAGTTTAAAAATAAAGGATTTACAGCTATTATTTATTAGTGAAATGTGTAGATAGATTGATGACTACTAAATTATCCTTTTATTTATGTAGTTTATCTTCAAATAAATAAATTCTCAAATATAAGTTCCTTCCAAATTGGTAATGACTGCATTAGTAGCGATTCATGTTAGTTACAATAAAGATTAGTTTCTTTATAGTAAAGGTCTAGATGGCCTAAATTATCCTTTAGTTATATTTATCTTCATAATAATTCTTAGAATTTCCTTCCAATTGATGTAATATTATAGTTTTCTTATGTCGTTTTTTACTTGTTTTTTCTATCTTTGTCTTGGTCTGCCTAATCACCTCATTCCTCCCATGTTATGCATTACGATCATCTTCTTCATGGTTCTTCACCCTATTATATGTTCCATCCGTCTTATGCGTTGCGTTTTGATTATTACTGTTATGCTTGACTTACTACATAGGTCATATATTTCCTTCTTTGTCCTTTTTTTAATGCTTTACTCCAAAGAATTTTCTCAAAACCTATAAATGAAATCTTTTCTATAAATGCTTATTGTGTGAATCGTCTTATAGTAACAAAAATTCAAATCAATTGCTAGGCTAGGTTTAATTTCACATTTCTGTTTATTATTATTTTTATTATTCCATAGGGTTCTACAAAGATTTCTGGAGTCGTATTTCTTTAGAGGTATTTCCACTCTCTTAATAGAGCTAAAGATAAAAAATGTTATAAAAGCGGTAATATCGTATTGGATACTTTTAAAAAAGATACTTTTTTATGAATACAAAATAAAAGTGAAAAATTACTAATTTTAACTTTTATACAAAATTACCACAAATCCAATAAAAATAATTTTTAATTGTTGTCATTGCACGTGAAAGTGATATTTCTACTTCTCATCTCTTCGCGGGATTATCATAAATCGCTTGTGGTCCTTCAAGAATTGAATTGATGAGGAATTAAACATAGTGAATAAAATTCAAACATTCGCAACACACAACGTTCAAAATGATATTAGTATATAGTAAATTAAAAATAGTGAATCAAAAGTTAAATCTTAAAAAAACTTAACATCAGTCATTTAACGAAAGTTTTCGCGGTCCGGCGGGTCAGTCGTGCCATCTACAGGCGTGTCCGTATTTTCCCCCCAGGCGAGGCGAACCGCGAAGAAGCATCTGGGGGCATTTGAACACTAATGTTGTAGAATCTGTAACATCCCAGGCGACAGATTGTATTTCACTGGCTAAACAGCAGCTACGTGCACGGCACGAATGGAAAAACTTTGTTTCGCAGCAAAAAGGTTCGCGTGCTTTATAGGCCATGTCATCGCCAAGCGAGCTGATTTATACCGTTTAAAAGGTATTTTCCGCACGAATTGATGATTTTCAGAAACTGGACCAAGTTCAATATAACTTTTGAATGCAGTTTGTGAGTAGTTCAATTTTGAGTTTTAGAACAGTTTGATGGGTGCCAAGCACTTGAATGACGTCTGTTACTAAATATTTGCAATGGTTTACAATAAAAAAAATTTAAATGTTGTTACAAGCTAAATTACAAATTAACCTAACTGTAATAAGGAACTATTTTTTTTTACAAAAATTGGTACTATTACAATTAACATTAATTATTATATAAAAAGTATAAAAGTTTATATGAGCAATTTTATAAAAAGAGAGGACTATAGATTTGTTATCTGATATTTTAATTAGAAGTGAACGGACGGAATAAAGTTTAGCTTAAAGGAAAAAAGTAAGGCTTATGGGAAAACAATGGAATTGCCTTCATTACGCGTTAATTAATCAAATTCAAATTCAAACATGCTATCCAAGTAAAAGCATTAATTTGTAATTTATACAAAGGTTTAAGATTCCTTTACTTATTCTTGGTTTTTAAATTTTTTTATTTACAGTCAAATTACATTTTATTTGCAGCAATATAAGCTTAAAAGGATTAAGAACCGACACATATATTTACACTATTTTCAATCTGCTGCTTCTTTGTCGTGTTTTATTCTTATTTATTTCCATTAATATTATGTATTAATGAAATGCATGGCATTTTGAAATAAAATTTTAACAAATAAAAGTCTACGTATAAATTACTTTAAACAAAAGGAATTTTATAGCTGCTATAAATTGAGTCGTAATAACAAAGCTGAATTGCAAATGCCAAGCACTTGTAAAACTTCTGTGATAAAATATTAATGTTACATGTATATGTAATAACTTATTAGCATTTAAATAAATGTTTTTTGACTATTAACACCGTTATTAGTTCAATTTTTTTAAAGCTGTCTCAATATTTTTGTCTTATTGTTTCCAGAAAACGTGATCTTCACTCACTAAAATGTTTTGTAGATTATTAAATTATTTTAAATACCACAACTGGCTTATTCAAGTTTACATATAAGAAAAAAGTAGTTATATACAGAAGACAAAAAAAAATAGAAAAAATAGAGGCTTTGAAAGACGAAGACATAGTGTGATAATAAACTCGAGAGGTGAAAAGGGGCTTGGAAGATATGTATGACAATATACTTCTTCTTCTTCTTCTACTACTCTTATATAGGCTATTAGCCTGTTCCTGATCACACATTTCGTGTAGTACTATGAGCCATGTTGGGCGTACCCCGGGCAGGTGGCTAGTCTGACCCGTTAGAAGAAGGAGAATGTACTTTACGACCGCCAAAGGTGTTTGTATGATGGCCGGAGAGCATTCGATGTTTGCCGTTATTTTTGACCTGGGAGTCGAACCCAGGGCCCGCCGCGCGTTAGTCTGGCAGGCCGAGGCCTTTACGTCGCGGCTGTCTTGCTCTCGACAATATACTTGTAGATACGAAATGGAAAATATTCAAAACATTAGTCGAGCATGGAGCATGTAAATTAAGAAATATGAGACTAACCAAAATAATTTTTTTGTCTGATAAAAGATAATCTTGAAAAAGCAAAAATCCTTATCCAGAATATACAGAAATGGTGTAGAGTAGACGGGAATCAACTAAAAGATCCAACGATATAAGAAATATGAGAAGTGTTAGGGAATATATGAAATAACAAGAGTTCTGGTTCTGGCGGCCTGTCAATAGAATTGTTTAAATTAGTTAATGGAAAAAAGATTGAAAAATTTTATTCACCGGCCATAGAAATATGGAGAAAGAAGTACATGCCAGCTTAGTGATCACTGGCAATAAAACATTTAATACACAAAAAAGATAGCAAACATGTACTAGAAAATTGCAGAGCAATATTATCGCTTAATATGTTTTACAAAGTTTTGGTAAATTTAATTATAATGAGATGGCAAAAAGCAAAT
The DNA here is from genome assembly GCA_036346155.1 of Sinelater perroti. NCBI lineage: Eukaryota > Metazoa > Arthropoda > Insecta > Coleoptera > Elateridae > Sinelater > Sinelater perroti. The sequence goes on from JARFIY010000278.1 coordinate 357,579, forward strand.
ACACAAAAAAGTAAAATCAGTGGCTGACGATATATTTACTATAACACAAGAAAATTATAATCGAAAAATGATCCAGATACCACTGTCTTTATGGCGATCGTCTAAGACGTGGTACTTGCCACATCGCCCCACACCAAAGATGGTGCGCGACGACCGGGCAGAGAAGGCAAATATATGAAATCCTTAACCTTTCAGTTCGCAAGCCGTGCTCTAACACGAGGAGTTAGAGCCGTGGAAAAAAACTTTGTCTTCATCTGGATTTGAAGTAAGCCTATAGCAGATTAAATTGAGCAGCAATATTCGAAGCGATGAGATGTCTGGAATTACCAGAAGAATTAATAATTCTAGTAAGAATAACGTTGAAAAATGCGGTTCAGTAGCAGTTTATCAAATTAATTTAACAGTAATGTAGGATTGTAAAAAGGGGATCCGATATCTATGTTCCTACTTAACATTTTATTTGAGATGATCCTAAAAAGTGAAATAAAGCTAGAAATAATATACAACATTTTTATGAGTGTATCAGCCTAAGAAGATAATCTGGTTTTAGTTCCAAAGACAAAAGAGGAATTAAAAACAATTTTAAAGGATGTAACAAGACAACTAAATGCAATGGAAATCAATGTAAAAAATTCAAAATTACAATAGAAGAAAAAGATAACAAAAAGATGTACTATCGTGGAAGTATGATGAGCAAACAAAATTTAAAAATTGTGTAGTTGTATAAGCTGCAATTGGCAGCTCGAATTAGAAAAGGCAGACCAATGAAGATCTGGTAGAAATGACCGAAGAATTATTCGTATTTTTAGAATGACAAATTGGAAAATACCGTCACTCTACAAGAAAGTGTGAAGAAGAAGAGTATTAGCTATGGCCCTTTAGGCGTGAAATTTCGACAGGATCTTATGGACAAAATAACTACCGCATTTTTCATCTCAGTTAATTTCGTTAATGGGCAAAGGGGTGGGGAAAAGTTTTGTAACTTTTACAGTTAAGTGAATATTCACACCAAATACGTAATAGATGCGGTTCTTAATTATAAAGTAATAAAAAAAGGTATTATAGCGTCTGTATCTTCGTTATCATTTATAGCCATGCAAACCAACCCCATTGTAACAGAATAATCTTTAATCTCAGTAGTGTCCGAGATGTTAATGTTGTCATTGGAATACCTATGTAAAGTGCTTGTGAATGATAAGCTTGAGAGAAGTGCTAATGAAAATGACTTACCAAATGTGAATCAGCGTCGACAGTGCGCCTACCAATCTTACACAAACAAGTTCATGCATCAATGCCGTCAAGTGCTTAATTCCATTTAAGAAAGATGTCTAGTATTTATCGGTTTTGATTGACTCGAAACTTGTAATGTGTAGCACAGAATCGACTAATAATATTACAAAATGTTATTTATCTGGCCTATTAGAGTTGAAACCAATGGTTTTTTCTGTTAGTAAGCGAACATATAGAAGTTGTGTAGCGTAAATGATAGAAAGTAGCTTTAATCCACTTTATTTATAAGGATCTATGAAGATCTTCAAACACCGGCTTTGCTACGGATTGTTACTATGCTAGTGTAAACGTCAAATCCTAAAGAGCATATGCGGTTCGAAAGTTTCTTATTATATATTTTAAAGTAATGTTACAGTTTATTCAGTAAAATAATGTAGATCGATTTTCGGTTTGTTCTTTTATATATTCATCTACGAAATTGACTATTTATCTAAACTGAATATAAAAAATTGAAGGCGATAAATCAGAACTCCAGTCTCCCACTTTTACTTAAAATTGGTTTTATTTGAATGCTCTTATCATCTGGTTTATAACTCCTATGAACAATAAAGGACTCAAAGAGTTTTCTAGTTTTATTCCACTGTTTATTTGAAAAATAATTCTGCTCCTTTTATTTTTACTCATTCTTTCGTTTGTTCATTTATATAATTTTTTAATAGTCTGTACTAGTGTTACTTTTAATTCTAATAAGGTTTTCTATAAGCGGTTTGTCTCTTTCTGTTCTTTTCTCTATCGTCATCTTTAGTGTAAATAAATTACCTTTCGTCTACCTTTGCGGTTTGCTCTTTCACCAGTAATACTTCCCTTAGCCTTTCTTATAAAATACTTAAATACATTTTCTGTATGATTGGGGATAGGCATATTGCTCGGTAATTATTGAAATAATTTGAATATCTTTTTTTGTACTGGAACTATTATTTTCTCAATAACTAGGTATTCTGTTCCCTCCTCAAGCTAGTTGACATAAATATTTATCCATTTGCATAGCTGTTCTCCTCCGTATCTGATCATTTTAAGTGTTATGCCGCCTTTCTCAGAAGCTCTGCCCAATGTGATTTGGTTTATTGCTTTTTTTATTTTTTCTATTTCAATGTTGTTTTCTTTAGTTTTAATTTCATGTTCTAGTTCTTTTTTGTTTTGTAACGTTGTCGTTCTTAAATTTTTGTATTGTTTCTTCTATACCTTAAAATTTTGTTTTCTTCAGTTTCTTCTTTGGTTATTTCTTTTGCTTTACATTGATTTTCTAAATTTACCTCGCAAACCTTTAATAATTAACCAGAAACTTCTTCCATTGTCTTTGTTGTATTTTCTTTCTAGGTCCTTTTAGAATTTTTTATAGCTTTCCTGCTTTGATTTAAGCACATATTTTTCGGTCTTATTTCTTTTTTGTATATATTGCTGTCGGTTAGTTTAAGTATTCCTCTGAATGTAGTTCTTCCAGGCTTTGCTTTTACTTTGTTTTGGACTTTGGTATTCCACCATTTTGATTTCCTATGATTCTCTTTTATTATCTTACCACAAGCTTCAGTTCGATCTATCTTTTTTCCGAGCTCTAATTTTTTCTTTAAAAATGCTCCTCTCTTTCTTTTTCTTGGAGGGCCGCGTCTGGGCTGTTTCTGTATTCCTGCAATACTTTGGGCTTTCTTAGTTCATTCGCTTTGATTTTCTTGTATTGACTAGGTTTTCGAGGTTTTCTGCTGTAGAATCCAGTGTCGGCTATTAGAAGTCTGTGGTCCGTGTGTAATTCTGCTTTGATGTCCATAAAAGCGTGTTTTGTTTGGGCATTTTAAGTTATATAATCTATTATGTTCTTGCTTTGTCCACCCTCAAATGTGATCTTGTGTATCGCCTTGTAATTAGAGAAAGTGTTTTCTATGTATAGTTGGTTCTTTACGTAGAATTTTGTTTTAAGAGTGATTTCCTCTTCATACTTACCAACAGTGCCATATCCTTGTTGTTGCCGATTACCTGTTTGTGCATTCCGACCTCCATTTACTAGCACATGCTTACTTCTTTATCTTGCACTGTCTACCTGTATTTGTAATTTATCATAAAATTCACCCAGTTCTTGTACATTTGAGTCTTTTGTTGGGGCGTATATTTGTATTATCGTTATTTTATATTTTACTTACATAAAAAAGTACATTGTTGACCACTTGTTTCTATTATAAAAGGCCGGTCGTTTTGTTTTAGCGAACTCAGATTTTTATAAAATCTGCTTGCATAAGCCTTCACTTAGTTGCATTACTTTAGAAGTAGTAAGTGAATTTGTGTGAATTTATATTGACACTGTCATTAAAAAAAAATTAAAAAACATAAATAATCCCTGTCTGCAGTCCACCTTCGCCATAACAAATATGTCTTAATATTACGCAGAAGGTGGCAACAGAATTGATACACCTATAAACACAAGTAGAGCTATTTTGAAGTTAGCCCCATTGGTAAGTCGATAAAGTTTCGGATATATAGTGACGATGTTAGCTTAGTATGTTGCCCACCAGATCTTGTCTATACTCTACTAGTTAGTGACACGATTGAAAAACTTTTGGCTTAGGCCACTATGTCCTTTTCTGATTAGATGCGCTGTTTAGTTGTTCGGAGGTTGACTACCAGCTAATTACAAAGGTTGATACCATGTCCCAAATCATGTTTTAAAATGCCCATACAATACTGATCTTAAGTGGTTTATTATACACACAATGGTCTTTGGCATACTTTTCTTTGTAATTATACAATTATATGTTTTCTTTCAATCTGCTGGACCAGTCCAAATGGCGTCTCGAATAATGGTTATACCGTACTTGTCCCAAATCATGTTTTAAAAATAATACTGACAAATCAGTAAATTTTAAATTGCAGCATAAAAATCATAGTTTATACAATTATATGTTTTTCTTTTAATCAAAAAACATTTTTGGCGTAGAAATAGTGATAATCTGTTTCTGGTGTTTGATTTTTTTGGCATTGTTGAAGTTTTATACTTCCCTTTGCTATTTGCGCAATTGGAATTTTTATTAATTAAGAGTTAATTAGTGATGTAAAATTCACTCTAATTCTTAACATGAAACAAGCTTTAAGTTGGAAAACTAAGCTAATAATTCAGTCTAATAGGCGATTATAATTCTCATTGTCTTTTGCAAGTAAAGACGAAATAAAAAAAAAATTAACATAAAGGTTGATAGGGGACAAATTTATTTTATTGAATGAATTATTTGTTCCGTATTTTTCTGATAACTTGATTAGATGTAGTACAGAAATCGTAAAAGATTCTTAATAAAATAACAAGGACTCGCACTTTCACCTTGTTTGATGCTAAACGCAATGTTACTTTTGATTTTTTCACAGTATTTAAAATTTCTTGGGTACAAATAGAACGGGTAAGTATTATACTTTTCCCGGGCGTGTTTCCCACAGCGTAAGAAGCAACACAGAATATCCGCTTCTTTTATAAAGGCGGCAAGCCCTTTTTTAAATATTTTGTAACGTAAATATGGTGATTTCTGGTAACAAGTTGAAAATGCCTGCTTTATGAAGAATTTGTGGTGATTTTAATTTTTTTGTTTAAATTTCTCATAATTTTCTAATTTCGAAGCTGTTGAAAGTTATCCTCGCGTAATTTTTATCAACCTTCTATCTATACATTTGAACAGAAAGTAAATAAAGATATTTGGCAACAGACGAGGTCCTAGTAAACTATACATTTGAACAGAAAGTAAACAAAGGCGGCTGACATAAAATTTGGCCTGCCGCACTCTGAGCGCTTAATTTAAATGAGGAGGGCCGTGCGTTCGTGCACGCACATTGGGGCCGCTCTGGATTCCGGCTGTTATCGAGCTGCTGCATTACCGAACGCAACAAACGCATCCGCCTATTTCATTTGCTTCCGCCCAGCAGAGGTTCAATTGTAAGCGCCCATTCATAATGGACATCAAAACATAAGCTGCCAATAAGAAATACGTACAATGCACGTAAGCCGTATGTACGCATGCTCAATCAAAGCAGCGGTAACAATGTTTTTCCAAGCATTTTGCTTAATTATGTTGCCTTTGTACCTGTTATCCTTTTAATCCTTTTAATAGTTCCCTACCCATTGTAAAAACAAAGCCAAAATATCAACAACACTAAAGTTAGGTTGTGCAATTTCAAAATAAAAACGAACGTTTTGTTACTGCTGTCGACGTTAATCTTCTTCTTCTTTCCGCATTTTAACCTCTATCTGGGTATTCCGGAGTTCAATATTTTTTTCCATTCTTTTATGTTCATCCAAGCGCCTTGCTGGATATCCCACTTTGCTTCAGGCTTCCTACTTCCTCATTCCAACCTCTTCTTGGCCGTCCCCTCTTTTTTCTTTCTCTTGGTTGTCACTGCATTGCTTTTTTTGGGAGCCTGTTGTTACCCATTCTTTCGACATGTCCGTACCACAAGAGTTGCCTTTTTTCAATTTCTTCCAAGATGTCCCTTTCTGTATCCATTACTTCACGTATTCTTGTATTTCTGACTCTATCTCTTCGGGATATTCTCGCTGATCTTCTCCAATAGTCTATTTCCATTACTTTCAGTTGATTTTTATGTTGTTCCGAGAGTTGCCAGATTTCGGCTCCATATAGTGCCACACTTTGTACCATAGCGGAGTATATTTGTTTTTTATTCTTTTTGCTTATACTTGCATCCCAAAGTATACCATTTAGCGCACCTATAACTTTCCGGCCTTGTTTTATTCTCTCTTTTACCTCTGTGTTATATAATCCTTGTTTTCCTACTGTCGCTCCCAAATATTTGTATTCTTCACATGACGGTATAGTTTCACCTGTTTATAAGGTTAAAGCGTCTTGTTCATATCCTATACTAAGATATGCTGATTTATTTACATTAATTTTAAGCCCCCATTTATCATATTCCTCTATAGCTTTCCTTGTCATGTATTCAATGTCTTCTATTTCTTGTGCCATAATAATTTGGTCGTCGGCAAATTGCAACGTATATAATGTAGTGTCCTCGTCCAGTGGTATCCCCATTCCCATACTTTTCCTTTTCCATTGTTTGAGTGCTTTTTCTATATATATCTTGAATAACGTCGGTGAGATACAGCAACCCTGCCTTAGACCTTTCGTAACTTTAAATTATGTTGTCAGTTCCGCTCCTACCTTTACTCTCGCTGTTTGATTGTCATATAGGTTCTTCACAGCCCTGACTAATGTACTGTTGATGTTGCTGCTCTCCATTACGTCCCATAGTTTTTTCAGGGGTATGTTATCATAAGCTTTTGATATGTCGAGAAATACTAAATGCAGTTCTCTGCCAGTTGCTAGTTCTTTCTGCACAATTTGTGTTAGACAGAACAGGTTATTCAAACATGATCTGCCTGCCCTAAATCCGCTTTGTTCTTCCGCTTCTTCGGCTTGATATTGTTGTTCAATTAAGTCTCGAATAATTCGTCCATATATTTTGCTAAAAGTACTTGTAACTGCTATTCCTCGGTAGTTGTCGCAGATGTCTCTTTTCCCTTTCTTGTGTATTGGAGATATATATCCTGTTTTCCATTCATTTGGTATATTTCCCTCATTTATGCATTTATTCATAAGTTTTGTTATCATCCTATACAATTTCGGTGTTCCATTTTTTACCAACTCAACGGGGATTCCTCCTGGACCGGGAGCCTTTCCATTTCTCATTTCTTTAATTGCTTTAATTGTTCTTCTTGTATTTCTATGTAGTTAATATCTATCGTTCTTCCTTCTGTCATCGTAGTTTCTTGGAATATAGGTCTTTTCTCGGTGAGTAGCTCTAAATAGTATTGTTTTCATTCTTCGGCAGGAATATTTTGTATTATTGTTTTTTCTCGATGTGGAGCTTTTACATTCCTTATGAATTTCCATACCTCTGTCGTCCTTCTTCCTCCTATGTACTTTTCTATCTCGCTACACTTTTTTTCCCACGTTTGTTGTTTTGTAGTTTTTATCAATTGTCTTACTCTAGTTTGTTGGATCTTATAGGCATCTCTATCTTCATCTTCTTTAGTATTTAGCCACTTTGTATATAGTTCTTTTTGTAGCGTATTTCCTCCATTAGGTCTTCGTTTATCCAATAATTTCTTGGTTTTCTCTAACCTCTTCTCCTAAGGCTTCTTTTGTGGCTTGCTGTAGGCCTGCTCTTAAATGTTCATACATCTCTGTGTTTGATCCTTGTAGATGTTCGTTAAGTTTTTGATCCAATCTATTTTGATATATGTATTGTATGCTACTTTGTTGTAGACTGTATGTTGTATCTGACTTGTTGTATTTTCTGTCTGTTTTGGTATTACTACCTTGTTTTGCCCTTTGGGTGAAAACACTATTTTGGCTTTCACCAAATAGTGATTCGTTCCGCATGTCGGGCCTCTAAAAGCTCTAACATCCTGGATTCTACCGGTAGAACACTGTCGAGTTATAACATAGTCAATGGTTGTTCTTCGTCGTCGTGTATGTTCCTTAAAAGTATATGTATGAATTTTCTTGTGTTTATAAAAACATTTTGGATTTTTAGCTTGTTACTGTCACATAGACCTATAAGCCTTTCTCCATTACTGTTTCTTCTGGCATCACCAAATTGTCCTACGACTTTATCGTTCGTCTTGCATCCTACCCACGCGTTGAAATCGCCCAGTAACAGAACTTCTCGTCGCGTACCACATTCATTTATTATATCGTCTAACTTACTATAGAATTGGTCTTTGTTCGTGGGGCTATCGTCTTCATTAGGTGAATATATTCCTAAAATTGTCATTCTATATCTAAAACTCTCGAGGTTAACTTTAATAATCCTCTCGTTTACTGCTTCCCAACTTTTTATTTGTTTTCCACATTTCTTCTTAATAGCCATAGAAACTCCCTTTTTTCCTCTTTCGTTTTTTGGGACTCCACTCCACATGTGTAAGTATTGTCCTATTTCCTCTATTCCCGTTCCTTTCTTTTTTGTTTCTGTCAAAGACATTACGTCCATTCCCATTTCTTCTATCTCGGCAAATACTTCTTGTGTTTTTGTTGCTAGTCCTTGTACATTCCAAGTTCCTATATTCATTGTCCAGTTCTTTCGTTGTATTCGGCTTCCATCTGATTTCTTAATATTGAACTTTTTGGCATTACTCTTCACAAACGTAGAATTGCCCCTCCGTATCCTACGGGCTCCTTCCGTAATCGGAAGTGTGGATTCCCACCGGAGATTGTTTGTTTTAAACGAATTTTTCATTCTACTTTGTTTTAAGATTTTAAGAATGGGGTGCTGGCCCATTGCCCAACCCCAACCTGGAGGTCCAGGTAATTTATTCTCAGGGTTTTCTTCCCTTAGATTGGCTATCTTCTACGGGATTCACGAGACCAATCTTCCCGCTGATGGTTCTTCCGCACTCGTATATTATGAGTCCGTTGACCGGTTTTCATCCTGTAACTCTAGGAAGAGGCCCTTACTGGGTGCTATCAGCCGGAGCCAGCTGAACCCAGGTTTTTTGACGAGGTTGATACTCCTCCCCCTCCTCACTTTCTCATCCGGGCTTGGGACCGGCAATGGCGGACGTTAATCTAAAGAAAAATTAAAAGTTACTGCAAATTAATGTAAGAAATACGTAAAGTTGAACCGATTTCAACTTTCGGATTTCTTACGTATGAATGTAAATCACGGGAGTGTATTAAGAACGAGCGCATAAGCTTTGTATTGATTCAAGTTTACGTATTACGTATTTTTTATGTGCAGCTTATGCTTACGTTTATTATGAATGGTCACTAAGTTAAATTGTTCTACGTCTCGATCCAGATAAAAATCCGATTCAATTAAAAATTATACGTTCCTACAAAAATTTGAGTGATGCTAGGTAAAAAATTGTCAGCCTAAGACGCCAAAAATACTTTTTGGCGGGCAACTCCTAGTTATTAGACAATTCAACTGTACCAGCATTTTCAGATACAACCTGAGTGGTCTAGTTTTTTCTGTGACAATCTGCTCATCATTAAAATTAAGAGATTATAACAACCACCTATAATGATAACCTCGTCCCTTTTTGCCTTTTATACCTTTGTATGTGATACTCCTACTTTTTGACAACTGTTCTGGTTTATTCGAGATTTTGTTTTCGATGTTTCTTTAATCCTGCCACTCGCTCCTCAAAGTTAACCCTTTTGCACAGGAATATAATTTTGCTTGTTGTAAGTAAGGATATCTGTTAATTTACACTTATGGAATTTAAATAAGGCATCGATGATGTTTAATAATGTTAATGGTTTGAAAAGTGCCAGAGCAGCATGGTACATATATGTAGTTGCAATTTTTGTAGTGGTATCATGAGGTGAAAATTGTACTAGCAAAATAATTTATTATAAATAGAAAATAGTAAAAACCTACTACTTAGCATAAAATAACGTGAAATAATTTTCAGATAAATAAAAAGTGCAAGCCTTCAAATAGTTTCAGTTCTTGTTTGATAATTTCTTAGTTGCTATAATATTTACATAGTCTTCTCGTGGGTTTTTCTGTAGATAAGTGTATAAAGGACCCTAAAGTTTGCCTTCAATGATGTGTCTCTTTTTAAAGGAAGCAAGTTAATATGTTCTACACCTTCTTCCACTAGTTGTTCAGCAAGATCAACAATAAATATCAAGTATTCAATATTTTTTTATCACAACAGATCATTGTATAATAACATGTATCAGAACAACCATAGTCATATCTGCAAAAGGCTTTTCCACTATTTGGTAGATTTCTGGTCATAATAATAGAAATTCTTAAACTGATCTATTTGATCCATCATTTCTCGCAAAATAGTTATATTTTAGTTCATCAGAAGACAGATTGTTTCCGTTTGAACTTATTTTGCATAGTAGGAATATTTTTTCGATTAGCTATACAAGTAGCTAATGCAGCGTAACTAATAATTTCTAATAACTTTAAACTTGTAAAGAAATTATGAAACTCAAGACAATGCCTGGTGTCTGTGTCGTTAATGCAAGAGATTGCCATTGTTTGATTTCTGATCCCTCGACGTAATGTATTTTTAATGCATTTGGAATTTTATCCGAACAACTAAATAAAGTTTAAAGTTAATAAACATAAATTTGTTGCTAAATATAACTCTTTTAATAGTTTTGTTTTCCATGGACTCTTTTTTACTCCAGTAATATTTGAAACTAGTGATGCTGACATTATAAACATACAATTCAAAACTTTTTGTATTTCGTATTTGTGTTAATTTTTCTATTAGATTATTAGATTCGTTTTACTAATCGAGGCGTTGGCTGTCTTCAAAAAACTATTATCATATGGAAAATAAAGCAATAGTTTACAAAAAATATTGATAGGAGGTGATAGTCCTGTAATATTTAAAATAATTTTATTTTTTCTTTTAACAGATATTTTTCAAGTTCAAATGCATCAATAGAAATTCTAAATTAAAAAAAAAACGGTTTAAATTACACAAGGAATACGGTATGACGCAAATTGCGTCCTATTGAAAGTCAAACATTTTATTAACTTGTGCTTGGTGCTAATTTGCGCGCGCTTCCCTTGCAGTACCATTTTCGGTCAAAATATTACCCTTTTTTGCTATTATCTGACCATGCCTAATTCAGATCGCATTCTAAACTATAACTTGCACCCCATCTCTAGATGAATCTAAAAAACCTTTAACCATTAAAATCGGTTACTGTCGTTTTAATAATTGTATTTCTTAGAACTCTTTTTAAATGTTTCTTGTTCTAACTTACTAGAAAAATGTAACTCTGATTTTATTATATGTTGGTAAATATTAGAAGCTGATGCTTTTGCAGTTGTAAAATTATTAAAACTTGTTTCGTCTGGAAAATAAATTCTTCGTTATCAGTTAATATCCTAAAATGTGAAAAATTAGATATTAAAAATGTTTCACATAATACTCGAGTTAATTTTGCCTACACTTTTTCTCTTCATTAAGCTAAAACAAAAGTAATAGGTTCTCCAAAAAATTTTATCGGCCTTTTATAAAACCTTTATTTTCACATTAAGTAGACAAAATTATCAATAAAAGAGTTTTTATTTTAATTTTGATAGTTTGCTGCCATTTTTGGGTAACATATTAATGCCGCGGTAGTAAAATTTAGGATTTTTTGAGTTGAAGAAACCAATCAACAACTTTTCCATCTCTACGGTGGCACCCACAGATTGTTTGAGAACTGCAGGCTAAGTCATCAACTAACATATGGCAAGTCATCGATGGATTGTTTACAGTTAAGTTGAGCACAGCTTGATTAATTCCTTGCGGGCATCCGGATCGTTCCAAATTTTCTTCACCTTCTTTAAACTTTGCAAGCCAACGTCTAATAGTGGCTTTTCAAACGATACCATCTCCGTAAGCTTTGCAAATATTTTTGCCGGAGTCAGGAGCACTTATTTGTAGATTAAATTTGTACTGAAATTGCAACAATAATGGAGTATCTTCTTGTAAAAGGCCCATTCCTGTAAAAATCGTGTAAGTGTTGTATATTAAAAATACGTAAGGAAATTCTACATCAGAGAGTACAAAAATGTACGCATAAAAATTAGATTTTATTGAAATTGATCAAAAATTTTTGGACAACCTATTATATTAATGGATGAAGCTGTTGATATACTTGTGTACCAGTTTATAGACCAGTTGATACACATATGTACTATATATTTGCATACTTTTTTGGTCCTTACGAGCCGGATCGGTATCAGCTACAATACTTGTAGAAACCGCTTGATAACTTGGCGTCATCACAGACTTACGTAGGTTTTTGGTAAGGTGACCGCCATAAATTACATACATATTTATTAAGCTTTATTCAAGTAAAGTTCCCTTATAATGGATAAGCTTGAATTAAAATTAGTTCAGTTAACTGCCAAAAAAGAGGCGATTTTAGAACGATTTAATCGTTTATACAATACGTCAACGAATATTTCAAATTATGAATTACGCTCAAACGAATTATTTTTATCTCAAACTGAAGCTATTAGTGAATTATACAGCAGGTTTGAAACAATAATTGAAGAAATTAACAATTTGCAGTTTGAAATTGATCAGACTCCTCCAGACTACTCATGTTTAAATTCTATTGAAGATTTATATTCGAGTATTAAATATAAACGCAACCTTATATTGTCAAACAGCAAAACATTTACATTAGATCAAAAAAGAGGTATCGTAAAATTACCGCCAATTGAACTACCTTCTTTCGATGGCAAGACTGAGAGCTGGCCAATATTTTACGAAATATTTCGTAGCAATGTGCATTTAAATACAATTTGACTGACGCGCAGCGTGTGCAGTATTTGATTAGTAAATTAACTCATGACGCTTTAAAATTAACCGCAGGTATTATTCCTACAGGGGATACTTATAATATTATATGGGATAGTCTTGTTAAAAGTATCAAGATAAACGTAGTTTAGGCAGTCATTATCTAAATAACATTCTGGACATCAAAGGATGCGTCGGTAATGCTGTTAGTTTGAATACATATATAGAAAAATATTCCGCGTCCATCGCCTGCATTAAAACAGTTAGACATTCCCGACCTATTAGATTTTGTCTTGTTACATTGTGGTTTAAGAAAACTTGATCCCCAAACGCTTCAACAATTCGAAAATAGGGTGAGCGGAATAGAATTACTCTCCTGTAAACAATTTATTTCATTTACGCAAGATTATGTCAAAGTACTCGAGCGCTCGCATGCTAATAATTCGCAGACCAAGCCGCGCGCAAATTTCAGTTTACCTTATCACAGCCTTGGCCGTGACGCACAATGTGCCTGCAAGTCGTTTGTGTCGAGTGAACAGATTTTTAATACGCGTTGCCCGCTATGCGACAGAGAACACCAGCTATTTCGCTGCATTGAATTTAAAAATATGAAATCACCGCAAGCGCGTTTCGAGTCAATTAAAGCGAAACGCGGCTGTATAAACTGTTTAAGTCTATCTCACTCGTCAACTAAATGTAAATCACGGAACGTTTGTAAAATTTGTAAAAAACCGCATCATTCTTTACTGCATTTTTCGAACTTAAAGGATGATCGCCTTATTAAGCCGTCTGTGGCGGCTGGACCGCAAGCAGGTGACCGTGCGCCCATATCAACGCATTCAGTATCGCAACCTCACCACACGTCTTCAATATCGCTTAGTGCGGCTTCGAGTTCGGCTATATTGTTATCGACCGCACAGATCTATGCACATGGTAAAAACGGAAATACGCTCGTCGTCAGGTGTTTAATAGACAACGGGTCGCAAAATAATTTAATTACTATGGATTGTTGTAAACGCTTGAACATTCCCATAATTAAATTACGCAATTCATCTTTACAAGGTGTTGGTATGACCTCGCGACCTGTACACGGTTTTATTAATTTCGCAATAGAATCACGAATTAATCCTAACAACAAATATTACATTCGTGCTTTAGTAGTTGACTGTATTACAGACAAACTTCCCGCAAATTTCATTACATTAAATGAAGATATGTCATATTTAAATAATTTACCGCTTGCCGATATATCCTGGAATGTACCGGGAGAAATTGACGTTGTTCTTGGTGCTCAACTGTTTCCTTATATTTATTTGGGAGATAGGGTCGATTCTGGTAACCGCGCACCACCCGCTATATTAACCAGCTTTGGTTACGTACTTATGGGAGATATTGCATGTCATTATGATGCAACCTGCCTACATAGTACTACATCTTCGTTTACCGCGCTTGCTAACGTTGACATTGAGTCAAGTTTACGGAAGTTCTTTAAGTTAGAGGAAATTCCATCTCAACGTTTTATTAGTCCAGATGAATTAGATTGCGAAAATAACTTTAACTCTTCGATTTTATTTAAAGACGGCAGATATTTTGTTGATTTACCCTTTTCTCGAAACCCCTCGGAGTTGGGTAATTCACGCGGTCTGGCTCACCGTCGTCTACTTGCGCTCGAGCGTAAATTCGATTGCGTGCCAACCCTAATTATAAAAAAATTATAATAAAACTATCGCCGATTATATAACGCAGGGATATTTGTCCCAGGTGCCTGACTCTGAATTGACAGAGGAGGGTTACTACATACCGCATCACGCCGTTGTCAGACCAGATAAGGACAGCATCCGTATCGTTTTAGACACTAGTGCTAAAACGCACTCAGGGCTGTCACTTAATGACATTTTGCATGTCGGAACTAATTTGCAGGCCGACTTGTTCTCGTTGTTACTCGACTTTCGTACATTCCCAATAGCAATGACCGCTGATATAAAACAAATGTTTTTGCGCATCGGAGTAAACGAGCACCATCGTAAATACTTACGAATTTTATTTCGTTTCAGTAGGAACGAACCTATTCGCACTTACAATTTTGACCGCGTACCCTTCGGGCTAAAGCCTAGCCCTTACCTAGCTATGCGTACGTTACGCAACTTAGCGTGCGAGCATAGTGACCGCTTCCTGAGGCTTCTAAACTGGTAGAAACTCAGTTTTACATGGATGATTATGTCGATTCGGTTCCCGATGAACAGACTGCCATGCGATTGTCTCGCGAATTAATCGATTTATTTAAATTAGGCTCTTTCGACCTTGTCAAATGGGCCACTAATTCACCCGCTTTATTGGAGGTTCTTCCCGAGTCTCACCGCTCACCAGTAAATTTTTCTGGCATGGGTAACGATATTTACAATTTTAAAATCCTTGGTTTAACCTGGGATCCTGCTGACGATTACTTTTCTTTAACAACAATCGCTGTAGAAGATAAATGCACAAAGCGCACGATTCTATCGCTAGTTGCCCGCTTATTCGACGTACTTGGCGTTGTAGCTCCAGTTCTGCTGTACGCCAAAATTCTTATTAAGGAACTATGGCTAGCTAAAATAGACTGGGATGAGGTTCCTCCGGAATCCATTATCAGTCGCTTTTCAGCTTTTGCACGCGATTTTTCCGCACTCTCTTCTCTAAAAATTCCGCGCCATATTGGCATTACGGGAAAAGCCGTAGTGAACATCGTAGCCTTTTGTGACGCGAGCTTCAGTGGTTACGGTTGTTGTGTTTATTTGCACATCACTGATCCTGAAGGTAATATCACCGTCCGTCTTTTATGTGCAAAGTCAAAGGTTTCTCCAGTTAAAATAACAACGCTAGCTCGATTAGAACTTGTCGCCGCTTTGCTGCTGTCCGCTTGTTCGCGTGGTCCGCGATAAACTTTCCGCTCGTCTACCTATTACAGGTGTTTACGCCTTCTCGGATTCTACAATAGCGCTTTCGTGGATCCACTCATCGCCACATAGGTGGTCTATTTTTGTCAGCAATCGTATTGCTAAAATACACGATAATTTACCTGTCGCTTATATACCTACTCGCCGTAGGGTCAACGCTCTCAGAAAGTTTACATATGTTTGTTTGTCTGTATGGTTACTAAAGCCATACATATCGAACTTGTATCGGAACTTACATCCGATGCGTTTCTTTCCGCCTTCAAAGGTTTATTTCCGCCGCGGTCCAGTGTCTGTTATATACTCAGACAATGGCACCAATTTTGTCGGAGCTAAGGCACAGCTCGGCGAAATTTATTCTTTTGTTAAACTCCACTGTCCAATCTGATATCAAAGGGAGCTTCTTAAAACACGCATTGAGTGGACAATGATTCCGCCACGCGCCCCGCACTTCGGAGGCATTTGCGAATCTAACATTAAAACCGTTAAGACACACTTGTATCGAGTCATGGGCAAGCAGTTGCCCACTTATGAGGAACTTTTGAACGTGCTAGTGCAAGTGGAAGGTATTGTAAATTCTCGACCACTTAGTGTTTTATCATCAGATCCGCATCCGGATATGCTCACTCCGGCGCATTTCTTAATGTCCAGTCCCCTCAAGTATTTACCTTCTTCTGAATTGACAGAAGAAAGCTTGAACTTAACAAACCGCAAAAGGCTTTTAGATCAGCTTGTATTGTCTTATTGGAGAAAATGGCGAGTTGAATACTTGCACACGCTGCAAGTTCGGCAGAAGTGGGGATCACCCGATCGCCCAATAGAGATCGGTACTGTTGTTCTCTTGGGTCAAGATAATGTACCTCCTTTAACTTGGCCACTAGGCGTTATAACAGAGACTTTTCCCGGATCGGATGGTGTAATCCGCGTAGCTTCAGTAAAACCGGGTCAGGTACATACAAACGTCCTGTCACCAAGTTGGCAACCCAATAAACAATATTCTAGCTGACTCATGTATATAGATAGTGTATTAATAGGGCATTTATATATAGTTTGTTACGATATAAATCTAACCTCCATTTAACGCACCTGAAATATAACAGTTAATTTCAGGAATTTAATGACAATATTGTTTCAAACCGCTGTTAATAGCTCCTGATAAAGTAGTAATTTTTGAAAGCTCAGGACCTTTCAAGGCAATATGGTGTGGCGCTCTGTTCTTGAACCGCTTTATATCGCGGCGGCATGCGCTTTGATATCTGTTACGTTTTGCCATCGCACACGGAACGGCATGGGTCTTCAGCCGCAAATTCACGCCCGCAGCGCGGCCAGTTCGGTCGTGTCTCAACCCGCATATTCACGCTCGCAGCGCGGCCAATTTGGTCGTGTCTCAACACCCCGCAAATATTCACGCACCGCAGTTCGGCCAATTCGGTCGTGTCTTAATACCCCGCATATATAAGTTCCGCAGCGCGGTCAATTTGGTTGTGCTTATCATCCCGCAAATACCAGATCCACAACGCGGCAAGGTGGCCACCGAGGAACCATCGCCTACGAAGCAGAAGCCGATTCAGGTGAGCGATTTGGCATTACTCGTTGGTTGATATCGGTAGCCGCCCCCATCCGCTTACGCGACGGCCGTTTAAGGGACGATTTGGCCTTATCGGCTGACCTTCCACTACGGGCCGAACTACGTTTCCACACCGCACCACGAGAGCGGCTATTTACACGCCTGCCTCTCCAATACTTGTTTACCAAAAGATGTTACTTATAGTAATTGTTTAATATTATGGAATATATCTCTGGTAATATTATATAAATATACAAAAAGTGTATGCTAACTCACTAATAAATCCTACTCAATCTTATATAAAAATTTTAAATTAATGGAGTGGTCCTACTTTCGCTTATTGTTAATTATCTTCTAAGTAATTTAAAATATCAGAGATATATATGTATCTCTCAGGATAAAAGAGTTAAACCTTTATCACAGTAGATTTTAAATAGTCAAGCAACTGAAGTCACTATATAAAAAATTTAGATTGCGTATGCGTATCCAAACTGTTAGTATGTCGCTTTAAAAACTAAATATAAAATTCTAAAAAAACAAAAATGACAAAATATTTTTGTAGCCATACACGCATTTGAAGGTTTATATCAAATAGTTATACATTAGCCACTTTTAAAAAATAACGTTAACAATTTAATTTACCACAGACATGTGTTCCTAAACATTCCTAGTGTCAAATTAAATTGCAGGCAAAAAATAAATTATTTAGTCATGCATTCAATATTTGTTTTATACTTTTAAAATCACCCTCGTAGGTTTACCAATTTTATATGGCATACGCCTTGGATTTTTTTCGGTGATAGATATCAAAACAAAAAAGCTGAACCAACAAGTGCTAAGTAATAAAAAAAATCTTATTACTTTTTATATGATTTTAGTGGAACAAGGCTAGCCGTCGACAGGCATACTGATTGAGCCTGTTTTCCCGATCCTTATTCAAACGGACAGTGCTAGACCGTTAGGTCGGCCGTAAAAAATATTTGTCTTAGGGATTGTTAGTAAACAATCCGCAGGTTATTCCGAAAACCATTTTTATCCGCGAGGTGATTGCAATTTCCGATTTTAAATTCCGTTGCCACAGAGAGCAAGCCCGTTTTATCTTTAAATAGGAACGTGGATTAATAGTTGGAAACTGGAGACACCAGAATAAAAATAAATTATCAAACTTGTACTATGTAGCAGATAACCGTTAGTAATGTCTAATGAATTACTTTTTCATGTTAATGTTAATATAAATAGTGTATAAATATTTGATTGTTTTTAACTTAAAAATAAATAAAAAAATGTGGAAAAAGTAGAAAATGTAAATTTAAGAGTACAAAAGTGGCTTTTTGAGTAATGACAATAATTTAAGTTTTATAGAGCATTATATGTTACCTCCATATTTAACAGACATAGCTCAATGTCATTGCAGGCCCATAATTTCTTCCTCAGAAGTGGGTTCTTGGAAGACTCCAATATACTTATTTATGCTTTGCAGAACATCTTAGTTTAAGCCATATTTTCGTCTTGTATGAACAAACAATAATTTGAAGAAACTAAAAAATTAAAATTTTAATTTACTTTTTGTTTAATGATATGGCTTTAATGTGCTGGTGTTTTGTTAAAATAGAACAACAATTTTTTCTATTCCATACTTCTTTTGTGATTCCTGCATAAAATTTGATCTAAAAGTACTGTTTAATATTTGCAATAAATAATAGCTCTCTTCTTAATGTAGTCAATTAGAAGAATTCTTTTCGCTTTTGAAAAAACTGACGCCATCGCCTTTCTAACTTTTGGAACGCTCGTTACCTTTTTAAAAGTCAATTCATTTCGTAAAATTTGCTGTTTGTGTTATTGTTTTATTTTTAGTGTATAGTAGTAAAGCCAACTGTCGTCCATAGGGGACAAAACGAAGCAAGGATTTAATTGAATTTGCAGTTGGTCGGTATTTACATACACTTTTTTTGTTTAATTTGTGTTTTAATTTATATGTAATTAACAACATAAAATATATTAAACTACTTCAGTTGAGATGTTTATGGAATCTGCTTACTTGTTTGTCGGCTAAAATTACAGTGTGGAATTTGTCAATGATGAGTTTGTTTTTCGGCTACCAGAAAATGTCTGTTCTGCTGCGATTGAATTTGTTTCATTAAAGTCGAATGATTTTATAGGAAAGATATATCACAAAAATTCCTTCGTAAGTCTCTATTCTTGTTTTCCCTATTAACAGAAATAAATTTAATTTCCATTTTTATTTATTTTGCATTGACACTCGAAACGCTTCTTTTTAACTAACAATTGACTAGAGGCTCACAACCACAAAATATTTATCTATAAGAAAGAAACTTCAAGACATACAATTGTGATTTATCAAACAATCACGTAAGATAAATAGGAGTTATACAAGGTATTTCCTAACTTCGTGCACAGTTTTTTAGTTTACTTTAAACTAAAACATTATTATTAGCAATTGTTTTTAAATATCTTGTTTAAAGTGCAAAATAATGAATTTTAAAGAAAAATGTTGTAAACTGAATAAACCTCGAGTAACCATTTTAATATAAATTTTTAATTTAGTGTACACAAATACAAATGTGACATCCTTTAATTTCTGCTCACCTATTTATATGCTTTTAAGTTTGTATTTTAATTTTGCAAAAGTTATGCACATTACAGTTTATTTTATTTTGAAGAAATGGGAATTTTAGCGTGTATTGCTCTTTACGATATTTAATGTTTTCTAATTATACTACTCTGTCTAAAAAGTAAGGTCCCTGCTTAAATAAAAAAACATAGTATTTATTAATATATCTTTTTTCAAAGTAATTCTTTCCCGTTGTGATTAGCAATATGCCTACGTTTAATTCAATTTCGGAAACACTTTTTATATTCACTTTTTGGAATTTTTATCAGCACGTTCTTCGATTTTGTTTTATCTATTCAACTGAGCTCAATTGTATTCCTCAAAGTAGAATAAATAATAACATAATTTTTTGGTTTGTAGAAATTGTTGGGAATCCAACCAAATAAGTGTCAATTATGGAAAGTGCATCTTTATAATTTCAGTATAAATCTCATTTACTGCTTGTGGAAGCTTATACATATATAAAAACAATATGCAAACAAAAATTTTAATGTTTAAAAATGTAATTTTGATTTTGACTTAGAAAGCAAAGAACGTTAAAAAAGCACGAAAAGCTTCAAAGGTAAAAATCGCAGAAATTATTGGATGAAGATTTATTTCAAATGCAAAAACAATTTAAAGAAGTATTAAATATTGCTTAACCTGAGAGTTTCAAACTTTGAAAGTCATGGCAAAGGTTCACAAGAAGAAGAATTCCATATGAATTAAAAGAAAAAGACAAACAAAGCCAAAAGACCACGTGCAAAATCCTACTTAGTAGGTAAAAGTCAAAAATATTAGTATTATATTGATACAGGAGATAAAAATAGCCATATGTCAATAATTTTAAATACAAAAGTAGTGCAGATCTGCGATATCAGAGTGTTTTCTGGGTTTTGCTACGCGGCATCAATGACCGCGCCACATTATCGGTCCCAACCGTATACCTGCATAAAGACGTGCTCGAGTGCACTTGGTGTCAATCGATAAGATAGAGTGTGACCCTTGGATCAAGAGCTTCAATAATTTGCACGAACAAGTTACTAATTTCAACTAAAAGATTAGTATGGCCTACTATTATTTACCTCCACGGCAGTAAAATCAAATCAATAATTTTGCCCTATGCAAGTCAACCACAATTTCCAACAACCATGTTTCACAGAGATAGCAGTGCCCTTAAAACCAACCTATTGGCAATGGTCCGCATACGCAGTTCTCCATAAAAGACTACCAAACAATCCATTTTCAAAATTCATCTTGTTAAAATTGTTTAATCTACCAGCAGTTGCAACTACAATCCTCTTTAGCTCAAGTCTCTAAATGGTAAGTAGTAGATAGTAGAAAACCCAATTTTAAAATATTTCCCAAAATCAAGCAAATAAAAACTGCAAACCATTGGTTAAATCCTACCATTTGCCATGCCCTGTTAGATAGCATCAATGCAGATAAAGACGAAACTCAAAACTCGGTACCTGCAAAGGCAGATCCTAAGCCTCCATCGATTTTTGTATCGGGGGTCATAACGATTGAACCTTTAATTAAACTGCTAGAGGCAATTGCGAAAATGAATATGAAATCAAGGTACTCCACAATGATAAGGTTAAAATACCTTAAATGCCTAAAACGTTTGAGAGATACACGATCATAACTAAAGCACTAGCAGAGAGAAATACAGAGTTTTATACGTAATTTTAGAGAGTACTTTTAGAGTAGTCTTTAAAAACTTACGCCCAAGCACTAAAATAGATAAAATAAAAATGAACTGGTGATACATGGGCACTAGGCCACTAATATTTGGAATCACAAACAGAGAATTACTTAAAGAGTTGCTACTACTCTTTGTAGAAGTAATATTAGCAGACAACAACAAAGATGTTTACAAGATTGATAGACTACTACACTCAGTGGTGACAATTGAACCACCCCACGTAAAACGCCAAATGCCCCAATGTGCTAAATGTCAGCGATTTCGCTACACTAAAAATTTATCAACTCATCAAATCATAACTGGCTGACAGTCACTTTTTAATCAAATTTGGAGGCTTTCAAACAACATTATTCCTTATTAATTTAGGCGTCCTCCAAAGCAATGTACTGGTATCTATACTATACCTCCTGTATAGAGCAGATCTACCCACTTGAGCAAAAACAACGACTGCAATATTTACCGATGATACCGCAAAACGAACATCGCATTCGGACAAGAATATGGCCAAGCTCATCTGACTCTGCTACAAAATAGTGCAGAGAGTGGCGAATAAAAATTAATAAAACAAAATCAATACAAGTGACATTCGTAACACAAAGAGGCAATTACTCACCTGTTACGCTGAATGACCCACAAGCTGAGAGCGCTAAATACTTAGGAATCCACTTAGACAAAATATAGATATGGAGAAAACGTATTTGGATTAAACGCAAACACATTGAAGAAATACATCGAAAAATATGTGAGCACTTAAGACGAAAATCTCAACTATCGTTGGAGAGCAAAATACTATTATACAAAGCCATACTCAAACCAGTCTGGTTCTACTATATTTAGCTGTGGAGAACAGCAAGCAACTCTAATATAGACATTTTGAGACGCTTTCAAGCTAAGACGCTGAGATCTACAGTTGATGCCCCATGATATCTACCAAACGAAATCATATATCGGGATCTTGGTATCCTTACAATGAACGAAAAAATGAGAAAATACAGCTTACGTTAACAAGATCGGCTTGGTGCTTACTCAAATATTTTTGTCGAGCATCTACTAGAAGAAGAGGAAGAAGTGCCCAGACTCAAGCAATTTAAAACATCTAACCTACCAAATTGTGTTGTTATATTAGCTCAAAACTAAACTACTTTATTTTATATTTAAGGAGTTTGTTAATAAAAGATTTCTGTGTGAAATATTATACCATTTACTCAATGTCAACAGAGACATATTGTAAAACATCTGATAAATGAAGAAAATAAAATGTTTATAAGAAAGACAATGCGTTGTGGGATCAAAAAGCCATGCTGTAATTTGAGTTAATAAAACTGAGTTACGCGATCAATAACGATTTTTACCAATAAAAATTAATCAATTTGATCCAAGCATTAAAATTCAAATACACAGAATAGGCCAAAATGCACTACATAGTAGTCTTTCACTAAAACAGCGCTCGGTGCTATGTCGGCAAATAACTCAAAAACACATTGGAAGAGTTTGACTGGGATGTCTTACCCCACTTAGCGTATACGCTAAACATTGCTTTTTATAATTACCACTAATGGCACACACGCACAAAGAGTAGCCCTTAAGTTCATATGAAAATGTTCTAAATTGAATCTTTTAATAAATTACCTCAAAAAACATTTTATTTTTTCGAAAAGGTGCTTGTAGATTTTCAAAAAAAACTAAAAAAGTTGTACCCAATACTAGCTAACGGTTTCATGTGCTTTTCATTGTATTTGTTGAATAAAGGGTTATTTTTATATTTATTATTGTACACCCTTTAAATAATAGCATTAATTGGAAACCAAAATTTTACCATTTATTTTAAAGAGAAACACTGACCAGGGAGACGGTGTAAGCTACAAGTTTGCATGATAAGAAAACTTTAACATAATTTTTACAGGTATTTAGGAAACGATTTTAATTTAAAAATATATATCTATTTACATTCTTTATTTCTTTGAATAAACCAGATGAAATGAGTCCAATTAAGCGAATGAGGCAAATTTTCACACACACACACACAATAGACATATAAATAAAATTTTAGCAGCATTACAATTAGTCTTCTAGTCAGCATTATACAAATATTAAGATTTGGGAGTCGTTAAGAACTGCCAGTATCAATTTTGTTGCTAACAAGTTGAATTTTTTTATTTACTTGTCAGGCAATTATATATATATATATATATTTAGCTCATTAACCGCAAGCAGTTATGGCTACTTATTTAAATAAGTTTTCCTAATCCTTTTTTTTTGGGAGAGATTAGTTCCCATTTAATTTCCTTCTATTCTGTTAATTTTTTACTTGTTTTAGCTTCCTTTGCTATATTTGCCCATTCCTTCCTATTTTTACATTTATTTTTCCAGTTCTTTATTCCTAACTTCTTCAGGTCTTCCTCTACATCATCGAGCCATCTCAGACTGGGTCTGCCTCTTCTTCTATTTTCTGTTGGTGTCCATTCAGTGATTATTCTTATTGTTCTTTCTCTATCTGCTCTCATTATGTGTCCTAGCCATTTTATTCTCTGCGCTTTTATGTATGTGACAATGTCTTCTCCAGTCATTTCCTTTGTTAGTTCAAAATTCATTCTTGGTCTGAGTTCGTTTTCTTCTGTTTGTACTGGCCCAAGTATTCGTCGTAATATTTTTCTTTCGAAAACTCTTAAATCTTCCTCTTCCTTTTTAGTTAAGGTCCATATTTCTGTTCCGTATGTTACTGTTGGTCTGATTAAGCTCTTATATAATTGTATTTTTGCTGTTTTACTTAGATATTTTGAACTTAGATAGGTTTTGTTCATGTAATATATTTTATACCCTAATTGTATTTTTTTTTGGTTTTTTCACTTCCACGGTATTCTTTATTATAAATTGTTACACCTAAATATTTAAAATTTTGGAAGGATTCAAATTTATAGTTCTTAATTTTTAAAAATTCTTCATTTTTATTGAAACTATATTTTAGATACTTTGTTTTATTTTCACTAATATTTAAACCCATTTCTGTTATTTCTTCCTCTAACTTCAGAAAACTTTTAATTAACCCTTCCTTTGTTCTACTGACAATTGTAACGTCGTCTACATAAGCAACAATTTGCGTGTTTTTGATGTTTATTGTCCCTTGCAGCTCAGATCTTCTAATTGCTACTTCCAAGGCAATATTGAACAGAGCAGCTGATAGCATATCCCCCTGTCTCACACCCTGATGTACATTAAAGCTGTCTGTTGTATCGTTTCCAATTTTAACCACTGCAGTTGAGTCTCTTAGAGTCATTTTGACGAGGTTTATTATTTTCTGTGGGATCTTGATGTTACTCATTTCTTCTATTATTTTTTCTCTTATTACCCTATCAAAAGCTTGTGTGAAGTCTATCAACAGGATGTATAAAGTTATATCATATTCTTTTGCTTTCCCTAATATCTGTTGCATAATATATATTGCGTCCGTGGTCGATCTTCCTTTTCTAAAGCCTTGTTGGTAGTCTCCTAGTTCCTTTTCTGTGTATACTTGTAGTTTATCTTTAATTATTTTTGATAATACTTTGTAAACTACATTTAGTAGCGTGATTCCTCTGTAATTTCTTATGAATCGTAAATATTACGCCTTTTTTCCATTCTTCTGGCATTCTTTCTTCCCTCCAAATTAAGCATATAAGTTCGTACAATTTTTCGTGTAATGCGTCTCCTCCATATTTTATATATTCCGGTAGTATGTCATCGCTATCTGGAGCCTTATTGTTTTTTAAATGCTGCATTGCCCCTTTTATTTCTTCTACTGTTGGTTCTTGTATTGTTGCATTGTTCGTGATTATTTCTTTTTGTACTTCTGAATTCGTTTCTCTTTCATTTCTGTATAGTTGTTCATAATAGTTCTTCCATATTTGGTGTATTTCTGTTGTTTCATATCTTGTCTTGCATTCTGTATCTTTGTATCCTCTAGTTTTTATTCTAAAGTTTTCTTTTCTTGTCTTACTTCTCATAAAACATTCTGTGTTTGTTATGGTTGAATTCTTCCTGTATGTCTTTTATTTTCGTTTCATTCCACTCTCTTGTTTTGTTTACATATGTTTCTTGCCAAGGTATTTGTAGCTTTATATACTTGTTTATCTTCTTCCATTTTTGAGTTCAGCCATTTTATCCACGATCGATTTTTCTTCATTTTCTCTTACAATCTAAATCGTACATTCTTTTTCTTTTGTTTCTTAGTCCTATGTGTATCTCTGTATGTTAAGATCTATTTTTATATTATTCCATTGTTTGCTAATACTATGTGTCAGTTCGTGTGGGTTTACTTGTTGGAGTTCTCGTGTTATACCTTTTCTAGTGCTTGTTTTACTTTTGGGTCTTTTATTTGTCTTACATCCCATTGTTATTTTATGCTTCTTGTTTTTCCATTTATTTTTCTCTTTAATCGTTGAGATTACCAATATATGATCTTGTGTTTGCGTTGGCTCCTCTATAGGATCTTACATCTTGTATATTACTAATTCTGTTTTTGTTGAGTATGTATGTCTATTTGACTAGTTGATGTTTGGTTTGGGTGGATCCATGTTATCTTATGTCTTTTGGTGAGAATTTTGTGCTGGCAATTAATAAATTCGTTGCCGCTACTTATTGCATAATCTATTCCCATTATCATTCGATTCTTCGTGTTGTGTGTTTACCTGCCACTGCTCTTATATGTTCTTCTTTTCCTATCTTGCATTCATACTCTAATAATATTAATGTGTCATATTTTGGTGTTGCATCACTTTTTTGCAGTTTTTCATAAAACTGTCCTTCTAATGCTTCTTTTTTCAGTTATATATATATACAAATAAGGGTAGTATTAAAAATTTTTCCTCTAATTCTTAGTTTAGAGATCACTTATAGGTTCAAATTTCATTATGTTAGGGACCTGTCTTTTCGCTACAATGAATCCTGTGCCATTTCTACCTTGCTTTTCTCCGCTCCAGAACAGTGTATACTTGTTTCTTTTTGTTTCTCCATGTCCTGCCCATCTTAGCTCTTGTAATGCAATAATATCTATATCATAATTTTCCATCGTTTGCATAATATCATTCATTTTTCCAGGTTGCAAGAGTGTTTTAATATTCCATGTTGCTATTTTTGTTTTATATTTTTTTGCTTTTCTTTTCTTACTTTTCTTCTTAATGCTTTTTAAATTTCGTGTTCCTTCTCCTATTTCAGTATTTGTATTTTCTTGTCTTTTTTTTATTACTGTATCCTTAATCATGTCCTTACACTTTGCCGTATCTATCGTATCTTGTGTTGCCGTTTTCCAGTTTATTGCTAGTTTTTTGGACTAATCGGGCTTATGAGTTTTCCTAACTCTTCGTTCCACATCCATACTTGGCCGTTTGTTATTAGTTTTTGATATCCTATGATTGCAGTTTTTCCAGCTTTTCTTTCCTCCTCCACGTGCTTTTTAATAATCTTTTGTATTTCCCTTTCTTTGTATGTTAAGTCACAATTTATGTACACATTTTTTAAATCTTTTATCTGCTTTAGGGTATTTTTCTTTTTCAGGATTCCAATTTTTTGTTTCATGTTTTTTACTTTAAATTGCAGCGGCTCTTATCTATTTTGTGCGCTGTTTCTATCTTGATTTCTAGAGCCATTTTTGTTTTAATGAAATTCTCTAACATTCCTTTCAGCTTTTCACCTTTTGTGCTGATTTCTAGTCCACTTATTATAAGATTTTTCTTTCGATTAACTCGTTCTATGATCTCATGACTTCTTTCTATTCCTTCGATTCTTTCGCATTTCGTATTCAGCTCGTCCATTTTCTTTCTAAGATCTTGATTCTCTTTTTGTAACGAGGCTACTTGGTTGCCATACGCTTGTTGCTCTTCTTTTAAATTTCTTAAATCTTCCCTTATTTTCTGCATTTCTCTTCCTTGTACTTTTTGCTCATGGCGAAATTCTTTCAGGTCTCTCATCATTTCACACATCATCTCTTTCAGCTCCTTCCATTCCTCAGTGCTCTTGTCATTGTCTTTATTCTCAAGTTTGTCTTCTTTAGTAGGTGATCTGGCTGTTTTCTTACTCCTCCCAAAAGCTTCTGTATCTTGCCTTTTCCTTTTGACCTCCTCGGTGGATGAGCCATCACTGTCATAATTATATCGTTGCATTTTATAATTCCTTTCTCTGTTGTTTGCAATCACGCTTCTATCGACTGTATGTTGTGTTGCCTAAATTTCAGGAAAATTTGGGTTTCCCTTGAATGGCAGATACTACTTATCTCTCTTATCAATATTTACAAATAGGTTAAAAACCAACACAGACTTTTATTTTCTGACCTTTTAATATTCGCTAATTATTTTTATTTGTCCACTTTCTCTTCAGGTAACACTTTTTAAATTTTACACACTTCAACAATTAATACCACCAGAAACGCTCCAAAAATTGACTTAAATTTCTTAGTGATAACACACAGGCAATTATAGATATTTAAATTTCTTATTTTATAGTAAGTACTTTTATTATTATTATATTATTAGTAACAATATTTTGAAAAAAGTTTTATACTTTTTGTTGTAATATGCAAGAAATAGTAGACCATATTTGCTTATGCAATATTGGAAGTGGCTTTTATGAAACCACCTAGAATTCGTTAATTTATAAGAAAGCTTTCGTCGACAGAGTGGCACATATGCTTAATTTTATTATTACTTGTAGACATAGTCTAGGACATTTGATCCTTACGCGAGTAAATTAAACTTATAGGTAAAGGAATGATATAGTTTGACTTGTAAAAAGAGAATTATACTTTAGTAATTATTTTTTCTGCGGTGAAAAATAAAACAAAAAATCTGTAATGAAAACCACTGCAAGAAATAACAATATGTATAAGAAAATTTCACTTAAGCTTGATAGGATTAGGTATATATATATATATTATATATATATATATATATATATATATATATATATATATATATATATATATATATATATATATATATATATATATATATATATATATATATATATATATATATATATATAATATGTACATATACAATGTTTTAAGTTTTCCACTGTTATATTTAGAATGGCATAAAAGCTGTCAGATATCTAAAGATATTTTTAAATTTTTGGATAGACTAGAATATTAAATATACGAATCATCTCGATCTTTTACTTATAGGGCTACCTTAAAAGTCATGATGTACCTATAAAAATAAAGTTATTTAAATAAATTAAATATTTTAACATAAATTTTCCAGGTTTAAAAAAACAGCATCGTTTGTATTATAATTGCCAACATATAGAAACTATACAGATATTTTTCTAAAGGTATATGTTGCTCATATCACTAATTCTGGTTACATAAAGCATTTTTTAAAAGTTTCTGCACTATCATGCTCCTTCACAATCCAAGGACTGATATAGGTGGCTTATTAGTAGTCTTCTGTTGATCCTTATGAAATGAAGCTCAAAAATGCCAAAAATATACCTACCCCAATTGACCGATTTTTTTATAACACCTTTGATTTCAGAAATTTTTAATTTAAAAATTTGAAATATAAGTTTACTATAAAGCAATATCAAAGATACTTGTTATACCGGAATTTGACGACCAATTCGTTCTTTTAAATAAAATAATTTTATATTGTTTCATACTATAATTTACAAATAAATTTAAAGTATGTTTAGCAATTATGCACAAAGTTTGGGTGTGTTACTTGAGTACATATAACAATTGCTTTTATAAAAAATTATTATATTGTTAATAGCATTAGATCATTAATATGGACACTTAATTTAATTATCTTTTATTTTTATTTAGGGGTGTTGAGCTTGTCAAGAGTAGTTTTTAAAACAATTATAATGTTTGATTTCGTTAAGATATTTTAAATTCCAAATCGAATGTATCTAATATCTTTTTATTATGTTAACTTGGATTTGTAATGTTTCTTAATGACACATATTACAATTTTAAATTTATTATAATGTTGATATTCTTTTCTACTTTTTCTTTTTCTTTTCTTCAAGGCAATTAGTAATTGTCTATTGATAGTCTAGTAATTTTCTAGTTATTTTCGATTTGCTTTCGCCGGGCAAAAATTCGATTGCAAGTGCCCATTCTGTTACTGCTGCGAACATTAATCTAGGGAAAAATAAAAATTACTGCAAATGAACGTAAAATGTAAAAATTACGTGAGTGCATTATGAACGAGCGCATAAGCTTTGAATTGATTTAACTTTACATATTACGTATTTCATATGGGCGGCTTATGAATGGGTGCTAAGTTAAATTGTTCCACGTTTGCGATTCAGAGAAAATGCGATCCAAATAAAATTTAAACGTTCCCACCTTTGCAAAAATTTGAGGAAAGACGCAAAAAAGCCCTTTCCCGAGCAACCCCTAGTAGTTTTATAAATCGTGCTACTGATTTAGTAAGAAATATTATACTTACAGCTATTAAACGTAAATAGTTTAAGAATGTCGGACTAAGAGTAAATGCATCGAAAACAAAGGTTATGAGCCCAGATCAAGAACAAATACTAATAAACAGAAAGCAGATAGAAAAGGTTACAGAGTATATACAGGGTCCATCCCAAAAGAAATGAGCCTTTTTCAAAAAAAAATAGTTTTATTGAGCAGATCGCTACAACACCTCAAAATTCTTCAAAATAGGATCCTCCTGCATCAATGCACTTTTGGAGACGGGTCTTCCAAGTCCGGAAGGCTTCCTGGTAGGCCTCCTTAGGGATGTCCTTGAGGGCTGCTGTGACATTCTCTTGGATGTCCTCAACCGAGTCCCAGTGCTTGCCCTTTAGCACTCTTTTCAACCGCGGAAACAAAAAGAAGTCCGGGGGAGACAAGTCCGGGCTGTAGGGAGGCTGGGGAACCACGCCGAGTTGAATCGTCAGTCAACACCCGCGGCACAAGTTTGGCGCACACCTTCCGCATCGATAAATCCTCGGAAATGACTCGATGTACTGTCGATTTCGGAATGTTTAGGGCATCTGCTACTTGATAAACACTGAACCGACGATCGGCGTTCAAAAAATCGCGCACTCGCTGCACGTTCTCGTCGGTTCGGGAGGTTGACGGTCGTCCAGACCGAGGTTCGTCGGCCACCTCTTCCCGGCCCTCCTTAAATGCTTTGTGCCACTTTTTAACTTGCGAGTACGATAAACAATCATCCTTGAAGGCCTCCTGAAGCATTCCAAACGTTTCGGTAGCATTCTTGCCGAGTTTGAAGCAGAATTTAATTGCGTAGCGTTGATCGATTTTTGAATCCATCGCGCCGTGTCGAAAATTGAAAATAGACATTCACGGAAACACCCGTCCTGCCGCTCCGAGAGCTCAGAGCCGACTTGCACCGACCGCGTATGGAAGCTAAGACCCCCCACCACCTGCCCCAAGCGTCAGAGCACGCCGGAATGTACACTCGCGTCCGAAAAAAAATAAGGCTCATTTCTTTTGGGATGGACCTTGTATACCTAGGACACAAAATTAAACTTGGAAGTCAGATATTCCAAATGGTCTACAACGTAAAGTATATAACAAATACATCACACCGGTATTAACTTGTGGATTAGAAACCATGACATTGACAAAGAACTCGGCGAATAAATTGAGTGTAGCACAACGAGCATGTAAGTAAGTCTCAGAGATAAAATTAGGAATGAAGAAATAAGAAGGAGAACTGGGGTCAAAGATTTAATAAAATAATTAGTCACAACAAATGGAATTGCGCGAAGCACGTTGCCAGACAATCACATGACCACTGGACGAACATTATAATTACTGGAGACCCAGGACTACGAAACGAAGCGTAGGAAGATCTTTAAAACGATGGGCGGGCGATATAGTAGAAGTGGCTATAAAATGGCCAAGATTAGCAAAGCAAAAAGACAAATGGAAAATAAAGGGAGACCTATATCCAGAAGTAGATTACATAAAAGGCTGAAGAAGGAAAAGAAGAAGTTTGAGCACTTTCTTATAATAAAGGGTGGGTGTGCCTATAATTAAATTTTTATAGCAATGGGTTGGCTATAGAGCTACTACGACTTAACTAACCGCAATTCTTGATTTTATTAGCTATATTTTTTATGCGAGGTATTAAAAATATATTATATTGCAGCGTTTAAGACATTCCCCTACCTATTATCAAGCATGAAATCGTAAGTGCAAATGCAAAATTTCAAGCTAAACTTAGTGGACATACCAATAACTTTTGTTGTTAGACAGACAATACATCAAAAGATTAAAAAGACATGACCCGTTAGATTTAGTTGGCAGGTTTAACTAAGATTTAGTTTAGATCAAATATTTATATAACATTAATTTTAGGTTTATCCTAAACTTTTGTCTCATCATTACGCAAATATAATGATAATGCTTATTATTTCCTCATGCCATGTATTACATTTGTCAACTAATTTACTTAATGTTATTAAAATGTAACAGATTGTAAATAATGCAAAGAAATATATATGTAAAAAATATATTCTAACGTATTTGTTTTCAAAAGTAATATATAACAGGCATAAATTTAATTAAACTACTTATTTGCTTTATTTCCAGTAAATCAAATTACTTAATAATATTTGTGTATACTACACAAATAATTACCAAGCTAAAATAAGATTGTATTTATCTGTAACACATAATGTACATTATTATTACAGTTCAGCATAAGTACTTTTATTTATGTAATATCAATTTTATCGTCCACCTCAAAATCATTAGAACTAAAAACTTTAAAATTTGGAAATTATAATTTTTTCAAACTATGTTCGTTCTACCATGAAAGGAATTTATGAAGTTTACTCCTAATTGATAAAATTGGTAAACCTTTTAAAAGACGTCTCTATTTCCAAAACTCTGATTATAAGAGTATAGGTAATGGTACACAAACTCTTTTTGTTATAAGTAAATAAATACGTAATTAGTATTTTTCCAAATTTTACTGCTAATTAGGTAAAAATAATGCAGTAAGTTTTACCTGTTTTACAATTTTTTTAAGCTTTTGCAGGGTTAAAATGCCAGAAATTAATGTGTAAAATCTCCAACGTGTTCTAAAGACAATAAATCGGAGATATCAATTTTAGAATTATTATTTTTCTAGATACCTATAAAAAATGTGTTTATTTTGATTAAAAAATATCGAATCCCCCAGAACAACTACCAAACCGAAAAACGATATACTACTCAATATAATAATCTTTTGATCCATGTCTTTTAATTTATGTTAAAATAGAAAGAGTTTGGACAGAAACTTTTTTATTACTCTAAAACAATTTCACTAAATCCCGAAATCCATGCGTGAGCATGCATAGGCAATTGTTATTGCACTACGGATTAAGTCTCTTCGTTTTTGAGGTAATGCTCAAGGTTTTGGCATCAGTTTTGATTGATACAATTTTTAAAAGAATATACCCTTTCAATTGGGGCCTTTATCTGCCTATTCCTCAAGGAAAGTTATAAGTCTATGAAAAAGCCTGATCTTGTATGTGCCCTGCATTGTTATTTATATGATTAAAAGTAAAAATTTGTCAGGAATGTTGTTTGATAAGTGCCAAACCGTATCGCTTCTCCTTATGGTCAAAGAGTATGTATGTTTCTTCTCTTTAATATATATTATTTTATCGGAAATGCTTCTGATATAAGGCAAGAACCTTTTTTTAGACCGGGAAGACTTTCGGTTGAGGAGTTTGAATTTTTGTTGATATTTTAAATTATATTCTTCTTCTTCTTCTTGCAGTTCCTATCCGTTCCGGATGTTGGCAACCATTTGGGCTATTATAATTTTGTTGACTGCTGTCTTGAATAACTGTGTTGTGGTCATAGAAAACCATGTTCGCAGGTTTTGAAGCCATGATATCCTTCTTCTACCCGGACCTCTTTTGCCTTGTACTTTTCCCTGCAGTATAACTTGAAGTAGTTGGAATCTGTTTTCGTTCCGCATAATGTGTCCTAGGTACTGGAGCTTTCTTGTTTTTATTGTAGTCAGTAATTCTTTTTCTTTTTTCATTCTTTGCAGAATTTCGTCATTCCTGACTCTCTCTATCCATGACACTCTTAACATTCTGCGATAGAGCCACATTTCAAATGCCTCCAGCCTTTTTTCTGTTGTTTTTGTCAGGGTCCATGACTCTACTCCATAAAAAAGGATAGGGAAGACGTAGCATCTCAGAAATCTCATCTTTGAATTAATTGTTAAATTGTGGCTTTTGAAGATGGTACTCATTTTGTTGAACACGGCTCTAGCCTTTTCAATGCGGATCTTTATTTCCTGTGAGTTATCCCACTGGTCATTAATGGTGCTACCAAGGTAAAAGTTAAATTATATGGTATAAGAATTTGTTGGAACATCCCTTTTGTAGTAGTGTTAGGGTAAATAAATTTAAGATTTATTTTCGGCTCTTTATGTCAGAAAACCTAATAGTTCTGGCGATAAAAGATTTCTCATTTTAATGAATTTGAGATTTTGCATTTAGATAGCGATTAGTATGAACAGGTTTTCTATAGACAGTATAATGAAAATTATGTTTTACAGGTATCCAGTGAAGGTAAAGGAATTGTACTGATTTAATGATAAATTTGACTATTTTATAAATTTTGTTTATGTGGAAAAGAACTTTTAAAATTATCTGTCCTATAATAAAAAAATAACAAAAGTAACATCAACATATTGTAACCAAAATATAGATTTCAGATGAAATAAAATGCTTTTGTTTCGAAATCATTCATAAATGGGGCGTAACGAATGAAAGCAGGACACCCATAGAAGTATCGTTAGTTTATCGGTACGTGTAAGTTTTCAGAAATTGAGATAACTGGTAAATAAGAAAATGATCTCAAAACTGACCATGATTATATTTTTCCGTATACGAAAAGTTTTGAGTACTTCTAAGAAATAGTGAAAGCTTCGCATGTGAGATTTGTTCGGCAAGAGCTTAAAGAATTATGGAAAGATATTTAGCCAAGTTCTAAGATAAATGGAACGTTTTCTTGTAGGAGTTTTGAAATTATAAATTATTTTCTCATGGTATAACAAGTTTCTTTGTATTGGTATATATATTGTAGGTTTGAGTTGTTGATGAAAGTTTTGATTTCCTTTTCAAGGTAGCTAGTGAGACTGCTAGTTACACGTTGTTTTTGGATTTATATATATAAAGCTTTGCCACGCATTATTTTTGCAAAACTCGAATAATAGGGTTGATTTTGGAAAAATTTAAATTATGGAAGATATAAATTTCCGAATTGATTTTTAGGGTGAGTGGCAGAGTGTCTAAGCAGAGATAGCTCCGCTTTATTAAGTATATGGAAAAAAAAATAATTTCTGATGTTTTAGTCTTAATCTCTCTCTGCAAGATTTTAAAAAATCACGGTCACACAAAAGTTTAGCCTTTTGTAAAGTAAGCTTTAAATATGGCTTAGTTAAGGCGAAAGTTTTTTATTTATAGAGTCGTATAAAATGTTTGGATGTGTTTTCGCGGTACTTAAACCACGTGGTTCACGAGTTGAATCGTTTTTATATATTATATATAAAATTAAGAAGATTGTTGTTAATTAAACAAAGATCTAGGTAAACAAATAAAATAATTATAGCTTTACGACAATGCTAATTTAACTCAAAAGGATAGAAGAAACTATAATAAAGGAATTGCAGAATTGGATAAGAAAATATATAAAAGGTTAAATATGGAATAACTATAGGGTAACAAAATTTAATAAAATATAGTATATGTAGTATATATAATATATAGTATATAGTTCTTTAAATAAGTGCTATACTATAATTAGTCTTAAAAACTTGTAACTTATGTTTAACTTTATCTATTATTTGTCGGATTATACAAATATATTTTTTTACTTTTTCATGTTGAGAATTTCTTGTGCTTCACACTTACTTTTTAAACCATGAGCGTTTTGCACGTTCAGCTTGTAATATTTCACTTTAACTTGTTTACTTAGTCTTTAAGGTCTCATAATTGAATAAATTCAACAAAGCTGGGATTATGTAACATTCTCTGATACTAGATATGTAGTTTAAATCTTTCCGAATTTATGCTAAAACACTCACTTGTATTATAGACTAGTGAAATTTATAATAGAGTGGCTTACTGCAACCCTCTGTATATGCCCATAAGCAATTAGCAGTTTTAACTGCTGCTTGTATTGTTATATGTATCACACTAAATACTGATTGTCCCTTGTAAATAGCACAAATTGTATAAGAAAGGAGTTTAAAAAAATTCTGTTTATTAGAATAGATATTTTTTCTTTTCTATAGCGAGGGCCGTTGAAAATACTTTTTACTGTTGTATTTTAAAATATTTTTATTCAGTCAATGTTCATTGATCTGATACATTTACAAACTTGTTATGGGAATGAATTTGCCTTAGTTACGAGAATTGCGCAACTTGCTTTATACTAGGCCATTTTGAGATGAGTTAGATGTCAAAATATCTTACCGGTATATTTATTATTAGAATTATAAGCATGATTGACATTTGCAGCAGCAAAGCAACAAAATATAAGCAAACACTCAAAAGTTCCGAGCAACATTAAAGACCATTTGGCTAGGTTTTTATAATAACAATATATTCTATATATCCCACTTAAAAATGAAATGCCGAAATATTGAGCTTGCCTTTTTGCGCGACCCTTATCAAAAAATACAAGAACTCTCATAATAGAAGTTTTTGTCTGAAGGCAATGTTTTTGCAGTGTCTATCAGAAAGCGTTTTTAAAAATAGGGATGGGGCCTTGCTTACCTGCAGTTTTTTGGAGCTATATAAACACAAATAGCCCTGGTGCAGTGGGTAGTTTGTTTATGCCACTAATTTGTTTATTATAGGATTAAAAATGTTTCAGAAGATATAAGGTAGTTCCAGAAACGTTAAATTTTTAATTTTATTTTATATTATTGTAAGGTTGGTTCATAATTTTTGTATTTGTAAATTATGGAAATTGGAAGTCTTTTTTGTAATATGAATATAACCTAATATACATCATTAATGTTTTTCGTAAGTTTATATTTGTTAGGACACATTTCTCCCAATGACCTTTAGGCTCCGTGTAACTTATCAACTTATAATTATTACATGTGGAAAATTTTTGGTTCTAGCTGCATACCAAAAAGTGTTTATTTTTGTGGGTACTTTTTAGATGTTATAAAGAGAGTATGTATTGGTTTAGCTATATCTCTTCTCATAAACTGTTTTTTAAGTTTCCGTTGCAATGTGTTAAGTTGAAACAAATGGGAAGGTTTTAGGTGTTGTTCCTTTAACATAGTGCAAAGTCGTTTTATAAATTGTTTTTCAGACTTTTTGGACCAAATGGTAAACGAGTTTACCGAAGCTATACACTTTTTCTCACTATTTTCTTGCCTCTGATGCGACGATAATATATTAAGCTTAAAGTTTTTTTAAAATGACCCTTTATATGTATCTTGAATTTTATTAAAAAATATCTATGCGTTATCAATGTATAAGTTAGGTATTATGAACGGTCTGTTGCAATTTTAATAAAATATTCTAAATTTGTTTACTCTGGAAGCAATTAGAGTCTTTCGTTATCTAAATCGTATATTTTTATGACAATTTACAATATGTTACATTAATAACATTAATTAAATAGGTAACAATAAAATGTGACATGCAGGAGAACTTTTCAACAAAAACACTTTTTCCTGAGAACTAAATTTAACCAATATTTTATAACATGTGAATATAATTATTAATTACAAATAATATCTTCTTATTCTTTTTCTTTGGTTTATTACTCAAATGGGGTTTCTGTTTTTTATGTGTATATGTTCCTATCCAACCAATCTCTTCTTTCATATTTTTTCTTCCGCTATTTTTTTTATGTAGGGTGGTCTAACCAAAACGCACGATGTTAATTGTAAATAAAACAAAAAGTTTTCAGAGAATTATCTTAATATTTTTTATTATAATAGAAGGATCTATGACAATTATGTGTGAAAGAAAATATCTGTCGAATGCTCGCCACGGCTTCGGTGGCATACCTTTATCCGATGGTCCATATTTTCAATGACTCTGAGACATAATTGAGGTTCAATGTCGTTAATGTGCCGAATTATCTCATCCTTTAGCTCTTGAATTGTTCTTGGCTTAGTGACGTACACTTTTTCTTTTAAATATCCCCAAAGAAAGAAGTCCAACGGTGTCAAATCACATGATCGTGGCGGTCAATTAACATCGCCACAACGCACAGTGTTCCCAAATCCCGAAAAGTTGGCCAAAAATCGAAAACATGTTTCAATTTGTACAAAACTTAGTACCTACGTGTTTTTGAGGTCCCTGATTACGAATTCAAAGTTAAAATTACAAAAAACAAAATGGCGGATCCAATACGACAGACGTATGTAAAAAAATTATTTGACTTAAGCTAAGACTTATATATTATT
This sequence comes from Sinelater perroti, assembly GCA_036346155.1. Taxonomy (NCBI): domain Eukaryota; kingdom Metazoa; phylum Arthropoda; class Insecta; order Coleoptera; family Elateridae; genus Sinelater; species Sinelater perroti. Next base: position 395,348 of record JARFIY010000278.1, read on the forward strand.
TTTAAATAATTGTTAATTACAAATTGGAAATAAAACTAAAGAAAATAAATATTGAAAATGTAATAAAATTATATTTAAACAAATTTGTTTAAAAAATTTTAGTTTCTAGTTACTCATTGAACATGAAACATTTCGAAATTTATTCGAAGAACTAAACTAAAGAATAAAAAGTAAGAAATAAATTGCATTTAAATAAAATATATTATCACAAATACAAAGTAAATAATCCAAAATGGTAAGTACAAATTAGACTAATCCGATGAGTCTTCTGTGTCGTAATCAGTTGATTCTGCTATGGAAATGTTGGAGTCATCAGTTTTTATTTCAATAGGTGGCGGAATTAATAACTGAACTGCCTATGGTGACAATGATTTTAATTTCTTTTGAGGAAATTTTCTTAAGCTTGTAATAAATGGATCTGATGTCACTAACAGCCGTAAAAAGGCATCTTCCATGGTTTTCGTACGAGTACATTTTCGTGAGAAGTCGTCTCGAAACTTTTTAATATATTTTTAATATATTATTTTATTATCTTTAATTGTTTCTAAGGGACAAGTTTACTCTCTTGTTCTTTAATGTAATCTATTTCATTAACAGTTGCTTCTGTATTTTCATCCAAAAATTGAATTCTTATTGGTCTGCAAAATCGAGGAGATGAAGATCTCGGATTTTTCCACGCAATAATTTCTGCATTTGTCACTTGATTAATAGATACGAGCTTTAGTGGTACAAGCGAAGTAAAAAAATCTGATCTGAGTGAAAAGAATCTGATTTACTTCCGTCATCATCACTAAATTTTTGTTTGTACGTACTTTGACCAGAGCTGCCATCACAACTCCATTTGCAAATCAAATTTAAGTTACAAACATTTTTAGGAGCTAAACTCTAGATAACTTCCATTTGAGTCTGTAAAATTCGTTTAACTGTATGATCTAACAAGAACTGTAGTTTTACTTCGCACTGCATTCGGTTATAGTAATACTTGATTTAGGTGGATAACATGTACGATTAGCTTCTAATACTTTTTTATATGGCGGATACAACTTACAATTATCTTCTTTGCTTATAGTTTGTAGTGCCTGATATTGAATTTTTAACAATTTCTGTTCAATTACAAGCGAAAGAGCAAAGTCATCGGAGAGAATGCTTTCTGGAGTAAATTATAACGATCTTCTGTACTTTTTGGCTTTTGATGGGCTACGTAATATCACATCTTTAACAACTTTTGCAGCATCCAATTTTCCGGAGGCTCAAAGCCTCACTTGAGTAGCAAAACTCAGTTCTTCAACACTTCTCTGTGCACGAGTATCTTCGGTCTTCCTTCGTCTTGTTCTATCCCTAGAACTTGCGAATTCTAAGGAAGGACGACGAAAATCCGGTTTTTGACGTTTCTAAAACTCTCTGAGATTTAATTTAGATAAAAAAACGAATACGCTTAGCCATTCATCATATTTATCAAAAAATCTTTCTTCTTTTCTTTGGACATCTTGCCACTTTGTTCTAAAGTTGTATAATAATTTGCGTATGATTGGTTTCACATCTTCTGATAACGTAAACGAACATTGCAATTTATCGGACATTACCTCCTCAATTTTTTCAAATACTACGCTTACACTATCATTTAAATATTCTCTGATTAAAAGAAAAATTTCCTTTCTTGATAATCCAATTTCATTATCAGCAGATTCTGAAACATTAAAATATAATACTATTAAGGATATGAATTACATGTAACCTTTACTTATTTATGAGAAAGTGTTTAAAATTTTAAGTGTATTATTAAACTTTAAATAACAAGAAAAAATATGTACATAATGATTTATATTTCAATTGTATAATTATCATTATAAAAATTAATTTACTTTTACGATTTTTATTATTTACAACTTTAATATTAATAAAATGCACAATAATTTTTTATAGAAATTATATTTATTAATTTTATAACAATTTGCATATTTACAAAAATGTTTTATATTTGACCACAGAGCCATTTGTCACGTATAAGTTGAAAATTATGTATAAGTGGAGACTTATGTCCCATAGTCTTCGTATAAAAAACGCTCTATTATTATGCCTCAATTTGTGTAAATTTTAATATATATTTACAAAATGTTTCACCAATAATTATTTATAAGACTGGCACATTAAAGCATTTTTAAGCTTAATTACGATATATACATATCTTTTTACAAAAACATGCAAAAAAATCTTAGGCGCAGCTATGCGCAGGAAGTTTTTGTTGATTCTATTAAAAAATAGTATAAACTACAATATAAAATGAGTTTCGTTGCGGAACACCGTGGAACAAATAACTTTTTCTCTGTTTTTAAAATTTTTACATATGATTTTAAGTTCAATTTCATTACAGTCATTTATAAATTGTTATTGTCTCTACTGGTAATATAGCTTGTGTAATAAATGTTTAATATTACTATCACCAGAAAGCTTCATTTTTCAGAATGAAAATTGGTTCACTGTAGAATGTTTGGTGTGCTTCTGAAATGACCCTTGCTTTTCTTATTTTGAGCGCGGCAGATGCTACTCGTGCGAAGGTCGACTTTAGCACTGAATTATAGACTCAGGTTTAACGGTCGACCTTTTTTAACAGCTGTTTGACAAACTTGAACTACCACTCTAGGCAACTCAACACTTTAAATTCTCTAAATAGAAACTTCATTTTTCGACTTTTGGCCAGCTTTTCGGGATTTGGGACCACTGTGCAACGTGAGATAACACGGCCATTGAACTTCTCGCGCAAAAGAGTCATTGTTTCGTTGGCTGCGTGGCAAGTGGCATCATCCTGTTGGAACCACATATCGTCCAGGGCCATATCCTCAATTTCTGGCCACAAGAAGTCCGTTATCATCTCGCGATAGCGAACACCATTCACGGTAACTGCTTGGCCGATCTCATTTTCGAAGAAGTACGGCCAGATGACGCCGCCAGCCCATAAACTGCACCACACAGTCACTCTGTGTGGATGCATCGGCTTTTCAACAATCACTGGTGGATTCTCATTTGCCCAAATGCAGCAATTCTGCTTGTTAACGGATCCACTGAGGTGAAAGTGTGCCTCGTCGCTGAAGATGATTTTCTTTGTAAAGTCACCATTCACTTCTGTCTGTTCAACCAACCATTCGGCGTATTGACGACGCTTGAGATGGTCAATAGGCTTCAGCTCTTGAGTCAATTGAACCGTGTAAGCGTGTAAATTCAAATGTTTATTCAAAATTCGTATCAGTGATGTTCGTGAGATGTTCAATTGTTGGGCACGACGACGAGTCGAGATTGACGGCTCTTCTGCCACACTATCGCGAACAACAGCAATGTTTTCCGCAGAACGAACTGGGCGAGCATGCACAGGTGTTTTCACATTTCCTACAGGCCCGGTTTGCTGAAATTTGCGCGCAATTCTCCCGATTGTGGACAAATTTGGTCGATTATGCTGACCAAAAAAATCACGAAGTGCACGAAATGCATTTTGATTTGAACGCCCGTTTTCGTAAAAGGCTTCAACAATCTTAACGCGCTGCTCAATTGTGTACCTCTCCATGGTTGAATTTGTTAAACACTGAAACAAAGAAATATCAAATTAAGTTGGGCAAAAAACTTGACGTTAAGGTGTGACTCACAATTAACATCGTGCATTATGGTTGGATCACCCTTTATATGCTTCCCAATTTAAGACTGGTCGCTCTCTTTCTTTTTTACTACTTGGAGACTATTCTGTAATCTTTCTTGGACATCCATCTTCAGGAATACGTTTTACGTGACCATACTAACGTAGTGCTTGATTTTCTAAACCCTTAGTGATAGATTGGGTTACTTCCATATTTTTCCATATTACTTCTGTCTTCTCTTCTGATAGTTTTCTTAAGTCTTCAGTAATCCAATTCTATTGCCCTCTTCTATCTCAAACATATTTCGTCATTGGCCAAAATTCTCTTATACCTATTTTCTTCATCGCCTGCCATATCTTACATCTAGGTACATTATCATAAGCTTTTTCTGGATATACACGGGTCATACAAATGTCTATAATTTTAACTGTTCTTTTTTTCTATTAATGGAATGTATGTTACCAAGGTTCTTCTGAATCTGCCTTGCTCTCTTCTAAATTATATTTCTCCCTAGTCTATTTTATTTTTTAATACTGTTGAGATTATGGAAGGGATGCCGGTTAACCCTCTATAATTAGTGCATAATTTTTTGTCTCCTTTTTATATAGAGAAGTTATGTATGATTCTTGCCATTTTATCTTGCCCCTCTATTTTGTTAAAGATCTTAGTTACGAATGTTATAACTCTCTTTCTTCCATATTTGAGGAGTCCGTGCGTATTTTTTCTAAATCTAGTGACTTGTTGCTTTTTGCTTTCTTTAGAGCTTCTTGCACTCCATCTTCTGTAATCTCTGGTATCGATCTGTTATGCTTTATTGTGTCATCTTGTTGGTATTCGTCTCTATGTTCTATTAAAAGATTTGAGTAATGTTTTATCTATTGTTGTGACTTTATGGTATTTAGATTTATCTTGGAATTTCTATTACTTATCTTTTTAATTACTTAATTACTAATATTTACAAAATATTGTTTTATTTGGTAATGTAGAATGGTTTTTCGTTTCGTCATTTTAGCATCAGACCAAATTTCAATAATACGACGGAAAATATACTGATGACTTTATAATTTATATATCTTTTTGGATTTTTCGTGCATCTCTAAATTTACATTATTAGGTTACTGGTTGTGGGTGGGAGAACGAAATCACTAATTTCGGGGCGAAAAGAAATGTTCTATTTATGAATGCAAAATGGGTATTCCAATAAATCTGATATAATCAAAAATATAAATGAAAACGTTAACTTATAATCCCAAAACCCTCCTGATCAACAAAACGCATTTCTACATTATATGAAAGGCATCACCAATAAAATAAACTGGTATATTATTAATTAGGCAGTTTACGTCTTTACTACCAATAACCAAATATCTGGGTTTATTTGCTCAGGAAGGGATCACTGTTCCAATGAGTCCCAAGGAGTGTATAAAATACGTTATGGAGACTGCCAAAGAACCTATATAGGTCAAATAAATTGGCAAATATCCAGCCGAATATACGGCCATTACCAATCCTACCAGCAGGATTGTACGTAAGGCAATTCAAATAAAAAACGCCTACAATTACTGAACATAAGAGATGATAGCCAACGTTACCCGTCATATGGAACTCTTTCATTACCACACACCGTCAATTACGCAATACCCTTAAACCAACAAACGTTCCCCAATCCAATCCATCTTGCGCTAATCAAAATTCCTGCCAAACTTTCTCTTCCAGTCCTATAAATTACAAAGCAGGACACATTCAAAGACTCATAACTTTCCTTGGGGAGTAGGCAGATTAAGACTCCAAATGGAGAGCTACACCCTTGAAAATTAATTAATTATATAACACATTATATTATTAATATTATTTAATTGGAATTTTTGATATTGTTGCTGGTTATGGCAGTTAATTATATGTTATTCATGATAATATAGATTATCTTTTTTAGTGAGCTTGCATGTATATATGCACTATTACAATAATATAGTTATTAATTATTTACAGTTCTTTTTTCAGGCACTTCTACAATATTCTAACCATTTTTTCTGATTTATCTGTTCTTTCTTAATTTTTATAGTCTCAAATTATTATTCTAAGTGGCTATATCTATTCTTTGCTATATTCCATACAGTACCACTTAAACCTTTCTACGTGATTAATAATAATAATAATAAGGCTCTACGCCCCGCATGGGAGCACGGCCTGCGAACTGAGAGGTTGAGGCTCTCATATGTTCGCTTTTTCTGCCCGGTCGTACGTGATTACTTCTATTTAATTTGTTCTTATTAAAACTATATTATTTCAAATCTCATCTTTTAGAGTACTTTATAATATAGTCTTTTCCTCGTTCTATAAATCTTATTAAGTTGTTTTACATTTTTTCGTAAGTTTTGTAGTTTTAGACATAGTTGTATATCTCCGTTTATCAGTATGAAACCAAATTTTTGTAAAAGTGGTTATATATATATATATATATATATATATATATATAACATAATTATTTACACCGTTATTGCATATATTCACGCACGCACGTACGTACTCACACACATAATGTAAAAAAGTCCCGCATTATTCTGGCATAATAATGATTTTAGTTTCAATACACATTGTTCGCTTGATTTCTCTAATTATCTTTAGTTATCTGGGAATTATAGTCATACTGTTATTAAAATGTTGTTGACAAATGGCCTAGTGCAAAACTTAAGTTTCAGATAAAACTGCCTTAAGAACAAGTTTATTATATGGTAATAATAAGGGTAAGGCTCTACGCCCCGCGTAAGACCACGGCTCGCGAACTGAGAGGTTGAGGCTCTCATATGTTCGCTCTCTCTGCCCGGTCGTCGCGCACCATCTCTGATGCGGGGCGATGTGGCAAGCACCGCGCCTAAGACGACCGCCATTATTACCCCTTGTTCGAATGAACTCAATTATTTTTAGTGACTGAGTAGGCTACCCACCATGCATCAGAGAGCACCGGGAATTGAACCCGGGTCCGTCAGCATCGCAGTCCGTCCCTCAACCACGGTTATGGTGACTAAATTAATCTTATTTTTCTTTATTAGTTCTTTTAACTATTTTGATAGTATAGTTTATACAATTGCAGATAAAATATCATTAATACTAATATTAATATTTGTATACTATTTTAGTCTTATGGAATTTTATTACTTTTGAGTATTAATTCAGATCCTGCGGCATGTTTACCAATTTTCCTATATCTGTGCTATTAACGCAATATCATACGCGAATCTTCAGTTACATCAATCTCTTTGTTCCATAAATAAGTGTCTATATATTTAAAAAGTTTAGAAATAATAGTATTATCTTTTCTAATGTCTACATCGGGGGAAGTTTACTTTCTTCGTACTCCCGTTTATAATAGTGGTTTTTAAGATACTTTCTTAATACGTGCAAGAAGTTTTATTTTTTATGTATCCTTTCTTTTTTTTGTTTCTAACCTGGGAATAATGTTTATTTTTTGAGTTTTAACCTGTTATTGCTAATTTTGTCATGTTCAAAACGATATGTTGAACTGACAGTTTGCAAATCCTTATAAAGGTTTGATGTCTAAAGCAGCTTGCAAGTTTACTTAATCCAAAACAGATGACAGGGAACGTGGTTGATCTTCAAAACTAAAGTCACCCGAATCAAACCAATTGTGCCTTTTAGAAACAGCCACAAGGCTCACAGTTTTTTGTTTTTTGGAATCACAAATCTTCTTTTCAGAATCTCTTCCGTTTTCAGCAATAGTTGATCAAACCTTCAAGTTTAATTTTGTCAATTGCCATTTATAATATAAAGATAAATTATATTATTACATCATAAATACAAATGTAACAAAAATGGATAAAATGAAATGTTTGGCAAGTGTCGAAAGGCTTTTTTCTACATAGCATTTTAACGCAGAATTTAAACTGTAAATATGCTGGTAAAAGCGTCCTTTAATGCTAAAATGTTTTGTGTCTATAAACTTTAAATGTGTATTATTACATTATGTGATTATTAATCAATTACTTACACTTTTGTGAATGATCAATGGCCCTATAACTTTTCGGAACAGCGCCTGTTTTACCACATATCTAATTGTAGTGCATCACAAGACATATAAGCAAAAATTCTTTATATGTGCATTACGTTACTTGTTATGCAAGAGCACTATTTTGACGTATTTCAAGCCTCATGTATCTATTTATCTAATAGGAATTTTTGAATATACTATGCCTATGTTAACTTTTTTGGAAACCATGGAATGTTCATTACAGGCTTTTATATTTTTAGTTGTTGGAATGTGTCTCTGTTATCTAATGTCATTATTTTTTTAAAGGTTATGAAAACGATAATCGTATTATATGTTGCTATGTAATTTTATATGCAAGAGTTTTACCGTGCTTTAGACTTAATTATGCTACAAGTTCTGCTAAATCCTAGGATGTGGGATTTAATGCCTATCTAATCTAGTCTTTTTAAATTTATCATTTTTGCGTGTTTTGTTATTATATTTTAGTGATCTACTATTAGTTTCAGCTTAATGTTTAATATATTCCTATCAAATTATTTCTTTTGCTATTTTTGTCAGAAATTTTATTTTTTAAAGCAAATTATTGTTACCAATGTGTTATATTCAGACTTATTGATTTTTAAATTAAAAAACTTATTTATCTTTAATTGGTTAGAGTAAGGATACTTTCAACAAATAAAACAGCAAACTTGGTATATTAATAGCACGTGGAAAATATATTCTAAAGTATTTGTAAACTAATAGAAGCAATTTATAAAACTGTAATAAAATTTGTTTGTTAAAAAAAAAATACAAATATCTGAGCAACACTTCCTACACGATTATACGAATTAATGTTAAATTTCGGGTTATTATTCTAACATCCCAAATGTATCATTTGTAAAAAGAAGGCTCTTTGAAGAGTGTAAGAATGACTGCATTGTCATAGCTATAAAACACCTTCCCGGCGTATTGATTCGATTTGACATCAATTATTCGAGTCACCAACGGTATAATGAATTGGTGTCATCAATACAAAGACGTGGTGGAAAGGGCATTTTTGTTAAATTTACTAGTTCAAATCAGGAGAATGTCTCTTTCATATTTATGTAAGATGGTACCCTCTGCTATAAAACAAAAAATGTAAAAAGCTACTAAACTCCATTAATTGTTTTGTTCTTGCTTACGTATGCTATCCACGGGATTTAAACGCCATCGAAAATATTTAAAATACGTTAAAATAAATTCTTTATAAGGGACTAATGTGACTGAAGGTATGGTAATTAAACATGCAAAGACGTAAAAAACGAAGATTGAGAAATTATAAAGGCAATACATTTTTGAATGGATATTATGCCTATTAGACAAGATTGCAATAAAAGCAAAAAATGATTTAGAAAATAATCTCTAACAATAAAATTTAGATTATTAATTTATTAAATACGTTTGGTATATAGTCATCGAGATAAATCTAGAAAATGAATAAATAATAAACATCAAGTTAAAATACAAGAAAAATTAAATTTATTTACATAAATTTAGTCCTTACAAGCGGTCACGACCTTTCCGAAACAGGACCTAAACCTGCTGCAGGCCAACATAACTTCCTCCTTGTCCTTGTATGTCATTACCTCCTTGATGGAGGCCCTTAAGGCGTTTTTGGAATTGTGATACCTTTCATTGACTTTCGTCTCGACCACGCCTTATACGTCAAGGGGATTGCATTCGGGGCTGGAGGGTGGCCACAAGTCGGAAACCAGTGGTAATACAAATTGTTGTTTAGTCATGCTTGGGTTGTCTTGCCTTGTGGCTTTTCTTATCTTGCCGAACGCGCACTCCTGTCCAGCGACCACTTTCTTGATTTAGGGCTTGACAACTGTCTCCAGCAGGTTGACATAGCTGTCGGTGATTACCTTCAAGTCTTTCTTAAAGAACTGGGGTACTATGACATCTTCTCTTCGTTGCTTACAAGTCCCAGCACTTTCACAGAAGCAGAAAACTTTGTATTCATCACGGTAGGAATCTTGGTAGATACAACAGATATTTTGGCACTTCACTTTTCTGTACCAAATAAAAAATTTTTTTTCGAAAAGAATTTCATAAAAAATGCGCTCTCGTGCTTAATGTCGTTCGGTGGTTCTTGGGCTTCTAACTTTCTGTCTATCATGTTTTTCTAAGTTTACAGTTGTAGTTTGTTAGGACGAAAGGCTTGTAGTGTCGATCTGGTTATGCCCATTAATTTTGGCAGGCTCAGGATCCTGATCGATCCTCTCTTTCAATTCGCGGATGAATTTATAAATTCCTTGCGGTCAAATCAATTACTTTTTTCTGATGGTTAAATTTCCTGTATATACGTTATAAACTTGGGTCTTTTTGCAGTCAAGCCGTTTAATAACTTCTGTTGGGCATTTTCCAGCGTAAAGGTATAGTAGCTCTACGGTAGTATTCTTGATAATTTTATTAGTCCAGGAGCCCTATTTGGAAAAGTAGGTGTTTCATCAAATAATTGTTGAATTAGGTTTTTCTTGATGATAAATAAAAAAAATACATACTTTCGAATGAATTAAAAAGTAACCACGGATTTTGGTTACGTATTTTTGAAAAAAAGAAAATAAGTTGGAAACACTGTTATTCGCGTTTATGTCTGTAATCACGCTTTGTACAACCGTATAACCAGAATATTAAATGTAGGTAATGATGTCAATCGGTGCAGTAATTATTTTTTACAAAAATATATTTGATCAAGTCAGCGTAGCGGCCGCGAGAGGGACGAGAGAGTCAGCAGTCGCCATTCCGCTTTTCGCGTCCGCTACGCTAGCTTAATCGAATACTAATTGTAATTACTGCACGCGAATAATCATGTTTTCCAACCTATTTTCTAATTTTTAAAAAATACGCGACCAAAATCCGTGGTGACTTTTTAGATCATTCGAAAGTACGTATTTTTTTCTTATTTATCAACAAAAACATAATTTAACAATTATGTGATGAAAAAAATGTTGGTCTCCTGGACTATATGTTGTAGATTATGTAAAGCTAACTAATTGTTATTTAATAAAAGATTGCGCAAGCGCATAGGATGGCCTTCCCGTAATACAACTTAGAAAAACCAAACAAAGACAAGAAAGATATTACTAGCTATCAACCTATTAGTCTTCTAACTACAATCTCGAAGCTTTTCGAAAAGGTCATATATCGCCGGCTTAATGAAGAGGTAATAAAACTGAGTATTGTTCCCACCTTTCAATTTGGATTCAAAAAAGGCCACTCCACCTGCCATCAACTACAGCGCATGATCGAAACAATCGAACGAGGATTTGAAAGCAAATAATACGTTACTGCCTTGTTTTTAGACATAGCTCAAGCATTCGATCGAGTGTGGACCGATGGCTTAAAATATAAAATAGTAAGTCTTCAACTACCTGAGTACATAAAATCCATATTGTTCTCGTTCCTAGAAAATCGTACATATGCAATCAAGATACAGGCAAGCTTATCAACTACTAGAGCTATACATGCAGGGGTTCCACAAGGGAGTATTCTAGGTCCCATTTTATTCAACATCTACATGCATGACTTTCCTGTTCCCAATGCAAACCTAGCAATGTTCGCAGATGACACGGTCGTGTTAACCAGAAATCAAAACTTAGAGCAAGCAATAGCCGACTTACAAACTGCCGCCAATACACTAAGCAGATGGTTCATGAAATGGAATCTATCAATTAATCATTCCAAGTCTACTACGAAAATATTCACACTTAGAATTATCAAAATCCAACGTTAATTACAATCAATGGACATACTATACAATGGAATGCCAAAGACGAGCCGTGAAATATCTGGGTATCCATCTCGATACTCGGCTCACATGGAAATACCATATATTAAAAAGCTGAACGAAGGCCACACGCGTTTAATCCAGCTCTACCCAATCATAAATAAAAAGTCCACTATGAAAATCGAATGCATGACGCTCTTGTATAAATCTCTAATACGTCCATTGATTCTGTACGGATGTGTGATATGGGCTAACACTTCCAAAACCAATCTCAACCGAATCCAGACGTTACAAAATAAAATTCTTCGAACAACAGTCAACGCCCGTGGTTCATTACAAGTCAACAACTTCATCACGAATTAAACATGCCCACAATTCAAGAACATATTGCAAAACTGACTAAAACCTTCCATGACAACCTTACCAACTGCAATGGTGTCACCTTCTATGAACTAGGCTAAAGAAGTATTCATAGACGATTAAAACGAAAGTTACCCCAAGACATATACTTGAGTGATAGTGGTGATGACTAAGTGCGGACTAATCTCCAAATAACTATTTGATCAAAATACGCAAGTGATAGTCTTGATGTCTAAGTGCAATTAATTCTCAATTAACTATGTGATCAAATGGTAAATCCAAATGACTATTAACACAGCTATTTCAAGTGGTTATTAGGTACCATTCTGTTATTTCCCTTCGTTAAGTATTAATTGTCAAACATACCTTGTATAACAATGTATATTGTTGAGCAGGTAAAAGTTCTATTAAAAAAAAAAGAAAATTTTAAATTTACATTAGACAACCCTGTAGGTATGTACATACTTCTTATTCTTTATAAATTCTTGAGTTGTTATTTCCAAATATTTCTTTTCTTGTTTATGTATTCTGTTTAATACCACAAAATCTTTTTTTGAACTGCTGTATAATTTGAAACTGTATAAAAGCTTTAGTTTATCTATTACTATTAAATATAAAAATTATTTTTGTTTGATTGTAATTAATTTATATATGTTGTAGTTTAACATATATTTTTGCATGTTTATTGTTGAATTTCTTGTTTTCCTAGTAGCATAAACCATTCACATTCGAGGAACACGCTAAAGTTTTGCAGATTAACCTAATTTATGGGAAATAATTTTCAAAGGCGAATTGGTTCGTTGCGAACTATTGAAAAGACAGGTTTCCATGTAGTCAATCACGTTTTCAGGTGAAGTTTATGCTGCGACATGCACATTCCCATTTGTAATTCCAGGCCGGCAATCCCATTGTAGTGGATGAGTGCTACAAAAAGTTACATAACTGGGGATAACGACCCAACGTGAATTTTAAATTATGCATGAATTCCGACAGCGCGGAGAACCTGGAGGGTCCGCGCGCCGGGCCGTTAAAAACCTTTATGTTTTCATCAGAAATGGAGCAGATTTGGATTCGTTCGTTTACCTGCGGAAAAAACAAGTCCGGGTCTCAGCGCCGTGGGAATGGATTCCCATATGGGACCGGCGCGAATAAACGGGACCTGTTAAGATCAAGTTCTGAACTTACCCCGCCGAATCGGTGGCAGAAAAACGGTCAAACTGCGAATTGGCGGCGGTTAGGAAAACTTCGAGCGTCGCCGGTTTGTTTTCGCCGTTTTTGCTCCTGTATGGAAATGTACCGAACGACGCCAGGTCGAAAAGCATTTTTATGGCGCGCACGAGAAATCGAACTGAAATTTATTTCTAATTACGAAGTAAATAAAAGCACGTATTTAAATTAAGAAAGTGAATGTATTGTAAATGGAGATCGTTGAAAATTGAAAAAATGTGTCGAATTTTAAAATGTAAGGGATAGGTTCCAATAAACATTTTAAAAATGTTAACAAATATTGGGAACGCTATAATATTACTAGTAAAAGTAGTGCAAAAGTCCAACCATTTTACATACGTTTTAGGAACAAGAAAATATATGGTTTGAAAACTCGTATGCACTATGAAAGATTGCATCTTTTAAATAACGTCCATTTTCGTCTTTTAACGCATGCACCATTATAGCTGTTAAAGTATCGAGCTGTAGTTGTCTAATTTTTACACGAATGTTATCTCTCAATTCTACGGGAGTTCGAGACCTACTTATATAAACTTTCTATTTAAGAAGTCCGAGGTCGTTAAAAAGCGGCCGTGGCGGCTAACTAAATTCAGTTCAAAGCGAAATTAATCTGTATCCAAGCATATGCTTTAACAAATGCATTGTGGCTTCGGCAGTATCACAAGTGGTTCTATCTTGCTAAAACCACATATCAGCTTTATCCTGAATCGCTGACTGTACAAAATTACTGAGTCTTTGACGATAACGTTTTCCTTTTATTGTTATTCTATTATCGGTATTATCTTCAAATAATTATGGTCTAAAAATAAACAGTGAAATGCCACAACACACTGCACTTAAGTGGGCAAAGTTCGGGTTGGTAGACAACTTTTTGACTTTTCTCAACTAAAACCTGCAGTTTTATATATGAACATAACTATTAAGATGGAAATGCGCCTCATCCGATATAATCAGACAGTCAGTAAATTGTTTTAGTTTCTGGCTAGTTCTTAAAATATATACATATATATATACACACACACACACACACACATACACAATAAAGGCCGCTTTGCGGCCTTGTTAAAGTACGTTTCTATGCATGAAATGGGAAAACTTTCGAGCGGTGTGCGTTGAGGAGCTTCGCGCCTTGTAAGAAGTTGTTCAAACCCTACCTTCTCCCCCATTTAAATATAGCCAATGTTGCAAAAGACTGTAAAAAGACGAAACCTTGCATCTCGAAGCAAACTCGCTACCAACTCGACCAATTGGGTACTACGGGAAAGTACGCTTTGTGCGCTGGTGTGCTAGGTCCGTTTTTCTATTCTTTTGACATCTGTTATTTCTGGTATCCGTTAAACCTTATAATTTTGAAAGAAACTATTTTTTAGGCACTGGTTTTCTTGAATTTCTGATCACGGATTCGGATTCTACGTCAAATTTGAATTTATCTTTTGTTTTTCCAGAGGGAACCGGCGGTCAGGGTATTTTATGTGCTATCCTTATAGTTTATAGAGAAAATAAAAAAGAAGAAAAAGCATAATGGCGGCGTGGCTGGAAATATGCAAGTTTTACTTTTTTGAGTAGCTGTGTTGTATAGGAATATTTTTTTTTGTATTTTATGTTTACAATGCAATCTGTTTTTTACAAACAATAAGCATATTTTCTGAATTTGTACAAGTGACATGTCATAATGATTTTAAAATTCGTTGCATGGACGTTCGAATTATGATGAGTCCGGCAGATCTCTGGCTCATTGTTCACTATATGTTTCATTTGTGACATTAAAGTGTCGACGGTAAGCTCATTATATAGCAATGACTAAATACCAATTTTCAAAAGAAAATTAGACAATTTTGGCGAGCTGTGCAATAGCGTATTTTAAATGAACTTAAAAAGTTCGTTACTGAATTCTATATGTCTGTCTGTCGGTCTGTCGCTGATTTCGAATTCGAAATTAGAAAAGTTCTCGAATAGTTTTCGAGATATTCGACTTCGAATTTTGGGAAAATTTTCGACATTACGATTTTAAACGTGATTCTTATAGGAAATTTTACGCTGAATTCGAAAATGAAGTCGAAAAAATTCTATGTCGAATAATTTTCGAGATATTCTATTTCTAATTTTCCCGAAATTCTAAATCGAAATCGAAGGTCTTTTTAAATTCGTTCTGGGATTGCTTACAGGGCAATCTCTTCGCCGGCCCCATGTTTTCATACTATATTCTCCAAATTTGAGCTGTAATTCCTAAAGTATAATAGTAATATAATAAGACAATTACTAAAAAATCTGGTGTGAACATCACACGACTTTCCTTATCCTATTATTTGGGTAATTCTGGCAAAAATCGCGCACGCACGCACGCACTCACACACACACGCCCACACACACACACACACACGCACACACGCACGCCACACACACACACACACACTTGCGCGCGCACACGAACCAATGGCCCATTATTATAGGATAAGGAAAGTATAAAGTTATGAACATTTAAAATCCCTGTGTGGCTTTTGGACCACCTTATATACAAAGTTGTAACGGTTGAATTTTACAGTTGCACAGTAAAGAAAATGGAACTTCTTTTAGTTAAATAATACTTAAACCTATTTCATTACATTTAAGTAATATTTCCCCACAATATTTATAATCAGGGAAAAATGTTTTAAATAGCCGAAAAAAAGATGTTATTGTGAGCTAATAATTATAGTCATAATTCATATCGTATATGAAAATAAATAGGTAACATAAAATATATCTGTACTATTAGTTGTACAGATTCATAACTTTTAAATTTTTTTTGGAAATCTTGAGATATTTTATTTTATCGAATTAAATAAAGAAATTATGTTTTATCATTAATTTATTTAAAAAATTACTGATTTTGTTTGTTTTTTCTGCAACGCTATAAGTTGTAAAACTTATATTACACACTTTGCAAAGATGAAGTGGAATGTAAATGTTTTTGAAAACAGATTTGCAAATAGTCTGTCGTGCTTATTGCAAGGATAAATTTGGAAAAGAAAAGGGATTTAAACAAAAAAATTAGAAAAGTAAAATTATAAGTAACAGAAGAAAAAGAATAACGGCACTGGTAACGAATAATAATAATAGTTTCCCGTAACAGGCCTTGAAGGCCCTTTGGGTTCGGAACAGGATAGATCTGCTACAATCTAGAACCTGCGGTACACAAGGGTAGTAACGTGGCTAGCGCTACGTACCGACCGCCTATTATTACCCCAAAGTTTGACCTCCAGGTACTCATTTATTGCAGCGTGAGTCGAGCTGGGCCATAAAAATGCCAGCGACTGAATTGGCGAGAGCGGAATTCGAACCTGAAACTCTTGGTTTCCACCACGGCTCCACTGGCAACAAGTCACAACTGTCACAAGGACATCAAACCAAACCCCTCCCCTTACCCCCCCTTTCCGCCAAAACAGCACTAAGCTGCAAAAAAGTTATATATAGTACTTAAATGTGACACTATTAAGTGAGAAAACAATTATAGAATTAGAGGAAGCTCCGAAATATATAAGTAAGTGTGACATTAGGATTTGCTAAAACTAGTTAATTAAGAGAAAAAATTGCAGTTAGAAAATACGGATGGGTTTTATGTCATCTTAGACAAACAAAGTTTTAGAGATGAGTAGAATTTGTGATAAAGGAGGAGCTCAAAAATAAAATAATATAAATATTAATATTTATTAAAGGCATTTCATAAGGAATAGCAGTTTTACAATTAAATTTAAACAAGAGAGCAATGCTTACTATTGTAAAGATCTATCCTCAAATAGTATTAGTGAGGAAGAAGAAAAGATAAATTTTACAATTTACTAGAGGAAATAGTAGATAATATAATTATTATGAGAAATTTTAATGAAAAAATTGGACAAGGTGAATATAATGTAAGATAACCATACAGCTACGGGGTACGCAATCAAGAAGAAGGAAGACTAATAGAATTCGCAGCTGGATATAGCTTAATAATAACAAATAGTATGTTTAGAAGACAAACAAAGTGAAGGTAAACATGGCAAATACCAAATGGAGCAAAAAATGAAATTGATTTTATTTTGACAAATACCAAGTATATGGCACAAAATACAGAAGTTTTAAACTTTTATTCAGATCACTGGTTAGTAAGAACAGTCATAAAAATAAATAAAAGCGAAGGAAAAAAACTACTGTTTTGAAATAATGTTACGATTAATTTAAACAAAGAAGACCTTCGATACTTAGAATAATAAACCCTACTAATAAAAAAATTTCAGAAGCAGGATATTACATAATGTGTGTAAAATACTTCAGTAAAGAACTAGTAAAGGAAATATATCGGAAATATACCAAAAATAAAAAAATATCAAATACAAATGCAATAGCAGAACTTAAAAATTAAAAAACACCAGGGGTTGATAAAATAATGGAGGAAATGTTAAATAGGAGTGTGATGTTAGTCAACCATTATTCTTAGATATAACAAATGAAACGAATAATATTGCAAATTATTACACTGAAGCATTTGATTACATTGAATACCTAGTTATATGACAGGCGTTACAAGAACAAGCAGTCAAAAACAAATATATCAACTCTATAAGAAAAATATATGAAAACCTAGAAGCACACTTTAGAACCTTCAAAGTAAGTAAAAGGGTATGTCAGGGTAATCCACTCTCTCAGATGCTTTTTAATGCTAATCTAGAGAACTTTTTCAAAAACATGAAATGTTTGCTCATGACATTGTATTACTCATGGCTTCACTAAAACAAATGAAAAAATACTAAGAGAACTAAACAGCGAATGCAAGATAATTAGTTGAAATATCAATTTTGAAAAAAACATATATGCTTACAGATCAAGGAACAGCAGAGATACTAATGCAAGGAAAGAATGCTGAAGTAGTCTCAGAAGCTGTTTATGTAGGACAGCCACTATATTTTAAAAATAGACGAGAAAAAGAAAGAAAAAGTATTAATTAATTAAGAATGAAAGAAATTCTGAGCTTTTAAGTTTATATTCAAAAATTATCGCACTTAAGCCAAAAGTGGTGTTTAATAAATACGTACTATCAACATCAACATATGGTGTGCAAACGTAAACCTTAAACCGATAAAAAGTCTCGCGGTGATATAATAAAACGATGAGATTATTTTCGAATATCAAATTATAAAACTGAAGACCAACAAAGGTAATAAAAAAACGGATAAAAACTCGTAACACTATAGAGCGTGTTAAACTCTTAAAGTGAATGTAGGCAGGTCACTGAGCCAAATCAAAAAACCTAAGACCGGTCAACAACACCAGTTTGGCACTAATAAAAAGAAGAAGAATACAGTAAGAATGAATAGAAAGCTGCATGACAAGATAATTAGTTGAAATATCAATTTTAGAAAAAACATAAATATGTACAGATCAAGGAACAGTTCAGAGATATCTAATGCATAGGATAAGAATGCTGAAGTAGTCTCATAGAAAGCTGTTATATGTAGGCAACCATTTCTATATTTCTAAAAATAATTTACGAGAAAAGAAGAAAAGGCATTACAATTAATTAAGAATGAAAGAAATTCTGAAGCTTTTAAGTTTATAATTCTAAAAACTATTGCAGTTAAGCAAAAAGTGGTGTTTAATAAATACGTACTTATCAACATCAACATATGGTGTGCAAACTAAACCTTAAACCGATAAAAGTCTCGCGGTGATATAATACAAACGATTGGATTATTTTGAAATATCAAATTATAAAAACTGAAGACCAACAAAGGTAATAAATAACGGATAAAATCTAATCATTCTATAAGACGAATCTGTTAACTCTTGAAAGTGAATTAGGCCAATGGTCATCTGGAGCCAAATCAAAAAACCTAGGACCGGTCAACAACACCAATTCGTCACCTTTTGAGGTCAGCACATAAAGCTAGTCATGGCAGAGATAAATCTATCTATATATTTGACCATAAAGTAAACAAAGAAATGTGGCGTAGTCATCGGCTGTTGATTTACAGGAGGAGGTCCTTACGTAATAAACTGACAGCCTATACATTTTAACGGAAAGTAAACAAAAACGGCTAATATAAACAGGGACATAGCCGAGCTATGAATTTTTGATTTACACAAGGAGGTCCGTGCGTTCGTACATGCACTTTGGAGCTGTTCTCGCTCCTTGCCAAAAGGCCAGGTGGTCGCGGCTATCGGGCCGCTGCATTGCCGAACCCAAAAAGAGCGTCTGTCACAGCCAATGAATTTACTTTTGTCGAGTAGAGCTTTTACTGTAAAGCCGATCCAGTTAAAAATTTATACGTTCCAACTGTGCAAAAAACATCTTTTGATAGGCAACCCTTAGTATTACATATCTGAACATTATTTCATTAGGTACTAATTACTGTATATTATATTATTTTAAATATATTTACACAAGATGAGCACACTGTTATATTCATAGTGATAGTCTTGGTGAACCCCATTTAGCACTTGTTACTACTGAGGAGGTTTATCAACATTTTACGTTTAATTCTAATGTGAAGCAAGCGTTTACCAAGATTATAATACAATGCACCATCGCACTGATCAATATTAACATAGAACGATCTAGACACTGCTGTTATATACTGCTGAATATTAGAAATTTTCATTTCCCTGTGTAGCTGGCGTTTCTTACACACCATTTAAAGTTGATAATAATGAATGTTACTTTATTTTGTAATAATTGCAGTGCTATAAGTTGGTTTTGCAGGTTGTGCCCTAGACACTGCAACCATAATTGAAGATCTATAATTGATGTGTATATAAGAGTCCCGCATTCAATCTTGAGTGAAGTTCTTCAATTTATAACAGGATGTGGCTTACTTTATCTTGCGTATGGTTGGTAGCTTTATATTTATGTATAACCGCCAAGTTAATTTCCTGCCCAGTAAGAGTCTGAAATATTTCTTGGTATCGTCTTTTCGGTTCCACAATATCGAGCTACTATTTATAAATGTATGTATGACGAGGGTCCTCCTGGTGACGAAATTTCGCATTTGTCATCTTTAAGTCGTGATATTTTCTTGCTGTTGTATTAATATCATCTATTTGCGTAAGGATCGCCGTATTGCCAATATATGTTGTGAAATCTGGTCCGGGTGTTGAAGGAACGTCGTGCATAAATATATTAAACAAGAACGGTGTAATACCGTAAAGGAAACTTTCTACAGCGGTGCGAAATCGTAACGGTCACTCCCGGTTGCAGTTAACCGATTTGACTGAAAATCAATTCCATGAAAGATACTGAACTAAGATGTGTGTATAGCAAGTTTGAAGTGAGTCCGTTGGATGAAACGGAAGTTATCTTGTAACGGTCACTTCCGGTTGTCGTTAACTGATTTGACTGAAAATCAATTCCATAAAAGGTACTCACCTGAGATGTGTGTATGCCAAGTTTGAAGTGAATCCGTTGAATAGAACGGAACTTATAGTGTCTCCAGACACACAGACAGACAGACAGTATGATAATCTCATCACTTTCTACTATAAGCTCCGCTGTGGAAAGTTAATAAAGTAGATTCTAATATAACACTTTCTGCTACATCTGCTTGTACTTCGCAAGTTGAAGAGGTATGGGAGTTTGTTCGTATCTGAAAGGTCCCGTTGTGTAAAAATAATTTAATTTGAAGTTAGTAGGTTACAAGAATATTTTAATTTATCGTTTATTATGGTTATAAAAAATTTCCTAATTGACTAGATCATTAATTAATCGTAGGTTACGGAGATAATAGTAAAGAGAGCAGTTGAGCTTAAATATAACAGATGAGAGGTCTAAATCAAATTCGTAAGCAATGTCTGATTGATTGGCATGGATATATTTTTGTGCAGGGTAATATCAAGAATGTCGGATAACTGATAGTGTCTATAGGAAAGGTGTGTGTCTCCAAATGGTGCTCTTATTTGTTTCTCTAATTGAGAAGTTACGTTTTAAAGTTTTACTCTGTTAGGCTTGGTTTGCCTACAACCCCAATTCTTATGTTCACAGTTTAATTCGTCTACCATCAGCGTGGGATGTTGATTAACAAAAATTTTAAATTTGTTCTGGAGTTTGTTCGTTAGTGGTTTATAAGCAGACACAACTTTAAGAGTAGTATTGTTTTCTGTAATAAGACTGATTTCTAATAGGTCAATGTTTATGAGGTCTACTGCAGTTGCAATAAGACTGTTTTTTATTATTATTGTAGATTCATATTCTATTTTGTTTTCTCGGGATTTTCTGAAAATGCAGTAACCGAGTATTGTGAATTTTTCATTTTGTATTAGATGCGTTTCTATAACGCATGCTAAATCTATTGAACATTTGTCTATCAATCATATAAAAGTTGCTCTTTGTTGTTTGGATACGTTGGCATTCCAATTGAAAAAGATCAATTTGTTTATAAAATGCTGGTTATTTTGGGCCTTTTTAAAGTGACGTGGGTAGTAAAAATATTATGAAATTTTTAATTTAACCAATATAAGGTGTAAATATTTCTAAGGTAGATTGGAGGATATTAGAAGTGATACTATGGGCAGAAGTGGTAAAAATGCTAGTGTTAGGAGAAAAAGCATTGGGGGTGAAAGCAGAGAGCTTTTTGATGCGCATGTTGGGTTGGATATAATTTTATCAGTGATTGGGGCATTAAGATTAGAAGATCGTATATGGTATGTAAAACTGTTTTATATAAAGGCGATCTCTGTAGTTTTCAGTATGTTCCTCCATAGTTAACACAGGCAGGTTTATTAATGTTTATTGTACTCTACAAATAGTGATGATGTTTTGTTTGTGAGGCACATCATGGAGTTGGATGAAAATATTTTTTTTTTCTATAAATTGACAGTTAGTGCACTGTTATTATGTCGCATAGTACTCAAGGCCGGTTAAAAATATTCTTCGCTTTATCATATTTGCAAGAACTGACATCGAACTTTTGTTACGATTTAATAATTGAATTGTTTTAACAATATACTTGAAAGCAGTTAATTCGGATATATCTTATTCCGTTATGAAGATAGGAACATTGCGTATAATTATTGTAAGTTGCTATTTTCGGGGTTCTGATGTATGTAATAATTTGTTTTGTGGTCACCATAAACTTTTGTTGCTTTTCGATAATCTTCCCTGCTCTTTAAAATGATTATAAACTCTTTGCCTTTATAAGTAGCAGTAAAATCATCTGTAGTTGTATATTTTATGTCTTGAATAATATTTTGTTAATTCGTTCCATTCGGGAGAAGTATTGGGGATTTTTGGGTTTAATGATCATTTCGTCTCTATTTTACAACAATGAAGAATTTTAGTTTTGGATTGCAGACGTAAAATAAATTTTGTGTAATTAAAGAGTCATGATTAAATGGTAACTCTTGTTAAACTCATCGTGGTCTGGCAAAGGCAGAGGCCGTTTTTTTATTTATTTCATTCAGATGCTTAATAATTAAGTATAATCCGCGGTATTTGGCTGGGATAACATTTCCGACCTTATTTTCATGCAGGATAGTGCACCACCCCATTTTCCTTTTACTATGTGCGCCTGGTTAGACCAAAATTTTCCAGGACGACGCGTATCTTATTATTAGCTTCTAAAAAGTCTATATCTTATTTTGCGTAAATTTTATCTATTGGGGTATACAAAGCATCGCACATTGGAGAACTGGGAAACCAAGAATTAGGAGGTTTTCAGCAACATCTAAACGATTTTGTTCAGAGTAGTGTATATTTCATTCCCGACCGTTTGACCTAACTGGCCGTTTGAAGATTTTCTTTTATTTTCCTGTGTAATGAAGTACATGTATAATTTTCCTCAGTTATTTTACCAGTCTTATGTATATATATATATATATAATGTATATATATATATATATATATATATATGTATGTATGTGTATTATATATATATATATATATATATATATATATATATATATATATATATATATATATATATATATATATGTAGGATAGGTTTCCGCAGTTAACTATGTTTAAACAACTTAGTTCACGGGATGAACCGCGTCTATTTTGGGTAAATTCTCAACGTTTCGGCATCGACTTTGATGCCATTTTCAAGAGGTTAGCTCTTCACTCGGGGTCTCAATCTGCCTACTCCCCAAGGAGAGCTATGAGTCTTTGAATAAGATTGATCTTTCGTGTGACCTGCTTGATCTTTTATAGGGCTGGAAGTAAAAGTTTGTTTGGCGAGAGATGCGTTGGGTTGGGAAAAGTTTGTAGGATTAAGGGTGTTGCGTAATTGGCGGTGCGGAGCAATAAGGGACTGCCACATGACAGGAAAACGCTGGCTGTCATCTCTTGTGTTGAGGCGCCGTGGGCGTTTTTCTATTTCAATTGCCTCATGTACTATTCTGCTGGTAAAATGGGAAATGGGGGCAATGTTTTTAGCCCCAGAGAAATTAATTTTGTGGCGT
This sequence comes from Sinelater perroti, assembly GCA_036346155.1. NCBI lineage: Eukaryota > Metazoa > Arthropoda > Insecta > Coleoptera > Elateridae > Sinelater > Sinelater perroti. The sequence continues at coordinate 418,731 of JARFIY010000278.1, forward strand.
GTTTCTTTGCTGTGTTTGGCAAGTGCTGAACCATTATCGCCTTTCCGTACGGCCAGAAAATGCTCGTATATTCGGCTAGATATTTGCCGATTTGTTTGACCTATGTAAGTCCTTTGGCAGTCTCCACAAGGTATTTCATACACTCCTTGTAATTCATTGGGGCAGTGAACCTTTGCTGAGCGAATAAGCCCAGATATTTGATTATTGGTCATAAAGACCGTGCGGATATTTTGCCGCATTAGCATGCGGCTTATTCTATCGCTGATGCCTCTGATGTAAGGTAAGAATGCTTTTTGTTGGTCAGGAGGGTTTTGGGATTGAGAGTTAGTGTTTTTATTTATATTTTTGATTATATTGGTTAAGGATTTGTTGGAATATCCATTTTGCAGTAGGGTGGTGGTAATAGATTTGATTTTTGTTTGGCGATTTTTTGTGAGGGAAAGTCTGATGGATCTAGTTATGAGGGATTTTGCAACCGAATGGATTTAGGCAGGGTGGTGGTGGGATTTGGCATTTAGGTAGCGGTTAGTGTGAGTGGGTTTTCTGTAGACAGTGTAATAAAAGCTGTCATTAGAAGGATTTCTTGTTATGAGAGTATCTAATAAGGGAAGGAAATTGTTATGTTCAGTTTCCATGGTAAATTTGATATTGGTGTAGATTTGGTTGAAGTGGGAAAGGAATTCTAGAAGGGTATCATGTCCATGAGGCCAGATAACAAAAGTGTCATCGACATATCGTATCCAGCAGGTAGGTTTAAGGTGAACGTAGGCAAGGGCTTTTGTTTCAAAATCGGTCATAAAAAGATTAGTGATGATTGGTGAAAGTGGGGAACCCATGGGAGCACCATTAGTTTAGCGGTAAAATTTATTTTGGAAGGTAAAGTAAGTATTGGATAGGCAATGGTTTATTAGGGAGAGGATATTGTTATTTATATTATACGTTGACTTTAGTAACTGTAGGGTATCAGGAATTGTGATGTTTGTAAACAAAGAAACGAATCAAAGCTGACCATGGTGTCACCTTTGCGTATAGGGAAGGTTTTCAGTATTTCTAGGAAATGATAGGAGTTTCGGACGTAGGATGATGCCTGCTCTGTGCGAGGTTGGAGAGTCTTGGCAAGGTATTTGGCTAGGTTGTGGGTGGGAGAACCAAGCGCACTAACTATAGGGCGTAAAGGAATGTTCTCTTTGTCAATTTTTGGGAGACCATACAATTTGGGAATTCCTGACAATTTTTCTCGGGATATGAGGAGTTTCTTGGTATCGGATGATAGGTTGGAGTTAGTAATGAGGGTTTTGGTTTTCTTTTTGAGGTAGGTAGTGGTATTATTAGGTACATGGTGATAATCAGAGGATTTAAGTAAATTGTGCATCTTACCGATGTAGACCGCAGTATTTAGTATCACTGTAGCGCTGCCCTTATCTGCCTGTAAAATAGTAATATTATTATTTTCTTTTAGAACTTTTAAGGTGCGTAATTCGGAGGCTTTGATATTTGGTTTTGGTAATTCGGCTGTACATAACACTTTGGCAACATCTTGCCTGGTTTCATTTGCCACATTTTCGGGAAGGGTGGAAATGGAGGATTCTATTTGGGATATAATTTGTTCAGTGGGAATGCGGTTTGCTGTTACAGCAAAGTTAAAACATTTTTCCAGAGCCTGAATAGTTAGGTTGCTTACAGGGTAGTTAGAAAGGTTATGTACCGTCGTGTTGGTCAGGGATAGTTGGGTATTGGGAATTTTACTTTGGCACAACTTGGAAAGTTTATATTTCTGGGTGTCGGTTTTCTTTTCGGATATGCACGGCGCTTTGTCGTGTATAATCCTAGAGAAAGCATCCCAGATAATAGGATGAATTTTGGAGGAACTTAATTTATGGAAAAGGCCATAAAGTTCCAGATTGGTATTGGCGAGGTTTTTACGTGTAGCATGGATGTAGTTTCTAAGTAGAGATAGCTCTGCTTTTTTAAGGATACGGGAGATGGTGGATGATTTCTGGTGATTTTTTAATCGCAAACCAACGGGTATCACCTGTTGGTCTCTGCAGGATTTTAAGAATGCAAGGTCACACAAAAGTTTGGCCTTACGTAATGTAAGCTTTAAATATAGCTTAGTTAAGTTTAAAGTTTCAACACAAGAGATGACAGCCAGCGTTTGCCTGTCACGTGGAAGTCACACGAAAGCTCAGTCTTATTTACAGACTCATAGCTATCCTTGGGGAGATTTTGGAAATAGATTATACTAACTACTTATAAGACCAAGCGAATAAATCCAATTTAGATTTAATTTTCAAATTATCTTAATTATTATGTGCTCTTGTATAATTCTATTTTAGTAATTGTTATTTCTGGAAATTCAAGTTAGGGGATAGAGATTACAATAAAATTTTGCATTAATTATGGGTTAATGTTTAATGTACTTAGTTTTGCTTTAATTTCAACAGCCGGTATACAACCTTAGTGGTTTGTTTATTTTTAATAGACTTATTATGATAACAAAACCATTGTCATTTCCAATAGTCTCTGTTTGTTTATTACGTGAGAATCGTCTTCCACAGATCTATCAACTTTAATCGCATCGGCCCAATACTTCACATAGTTGTTGACTAATTTCAAATTATTTTGCACTCAATTCTATAAAAAGGGAATAATAATTCTTAAGAACGTAGAGCATTTTCAATAAATGTGCAATTAATATTTAGGTAACGAGTATTCGTAGAAAAAACAATTAGTTAGCTTTCAGTTATTTAATCGACTTAAGATTTTTAAAACGCCATATATATATTAACACTGACAAAAATGAATTTTCTGAAAACAAAATTAAAATTGATTTACATTGACAATAGTACGAGAATTTTTTATACAAATGTTTAATACAAATGTATTTTAATTATAATACGAATTGCGTTCAAGTTCTAAGGTTCAAAAAAAATTTTTTTATAATGGGAGAAAGCAGAAGGATGCGGCTATTTTTTACAAGACGTGAGATATATTTCTGAATTTTTAATATGGATGGCAGCACCACACTATAAACGTAGGTCGAATTACTGACATTGCCATGAGTGTTGCTCTCTATACTTTAAATGACGACGTTTAGTGTTCAAGAACAACGCGTAATCACTTTTTTTCTTTAGCCCATCGAAATTAATCGTCAATTAAAAGAGACATACGGTGAAGGCGTTATGAATGTTAAAAGTGTGCGTTCGTAGGTGCGAAAGTTTAAAGAAGTTCAAGAATTGTGTGACAACTAACCGAAACAACTTCGACCGCGAACCAGCCGGACCGAAACTATGATTGCGCGAGTGAAGCAGGTTGTTATGGAGGATTGTCGATTAGATGATATTGCCTCTAAACTTGGCATTTTCCGTAGAATCTGTAGAGTACGTTTTGCATGATAATCTGATAATCCGAAAAATTTCTTCAAGGTGATTTCCACGAATGCTGACCGACGAACACGAGGCTACGCGGGTGGTAATGTCTTAGGATATGAATTTCCGACCATGAAAGATTTTTCAGTGTGCAAAATACACTCCTAAAGAAGTGTTTGCTGCAGGTTTAAAATTATAGCGACGATGTTGTGAAAAATGCGTCATCTAGATTACGTTAAGAAGTAACATAAGATTCAACATTTTGAGTAAGCATTTTTTCAAAAAAAAAATAGACCTTAGAACTTAAACTCACCTTGTATTGTCATTTACAATTTGCAACTCTTATCATTAATTAGAACAATGTTATTGTTATCAATATAATTTTTTGTATTATATCTTCTAGTTTCAGTCCGCGTCAGCTCAATTTATGTGCGCCTGCTGCGTATTATTTTGCAATTTTTTGCAGGGTTAACATGTGTTGGAAGTTGCCAGTATCGGCTAGAAGGGTGCACAAATCATATTTTGTATTTGTCTAGAGAATAGCTGTGTTTGTTCAAAACAAATAGGTGAAGAAGGGATTGGCAAAAAGCCCCGAGCAATGGCCCCAATTGTATCCAGTACAATCTCCTTGAATGTCACTTTTGTGAGAAGTTACTCCTGCGAAACTTCTCGCCGTGACATTTACTTGAAAAATTATTTCATATTTCAAGAGATCGGGAAGCCAGCGGCGGGGATTTAAAGCCGGCGACGTGTGCTGCATCACCGCGTCCCGGATTAAATCGCGCGAAAATGTGATTGCAGCGTGCAGCACATAGTTCGGATTAAACTTCGAAACTGGAGCGCTGCGACTGCGAGACATGGCTGCGCTGCCAAGCTGCAAAAATGCGAGCTGCAGCTGCCGAGCGCCTGTCGAAAGCTCTGTTCGCCAGCAATTAGCTTATGCGAATGATGCATAAAAATTCGATGCGGCTGATAACGGCACCTCGAGGAGTATCGATTATGCGGTACTCGTTTTTGCGGGTGTTTGAAGAGGGTTTGCTAAAAAAGATGGGTTCGCTGTGCGGACAACTCAAAAAGGGATCGGGGGCTGTAATTAACTGCAGACTTAAAGCAAAATTGATTGTCACGGATCGACCCGCAGGGGAGAGGCTAGGAATATTAAGGCCGGAAATTCAGATAAAACGGCAAATTCCAGGGTTGTGATAAATAACTGCAGCAATGTTCGCTTTCTCTTATATTAATCACATTTACAACTCAATACAGTTATTATATCTCGCTTTCATATTCCCAATATATATAAAATAGTCTACGTAATAGCTTTTTGTTTTGTTTACATTACATACGAGCTTAAAGAACGTTACCAGGAAGACTTGCAGATATCAGTGTCACCTTTTCAAACACAAGATTACCTTTTATAGCTAGGGAGCACTATATTTGCATAATAATTCTGAGTAACATACCTTATGCTGCCTTGTTAATTAAATTATCTTTCTTATTATATTCTGTAAGTAAAGATCTTATAATTAATATGAAGATCTATCATGTTTTAATATCACTATTATCACAATATCAAACACTTGTTAGCTTTTATTGTAAACATTAAGTAACAGAGCTACGTTTTTAAAATGTGTTAGCATTTAAATTTTCATGATTGGTTATCTTGCAAAAAATCAAAGCAATCAACTACAAAGCGTGCTCTATGTGGTGGTGATCATTCCGCTAATTATAGAGTAAAATGAGATCAGGTATACAATCTGAAGGTTGGCAACAAGTTATAACAAAATTCAACAGAGAGTAAGTTATTACTATAGACATTAGATACCCCACCTACCTTTAGTCAAATAGCACATAGAGGGACAGACTAAAATCAAAATCAAAATCTAACATTGCATGAGTTCTTAGAAAAATTCAAAATTGTATACTCTCAACTAATGCAATAGAACAACACGGTAATATATAACGGTACGGCTCTAATGCCCCGCGTGGGAGCAGGGCCTGCAAACTGAGAGGCTAAGGCTCTCATATGTTCGCTCAATGTGCCCGGTTGTCGCGCACCATCTCTGGCGCGGGGCGATATGCAAGCACCGCGCCTTATATGACCCTTGTTCAAGTGAACGCAGATACTCAATTATTTTTAGTGACTGAGTAGGCCACCCGCCAAGCTTCAGAGAGCACCGGGAATTGAAACCGGGTCCGTCCGCATCGCAGTCCGCGCCTCAGCGACTGGTCCATGTTAATATATATGTTGGTTAATGTTATGAATTAAATCGATTAAATCGCTGTAATGGCTAAATTTTTACGTATAAGCTTATGAAATGCTTATGGTATCTTGTCAAAGATACATAAAATTGTATTGTTTCTAAAATTAAATAATATTAATATATTGCTTATATCAGAAACGCACTTTACAGCTAGTTTATACCTAAGAATACCGCACCATACGTGTGAGCATATAGAACACTCTGACGCAATAGCCCATGGAAGTAAGGCTGCATTAATTAGAAGCTCGTAATAAGGTCTTTTCTTACTAGCAACTCTAATTCAAGTATGTAAGCTACCAAACCCAATAGTAATATCTGTTGTTTATTGTCTATCTAAGCACAGACTTACCAAACATCCTTAAGTAATTCTTTAAATTGCTTGGCAATAACATTACATTCGCTCCAGATTTTAACTGTAAGCATAACCTACCCGGACTCTCGATTAACTACGATTATATAGATGCGAAGGCTAAAAATTTTTAGTAGATTTTCTTCTTAATATGTCCGCTGCAGTTGTGGGCGAAACACGATTAGTGGTAGAGAATTATACAATACTTTACCCAAAGTAAATTATGCTTATGTTTGCACCGGCAAGTACACGTTTTGTCCCTCAAACCCGGAAAAAATAATAGACTTATTAAACTTTTTATCGCAATGGCGTGTCTTCTAACTATATTAACAAAGTTGGCAACCATAATCCATCATCCGATCGCACAGTAATTAGTACAACAATAATCAAAAAATTACGTAAACTTTTATTAAAAACCATAATACAGTTCAGATACATTTAGAACAGCTGTTTATAAATATCTGCTAACTCGTATCAGCCTAAGTACTCTTTACACCGCTGACTTTATCAATACCGTTCAACATCCGGCATAGTACTCTACACCTGCGGCCACTAAAGAGATACGGTAATATATAAATGTTCCCAACGAAGAATACTATAAAAGCGAGGTGTAAGAGCAAGATTGCATAGAATGTGTTATTCATCCAAAAAACAGTATGTTATAGTTAATCAAATAGTATAAAAAATAAAATAAAAATGTTAAAGTAAGAAACCTTCAATCACTATTTAACCGCACTATCACAGACAATAATATCTAGAGAATTGATAAAGCAATTAAGAAATTTAAGGAGACAAGATACTGAGTGGGCCAGAGCGGATTAAGAAAAAGCCGAGTTGTTAGTTTAACTTTGCGAAAATATTTACCCTTACAACTATCACTTTCTATTAAAAACTTTAATATTATGGAGATAAGCCTGCTGGTTACCACTTAATAATAGAGAAGGCGCTCAAAGAAGTTCCAAGAAATGATATAATATTCTTAACAAATCTTTCCAACTCTATCAATAAAAATTTATTCAGAAAATACTAATATTAAAACTTGCTAAAGAAGTCGCATTCTGCCACCCAATAAGTTTATTATTTTGAAATCTCCGAACTACTAGAAAGGCTACTAGTTAAAATATTAACTGAAACTGATTTCCTGAAGAACTGCATCTCGAGCTGCCAATTCGGATTCTGAAAGTATTATTCCACCGTGTTGTAAATGTAATTTATACAACCACGGCTTTTGAGAACAAGTCTTACTGTCTAGTAGACCTCTTATGCAAGATCAAGTCATTTTTTTAAGAGAATTTTATCAACTTATTAAGTTTTATTTGTCTGATAGGTACTTCTAGATAAAACATAGTTAATATTATTCCGACATTTATCCAATTTGGAGTGTCCCAGGAATATGTTCTGGGACCCCTGCTCTTGCGAATTTAATGTTAACATAATACGTCTACAGTCAGAAACACTAATTGTAAGAATGCTCGCAAATGCCGCTTGGTATGTTAATTTGACTTTACGTACAAATTTCTAAAATCTAACGGTTCAAATACCAAAAGCAGTACCAATCACTTCCTACGTTCATAAGCTACTACTTTCACTAAAATATTAAAAATAGAAGAAATGGTCGACTGATCTAAAAGGAGGTTATCTCCAAGGAGTGGAGTAACATTGTTGGATGGATAATACTAATTTATAGAATATGCATTAGTTTTGAATGCTAATATCCTGATAAATTATTGGTTATCTCAAATAAATGGAATTATCGTATGAGGGACATTAGACTTTTGTGACAAATTCTATTTGTTGCTTCTTTGAGATGTTATAACAATCATTCCAAAAAAGTCACAACAATGATCCTCAAATTTAGTAGGCTTTTACTGAAGGTTATTTTTGTGCTGAATCGTCTACTGCTTTTTTTTTGGAGTGCACTTACTGGTACTCCAGCCACAAGGGCTTATTGTACCTACTAACATACACTTAATACCACGACATCACACACACCCATGGGTTGAGGGAGATTCAAAATCAACTGCACCGGCTCGAGGACAGAGGAACAATGATTTTGACCAGTGAGCTACAGCGGCAGCCCATAGTCTACTGCCACTAAACATCGTGATAAAGTAATAAAATTGAAAATACATTAGTCCCAATTACACTCTTCCCAACCATTAAATGCATTTTGTGTGGACACGTGTCCTGTGCAAGAATTGGTTTATGTAGCTACTCAAATTTGTATGTAAAGTGCATTAATTAAGAATTAAATTTTGGGGCGGTAATATCATCTATTTTATGGTAAAAATAATACTGGTTTTCCCAGATGGACAAATGCAAAAAACAATTGTGGCTTTTATGATAAAAAATGTAATGTCTAAGGACGGCTATTTTTATTCTTCCTTGTGATTTTAATTATAGTCAACTTATATTCATAAAGCAAAGTTTGCTCTAGTGGAATGAATATGAATCACTTATCCATCCTATTGTTTTTACATGTGTCACACATACGCTCATGTAATCTCATGGCAATATCGTTGGAACCTTTTCAAGGTTTACGTGGTTTATAAAGTTGTATTTCTACATACATTTTTAGTTTTAGTGTGCAGAAGGGTTTGGCATCACATAAAGTACAAATGTGTATGATACATTTGTTAAGGTTTAAAGGAATATGTTGTCGGCAACTACATCTTTTTTTTAAATTAACGTTTGTACTGTAACATAAGCTAACTAATAGTAGTATAGGTGATAATTTACTGAAGATTTTAAAAGACATGCAAATGAAACTCACAAATTAAATAAAAAACATTACAATAAAAATCTAAATCTTTGTAGGAACATATCTACTACAATCTGCACAATTCTTATCATTAGCATGTGCTACTCCATCTAAATATATTGGCCCTAATAACATCATTAAAATTATTATATTATCAAAGTAATTTTACTTTTACATTTTTACACTTTTTTGTGCTATTTGCAGGAGTTTTTTATAATTTTGCTACTGATATTGGACGCAATAAACGTACGTAATATTGTTGTTCTTGTTCTAATGGTCGTATGTTTGGGAAGCTGGTCTTCTATCAATTCTTTAAATCAATTATTGCGTCTAACTTTCTTATTTTTATACTATCGTACCTACTGAATGATAAAAAACTTTCAACAGATTTAGCTTCTCAAGAAATTTTGATTTCTGATTTTTCATAATATTTCTAGTTTTTCATTGTCAGTGTTTACCATAATTTCTTCTATAAGCTTTTATAAATGTTCGTACTTTTGCGTAATCACCAGACTCAAAAAATATTACTATAAAAATTAATTAACCAAATTATATATATAAAAAAAATTATGAGTGCTGCTGCTGCTGTCACACAGGTCAAAGTACGATTATTCCTTCGGTCAGTATTCGCGAGTTAATTTCGGCCTTCCTGCCAAAACCGCCGTCCTAGCAGACAGAAGAGAAATTTCGACGGTGCCCGCGGTAATTTTGTTTGCGCGTCACCTAATTCCGTCTCGCTCTGACACATTGATGAAATATGCGTTGTTATGTTGACATCACAAATATATAGCAAAAATCGTTCGTGCCTTTCCGTGCCGACCCGAGCGCCTCCGAAGGACAAATTCTGGCTTGGCGGCAGGCGCGGCCGAGGTATTATATTTCCGGAACCGCAAGCGATAGAAAATTTTCATTTGAGAGCGGGTAATAAAGCACTCGTAATTATTACAAAACATTTTTACAATAAAATCATGTATGTTTATATTGATACGGTTACTATAGTCTTTCACGTCAAAATATGTTCTTATTCCAAACACTATACAATTTCCAAATTATTCCCAGGTTAATATTAATGTTTTAAAGAAGTACTAGAAAAGTGAAACGCTACTAGTTATACCATTTGATTGATATCAGCCATTAAAGATTGGCTAGGTTTCAGCCAACATACATTACCCTTGAAGAGTTAAATAATTAACCGTTAAATGACAGATATAACGTTTTCTATTCATTTACATTACTCAAATAAAAACATTACGAAAAGAAAGATGCAGTAGAAAAATTAGAAGCAAAAGGTAAACAAAAATTTTATATATATATATATATATATATATATATATATATATATATCAAACAGAATAAATTATTTTTAATAAGAAAAAATTGTAGAAAACATTGACTATGTAAAAGAAAATGCAAATATATTACAGAAATGATATAGACATAAGAATTTAACTAATATTCAATTTCCATGCCGGGCAATAAAAATCGATATATAATATTTAACAAAAAATTATAGGCTGAAAAGTCGCCAAGTAAAGATTTAATTTATTATAATTTTCTCTCTTTATTTTCCAAACAACTTATTATATATATTTACAAAGTTAAATTCCTATTATCGGTGAAGGCAAGATGCATTTACAAAACGTTAATTGCTTCCCCGCGGACTTCGGCAGGCGGTCGCCGCGGCAGGGCCCGCAGCGCCCCGGGCCAGGCGGAATTTGACTCACTAATACTAACGAAACGAATAATCGTAGGAACGTGATATTTGGCACACGAGTGCTTTATTACCCGCTCTCAAGCGAAAATTTTCTATCGCTTGCGGTTCCGGAAATATAATACCTCGGCCGCGTCTGCCGTCGAGCCGGAATTTGTCCTTCGGAGGCGCTCGGGTCGGCACGGAAAGGCACGAACGATTTTTGCTATATATTTGTGATGTCAACATAACTTAACGCATATTTCATCAATGTGTCAGAGCGAGACGGAATTAGGTGACGCGCAAACAAAATTATCGCGGGCACCGTCGAAATTTCTCTTCTGTCTGCTAGGACGGCGGTTTTGGCAGGAAGGCCGAAATTAACTCTCGAATACTGACCGAAGGAATAATCGTAGAATTGTGATTTTCAATATACATATGCTTTAAGACCGGCTTTCAATTTTAGAGCAGGCAAAAAATTTGTATCGCTTCCGGTTCCGCAAATGCCAAATTTGGGCCCCCTCGTACATCCTACATGAAAAAGTCTTATACAGAAAAATGTCCCATTTTAAAATTGGCAAGGTTTCGTTGAGCTAATTTTGAATCGATTTTCTTCTTTCTCATTTCCCATTTATGCCTCACGGTGTTGGGCCCCTTATCCATTCCCTATAGGGCTTCCTCTCTCTTGCCATTCTTTTTACGTCCTCCATATTTTTTCCTCTTTTCCTAGCCGATAGCCTTACATTGTCTTCCCATTGTATTCAGGGTCTGCCTTTAGTTCTTCTTCCTTCCATTCTTGTCTCCATTATCAGTTTCGGGTATCTTTCGATGTCCATGCGGTGCACGTGTCCGTACTACTGTAATTGTTTGTTCTCAATTTCGTGGACAATTGGGTATTGGTTCAGTTCCTCCCTTATGCTGTTGTTTCTTATCCTGTCGCTTCTAGTCTTTCCCAGAACTCTTCTGAGGTATTTCATCTCTGATGCAGTTTTTTTTGACCTATGTTTATCGGTTATTGCCCATGTTTCTGCTCCGTATATCAGAGTCGGGGTGAATATTGTTTTAAATAGGTGCATTTTTGCCTTGGTGCTTATTTCTTCCTTTCTTATGGTGGTGTTGTTTATCTGACAATAAATGTTATTTGCTTTGCTTATTCTATTGTTTATTTCGTCATCTATTCTTCCATCATTTTTTATATATGCTCCTAAATATTCATATTTTGCAAAATATTGTAGCTGAGTTCCATCCAGGAAAATGGGTTCTTGTATTTCTTCTCTGTTGTTTTTCTTGATATGTAGTATTTTACTTTTTTGTGTGTTTATTTCCATTCCCTATTTCTCGAGGTTTCGTTCCCATATATTTATGTTGTGTTGTGGCTATCTTGTGTTTGTTGCCATTACCAGGATGTCGTCCGCATAAATTAGGTCTTGTAATCTTTAACAATTAACCTCAAAGCTTACAATTACAACTGCTAACACATAGCAGATTAGTAGGGCAATAATTACTAATGCTGATTAAATTTATAACTCTTACTTAACTAAAACATGCAAGTAGACAAATTTAATATATCGTAATACCAAGTTAAAAATCAGTTAGTTAAAAACATTACTGAATTTTAATAAAAAAATTATTTATAAAAAATCTATTAAATGGTCGCAACAGATTAGAATTATCAATTTGCAAACAAAAATTCAAAATTAGAGTAACATATTATATTCCTATTAGTCATCAACATATACTGTCAAAATTAAAAACATTAAGAGGGTAGCTAAGATATTGTTAGACAAAGCAAAACTGGATCGATTTAAAAGAAGATAAAATGTGATGTTTACAGTTACATAGAATTCTTAAAAAACAATGATCATAATTCAAATCTTAGATATTATATATATATAGGGATTAAATTATAGTTTTACACAAATTTAGATCGGCCTCGCAAACTGTATCTGTATTAAGAGAGTAGAAGAAGAGAGTAAAAAAGCCAACAAAATGTTAATTGTTGAGATTAAGACTAAAAAACTTTTCACCAAGAGTTAGTCTAAAAAGTAAAACACACTGAACTAATTACATACTTAACATACACATTGAGAATGTGCCCAGCACGTGCAGATACGGAAATAGTGTTTATCCCCAAAACAGATAAGACGAAGTGCAACACTTTTAATGTATATTTATTTTCTTGCGTCAGATAGTGCGACGTAAAGAAAAATGTATCATAAAAATTACAAAACTATAGAAAAAAAATAGGTCCAATTAATAATAGTAACACAAGTTTATCAATAAATTAAAAAAAAAATAAAAAAGGTAGTAGGGGTATTAGTTTCCGTATTTATACAACGGTACAGCGTACTATGTTTATAAATTAGCTATATCTATATCTTAAAGCAGAATTAACCTAACTACGCTTTAGTATTTTTTTCATCCTTCTGTATTTCTAATGCGTAAGTGTTGTTTGTTGATTATATGTATTTAAAATTAAATCTAAATTCATCAACAAAGAGAACTTTAAAACGACGTCTAATGAGAATTAAAAAAAAATAATATGGTAGTGTTTGTAAAACAATTACAGTAAATAAGAACAACATTATCAGTGGTAACTAACATGTAATTTTAATTAATAAAATGGTTTTGGGATGTTATGACTCCTTAAAATTGTAGAAAATAATTACCATATAATAATTTGTCCCATACTTTAAATGTGAATCATCTAAGGCACTTCTTTATAATATAACATGCTGAATAAGAAATCTGAAAATATTAACATTAGTGAAAAATGTTCAACCAATAACAAATTGTAACGAAAAGAAGTTAAGAAAATTTTCTCAAATTTGTAAAATTAATCATGGCAGAACTATTAAGGAAATGCCTGTAAAATGAAACAAGAAAACCCTAAATAACTTTTAATTTTATTTGTATTTATTATGTTGTGATTGTTTAAGCTAATAAAAAACCAATTTTAACATAACCGACTCACCGTCCAATAGAAGTAACTCGTTAATATAAGCTGTAGCGTATCTTTCTGCGGGTCTTCTTCATGTTCGCCGACATCCGTCTGATCCAGTGAGGAGAAAACGTGACGCATCTGAAAACAATACCCTGCTCCAGTCCTCATTATTCCATGCCAGGGCAAAAGCTGATTTTGCAATTCGATGCCAGACTTGATTTCACAATAAAAAAAGATCATCTCTTTGTGGTGACTTTTTCTCGACCGGATCTTAGTTTTCTAGTTATCAAGCCAGTCTCTGGTGTGCTTTTTGTACAGTACAAAGGCTCTTGTTAACAATTATTGCAGTTTCACGTTCTCGACCCTCATGTAACAATGCTATAATTCTTGATACAGCAATAACTAAAGGCATTATGACATATTAAATAAACGATACAAACACTTCATTATGCGACTAAAAGATTTGACACAAAAAAATCAACGTTAAACACCGAGACACAGAAGAAATGCACGCTATTTAATAAAACTCAATATGATACAACATATTTCTCAAAAAACCAATGATTAAGAATCTACACGTGCAAATATAAATGTTTAACTAAAAATTTTAAAAATATATCACTATTTCAACTATCGAAATGCAATTGGCTAACAAAACGACCCCCGGGAAGAGAAAAATTTGTTCAGAAAAATATTGAATTTTGCAACAAAATCAGCCTTAACAAACGGCTATGAGGAAATGAAAACTCCTGTCGCCAATCAAACACGCTGGGGAACTCTCGATCAAAACAGTCTCGGACACGGAAAATTTAAAGCCGGTCGCCCGCTTCCTAAACCAACACAACTAAAATTTAAAAGAAAGCGAGCGAAAGAATCAAGAGCCAGGCCGAAGGTCGCTGCTCTATATCGGCACACCGCGCAAGCGAGCAAGTTGACCACTGTTATCTCAAATCAAAACTAAAGCCAAATAAAAGTAACTGGAGATTGGTGCGAACATTAATTTAACTGCACACCTCCTACACAATAGTAATCAAAGAAAAGCGCGCCGTTCAAACGGTACTTCATTTCGGGCGTTTGAACGACACGCACATTACTGTTCCAATGAGCGCTTTGACACCGCCCCCCGGCACTGTGCATACGTCAATTCCCTGCACCGTATCGGAACACTGAGCCGGTCTTCTGTTGGTTGGTTCTTATATTTCTATCTATCTTTAGTTAACTCTATATTTGTTTTGCAATCCAAGGTTTTTGAATTTCTTTCCCCTGTTTTAGCATCACTTTTTTGTAGATGAGATCACATTTATTTTAATATTATTTTACGATTGATTGTTTGTTATATTATTCCCTCTTGTTTTTCATTAAGTTTGTTTCTGGTATTTTCTCTCTGTAACATACTCATCTGCCAAATTTGTTTTTTCTCTTTTAGCTTTTTAATTTTTTAGATCTCATGTCATTATAACCATGTGGTCGCTGCCACAATCGGTACCTAAGTAACTTGTACTATTTTTAATTTGGTTTCTGAAACCCTATTTCACCAATATGAAATCTATTTGGCGTTGTCTTATGTTACTTGGTATCGTCCAGGTGTATCTTCTGTGTACGTTATATTGAAATAATGTATTTGCAATGACAACTTAATGTTGTGCGTAAAACACGGTCTTGCCAGGTATTTTTTTTAAACCGTATCTACCGGCATTTTGTTTCTTTGTCTTTCTCTACAGTTGCGTTTTAGTCATCTAGAACAATAAAATATTCTTCTATTCTTTTATATTTTATTACCGCTTCCAAATCTTCATAGAATTGTTCTGCATTTTCTGCTATGGGCATGTACACCTGCACTATAATTTTGGAAATATAGCTACATTTAAGGATATTACATTAAGAATATAACATACCTCTTTACCTGGCTTTCATAGACTTTGAAAAGGCCTTCGACTCGGTAGAAACATGGGCAATTACAGAAGCACTTAAAAACGGTAGAATTGACCAAAGATACATAAATGTTTTGAACAACATCAGCAATAAAACTACTGCTACCTACAAATTACACGATGAAACAAAACCGGTTGAGTTAAAACGCGGGGTTCGGCAAGGCGATTGTCTGTCTCCTAAACTGTTCACGCTAGTGTTAGAAGATATGTTTCGAAAAATTAAATGAGAAAACTATGGGGTAAACATAAATGGCAGAAAAATAAACCATCTACTGTATGCAGATGATATCGTTATCATTGCTACGAACCAAAACGACCTACAGTATATGGTACAAGGCTTAAAACAACAAGCAGAAAAGGTCGGTCTGAAAATGAATTTAAATAAAACAAAAACAATGATGCCAGAACATCAGGACATAGACGAAACATTAAAAGTTGGAAATGTAACGATTGAAAATGTCAGTGAATACATATACTTAGGACAAACACTCAGGATTGACCGTGACAGCCAAATAATAGAAATCAAAAGAAGATCTCGATTAGCATGGATAGCCTATGGTAAACTTAGTTTTATTTTGAACTCCAAAAATATTGCCCAACATCTTAAGACGAAAGTTTTTGATAAATGCATCTTACCTGTAATGACCTACGGAAGCGAAAACTGGACCCTAACGAAAACCCACTTGCACAAATTAACAACCACTCAAAGAGCAATGGGACGAAAAATGCTAGGTATATCACTACGTGACAGAAAAACTAATGTATGGATTAGGGAGAAAACAAAAGTGACAAATGTTATTGAAGCAATAGCAAATCTGAAATGGAGTTGGGCCGGACACCTTGCCAGAACACAAGAAACCAGATGGACAAAAACAATGCTTCAGTGGCGGCCGTGGGAATATAGAAGAAACAGAGGAAGACCACCCAATAGATGGTACAACGATATAAAAAAAAGTGGCCGGATTGAAATGGATACAGGAAGCTCAAAATAGGACCAAGTGGAAGTCAATGAAGGAGGCCTTCGTCCAGTTATGGACCGAAACGGGCTAAGAAGAAGAAGAAGAAGAAGGATATTATTCTCTTATTGTATAATATTTATCCCTTTACTTTCTGGCTCCCTCTCACCATTACTTCTTTAGCTGTTGTGTTAATTATTCGAAAGTTTGCACTCCGTGTATTATCTATATTTGGCTGATTTCGTTTAATACCATTACATCTAGTTATCTTCCAATTTTAGTTTCATGTTTTCTAATTATCTGAATTTTAATAGTTTTTACGTCTTATATTCCTAATCTTTATAGTTTGGTCCTTGCCCGAAGCTGCGAATAGGAAACTGATTTAACTGCGAAAAAATAAATTTTGAAGTTGCCATAGTGCTGATTTCTTGAGAATTTCTTTTCTTCCCAGTAATGCTTGATTTATTTTGTATATGCCCTACTAATAAAGTGCATGCCTTCAAAATGGAACTTTGTATGTTACGGTTATATCACCAATATTAAGTCATTTGAACTTCGTGTTTGAAAATAGGGAACATTGCGAAAAGGTGAGCTTGACATTAGAGTGATCAAGGCTATATGTAAGCATTCTTACTCTTTATCCTCCGCGATTAAAAGATATCAATTAAAAGTGTCTACACACAATAAAATTAAAGAATGAAAGAAAAAACAGAATTATCATTTTTGATATTGGACAGGAATTTAAAGCAATTGAACAGTCATTTTTTTAATCATAAAAATCTGAGTAATTATATTTACTCTACTTATTCTCTGTATTATTTAGGTTTTATTTACTTTCTTTGCTACTTAATGATTCTGACAAATAAAGTATTATAAAGACTTTTTGTATAAGCAATAGTAATATATTATTTTTGCTTTTGTAATGGAGTAGCAGTTTTTATAAAAAATATTTTACGAAACTTTTATGCGAGTAGTTGAGACCAAAAACAAATCACTGTTTTACGAGCTATTATTTGTGATTCTCACAAACAGACATGCTTCAAGGCATAAACTTTTAGTAGTCGAGGTCACTTTAATTGAAAACCAATAACAAGAAAATAAAATTTGTTTTTGCAACTTTCATGTGCATACTAAAAATAATCAAAACTTAGACGATTCGAAATGCAGAATTAGTTAGTTTGACATTTGGAAAGGTAAAAAATGTTTTACTGTAAACTATTAAATATTTATTTAGTTTTTTGTTTTGTTTAAATGCTTATTTCTTTAAAGAGGCTAATTTTAATTTTTTAACATTGTTCTGTGCAATATCTGCTTCCTAAGATATATATTATAATACAGTTTATAATTAGGCAACACACAATCTCAAAATCATACAAAATAATCAATAACAACTTATCATCTTTTTGCATTTTGACTAGCTTAAATCATTTAACATGTTTTTAACTTTATGTGTATTTAAAACGCTAGCAACACTTTTATGCAACTAAGATAAACATAAAATACATTCAGATGTTTCTTTATAAACCTTGACTTATGAAGGAATGACAATGAAATAATCAAAAATTACTATTTTTTAATATAAACTTAATATTAATTTTATTTCTCTTTCTAGTAAACGACCAAGTACCATAACACTATTTTAAATTTCCACAATTGTAATAACATTCTTTTTTATAATGACCAAAGCTTGAATGACTATTTTAATTAAAATAAAAAAGGACGATATGACGATATTTGCAGTAGTTAAATTGTTTTCTATTCTTATGTAAGGATTATGGGAAACGATAAAAGGTGAAAAACTTTAAAAACACTTTCTCCTATTTACCACAGTTTATTAGAGAACAGCAAAAAAGAAAATAAAACAGAGCTTTTTATGTTGTTTGCTGAGTGAACTGCAATCATAAAACTATGAGGGCAAGGCGAAAAGTTCTCGGCCTGACAATGAAAGACTGCGACTTTCAGTTAAAAAATGATTTTATTTTTCTACATAATCTCCCTTGACTTCAACACGCTTGATCCAGCACCTCTCCAACACCAGTATTCCTTCGCGGAAGTGAGAAACTGGAAGATTGTGAAAATATTCATCAACTTTTTCATTGGATGCGAAGCGCTTCCAGAAACAATTTTTTTTAAGTTTGGGAATAGACGGAAGTTTTAGGGTGTCAAATCAGGAGAATAGAGGGGATGGCGGAGCGAAACATACCCCAAATCCCACAGTTTTCCCATCGCCAACGCACCTTTGTGTTGTCCTGGTGAAAGATGATTTTTTTCTTCTTCAACCCAGGGCTCTTCTCGCGAATTTTGGCATCCAGCTGGTCAAGAAGGTTAAAGTAATATTCGCCTGTAATTATTCTGCCTTTTGAAAGATAATCAATTAACAGGATCCCTTTCACATCCCAAAACACGCTGGCCACCTTTCCGGCAGATGTGATCGACTTCACTTTCTTTGACACTGAACCACCGGCTTCCACCCACTGCCTGGACTGCTGTTTCGTTTCTGGCGTGTAGTGGTGGACCCATGACTCATCCATGGTGACAAATCGCCGCACAAAATCGGTCGGATCCCTGTTGAATCGGTCCAAAGATTGCTGCGGAAATCGTTTGCGCATTTGCTTTTGATCGGCATTCAGCAAATGCGGCACCCATCTTGCGCAGTACTTTCGCATCCCTAATTCTTCGTGCAAGATGTTTCGCACCCTTTCTTCCGATATCCCCACAGCCTCAGCTATCTCACTCACCTTCATTCGCCTATCGTCCAACACGATATCATGCACTTTTTCGATAGTTTCCGGTGTGGTTGCGGTTTTTGGCCGTCCTTCACGCGTGTCATCATAGAGGGATGTGCGACAACGTTTAAATTCAGCTGCCCACTTTTTAACAGTTGACATGGAAGGAGCAAAGTCCCCGTAAACTTTTGTCAACTTCGGATGAATTTCCTTAGTGGTTAATCCATCCAAAACGAAGAATTTTATAACCGCACTATATTGAAGTTTATCCATTTTAACAAAAAAACATGCAACATGTCTACTGAAACAAATTCGTGTAAACAAACTACTTGAGCGAACAAGTTGAAACTAGTAATACGAACTAATGACACATGCACCCAAGCAGGAAGCATAATTGTTTGCCGATTGCAGGACCATCTCTGTGTCAGGTCGAGAACTTTTCACCTTACCCTCGTAAGTATTGAATCAATATAGTTTTTACGCAACTAGTAAGAGTTTAACTATCGTAACATTTAAGAATATTTTAAGTACGTATCTTACATTTTTACAGTTGATTCTTGCGCCATTTTCTGAAAAATTTATTTTTTATAAGTAGAAGGCACGTTTTGTGCAATTTATTAACTGAATAAATAAAGGCTGTTGCTACTTTTTGTGTGCCTTCAGATATTTCTGTTAGAACACATTTAGAATCAAGTAGTACCATAAATTAAAGCAGAGTAAGTACGTCTATTTGTTCATGTAACTAAAAAATGTAATGACAATATTTTTTAGTGTCCATTTTCTTTCAAGAATTTAATAATCCAAACCGAATATATCAAGGTATATTAAATTCCACAGAAACATCTGTATTTTTATACACGTTTTTTTATGTACACGTATGTTAAATTATAAGCATTTTTTAGGATACAATGCTATTTCTGTATTTATGAATAGTTTTATGCATATAGCATGATCTAAAGGGAGAAGAGTTGTCGATTTTAGATGCAATGGAAAGGGTAAGTAACGATCCATTTGAAAAATTTATTTATCTGGAGTTAAACTAAAAAGTTCCACAGAGGGAGATAAATTTTAAAAATGTTGAGTAAGTAACAAGGGAAGTACAAAACTCTAAAATTTCTATTGAAACCAAACCAAACTAATCTGAAAGAGCATCCTTGAAAAGGAGGGATAGGCTACAAAATAGCCGCCAACGCGGCCTCGAAGTCAAAATATGACCCTTTAAAGTTTTATATATTTTCTTTACTTAAAAATAAAAACGGCTTTCTTATTGGAGGAGCAATGATCCAGTGGTTAGGAGATCGAGCTTCGGACCGGTGGTAGGTCTAGAGTTCGAATCCCAACTGTGGCAAGTTTTTTTAAGTTTTTTAATATATTTGTTTAATTATTTTTACTACAAATTAATTTATTAATAGAAAATTATTATAACCTTAAAAATTATTTGAATTTTCAAATAAATAATAAAAATACACAAGATAATTATTCAATTAAAGTTTTTTATTTATATCTTATTCAAAGTAGCACAATTACAATTAAAAATGAGTATGTGGAAATACAAAGAAATGAATAAAACATAAATATTTATCACAATGAGAGCATCTAATAAATGACAAGATATCACAATCATTTTTACTACAATCACTTTCAAATTTAAAGCACGCATCTCTTACATTATCAAATATTTCTGGCCTTTCACCAAGATATCGCGCTTTAAAAAATGCATAAGAAACAAGGTTTTTGAATTTAGAAGAAGCAAGTTGATTATAAATAAGGGAAATCATTTTACAAAAGTTAGCACGAGAACTTAATTTTAAAGAAAGCTCATTGATGTTAACATATTGAGAGATTTGTTTAATAAAACACTTGAAATACTGATTGAATGCGACATCCAAAGGTTGTGCCATTGCTGTTGTTCTCTTTAGTATCTTCATACGATTAATTTTGATTGATTGATCCACATTTTCCCATACTTCTTCATGCCAATGTACTTCCCAAGCATCCAAAAGCAGCAATATTTTCTGCCCATATTTCTTAACTTCAGGTAGAAAACATTGTTCATACCTTTTGTTTTTCGAGTCATTTTTCCAGATTTGCTGCAGACAATAAATAAATTTGGAAAGCTATCAAGTATGTTTTCAACTTCTTTCTTTACATGAGGACCAAAATCATTTCCAGTTGATTCTTGCAAGCAAATAAGTATTTTTGGAAACAGTGTTTCATCGGCAAATATGCCCGGATAAATGGTGTGTGAATGCGAAGCATGACTTTCAGAATTCACTTTCACCAAAGTTTTTTTTTCGCCAATGTAGGAAAGTGTACGATTGCTAAAAATCTCTTGAGAAACTCCAACATGATCGAAGTTAAATAGTTGTGATGGTCTAAAATTATGAATAGCCATCAATTCTTTTACTTTTTTTCTAAACTCTTCAATTATCTTTGCATCTTATTTCTCTTTTACCAATTTTCTTACAGAAATAATTTTAGTTCCTTTGCGCGAACTAATGCGTGCTTGCTTTTTGAAGTCTGATATCCAACCATGTGAAGCTTTGAATTTGGTCAATCCTACTTGCTTTGCTTCTTTTCTTGCCCATCTACGTAAGTCAATGTCGTGAACAGTTAATGATTTTGATCTAGCTGCATCAAAGCTTATGCGTAAGTGTTCTTTAATTAGATTCATCTTCCTGTCACGATTTCCTTTCTCTTCCAAATAGCTTTCCCACCGAGGTAAGTCGTAAAGATTCTCCAAGTATCAACTTCCAAGCTTTTTGTAGCTAGCCAATTTCCATTGATATCTGTGCTGCTTAAATAGACTAACTGTCTTTTTCATAGCTTCTTCAGGTATAAGACTTAATTGCATTCTTTCTTTTGACTCTTTTTTCCAATCATTTTCTTTATCTTCTTTGACTTTCTTGCACTCTACTTCTTCTTTATCTAACTCGTCAATGTATTCCAATTCGTTCGTATCGTAGATGTTATCTTCATTTAAATAATCGGCGAAATGCTTAAATAGTTCGCTTGCAATTATTTTTTCATCATCGGACTGAATTTGACTAGCCAGCATCCCATCTCTACCATATTTTTCTGACAAAAGGTTTGTCAAATGCAAAAGCACGTTGCCTGGATGAACCATGATCTAAACATTTTTTTGGCAGAGTCAGTTTCTATTTTTGTTATTTTAAAGCTTACCTAACCTAAATTTTCCAATAACCTAGCTGCCAGAGACATCTATTGAAATCGCCCGACTAACATTTATTGCCTAGCTCCGCTTGACGCCGCAATAACCGCACCAACTCGCCGCCACCTAGAGGCGGGTCAAGAGTACAGGCCCATCACATTAGGACTGCCGCCAGCGATTGTCTCTCGCCCCACCAACCCGTAGACGCAAGCACACACCCAAAACACCCACTTGTTTTTCTTGGGCGACACACCAAATCAAAACATAACACCTGTCCCGGGGTTAGTCTATTGATATCGGCAAAAAACAAATTAAAAAACTTAAAAACGATTTGTTTTATTCATTTCTTGTATTTCCACATATTCATTTTTAATTGTAATTGTGCTAATTTGAATAAGACATTAAATAAAAAACTTTAATTGAACAATTATCTTGTGTATTTTTATTATTTATTTGAAAATTCAAATAATTTTAAGGTTATAATAATTTTCTATTAATAAACTAATTTGTAGTAAAAACAATTAAACAAATATATTAAAAAACTTAAAAGATTTTTCCACAGCTTGGATTCGAACTCTAGATCTACCAATCGAAGCTCGATCTTCTAACCACTGGATCATTGCTCTTCCATTAAGAAACCGTTTTTATCTTTAAGTAAAGAAAAATATAAAACTTTAAAGAGTCATATTTTGACCTCAAGGCCGCGTTGGCGGCTATTTTGTACTATCCCTCCTTTTCAAGGATGCTCTTTCAGATTAGCTTGGTTTGGTTTCAATAGAAATTTTAGAGTTTTGTACTTTCCTTGTAAGTAATATAACTTGAAAAATCGGCAATATGATAATTATTTCCGTTAATAATGATGCATGTTCGCTTTATTTTGGTCGCTCACTGTCTCTGATGCGGGACGATGGGGCAAGTACCGCACCTCAGAGGACCGCCATTATTACTCCTTGTTTGAGTGAACGCAGGTACTCAATTATTTATAGTGACTGAGTAGGCCACTCGCTAGTCATCAGAGAGCTCCGGGAATGGAACCCGAGTCCATCCGCATCGCAGTCTGCGCCTCAACAATTTAAGTTTGAGTAAGACGAATAAGTTTTGTCAGTTAAATGTGTTTGATAAAAATAACTTTATTTTTTATACAACCTTAACGATTTTTAATTTTTTACAAAAATGGGTTTCTTCGAGAATCTTAAGAGTACTTGTTTGCATTTTGGATAACCTTTTCACACGACTAAATTTTTTTTATATAGTCAAGCAAATTTTGAGTTTCTGCTACTAGTATAGAAGAATTTTGACTATAATTTAGCTAATATTTCTTTAAAAATTTGGTTTGCATGCTCCACACTTTAATTTTTTGAATGATGCTGCATACTGGTTGCTAGTAATAGACCTCTTCTTCTCAGGGTAGTAAAGCAGGTGTATTTGTTTTGTATCACAAAAAAAGTCTTTCTAGATAATTGTATAACTGTTGATTTTTTGAAGCCGATTCATATTGAATAGTTCAGTGGTTAAAATCTTGTTTTGTTCCAGTCTTATAATGACGAATTTAACTTTTGTTTATGGTCACAAAATGCTACAGTTATATTGGCGTATAACTGCTTTTACTCTTTTATTATTCAAAATAAAGTGCACTCGCTTGAGATGCGTGTGACCTCTGCTAACTTGTCCCCTGTAGTCCTATGTCAGCTGCAAGCTTAATAAATTTTGTCCATAATATTTGACAGTTTTTTTATTACCATCACGTGTCGCGTTTTCGTTCCTTGCTCTGTTGCTCTTGGATTTACTTTTAAAGTTAAACCATTTTATATATGTAGAAAGAATATGAACCACCTAAAGTAGGTAATATTGTTTTATACATTCCTTTGCTGTTTCCTTTTCTTATTAAAGAGTTTGATCACCTCACAAATCGTACTAAAAACGCTTATGTTTGATCAATTGTCGAACAACAAATTAGTGTCAAAGTGATATATTATTTATTTATAACTTTGTGACCAAGTACATATGCTGTTCAGATTTAGGCGGACTGTATCGTATTTTTAATTCCAAACAAAGGAATTTCAATCAAAAGGCCAAAAAGCTGGAAGACACTTACCGTGGATGCGGATGCTATGATGCAGAAATCGGATCCCCAAGGCTGTAGTTAGGGGGAATCGAGGAACAGGAAAGAAGAGTGTGGGCGTAAAAAAGGACAAGTTACCCCATGTTGCCTGATGTGGGTACTTCAGCTGGTCGTGTCCGAGGTTTACAAAAATTCTTTAATTTTTTCTTGCCGGGTCAAATACAATACATCGAAAAATATCGACTCCCGTACATGCAATCGGCCAACAACAAACCACTCTTGCCACCAATAGAATTCTAGGTCAAAACGGTTTCGTACACACAGACAAATTAAAGCCGGTGGAACGTTTCCAAAACCATCATTGCTAAACCGAAAGGGCCGCAGCAGCTCCGCTTTCATAGCGACGTCGCTGCGCAGGCGAATCATATGCAACATATGCAAACCAAGTTGCTCATCACACCACCTATATATATGTATATTCTTGTTAAATTAAAGGGAAAGGATATAAAATCTTTAGCAACAAAATGAAATAAATTCTAATACAACAGATAACAAAGGGTTATATGCGTTCTGTGAACGTTGGAAATTTACATTTGGACAACATCTAAATAGATAACAAAGTTGTTATGTCACTGTATACTGTACAGCAACGCATCAATATAATTTAAGTTTATTGTGAAAATAGGCTACTGAACGATGTCAGTTTTGCGAATCTTTAAAATTGCTGCATCTGGTGTTGTGAAAATACAGGTGCTATTAAAAAAATCAAAGCCACAAAAATAAACTGTTTGATGTGCATTGTGGGCTGGAGAAATACGTTGGCCCTAATTTTTAGAGGATGAAGCTGGCAACGTTGTTACTGTCAATGGAGTAGGCTGTCGGGATATGCTAAGCAACTGTTTTAATCAAATCAACAATTTGAATTTGATTTACATATGGTTTCAACAAGACGGTGTCACGTGTCACACAACGTGTGAAAGACTCACTTAATTTTAAGCCAAATTTCCTGGTCGTGTTATCTCTCACAATCAGAAGGGTGACATTGATTAGCTAAGACGGTCTTGCGATCCAACCCTATTAAACTAAAGTTCAATTTGGAGCATTCTATAGCAATATAATTTAAAATTGAAAAGAATTAATGATTGTTCAGTGTTTGCATTTAGGGGTATTGTAAATTATGATTTAAAACAATTTTTTTAGAAGATAAGTTAAATTAGAAAAAATATATAAAAAGAGAATGTCATAATAGCAATGAGCGATTTTGAGTTGAAAACAGGAATAGACAATAACAGTTTGAAGCATGCTGTAGAAAAACACGACGTTAGAAAAAGAAATTAGAAATAAGATTATTTATTGAGTTTGGTGAATTCCAAATAGTTGAACATTAAAGAAACAAAAAATAAGTAATGTTATATGGGTATCTCCAAATATATATAAGAAATTAGATCAATCAATTATCTGTAAATCAAAAATGGGTAAATTTGCTTTTAGATGAAGGAAAACGTATAGAAGCAGGTACAGAGTATGGACTTTTTTTATAATATATTATAGATGGACCAGTAAATTGAAAAAATTTACATAGTTCTGACAGATACAAAACTAGGACTTTAAACATTAATTAATTAAATTAATTAATTAATTAAGCAAAAGTTTAACAGTTGTACATGAAAAAATGGAAAGATAGTCACTTATAATTGAAAGTGTATTTTTTAGGTTGACAGACTTTGGAAAGTAATTTTTTTAAATCTATAGTTGGGTAGATGGCTCCAGTAAATTGAAAAAATTTACATAGTTCTGACAATCGCTCTACATAGGACCTTTACAGTCATTAATAATGTGGCTTGTCACTATAATCTTCAGTAAATGTAGGTATTAATTAAAATTAACTGTAGTGGTACTATAATATAATAGTGATATATTTAGGCCTAATTTTGGACAACCAAGTTTTGAAAAATATATCTATTTATTAGCTCTCATAAGAGTTCCTTGCAGTCAAATAATTGGGCTTGTCACTTACTGTCTCAGAATGTGGTTTATTAAAATTAATGTAGTGGTGCTATAATATTATGTGCTTAGAAGGCCTAATTTACAATGTTTAAGTTATTAAAGGCATCTCCAAAAATGTCCTCTAAATAAATATCAAGCTTGGAAAACAAATTGCAGCCTCGCATTATATCACTTGTCTAATTTATGTTTTGCCAATAATACTTTAAAATATTGTATAGAAGATGCGTAAATCTTGCTACTGGCAATTTATTGTTAATATTATTTTTTGTATAACTTAAAAGTTATAGTTACAAGCATGCGTTCTTGCTAGGTGAGGTTAAGAATTTCATTAGTAATAATTAAAGTTATGACAACACTAGGTGAGGTCAGCTTAATTTTATATTTAATTTGACAAAAGGACATTGCATAAAGTAGTAATCTCTAGTTGTTTCTTATTCGAAATAATTTGTTTTATGTACATCTTAAAATGTTTAATATTTTCAAGAAGGTTTTATAAAATTATTTTCTCTCTTTTAAGATGACTTTTTTTATTATTAAAAAGTACTAAGTGTAAGTAAAAATTGCTTGATTTTAACTAAATACAAAACAGCAGTTTTCTCTTCTAAAGAATATTAAACAGCCACCTAAGAATGACAAACCTTATTTATTATATTTATTTATGGTTGTTTAACGAACACAATAATTTCAAAACATATTTCGTGCAGTTAAAGCTTGTGTGGAGAAAAATTTGTTGTCGTTTTATGTTATGCAAGGGGGCTAGTCGAAAATGAGACCATAAAATACATGGGTTCTGCCGCATATATTTTACGACTCCAACTAAATAAACGTAAACAGCTCCGTTCTGCATGTACTACAATTGCTTCTAGTTTCGTAGTATTTTGCGAGTTTACCATTTATTACGGTGTCATATTTAATCCACACGGCCAAGTTTAAACGCGTAAAGAGAATTTATAATTCTGCAGAACTAGTTTCTGCGCAGTTACGGCCAAAAATAAATTATAACTAAAAGGGTTTGCGTTTGTGTAATTATTAAGTGGCGAAGCGAAGCGAAGTCACTGACTAACTTCATGTTGTCTGTCCGTCCGTCTATTCGTCCGTCCGAGCTAAAACTCGAGAACGGCTGGGAATCTTCAAATTCTGTTTTCACCAATCGACAGGCGACCAAAAAGGCTTGTTTGCTAGTGATTTTGAAACTGATTGGTCAAAGGTCAGCGTTAGTGACCTTTACGATTTCAAATTTTCAAAATAGCAACATAGGACATGTAGCATATCATTCAACTCGTCTTTGAACACTGACTAATTTAAACATAAAACTTTTAAATACTACGTGACCTTTAACCCGGAAACGCGATTTCAAAAATTTGGGAGACTGCTTCGCCTCTTCGCTATGCGTTGCAAGCTTTCCAGGTTTATTTATGTTTATTTGAATATACGGCGGGAGCTCTTAACATTTTGTATACAAATTACTTATAAAGGTTAAAAGCTAAAAATGTCACTAGCAAAATATCTAATAGAAGAAAATACAAAACTAAACAAATTCTTTTCTTCTTAAAGTTCCGGTCCGTTTCGGATGTTGGAAATCATGATGGCAATACGGACTTTATCAACAGCGGCACGAAACAGTCCAGTTGTTGTTGTATTGAACCATACTCGCAGGTTTTTCAGCCACGATATGCGTCTTCTGCCGATGCTTCTTTTTCCTTCGATCTTACCCTGGAGGACCAATTGCAGGAGCCCATATCTCTGATTGTTGCGCATGATGTGCCCTAGATACTCCAGCTTACGAACTTTTATTGTCTGAGGAGTTCTGTTTCTTGTTTCCCCATTTTCCTCAGCACGGTGTGGTTGGAAACATGCTCTGTCCAAGATATACGGAGGATTCTGCGGTACAACCACATCTCGAAGGCCTCTATTTTTCGTCTTGATGCCTCTGTCAGTGTCCACGTCTCTGCTCCATAGAGCAATACGCTGAAGACATAACATCTCAGTAGTCTTAATTTAATGGGTAAAGATAATTCATGGCACTTGAATAGTTTGGCCATTTTTACGAACGCTGCTCTCGCCTTTTCAATTCTACACTTTATTTCCAGTGCTGAATGTTATTTTAACATTTTAGGTAATTTCTAAAAAGTGTCACAGACATAATTGTAAGCATTCAGTTGCAAATCTCGTAAAACACGTGATTCATTTTCAAACATCGGTCCACTTGTAAGGTTAAGCAAAAAATAAGGATTCTGTTTTAAAAAGGCTTTCTTTCTAACGAGATAACAATAAACGATAACAAAACAACGTTTTTAAAGGGTAATACTAGGAACGCTACACCCATTTTTAAATACGGTGTTAAATAATGCTGAAAAGCTTATAATAAGTTTGTTTGCGATCACATGAGTTGGAAGAGAGGAAAGAATGATTACTAAATCAATAAAATGCCCTTAAACTTAACAACTTGTTTTTATTTTAGTGTGCTTAACTGATTAAAACTTTAGGACACTGCTATTTAATTTTTTAAATATTTTAAATTATTGTAACTAGGCTATTTACCATATTCTTAAAGAATAAAATTCTTTCAGAACCTCACATTACTTTAGCTTAAATTATATGCCATAATAATCCTGTTGACAAATCCGTTTTTCTATTATTATTTTGATATATTTTTGTACCTTTACTATTGTTCGGACATGAATGAACAGTTAGGTTCATGGAGTTGACCACGTCGGTTTTTGGAAAATTGTCGACATTTAGGTATTCACTTTAATGGCATTTTTAAGAAATTGTAGTCAGTTCTTTACTCGGAGTCTCAATCTGCCTACTCTTTGAAGAGAACTATGAGCCAAAAAGAAGACTGGCATTTTGCTCTAATTTTTGTACTGGGTTGTGAATTTGGTTTAGGTGGAAAAAGAATTCGGGAAGCGTATTTTACTTATGAAGCCACATAACAAAGGTGTTATCAAGATATCGTATCTGAGAGATAGTTCTAAAGTAAAATAAGGTAAGAGATTTTATTACAATTTGGTTAATAATAGTTTTTTTTATTACTAATGAAAGTAGGCAACCCATAGAAGCACCACTAATTCGGCGGTAAAACATTTTATAATGTGAAGTAGGTATTAGATAAGCGGTGGTTAATTAAGGAGAAAGAGTCGTTCGTTTTGTTGCAAGGTAATTTTAATAAGTGTAGGGTCTCGGAAATCGGGACATTAATGAACAAGACAGCATCAACGTTGACCATAAATATATCTTTGCATGTAGAAAAAGTTTTGGGTATTTCTAGAGAATGGAGAATTTTTGCAAAGCTAGGTTGTGGGCGAGAGAACCAAATCTACTAACTATAGGATTTAAAGTAACGTTTTTCTAATAATTTTTAAAAGACCATATAATTTTCGAACTCCAGAGGATTTTTCTTGAGATATGAGTCTCTTAGTAGCGGATGGTAGATTTGAGTTCTTAATGAGGTTTTGGTTTTTTTAAAGTCAGGTGGTTAGATTCAAGACGATCATTAGATAATTTTAATAAGGATTTTTTTGTAACGAAATAGTCATGCGTTTAAAATCATTATCCGTCTTTAAAATTGTAATGTTATTATTTTATTTTAGAATTTAAGGCACATAATTTGAAGGCTTTAATATTTGATTTTGGTATTGTGATTGTACGTAGCATTTTAGCTACATCTGGCTTGGTTTTATTTGCCACGTTTTCAAAGAGAGTGGAAGTAAGGGATTCTATATGGAGTACGATGTGTTCAGTGGGTACACGACTTAAGATAACAACAAAAGTAAAACGTTTTGCGAGAGTCTGAATAGCCAAATCGTTTATAAAGTAGTTGGAAAGGTTATATACGGTGGTGTGTATAATATATAGCATGTATGTATTATCCTAAAAAAATAATTCCAAATTATTTGGTAGATAGTAATATATGTAAAATTTCATAAAGTTCTGAATTGGTTTTAATAAGTTTCCATCGGGTTGAGTAAATAGTATTTCTAAGCAGAGTTAACTCTACACTCTTAGAGATACGAAAGCTCTAATAAATAATTTTTGGTGATGTTTTAGTCGTATGATGATCTCTGCAGAATTTTAAAAAAGCAAAGTCACATACAAATTTGGCTTTTTCTAAAATAAGTTTTGAACTTGTTGGGTTAAATTGTTCTCCTAATAAGTGATTTTAAAATATCTTGAAAGGTTTCTGCGGTTAATTATATTTCAACGACTTGATTCAGGGGATGAACGACGTCGTTCTTCAAATAATTCTGTTTTTTGACATCTACATTGATATATTTTTCAAGATAATTTAATTTTTCTTTTGAGACCTTAATTTGTCTACTCCCCAAAGGGAGCTGGTGTAAATAATGTTGCATTATTTTAAAAATTAAATAAATTTTGCACAGGTAGTTAGCCACAATAATTTAATAATTAACATAAAGTAGAAATACTGTTGAAAAGAAAGTTTATAACATAGAATAGAAAAAACGGCAAATTTGTATTATTTAAAAGTAAACTAATATTAATATCTTATTGGTCAACATTTGTTCTTGATAACCAAGCTGTATTTACTTTTTGTAACTCCTTCAAAGTACACCTATAGCAAGTTTGAATTGGACATTTCCGTTTATACTGTTGGTTTCTTTTTAGATGCAATGGTTGTTATCCTTTGACATAATTTTTATATGGGATTTAAATTTCGCTGGCTAGTTTATTCTGTTAAATTTGTTGGTGATCATCCAAGATTAAATTAATTTGATGTATCAAGATAAATTATAGCCCTAAAAATTAAAATCTTTATCTTTATACGACTTTTTCTCGTCGAGTAACATGTTATTCTGTAATATTTTAAGGTACCTTGTGGCATTAATAATTCCATATGCTATATATAGTTGACCAAATGTTTGGGTAAACGTGCATCTTATACCAAGACAGAAGTTTCATTTAGGGAGTAAATATTTTAGTAAATGCTCTTCTTTATAAAGACTTCTTATATGTATGAAAGGCAATATTAAAATTGGTTTAGAAACAAAACTGTCGACCAAATTACGGTAGCATAACTGTTTTATATTCCGCGCTTGTGCTTCGGAGCGAACGGTCGAGTGCCACGCTCCGATAATAAGTGCCCCAAAACTCTCTACCTGCTGCTAAGGTCAGGCCTACAATTTCTATTATAATTAGAATTACGAGTCATTTTATACATATTACAAATTACTAATCCTAATTTGTTCGCGCTTGACTTTCGAAGTGTAAAGAACGTCAGCGATAAGTGTCGGCTGTAATACGAGTGTTAACTGTTATCATTAACCGTAAGGTCACTATTTGTTATTTTATAAACAAATTAATTTAAATTGAACGCAAATAACCTCGCAAATATTTAAATTATGAAATATGTCCTATTCACAACCTAACTATAATTCATATCCAAACCAAACCAATCTACAACAGCAATTTCAATATCAAACCTGTAATGCATCACAACAACAAACTTTTCCTATACAATCCCAACCTCCCATGTACCAACCAAATCCTTACCATGAACCGATGACAAATATGTACCCGATAAATCAGCATCAACCCTCTACGAGCCTCTTAGCTAGTAATGTGACAGGCAACGAATGGTACACTATCAATTACAAAAAAAGACCCAGGAGTCCTGAAGACACTACAAATAATCAAAGGCAAGAGAAAAAAAACCAATATCGGTTAGGCATCCCAGTTGAAACTTCTAATAGATATGACCCACTAAATATTGAAATAGACGACAACCAAACACCACACAAACAACAATCGTTCAGAAGGACCCCACACCACCACCTATCTACGTATCCGACGTCAAAAACATTAATCCGCTAACGACACTACTGAATGAAATCCCCAAAAACAATTACACATTAAAAGCACTTGGCAACGAACAAGTCAAAATCCAAAGCAACACAAGTAAAATCTAAACAACTATTATTAAACACCTTTTAGATAAAAGCACAAAATTTCATACTTACGACCAAAAGCAAGAACGAACATTCTGAGTAGTAATCAAAAATATACATCACTCAACAGACATCGCAGAAATAAAACAGAACCTAGAAAATCTTGGTCACGAAATAGTTAATATTTGGAATATTAAACAACAATTAAACAAAACCCCTCTCCTTTATTGTTGAAATGAAACAAAAAGACAACAACAAAATAATTTATAAAACCACGCTATTCATGAACACAAGAATCACTGTTGAACCGCCACATGCTAATAGAACACTGCCACAGTGTGCCAAACGTCAAAGGTTCGGACATACCAAGAACTATTGCCAACAAACATCTCGTTGTGTCAAATGTATAGGAAATCATCCTACCAAAGAATGTCCGAGAGTAACTAAAGATGATCAAGTTAAATTCGTAAACTGTGGCGAGGGTCATCCTGCTAACTATCGTGGATGCATAGTATATAAGCAGCTTCAAGAAAAACTCTTCCCAAGATTAAGACGCGCCGTTACACACACCCGCACACCTACTCAAAATTATAGAATCCCTGGGGTCACATACGATGAACAAGCAAGACAAAATACTCAACTTCCACAAACCTTGGCTTCTAATGCAACCCCACAAACCCAAGCGATGGCCTTAAATCACCCGTCAAACGACATGGAAGAACTAAAATCAATGATGAATTAAAAAAAAACTTAATTACACAAATGGGGACTATTATAAATCTCCTAACCACGCTCATTAGTAAAATGACATAATGGACCAACTATTAACTATAGCAGTTTGGAATGGCAACGGGCTTAGCCTGCACGCCCAAGACGCCAAATTCTTCGTTGAATTTAATGAAATCGACATACTGCTCATAACAGAAACACATTTTACCAGCAAAAGCTATATTAAATTTCCAAGCTACTGCATATACAACACTAACCATCCCGATGGAACCGCCCACGGTGGAACGGCAGTTATCATAAAGTCTAACATAAAACATCATGAATTGGCTAAATATGAAATAGAACAACTTCAGGCTACTACCATCCAAGTAGAAGACAAAACAGCAATCCTAAAAATTTCTGCCGTCTATAGACCCCCCAAACATTCATCAAAAAAAGACACTTACTCACATTTCTTCCAAAGTCTTGGAAACAGATTCTTCGCAGCCGGCGACTTTAATGCGAAACATCAGAACTGGGGATCTCGTATCACAAGAACTGACGGACGCGAGCTACTGGCAGCTATAAATGCAAACAATCTACAATACCTATCAACTGGCGAGCCAACCTATTGGCCAACAGATCGCTGAAAGATTCTAGACTTAATTGACTTCTGTATAACTAAAGGGCTAAATACAAGACAATTTACAATCAAATCTTGCTTTGAACTTGAAGCTGATCACTCCTCCATTCTAATTACACTCCACTCAGAACTAACACACATACAAACACTACCAGTCCTTCACAACACTAAAACGGACTGGGACCTATTCCAAACAATAATAACTAAACAATTGAACCTGGGAGTTCCGATGAAAACCAAAAATGATATTGAAGGAGCTGTACTACAATTAACTAGTACAATCCAACAAGCAGCATGGAAAGCCAGCCCTGTGATGAAAACTACTTATACCATCAGTTGTCCAACACTATTAAAAGACAAGATAATGAAAAAAGACGTCTCAGAAAACGCTGGCAAATTACCCGTCTAGAAGCAGACAAACAAGCACTAAACCGGGCAACAAAGAAACTAAAGAAACTTCAACAACAACTTAAAAACGAAGGCATACAACACTACCTTGCGAACCTTACAGCCACTGAAACCACCGACTGTTCTCTGTGGAAAGCAGTTAGAAAATTCAAAAAGCCAATAGCTCACATACCACCTATCACCAAATCAAACGGCCAATTAGCTCGTACCATTGAGGATAAAGCTGAAACGTTTGCTGACCACCTAGTCAACGCATTCCAACCATACCCTAGCCAGTGTCAGGAGGAAGATACTACAATAAACAAATTTCTGGAATCTCCATTCCAAATGAGCCTACCGATTAAACCATTCAAGCGCTGGGAAGTATAAGAAGTAATTAGAAAAGAAATCAACATCAAGAAAGCACCAGGCTTTGACCTTATCACTGGAAAAATTCTCCAGCAGCTACCTGAAACCGCACTACGAGCAATCACTCAACTATACAATGCTATCCTCTCCAATAGATACTATCTAAGCGCTTGGAAAGTAGCACAGGTCACAATGATTCAGAAACATGGAAAGCCACCCACTGATCCTGCTTCCTATCGTCCCATCAGCCTCCTACCTATCCTATCAAAAGTCTTTGAAAAATTGTTCTTAAAACGCCTAGATGATTGAGAATTGATACACCCAAGCACCAGTTCGGTTTTCGACACTCACATGCAACTATCGAACAAATACATCGTCTTGTAGATCAAATTCATACCGACCTAGATTAATATCGATATTGCTCCGCTGCGTTTCTAGATATTTCACAAGCGTTCGATAAAGTATGGCACTTGGGCCTCTTCTATAAATTAAGAAAATATCTACCATACCAATACTATGAAATACTAAAGTTTTACTTAACGGATCGACATTACTTCGTTAATTATCAAGATGAACACACGAACCTCCACCCAATACTATTGGGAGTCCCCCAAGGCAGCGTGCTAGGCCTATCCTCTACTTACTCTTCACAGCTGACTTACCAACTACAAGCCTAACCACAACCGCCACTTTTGCTGATGATACGGCAATTCTAGCTTCGCACCTAAATCCGAATACTGCAACTTCCAACCTGCAAACCGCTCTGAATAAATTGCAGCAATGGCTCAAGGTATGGAGAATCTCGGTAAACGAAACCAAATCTCAACATGTAACGTTCACCATGAACCGTGATAACTGCCCACCGATCTCACTTAACGGACAACAAATAAAACACGCAGACTCCGCAAAATATTTAGGACTCCATCTAGATCGACGCCTGACCTGGAGAACCCACATATTTAATAAACGCAAACAGCTAGGGATACAATACAGGAAACTATAGTGGATGATTGGAAGAAACTCTGTACTCTCGCTAGAAAATAAGCTATTGCTCTATAAAGTGATTCTGAAACCAATATGGACCTACGGTCTCTCACTTTGAGGAACTGCTAGCAACACTAACCTGGCCATCATCGAGAGGTTCCAGAATAAAGTGCTTCGAGCTGTAGTTAATGCGCCGTGGTATGTGGCGAACAAAGTGATTTTAAGTGACTTAAGTGTTCCAACCATTAAAGAAGAAATAGGGAAAATTGCCCAAAAATACAAAGACCGATTAACAGCACACCCTAAAGACCTTGTACATTCTCTAATGAACGAACCAGATCGCTCAAAACGCCTAAAGCGTTTTAAACCAAACGAACTACCAACGCGTTTCAATGTTGTTCTTGAACATTCAGCTATTCCAAAGCCATTCCATTAGTTTAAAAATTAGTTAATTACTTAAAGTACCTTCAATTCAAATCATTCCCTATCAGTATAGAATAGTGTATTAATTTTAGGGGGGCTTACTGAAGCCTGACCCTGCATGTCCATTAGCTTGTTTTTGTTCATTGCTTATAATATATACACATCAACTACTTATTGTCCATAGTATAATTAGGACAGTTTGTAAGTAAAGGGGTAAAATTAAAAAAAACTGTTTTATCTAGAAAAAAGAAAATGTTTCCCCCCCAAAAAAACCTATTAACCCAGAACGGTCAATTTGACAAGTAATGGTTAAATAAAAAGGATTATTTTTTTTGATACACTTACTGGCACTGCAGCCTCAAGGACTTATTGTGCCTACTAACAGCATCTTAAATTAGGACATCACACACTCCCATCGATTAAGCAAGACTCGAACTCGCCCGTACCGGCTCGATGACAGAAGAACTTATTTTAAGGCAGTTTTATCTCTAACTTAAATTTTGCACTAAGCCGTTTGTCAACAACTTTTTAATAACAATATGACTATAATTCCCAAATAATTAAAGATAATTAGAGAAATTATGCGAACCATGTGCATTACAACTAAAATCATTATTATTCCAGAATAATGACGGACTTTTTCACATTATATGTGTGAGTATGTGCGGGCGTGAATATATGCAATAACGGTGTAAATAATTCCTTAAAACAACGGGCGGTCATAAATTTCGCACACTCTACCTGGTCCCTAATCTCTTTTTATGAATTACGCACTGCACATCCGATTATAAAATTTTGGCGCTCATGAATTACGCACTTACAATTTGATAGGTTCAAAGAAATACTTAATCTGATTTCTGATATGCAAACTTTATTTTTGTTTATAAAAGCACCCCAAACATTTGACATATTGTAATTTTTTAATGTCTGAATATTAATGTATTTTTTGTTTAATAAATAACTGACGACGTCGTGTTTCGAGATCCTCAATTCTGTTCTTTTCCTCAACACTTTATAATTTTATATAAATTTCAGTCTGAATATTAGTTAATACATTTATAAAAAAAAATACAGCGAAGGACGAGTTTTGTAAAAAGTACTGTTAAATTTCGCATGAAACGACTTACAACAATTTGTCGTCTTATCGCCGTTAGCCGTGAACCTTGCCCAAATCTTTGGTGGAAATAGCAAATCATCGTCTATGTACGTTTCTATTAAATAGTCAGAAAATCTCACCAGTCTATCATCTTCTGGTCTTGTGCTCATGAGATCAAATACAAAGTAATCTGCAACTTCCATTTGGTTTAAAAATAGCAAACCAAACACATAATTTAATTTTTTTACTTCATCGTTTCCCTGTTTATATACGGAGGCCAAACCCAATTGTTGTATTTTTCGAAAACAACTATGCGCTAAATAGAAACGACAACCAATGACTTCGACATAAAGCCAAACACCTAAAATTGCATTGTGGATGCCTTTTTCAAAAATAATTTTGGATTCAAATTTAAATTGATATCTAGGCATTTTGTCTTCACTAAATTCAAAAGCTATTTTATGTGTTTCAGACTTCTTGTCTGGTAAAACGCAAAACACAAGCGGATATAGTAACCATTCATAGATAAATGAAAATAAAATAGTTGTGTGAAATAATTCAAGCAACAATTAAACGTTTCGTCTAAATAGATTTTTCGGAACTACACAAAGCCACTAAATTTGTGTCACACGATAACACAATAATATTAATTTCTTCTTTAATAGACAAAACAAAATTTTCACCTTTGATAGTTAAAAAAAGAAAAGTTGTCAAAAGTTTAACATTCTCTTCTGCATTTTTGGAAGCTTGGGTTGCAATTTTTTTGAGTGCGCAAAAATGTTATTTCGTACATAATGAGTATCCCGAATAGTTAAGGTGTCGATTTTTTTTTTCACAGTTGTATGGATAATTTTGGAAGGCTTTTTAGCTAGGTCTTCTGCAACACAATTTCAAAGTAGATCGAAAAATTATAAAGTAAAATATAATTGTTGTAGTTTAAAATTTTTACCTAATTATCTATTTCAAGTTTTTACTTCTTTGGAATGATTATCTTTCAAAAAACTTCTAGATATAATTTTTTCCGGGCCCACTGTCTACTTTAGCCCGACACGTGTTTTTAACACAACGCCAAAACAATTCTTCACTTTTTATTTTTTTTGCAAAAGCTGACTTAGTCTCGCCTGAAATTAAAACATCTCTTCCTTTTTCACTTATTTCAAAAGTAAGATTCATTTTGATAATTTTCTCAGCCAGTTTGCAAACTAACAGGAAAATCCATAATTTTGGCAATTTATAGAGGCCGGGGTTGAAGTGAAATCTACACTTTTGCTTTCTAAAGTTTTCTGGGAAGTGAATTTACAAAATTAGAATTGACTGTTATTGTACATGTAGATTGTAGTTATTACCAGAATACATTAAATAATTGCAAGGGTACAGTGCGGAATTCATGTATCCATCACAGGTAAAATAAAGTTTCTGGGTTAAGGGATTAAGAAAGTGCAAAATTCATGCACGACAAAATAACAGTAAATGAATGGAAAAAATTAGATTAATATATTAACTAATTATATCATAATTTTTAAAGTAATTATTTTTGAACTAACATTAAGACACAAAAGTTTTGAAGTCAAAAACTTTCCAAGATCTATTGACCATCCAGTAGAGTAGCAAATGTCAAAATTTTGAGTACACTCTAAAATGAATACGAAGAACTGCATGTTGAACATTACAAGATATGTAACTAAAAAAAGGTTTGCTTGACAGGTGGCGACTGTAAGTCATATATGTCCGATACAGAGTTGATAAAGTACAACTTTTTTTGCGAAACAATTTTCAGATGGTGTTTATACAAAAAAAATGATAGTGCTGTCTTTATGTTTAATCCAAGGAAAGTTTAATTTTATGATATTTAGCATTAACCTACTTTACTAAGAGCTACGGATTGCACATATATCTATTCATTGGGTTGCGGTTACATTTCCAAATACCGACATATAACTAGGGCAAACCAATAATGCGTTTTATGGCTTTATGGTGTAATAGTTCCAAGCTGCCTAATACCTATAATAATTGGATTAGATATAAATTGATTAGATAGTGCTTATGTCACATTAAGACGGTCTGTGGAAATAATAACGTTTCTAGTCTTCTTGCTTTTTTGAATGACTATTGTTTTATATTGTGATAAGTCTTTACAATATATTGCACAACGTGTGTTTGTTGCAGAATGTGAAAGACCTGCATAAAAACTACACGTAGGTATAAACCTACAATAGATAGTGTCCAAACAGAAATGGTAAACTACATGCGAGAGAATATGTGTGCAAGAGATATACTGTAAGTGAATATAAATTTTTGAAAGCGACTAATAGAGGATTATGTGAAAGTATCGACTACTATACGACAATAATGTGTTTTTAGAAGTTTATATAAATAATGAGTGAGTGTTTCTAAAAGTCGGATTTCACATTTTAATTCTCATAACTTGCACCATTCTGTAGCTGTATTTTGTTTCTCTAAATGTAATCAAGCTTAGTAGGATGATATTTTCAAAAGGAAGAAAATACATATCTCGTTCTTGAGAAGAAAGCATAATAAGGCTTTGTAAAGATAGAACGCAGCAGCAGTAATTAGAAAGAATTTTTAGTACATTAATGATTTCCCGGATTGCTCTTGTAAAGTTTAAATGTTAGTAATCCAAAGAAGCTTAGCGACAAAATTTACTTTTAAAAAGTTGATAATGCTTTAGCTTACAATTATAGGGTCGAAAAAATTGTTAGAAACGCATGCAAATGATTTCTGATGTTGAAAATTTAAATGTGTAAGTGCTATGTCTACAACTAGATCAATAGCTTGTTGCAAAATTGTTTCCTTAGAGAGAAAAGGACACAAATTATAAATGGTTGAAGAATAGTTAAGTCAAAATATTTACTGCAATATCAGATCGATAATACTGACTATTGAAGTATCCCAATACCTTGTGTATATATTTTAGAAAGAGCCGTCTTTTACTTTAAAATTAAGTTCTGTAGAAGAACTTGCTATAAATTTAGAACATAGACATTTTTGTAGTTAAGAAGTCCATGCCTCCGGCCGTACGCCTAATCTAATTAAAAAATCTGCCCTAATATAGACGTCATCGCTAATAACTTATCAAAGAAGTGTTTTACATAAGCCTGAGTTATAATAGGTTAGCAAAAATCGGCTTGTTCAGTACTAAAAAAAATCTATATTCAGCATCTATAAGCAGAATTTAAATATGGATTATAATGTAATATTCTACTTGAGCAACTAGAGAAAGAAATATAACGCAATCTTTCCTTTTTTTATTAATTCATATGACTGTTGTTAAGCGCCGTGATCTTAAGTATGTAGATGTCCAAATATTATTATATACTTTTAAAAATTAAAAGTGTTTACAGCAGGGCAGCTTAATAAAGTTTACGTAAAGCTATTTTATAAAATTAAACACATTATTTTATTGGTTTCTTTTATAAACTAGAATGTTTGCCACAGTAAGCTGTTCAAGAATTATTATTCTTGATTAGATATATTTCACAGAAACAAATTTTATTCTATTCTATATATTACTTATCGGAGTATAACATTGTATTGTGGATGGTAAGGTGTAAAAATATGTTGAAAAAGCTTAAGTATATATGTGTTCTTCAATAGCTCAAACAATTAAATTTTTTTAGAGATTTAATTTATTTTGGAACCGACAGAAATTATATAATGCTCTAACTTTATTATATTATGTGTTATGAGATATGATTTTAACCTTAAAGATACTCGTTTTTTCTTCTGTATAATTTTGGTTTCTGCTACTTTAATAGCACTCTGAATGAACCTTTACACCATGATAACGGTATGAAAATAATATATTTATTTTATTTATATTTTTTGGTCATTCACTTAGTAAAAGTTCTGGTATAGCCTTAGAAGCTGTAAGTATGGTCAGCAGTGCCAAAAATTAATCGATATGGTAGAAATAATGTAGAATTAAACATGTTGGACAGTATACGCAAAAATTATGTTAGCGATAAACCTACACCTTTATATATGCCGCTATAAATTTTGATTTGCGCACTAATTTTTTGACACGTTTATCAGAGCTGTATACTTGGTGGCATAAGGTATCCCAAAGAGGGTGACTGTTATTAACCCTTCCAGTCGGCAAAACAGGACCTTACAATTTTCTATATTGAAGATAATAGGTTTTCTATTAATGTCGGTGACCATAAATTATCAGGATATATTGTAAACGTCGCACTTGATAAAAATACACAATTTGTGCCACAACTTAAAATATATCGTTAGCATAATTTATGTAACAGCCACATCGGATTCTTTAAAAAGTGGTGCTCTTTCTTAAATTCTGCATCTATCCTGAGAAGTATAAATAGCATTGGAGCAATCAGCAATTGAAATCTGAGAATAAGCTCATATTTCCAACACTTGCAAAACTATTTTGTTTTTTCGGTATTTCTTTTAGTCAACCTATTAGTTCTGTTACTATTCAAAATTGTTTCTTATTTGTCGTCAAGAAACGAATTACCTACAGGTGAACTTGTTTTAGATTTCAGATACACGAAAAAGGAAAACAATATTTTCTTTAGGGCATGCAGATTATAATTGATGGTCCTTTTAGCGGAATGGGATACTATTTAGGCAGAAACTGGTGATTTGCGACCGTTTCTATGTTTTGTAAGTATGAATTTGATCTTACGAGATAATATTTGTTTGATCATCGCCGTTATTGCTGGTACCAAGTGCTGTATTAGAGGTGTTACATACTAAACTATTAAATAAAATTTTACAGCCTTAGCAAAACTTCCTTTAAATTCAGAATTGTGTTTTGTCAAGCTTCAAAGTAGCTAATTTCTTCATGAATTTAATTTTCTGTATTTACACATTACAAATGATATATTCAATGTCTTCACGTCTTTATGAGGAGCCTGACTATAATAACGAGAATTTAAATATACATTGCAAAGCTCCTAGCTAAAATGTTGACAAATGGTATAACATAAACACATATAGGAAGACGGTGTATACCAGCCATTATGTACGATAGTAGATTTGGATGATCAAGTCAAAACATGTTAAGCTAAAGCTACTCGTGTGTTGTTTTGTATTTGAATTACTCGTCGAGATGAAATAACTTCTTAGTTCATCCACTCGTTGACAATATCCCCGTAGAATAACATGAGGAAATCTACATAAACCACAACACCACTACATGTTCAATATCCGACACGAATTTAGTGCAACATTTAACTTCCTTAAACGTTTTAAGGGAAAGAGACTTTTTATTATTTTAATTAGAAAGTCTGTATTTGTAGAGTACATCAAATTCTATCATTTTAAAGGCTCTATTAATTGTTTAAGTTATATTAACTTGACTAAATAAATTCAGTTTGTATTATTTTATGCGCCAGCTTTTAAAGTTACCTTTATTTATTGGTATGATGAAGCGATATCTCATAGTAAATAGTACCACTAACACTATAGGTAGTGATTATGTCTCTGTTTATGGTTTCTAATGTATTGTTCAATATATAACCGTTTAAATGTCTTTATCTACAATCTTTAATTATTTTTAATTTTAATTATTTTCTGTTTAAACAAACAGTTTAGTTTGTTTACATTTTTCTTATGAAAGAGACTAGTATGATTATTTATTTAAAACGAAACCTAATCACAACTATAATAATAAACATCAACTTACCGCTCTTTCGGGTAGCAATTTCTGCGTCTACTTCCGATTGTGGCATTTAATTAAGCCATCCAGTTTATCTGGAAAATTTGCAGAATGATGCAATGCAGTTTACATCCTCTCTATACACGTTCCTAGCAGACCGGCTAACTGATGATGCGCTAGTATCTGCTGCTTTCAGAGTTTTCTCTTATTTCGCACGTAAGTCTTCTGGAAATGATACTCATCGCAATCTGTCTCACGAGAATCCTGTAATGACATGTCCCATATCTCTTGCTGGTTGTAATAATATTTTGTTGCGAAAAATTTTTTATGTCATAGGGTAACTATGCTACGTAAATAATTTTAAAATATTTTAATTTGGATAGTTTTTGGTGGAGGCACATGTTTTTAAATATCTTTATTTTATTGTTCATATCATTGTCGTTGTTATAAATCTAGTTTATATTTGCCTTTTTATTTGCTTATTTGCTTTTTCTAATTTAACAAATTTTTGTTAATATGTTATTTGCATTTTACTTTAACGTTTTTTAGTTCAACAATTTTTTTTTGTAATAAATTCTTATTTTTTATTTCACAAAGTTATCTAAGGCGTTTGATTTTTGTACTGTAGTGCCATTTTTTAGAATATAGTTCGATTGTGCTTGCTTTTCATCATTTTTATATTTTATTAGTATCGTTAATATTTTCCCATTTAATTTATTCCCGACACTATAATTATCTTTATTTAAAAATTTTGATGAGGTGCATTATTTTTTTTCTAAGACAACTTGTTGTTTTTAATGTTAGATTGTGTTTAAATTGCAGCATTATTATGTTTGCATTAGTTTTAACTCAATAATGGTACCCTTAAATTGTGTAGCAATCCTATAGAGATTATTTTTAATTTGTTTTTCTAATTTCTTAAATCTTTAAAAAATGTTATAAAATTACTTGCAAATAAGCAAAAAAGCAACTAAACAATTATATACAACACATTGTGATAAAATTGCGTAAACCTTGTAACACTAAACTTACTAGGGTTATTTTCTAATAGGAACTCTATCAACGTATTGAGATTTACACCGAGTCGACAAAGATAACGAATATTATATTCGTTCATTTCTGCAATGAGTAAGAATTGAATGACATCATCCTGAATGCACTAGAGGTTATTTGTTATTTATTTTAACTATACTTTTTACAGTTATTCTATATGCCATTGAAAGATTACTAAAAGCTATTGAAATACTAACGCATGTTATTATTGAAAAGCTTACGTGTGTTAATTAAGATCAATTGTGTCTGATAGTACATTTATAAAATCAACTTTTTAACTTCTGCAAGTGGTCTTAAATTAATGGTACAGTACAATTTTTTTTTAATTTAAAATATTGCCAGATCAACAAACATTTTTGTTATACATAGCATTGGTAATAAAAATGTTAATATAATACTAAACAAAACTTGTGTGACAAAATAATGGTCACAATAATTTAACTTGTTGGTATTGTCTTATTCGTTAATAGGATTTGTTAGCACTATATCCTGGGGTAATTTGCGTTGAAGCTTGGTATGAATGTTCGTTTTAAAGAGTTCATAATGAACCGCGCCACTACACGCACTTGAGTTTAAGATTAATTTTTCCGCAACATCTTTTAGCAAACTGATCGACGGGTAGGATGCCTAGCTCTTCGTGTAGCTGAGCGTTACGTATATACCACGGTGCGTCTACAGCAATTCTTAACACCTTGTTTTGAAAGCGTTGAATTTTTTGCAAGTGTGTTTTCGATGTATTGCACCACACTGGTGATGCGTATAATATAAGAGGTCGTAGTAAGGTTTTATACAATAAAACTGTGCATTTAATTTTGAGACTAGACTTGCGATTAATAAGCGGGTATAGCTGCTTTAATCTAGTGTATCCTTGGGTAAGTT
Organism: Sinelater perroti; assembly: GCA_036346155.1. Lineage (NCBI taxonomy): Eukaryota > Metazoa > Arthropoda > Insecta > Coleoptera > Elateridae > Sinelater > Sinelater perroti. Next base: position 463,053 of record JARFIY010000278.1, read on the forward strand.
TTTGGTTTATGTGGTATTTCCAACTTAAACGGGTATCGAGATATACCCCTAGGTATTTGATTGCACCATCATTCGGATTCCAACAAATTGCGGTATTGTCAATGCGTAAACAAGGAGGATTATTGATTCTTCGCAAAGTGAAGATTTTCGCTTGGCATTTGTCGGGGTTTATGGTGATGTTCCAGAGTTTATACCAGGAAGATAACTTGTTAATTGCATTCTGCAGCATCGCGATTGCTTCAATAAGATTGTCCGCTTGGGTAAATACGGCAGTGTCGTCCGCAAAGGTAGAAATTGTTGCATTGAGCTCAGGTAGGTCAGAAGTAAATATGTTGAAAAGCACTGGGCCCAGAATGCTTCCTTGTGGGACTCCTGCTCGACACATTTTGGTTTCGGACAGTGTTGTGTTAACTTTAACTGCAAAGGTTCTATTGTCTAGAAAGGAGAAAATAAGTGCTTTAAGGTATACAGGCAAGGCTATGTCTAGGATCTTTTTTTTAAGGCCTTCGATCCACACCTTGTCGAATGCCTGTGCTATGTCAAGAAAAACTGCTGTAGTGTAATGTTTGTTATGAAATCCGAGTTCGATAAGCTCGCTGATTCCTTGTAGTTGATGGCTTGTTGAATGGCCTTTTCTAAAGCCAAATTGAAATTTAGGCAAGATGTTGAGATTTTCAATGTGTTCTAGCAAGCGGTTGTAAACAATTTTTTCGAGAATTTTTGATAACGACGTTATGGGTCTGTAACTGCTTATTTTGTTTTTGTTTTTTCCTGGTTTTCTGAACATTAGAATGTGCGCAAGTTTCCAGGACTCTGGAAAGTACCCTAGTCTCATGCAGGCATTATAGGTAGTACATAGATAAGCTATAGCCATCAATGTGAGGTGTTTAAGAATTGTATTGGTGATCAAGTCGTGGCCAGGAGATTTCCTTTCGGGGAGCTTTTCGATAATATCCTTCAGTCGTTAGGTGAAGTTGGTTGAATTTCATCTGGAATTGGCACCCTTCGTTCAATATCGTTTATGATTTGTGTGTTGTGAGTGGGCGTGCAAGTGATTGCAGGTGTGAATGTGTTTTCAAGATGATCAGCAAAGGCAGTTGCTTTTTCGGAGTCGGAAGTGTAAGTGACATTATCAGATACAGATGGCCCAATCCAAAGGCCCCAATCTCCTGGGCTGAAATCTGCTATGTGTTTTTGATATGTATTAATTCGTAGGCTGTCCAGTTCTCTTTTAATTTGGTGCGTTAGGTTGTTTAATTTATTTTTAAGTTGAGGGTTCCTGTTTCTCTGCCATTCACGCCGAAGCTGGCTTTTGTTTTTGATTAAGTTAATGATGTATCTGGGGGGATAATTGTAATTTGTCGGATGAGTCCATCTAGTGGTTATACAAGCTAATTTAGCACTATCTTGAATTGTTGATGTAAAGTGGTCCACGGCCGCATCAATGTCTTTGGTTGTTAGTAATCGTGTTGGGCAGTGTAGTTTATTATTGAGCTGAGTTTGAAATACGTTCCAATCGATTTTGCAATTAATTAATTTTGGAGTAGATTGTTTAATGATTAATATGTTGGTGAATGACACCAGTACTGGGAGATGATCAGAATTTAGTTCTGGAATGACACTTTGAAAGATAGGTTTATCAAAGTTTTTCAGGTGAACAATATCGAGTATGTCAGGCTGGTGGTCTTCTCGGTACGGGTAATAGGTGTAATCATCTGGTGCCAAAATTTGGAAGGTGTTTGCTATGGCAAGATTTTCCAGTTTAATACCTTCGGGGTTTGTGGCTCTGCATCCCACAGGGTATTTTTGGAATTCATATCTCCTAAAACTAGTACTGATTCAGTAGTGTCAAAAATTCTTTTATATCTTCCTCAGCAATTCTTGTGTTTGGCTGCCTGTAGACACAAGCAATTATTACACTACTCTGATCATCGAGTTTAACCCTTATTGAGGTAAATTCAATTTTAAGTTAACAATTTCTGGAAGTTGAATGTGTTCATATTTCGTTTTAATAATGATCGCTACGCCACCAGCTGCTACTCTGGAGTTTCGATCCTTGCGATAGATATGATAACCTGGGATTCGAAATTTTATGGTCTCATCAAGATGCGTTTCTGAAATGCAGGCGATGTCCACATTGTATCTCGCTAAAAAGGCAATAAATAGAGAGCGCTGATTGTTGATTCCATTTGCATTCCAGTTAAGGATGGTTAAACTTTGTATTGGTTTGCTTTGGTTAAGGTCCATTGATAAGCATTGGTAAGAGAGTGCTAATAATGAACGTTTTAATTTGGCTAAGGTACGGCGTAACAAGATTAAGGAGAGTTTGAATGAGATTGTCTGGTAATGCTGATGGAGTGGATGAGGAGGTAATATTGTTGTTTTGGGCGAGTCCGCTTTTAAGCTTATCTGCAAAGGTCTGTGTGTTATTGATGTACGAGTTTCTAGGTTGGGCTCGAGTCCGTTGTTTTAGTAGTGTAATATGGTGTGAACAGCCACGATAGTTTGCGCTGTGGTTGCCTCCACAGTTAGCACACTTTGGTGGTTCGTTTGGCCTCTTTTGGCATTCGGAATGTAGATGATTACCAGCACATTTTACGCAAACTGGTTTTAGACTGCAATAATTTATAGTATGGCCATACTGTTGACATCTGTAACACTGAGGTATATTCTTGGATTTTCTTCTAGCTTCAACAGTAACTACGGAGTGAAAAATTGCTTTTAGTGAATATATACGTTTCGCTTGCTCGTTATTGGTTAGCTCTAGTGCACAAACAGGTAGAGGTTTTCTATCTCTGGTGTACAATCGTGTTACCTTTGTCACAGGCACCTGACTAGCTAGTTCAGTTTTGATTTCCTCATCTGTCAGAGAAAGTGGAACATTTTTAATTACTACGGAAATTGGTTTGTCATTTGGGTTTTGGTAAGTATGATATTGGATTTGATTTTCTGTAAAATGTTTGGTTAATTTTCGAAAATCTTCGTCTTTTGTTAAATTGATTCGTAATGTGGTTGTGTTATACGTTGTTGTGAAGGTTCCAGCAGCTAGTTTTGTATGTCTTCAATTAAGGCTTTATGATTTAAGGTGTTTGGTAAGTAGATAGGTGGGACTTTGATGGTTGGTATGTTATGAGTTTCTGGCTGTGATTGTTTTTATCGGACACGTTTGAGTCATTTTTGTTGGAAGATTCGCCAACAGCTAATGTATTTTCCAAATGGGCTGGTAGATAGAATTTATTACTGGTTAATAAATCTTGGATGGTCCATGCATACCGTTTTTGGACTTCATTAACGGGCGGTGTTAAACTGTCTATTTTGCGCTTGTTATGCGCTTGATAATCCATTTTTAATTCATTTACCGAGATTGTATTAGTTTTGTTGAGAATAAGTAAAATAAAATTTACTTACAATCTTAGCTACGGATAGCTTTAAGGTCAAGCCTATCGCGCTGATATCAGGCAGGCCAAGGAACGTCTGCATTGTAACACTGCTCGTACTCGACTCCTAAAATAATGGGAGCAGCACGAGACGAAAACATTGTTCGTATTATCCTCGGATATAGCAAGTTTTATTTTCTCTTCATCCTTTGGCTAAATGCTTTAAGTACGTCTTTTAAATAATTTGCTGTCGCCCCGTTATTGTTGAAGCCTAACAATGTGTGATTCTTCGACTGTTACTTTTGGTTAGCCGCGAGAATAAATATTTGCTGGGTTTTGGTAAATATAAATTTTGAAATGGGTGGCACTGCCACAATTGAAACAATAAAAATTATATTAAGCAAATGCATTACAAAAAATTAAATACATACAAGTTCGCAAAACGCGTAAGTTACCTTATTATATGAGAAAGAAGATAAACAAAAACTGAATAACTATAAACTTATGTCTTCGTTTCTATACACACATACTATGTACGAAAATCATTATTAACAAATTAATTAATAAACTCGATATTAGCCCTTTCAAGAAGACAGGTTGCAATACAGTAGAACACATCCAAATAATACGTATGTTAATAAAACTACCATTATATTATAACAAAGTGTTTGATGCGATAGACCTTTGAGCAATTTTAATGATTATAGACAAAAATAGACTCCAGATATAGTAACGCGTCGAAATATGTATACAATAACGTTACAATTCTAGTTAATCTTACGGAAGTATGTGGAGTACAACAGAAAAATAATTTCCCAAAATTGATTACCATTGCCTCCAAAAACACCTTTAAAAAATAAAATTAAGATAGAAAGGGCGTAAATATCAACGACCGATAATTAAATTATGTACGTTTCGCAGAAGATATTATCAGTATCAATATATTAAGTCAACTTGAAACGGTATCCGCGGAAATGGGTTTCTTTATGAAGAGTGGGAGAGCAAAAGTTATGTTCCCAGAAAACACAATACTTACCATAATTTTAATTACATAATTAGTGAAAAGCTAAGAACAACTTCAGGAGTCATGTTGGGAATAAATCTAAGAGATAGGATTACATATAAAAAAATTAGAAGATAAACTAAAGTAGAAGATGTCATAAATATAATTGCGAGAATAAAGTGGATATGAGCAGGATATTTAACTAAACAGAAAGAAATAAAATGGGCAGTACAAATTTTTTAATAGAGACCAAGACCGTACAAACGTAGTGTAAAAAGATCATCCAGGAGATAAACAGACTTACTAAAGAAAAGTCAGGGAAGAACTGACTACAGGCAGCAGAAAGAATAAGGGACCATAAGACATTGCAACTGGGTTTTGATTTTAGTATGGACTAATGTATAGCCCTAGGTGGCCCGCTATTAGTACCAGAATATTTTGTAAATTGGCCCAAAGAATTTTTTGTGAGGGCCAAAAATGTCGAATGTTTTAACAGAATCTAAGGGCGAATTCGCCCCCTAGCGACCATACCAGTTCTTTGTACACAAATTCCTTAGCCAAAACTGACATTTTTATAATATCTCGCTATTCTGAAAGTTTGGTGGCGAAATTCCGTACGGACCAAGGTCATTCAATGCCTCAAAGTTTCGAATTCTTTGGGCCGATTTACAAAATATTCCGGTACTAATAGGGAGCCACCTAGGGCTATACAATAGTTCATATTAAAACCCAAACCCAGTCGCAATGTCTTATGGTCCCTTATTCTTAGGGCTGAGTGGAAATGAAAAAAGAAACATACGTTAAGCAATTGACAATTGCCGAAAAAGAAGGCAATTTGACGATTTATGGTGAAACTTTTATAAAGTGCGTTCATCAAAAGATCTAACTTTTATTGTACCACATCAATAGAAGATATTCTAACAAATGGCATTGGTTAGTGATAACTTTCCAAAACACGGCTCTATTAGTTATGCTACCGATGTTAAAAACTCAAGCATAAAAGATTAGAATATGTGTGAGTGAAAATCACATTTTTAACAAATTAAAAATAAAAAATTTTGAAAAACAAGGCATTTGTGGTAAAATCACCACAGAGATATTTAAAATGATTAGGCATGGAAAAATTACATAACAAATAGAGTAGGTGAAGTTATAAATCTAGTTTATATTTGCCTTTTATTTGCTTATTTGCTTTTCTAATTTAACAAATTTTTGTTGATATGTTATTTGCATTTACTTTAACGTTTTTTTAGTTCAACAATTTTTTTTGTAATAAATTCTTTTTTTTTTTCAAAAGTTATCAAGGGTTTGATTTTTTGACTGTAGTGCCATTTTTAGAATATAGTTCGATTGCTTTTCATCATTTTTATATTTTATTAGTATCGTTAATATTTTCCCATTAAATTTATTCCCGACAATATAATTATCTTTATTTAAAAATTTTGATGAGGTGCATTAATTTGTTTCTAAGACAACTTGTTGTTTTTAATGTTAGATTGTGTTTAAATTGCAGCATTATTATGTTTGCAGTAGTTTAACTCTTAAACCCTTAAATCGTGTAGCAATCCTATAGAGATTATTTTTAATTTGTTTTTCTAATTTCTTAAATCTTTAAAAATGTTATTTACTTGAAATAAAAAAAGCAACTAAACAATTATATACAACACATTGTGATAAAAGCGTAAACCTTGTAACACTAAACTTACTAGGTTATTTTCTAAAGAACTCTATCAACGTATTGAGATTTGAGTCGAAAAGATAACGAATATTATATTCGTTCATTTTGCAATAGTAAGAATTGAATGACATCATCCTGAATGCACTAGAGGTTATTTGTTATTTATTTTAACTATACTTTTACAGTTATTCTATATGCCATTGAAAGATTACTAAAAGCTATTGAAATACTAACGCATGTTATTATTGAAAAGCTTCGTTGAATTAAGATCAATTGTGTCTGATAGTACATTTATAAAATCAACTTTTAACTTCTGCAAGTGGTCTTAAATTAATGGTACAGTACAATTTTTTTAATTTAAAATATTGAATCAACAAACATTTTTTTATACATAGCATTGGTAAAAAATTTAATATAACACTAAACAAAACTTGTGTGACAAAATAATGGTCACAATAATTTAACTTGTTGGTATTGTCTTATTCGTAATAGGATTTGTTAGCACTATATCCTGGGGTAATTTGCGTTGAAGCCTGGTATGAATGTTCGTTTTAAAGAGTTCATAATGAACCGCGCCACTACACGCACTTGAGTTTAAGATTAATTTTTCCGCACATCTTTTAGCAAACTGATCGACGGGTAGGATGCCCAGCTCTTGTGTAGCTGAGTGTTACGTATAACCACGGTGCGTTTACAGCAATTCTTAACACCTTGTTTTGAAAGCGTTGAATTTTTGCAAGTGTGTTTTGATGTATTGCACCACACTGGTGATGCGTATAATATAAGAGGTCGTAAGGTTTTATACAAAAAACTGGCATTTAATTTTGAGACTAGACTTGCGATTAATGAGCGGGTATAGCTCCTTTAATCTAGTGTATCCTTGGGTAAGTTTTTGGTTTATGTGGTATTTCCAACTTAAACGGGTATCGAGATATACCCAGGTATTTGATTGCACCATCATTCGGATTCCAACAAATTGCGGTATTGTCAATGCGTAAACAAGGAGGATTATTGATTCTTCGCAAAGTGAAGATTTTCGCTTGGCATTTGTCGGGGTTTATGGTGATGTTCCAGAGTTTGTACCAGGAAGATAACTTGTTAATTGCATTCTGCAGCATCGCGATTGCTTCAATAAGATTGTCCGCTTGGGTAAATACGGCAGTGTCGTCCGCAAAGGTAGAAATTGTTGCATTGAGCTCAGGTAGGTCAGAAGTAAATATGTTGAAAAGCACTGGGCCCAGAATGCTTCCTTGTGGGACTCCTGCTCGACACATTTTGGTTTCGGACAGTGTTGTGTTAACTTTAACTGCAAATGTTCTATTGTCTAGAAAGGAGAAAATAAGTGCTTTAAGATATACAGGCATGGCTATGTCTAGGATCTTTTTTTTAAGGCCTTCGATCCACACCTTGTCGAATGCCTGTGCTATGTCAAGAAAAACTGCTGTAGTGTAATGTTTGTTATGAAATCCGAGTTCGATAAGGCTAATTCTTGTAGTTGATGGCTTGTTGAATGGCCCTAAAGCCAAATTGAAATTTAGGCAAGATGTTGAGATTTTCAATGTGTTCTAGCAAGCGGTTGTAAACAATTTTTTCGAGAATTTTTGATAACGACGTTAACAGACTTATGGGTCTGTAACTGCTTATTTTGTTTTTGTTTTTTCCTGGTTTTCTGAACATTAGAATGTGCGCAAGTTTCCAGGACTCTGGAAAGTACCCTAGTCTCATGCAGGCATTATAGGTAGTACATAGATAAGCTACAGCCATTAATGTGAGGTGTTTAAGAATTGTATTGGTGAGATTTCCTTTCGGGGAGCTTTTCGATAATATCCTTCAGTTCGTTAGGTGAAGTTGGTTGAATTTCATCTGGAATTGGCACCCTTCGTGCAATATCGTTTATGATTTGTGTGTTGTACTCACAACGCCCACTCGGGCGTGCAAGTGATTGCAGGTGTGAATGTGTTTTCAAGATGATCAGCAAAGGCAGTTGCTTTTTCGGAGTCGGAAGTGTGAGTGACATTATCAGATACAGATGGCCCAATCCAAAGGCCCCAATCTCCTGGGCTGAAATCTGTTATGTGTTTTTGATATGTATTAATTCGTAGGCTGTCCAGTTCTCTTTTAATTTGGTGCGTTAGGTTGTTTAATTTTTTTTAAGTTGAGGGTTCCCTCTGCCATTCACTCCGAAGCTGGCTTTTGTTTTGATTAAGTTAATGATGTATCTGGGGGATAATTGTAATTTGTCGGATGAGTCCATCTAGTGGTTGTACAAGCTAATTTAGCACTATCTTGAATTGTTGATGTAAAGTGGTCCACCCGCATCAATGTCTTTGGTTGTTAGTAATCGTGTTGGGCAGTGTAGTTTACTATTGAGCTGAGTTTGAAATACGTTCCAATCGATTTTGCCATTAATTAATTTTGGAGTAGATTGTTTAATGATTAATGTGTTGGTGAATGACACCAGTACAGGGAGATGATCAGAATTTAGTTCTGGAATGACACTTTGAAAGATAGGTTTACCAAAGTTTTCAGGAGAACAATATCGAGTATGTCAGGCTGGTGGTCTTCTCGGTACGGGTAATAGGTGTAATCATCTGGTGCCAAAATTTGGAAGGTGTTTGCTATGGCAAGATTTTCCAGTTTAATACCTTCGGGGTTTGTGGCTCTGCATCCCCACAGGGTATTTTGAATTCATATCTCCTAAAACTAGTACTGATTCAGTAGTGTCAAAAATTCTTTTTATATCTTCCTCCGCAATTCTTGTGTTTGGCTGCCTGTAGACACAAGCAATTATTACACTACTCTGATCATCGAGTTTAACCCTTATTGAGGTAAATTCAATTTTTAAGTTAACAATTTCTGGAAGTTGAATGTGTTCATATTTCGTTTTAATAATGATCGCTACACCACCAGCTGCTACTCTGGAGTTTCGATCCTTGCGATAGATATGATAACCTGGGATTCGAAATTTTATGGCCCCCTAGCGGCCATACCAGTTCTTTGTACACAAATTCCGTTAGCCAAAACTGACATTTTTATAATATCTCGCTATTCTGAAAGTTTGGTGGCGAAATTCCTTACGGATCAAGGTCATCCAATGCCTCAAAGTTTTGAATTCGCTCTTAGATTTTATTAAAAAATTCGACATTTTTGGCCCTCACAAAAAATTTTTTAGGCCGATTTACAAAATATTCCAGTACTAATAGCGGGCCACCTAGGGCTACACAATAGTTTATATTAAAACCCAAACCCAGTCGCAATGTCTTATGGTCCCTTATTCTTAGGGCTGAGTGGAAATGAAAAAAGAAACATACGTTAAGCAGTGGACAATTGCTGAAAAAGAAGGCAATTTGACAATTTATGGTGAAACTTTTATAAAGTGCGTTCATCAAAAGCTCTAACTTTTATTGTACCACATCAATAAAAGATATTCTAACAAATGGCATTAGTTAGTGATAACTTTCCAAAACACGGCTCTATTAGTTATGCTACCTATGTTAAAAACTCAAGCATAAAAGATTAGAATATGTGTGAGTGAAAATCTTTTGTCAAATTTTTAACAAATTAAAAATTAAAAATTTTGAAAAACAAGGCATTTGTGGTAAAATCACCACAGAGGTATTTAAAATGATTAGGCATGGAAAAATTACATAACAAATAGAGTAGGAAAAATATCAAAAATATAAACAACAACAAAAACTCATTAAAGATATAATAAAAAAAGCAAAGAAAAATAACTGAGCAGATTTTGTAAATAAATTAGTGAAAGATGATAAGGGTAATCAGAAACTATACTTAAAGTGATTATATTGTTACGTGAGGCTAAGAAACATAAAGAAATACATATCATAAATAAAGAGGAGATATATTAACAGATGAAATCAGTGTTGGAAAGATTAAAAATACTTCCATCAGATTTTCCGATATGAAAAACCGCCAAACAGAAATTAATTTCCACAACTCTATCGCACATCGGAAATTCTAATAAATCCTTATTTTATGTAATAAAAAATATAAATAAAAACATTAATTTCCAATCCCAAATCCGTTCTGACCAACAAAGAGCATTCCTACCTTACATCAGAGGCATCACCGATAAAATAAGCCTCACACTAATGAGGCAAAACATACGCACGGTCTTTACGACCAATAACCAAATATCAGGGCTTGTTCTCTCAGAAAATGATCGGTAAATATCAGGCCGAATATATAAGCATTCACTGACCTTACGGAAAGGCGATAGTGGTTCGACACTTGTCAAACACAATAAAAAAGGAGCCACAAAATTTATTTTTCGAAAGCTAAAAGCGTTGTTTCCATTTCCGATTTCTTTGATTTGATCTATCCATTTGGGATCTTCCTCGTTACATTTTGGTTCGCTTTTTCGTTTCCATTAATTTTCTTGTAATTCTGTTGGGTTTCATTCTCACTATATGTGCATATTAGTTTAATTGATACTCTTTTATTTTTTCATTATTGGTTTTTGTTTAATTATTTCTCCAATGCCTTCATTTTTTGTTTGTTTGTTCCCTTAATTTTCAGTAGAAGACTACTTACTTTTATTGATTTTAAATTATTGTAATTAATTACTGTATTTAATTAAATGTATATTTTTTTATTTGTTTAGTTTTTTTGTTTTAGTCTTATCGATTATTACCTTGCTTAATTCTATTATTTATTTTAATCTCATCTGATATTTGTCCTGCCATTTGTACTTTTGCTTTTACTGTTTTATATGTGCTTCTTATTACGTTTATTAGTTTATCTACTTCCAATATTCTTAAGGTCTGCCATATTTCCTGTGTGTCTACTGTACCAAAGTCAGCTTTCAAATATACAATATAAATGTTAAGTACAGTTTTTCTCCTTCTTTGATTTTTCTTTCTATTGTACTTCCGATAATGTATCTGTTATCATTTGTTTGTCTATTTGGTCTGAAAGCTGCCTGTTCTTTAATTTTAATTTGAATCAGTCTCTTAATTTTTTTTTTAGGATTTCTTTTGTATATTCTGTAGCTGGTTTGGGCTAGGCATATTGGCTTGTAGGTTTTACATTGGTCGGATTTTTTCTTGTATATTAGTATTAATAAATTGTTTTCTCAGTCTTTTGAGGTTTTTGGTGTTTCCATGCTTGTCTACAAATATTCCATAATTAGTCTATTTCTTTTTGGCCCACACATAATCATCTCTGAAGATATGCCGTTTTGTCCACAAAAATTTCCAATTTTTATTTTTAGAATTACACCCTCAACTTCTCTCTTAATTGCTTTGTTATGTTCTATTTGCTCCCGAGTTATAATATTTTTCGATGTTGCTGTCCTGGGTAAAGCAGTCGTGTAGAATTCTTTTCATGTTTCTAGTATCTTATTTACATATGTTTGTATTTGTCTCTGATTAATTTTATTGCTTTATACTTCCCATTTTATTACCTCTTAATTTTTTTATTATTTTCCAGAAATTTCTGGTGTCTATTTTAAGTATCTCTGTTATCTCTTCTTGGAAGATTTCTTTTTTTCTTGTTCTTAATGGTTTTCTTCACTATGATTTTTTTCTATTGTATACATTTTTGTCCCCATTTCCTTTGTTTAAATCTATCGTTTCCATGCTAATTTCTTTTCCTTTACCAGTCTTTTATATCATTGTTCCAACAACTTGTCATTTTCATATTTACTTATTCCACATATGTTTTCTGTGTCTTCAGTACTGTTTCCTTAAAAACTCTTCTTCTTTTCTAGAGCCCACATTGTTTGTAGATTCATTATTCTTTGTCTGTGCCTTTTGGTATTTTTCTTTGTTTTCTATATTTTGTGCATTTATATTGCCAATTTGCTGTATTGTCTTATTTTTTGGTTATTCTTTAATCTGGTTTGGTATTTTGTTGTTCTTAGACTGTGTTGTGTTCCATTTTCCACCACTTTTTTTGTTTGAACTATTTTAATTTTTTCTGTTAAATCTTGTAGGTATGTATGAAATCTATTATGCTTTTGTCGTCGTGTTCTTTTGAAATAAATATATATTTATTCTTTAAAGGTTGATCCCACAGCATATTTTTTATTTTTATTCCATTTATGTTTTGGTTTTTTCCGTAACTTGTCATTCAACCCATTCCTCTGTTTTGGTCTTTTCCAACTCTATCACTTCAGTCTCCTATTATTATTGTATTCCTTGTTTTCTTCTTTATTTTTCTTGTATTTTTTAGAGGCAAGCATAAAAATTTGTTATTTCTTTTCTGCTGTTTCTTCTATCGGTGCGTAGATTTGGATAATATTTCTTCTAGTTGTATGGTAATAGCTATTATTCTCGAGTTGAGTGTCTTAACGATCTGTTATCTTTTCGTTTATTTGCTCTGTCATCTTAAAGATGTAAAAAGCCTTTACAACTGTTACTGTTGGAAAGATAAATCGACGTATTGTCATGTGTGCCTAGCAGGTAAGGTTAGTTGCTAGAAAAAATTACTCGTTTATTAAGATAAATAAAGCGTGCCGTTTGCTTTAAAATTGTTACGGCATTAAGCGAATGTAAACTCAGCATAATACCTAGAAGCATCGAATAGTCACTCCAAAAAGCGGTTTTATGAGTCCAAATTGAGCAACTTGGACATAAAGGTTCAAGAAACTAGCCTTTTTGATAAGACAGCTTTGCTTAAGCAATAGAAAAAAGCCTTTATCTGCTTAATACTTCAGGGAACATGCTGCAAATCCAGTTACTGTCAATAATACTTCTATTCATAAAATAACATGTTATCCTTTTTGTGGCTTAGCTTTTAGAATACATAATATAAGATCAACTGCTGATATAAAATACAGTAATACTTGACGTGACTTCTATCCCTTCCAGAAGATTTTTTTGTATTTTTTCAAAAACAGAGGGGAGTAGTTTGCCCAGTTGCCATCGGCAAATTTTTAACATACTTTTGACAGGTTTTCAGATTGAGAGTTACTATCAAATTTGGGTGCCAGGCGCCATAAACTTCACTCCAGTGGCATACGTCGTGTTATCCGCCTCCTTCCAAACTTCATATTCAACGGTTCTATTCAACGAAGGCCATTGGTTATACAAACTGAATTGTCATCTATATTGTCCCTATTAAGTAAGAAAAAAAGCCTCTGACCCTAATCTTGAAAACGTTAAGTTTAACACTTTTTGGTCTGCTGGAAAGTTAAATGATATTTTAAACCGCTGGCGGTGCAATATTAAGTTTTAAGAAAATTCATTGTTTAATAGCTTTTACATAAAATTTTACCTGTAGCTTTTAACTATCTAGAATTTTTAGAATAATATTTACTAAAACAGATACTGAGCATACTAAAGCCAAGTTTTCAGGAAGGCTGAAATCCGATATCTTTTAAATGCTTGCGCCTCCAAACTTAAAGGCAAAAAACCTTTAAAACTAAGTTAAATAAAATTCTATGGCTTATCTAATCAGTACATAAAATTCGTCTCCGATAATTTCAATACGCACAAAAATAAGACGCGTTATAGTCATCATTGTTGAATTTCAATATCGTGGAGATCATGAGGATTTGCTTTTACCTGAATAGTTAAAACTTTTTCTTTTAAAGTTAAGCACAAGCACTAACTGAAATACTTAAATTTTGTTATGTTTCTGATAAAATTAGTTATTTATGATATTGGAGTTTAAAACAGTTTTTTAATAACCGATTCAAATTTGACAAACTTAAAATCTTTTTTGAGAGAACTTAGTTATGTTTTAAGGTTTTAGTGCTCATTTAAGATTACGTTTGTATTACCTATCTTGTAATTGTTTAGTACTTTGACGCTTACAAAGCAGTTATTTTATAGAAATAGAGGTCATTACTTAGATAATGTATTCATCCCCCTCCCCCGTAATATATCTGCAACGTTGTTCCCCTTATTACAAATCTTTGAAGTTTGGTATTTTTGAATACTCTTTGCAAGCGCGCGAATTACTTTATAAAAGTGTTTTTGGAATAAGTCACTTCTACTTACCCTAGTAAGTCCTGCGCACTTAGCAATCGTGTTGCCGAATTGTCGTCGGTTACGACATGTTGCAAAATATTCAGCACTAAAGAACTATAAAAGTAGCTAAAGTAGTCTTATAAGGGAATCAGCCTGCTTGTCTAAATTTACAACAAATTCATAGCTATAAAGTAACCCGCGGGTTGCACTTCAAAAAGTTACAAGGGGTGCAAAGATTGAAAACGAGTAATAGCAAACATTTTCGTACTCCAACCATTTCTATAAAAGAACTTCTTCAAATCGTTAAGATATTGATCAACTATTAACTATCTGATTTAATTCAACTACCTTGTTTTTCATCTGAGCCGAACAACGAGGATTCTTATAAAAGTATTAAAAAATCTTTAAAATACATTCTTCCTTAGACATTTAAGTAATGAATTATAATATATTAATAATAAAAGTTTGTAATAAAATGGTATACCACAAAATTATTTTGTTTGGCTTCTTATAAAAACTATTTAAGATATTTAAGCGTGACTAACGCTTGAATAAAAAACTACTAATTAACAGAACAATATATTGTCTCATTAGATCTTAAAAGTGAATTTTATTATACCCTTCGTAAATAACTGTAACATTTGCTTGACAGCTGAAAACCAAGACCTACCCTGAAAAGCGAATTAACCGGAGCTCTCTCGGCAAAAACGATTTTCCGCTAAGAAACCGGAATTTATATTATGCCAACCTACTTCATACATTCATGCCGTGGTTACCATAATGTCAAAACGATAGGTGCAAACTTTCCGGAGCTTTATTGGATACATGATTTATCGCACGCCCACCGCGTTTAAGTTTAATTAGAACGTCACCAATTTCCGGGGAGCTTGAGACGTTTTTATGAGTTATAAGGCTTCCTAAATAATGAAAGATTTAATAAATTCGCTTTATGGAAATTAAAAATGGTTAGCAAATACCGCACTTCTGTTAACGTTAAAAAGCTAAGTATAAGTAAAGTGCATTCAGCCGAAAAAAATATATTTAAACAAAATTGAAGATGACAAATTTGAAGGGTTTGGAACTATTCTCGAGTATCTTTAGTACAAATAGGACACTAATGGTCTCTATTTATATATAGTATTTTAAATCTCAAATTATGTATGTATAGACAATTAGGTAAAATAAATTTGAAGCTCCAAGCACATAGAATAGTAATAAAGATTGAATGGCTGCTATATAAAATTATGTTTTGTAGTGCTACTTACGGGAAAGCTATTAAGTGCCATTGTACTCTCTTATGAGGTTTTTATCCACCTTAATCCGGTAAATCAGCAATTGTGTTTGCAGTAACTGCTTCCAATCAAAACTTTAATTTGCGTAGCAAAGCTTCTTAATAAATTTTTAAAATAAATAAATTAATTGCTGAAATAAATTAATATAGAGACGTAAGTAATTTAAGATCTAATTCCGTTAACGAAAAAAGGAATTATTACCTCTTTTCTGGTTTATCGGAATTAAGTTCCGAATAATTAATACTTACATCTGACTTCAGCACTTGAAATATTAAAAATGCATAAAAAGTACTTGCAGTACATTAAAAATTAGTTGTATTTGAACGAGACAATGAAGCAAATGACGATATTAATTATTAATTAACATACAAGAGAGAGTCTATATTTATCAAGGGGCTTTGAATATTATGGACGGATGATAAAGATTTGTAGCATTTTTAACCTTATTGTTTGAATCTTTAAGGAGGCATATGAAAGGGTTGGTCTTTTAAAAATCAGAATTAATCGACACTTGAAGAAAACAAGTTTAGTTTATAAACAGCCTTGACGCGCAAGTTCAATCGGGAGAAAATTCTTACTAGTGACAGAAGTAGATATTTTTGCATAATCCAGACCAACAAGTAATGCTACGCGTTTGGTAAAATTTTGAAAGAGATTTACAATTTAATTGGTTCCTGAGTATAAAACTGTAGCTACAAGATTATCTTCTGAGCAGTGCAGCAGAATTTATAAATTATTGTGGAATTGTCATTTTGCAAGAATCAAATATTGATAGAACAAAATAATGCTCTGGCGTATAGATTCCGTTTAACACCTCCTGAATCCGTGCCTGCAAGTCCTCCAATGTGCAAGGCATTGTTCTATATATCTTCCCCTTTGCGTAACCCCATACGTACTAATTATATGGAGTGGTATTTGGACTCCTTGAAGGTTTTCGTGTTTTACGAGGTTCGTGTTGCCAATGCCCTAAAAAAGGCTGGTTTAACTACGCATAAGAGCAAAATGGAATGGTGAGCCACTTTGCGTGAAGTTAGAGTTGATGTTATCCTAAACAGAAATCATAGACCATACGTAATGTAGCTGAGTGTAGCGATTGCATTCCTAGTGTCACACACAAGATATGGGTCGACGAGTCTCATTGCACCACATGTTCACTTTTGTCTGAGTTTGCATATTCTCAATTGTCATTTTGAAATTTCCAATAATAGCAGTTATAACAAAACGCTGAAATGGAATACAGCATCATCATTCCAGCTTAATTTTCATGTCAACTCAGCTAATGACGCGAAAAATATAAAATTATTTTTACTATCGTTCACTTCTAGACTGTTTTTATCATGACTTTAGCGATATTAGAAGTTCTATAGCCAACTATAAATTACTTATTTTTTACTTACTTTGCAGTACGAATGTTATTCCATCTGTTTGTGGCGATGGTATTTTCTCACGAGGTTGCGATTTAATAATTATGGTGTATACAATGTTTTTAACCCATAATGTGGTATCGATATTAACTTGAATTACTGGCAAAACGTAAAAACGTTATTAGTAAGAATAATGAATTACATTTTAAAGGCTAAATGTTTTCTACTTTACCTAATTTCTAATTTTTATAAGTATTTATTTTTTTATTTTCTAGTTTTTAAATCTACAACTAATAATAACAATTTATTTTTGTATGCTGGACATATAAAGAATTATTTGATGCTTCAGTGTCTAAAATAAGCACACATTCAAACGTATATGTTTTACACCATACCTTAGCATATATGTCATTTTGTAAATAATTTTTAAATTTGAAATGCTAAACAACACTAGATTATTTGTTGTTCTCCTGACAAAAGAACTGTCTTTCTCAAAAGCTAAATTTTGTTTAAATATTATCAATAGCGTTATTAATCATGTAGGGAAATTTAAATTAGATTAGCACTACAATGGTATTTTTCTCACTGATATCTTATTAGAATAAAGTGAGTACATATTTCTTCAAGCTATTCAAAGTCTACGCACTTTTTTTTGGTGTGGTAAAACACTACTTATGCACAGCAGACTGAAGCTTGCCGTTGTAGAAGAACTTATAACTCATTGTCTTTTCAATTCGTCAAATAGCATAGTTGTTCGGCGCAAGATATGAAAAACATAGAGCGTGTTATAGCCCAGTGTACTAATAGACCGGCAGCTAGCGACAGATTTTCACTGCCAATCAAATCATGTATGCCCTTCAGGATATTCGCCACTTAGTAGGTAACGTTGAAATTTGGATCTAAGCAAAATCTGGTTAGTGGAACATGTCGCGAGCAATTTGATTTTAAATCGCAAAAAATAACAATTTTTAATCAATCGAATCACGTATGCCATGCATGCCTAGATAACGTTTGTAAAAAAATAATCCAGCGGAAAACCATCGGCATACGCGTAGGGCGGGTCCCTAAGGTTACAGTCAGTCCTTACATTTGAATAAAAAAAATGTTTTTTATCAATCGAATTACGTATGCCATGTGTACCATAAGGATTTACTAACTCCGATATGAAGCGGAAAAAAATCGGCATACGCGTGGGCCGGGTCTCGAGAATTTTTTTAAACGATCGAATCATGTATGCCTCTGTAATAATTTCTTATTTTGTATTGTACTTATTATATATCTTAGTGGCATACGTACTGGCAAGGTCTAATGCAACGGCATACGTCGTTATACTGGGAAAAATTGAGGTTAAGTTTCGCTGATCGAACCATGTATGCCCTTTCGGATTCCATTGTGTAGTTATTCAATTAATCCAAATTCAAAAAGGCATACACATCGAGCTGGGCAATGATTGCCTACGATGCTCTCGAAAGATTTGGATGCGCTCGGCATTTTTTTTAACCTATCGAATAACGTATGCTCTTTGAAATTTCATTGCCCAATTACGCACTTTTCTAAAATTTAAAAGGGCATATGAGTAACGTTGGACAATAGCCGTTCTTAATGAAAGTAACGGTGTTTATATACATAACGCAAAGCAAAAATCGAATACAGCATTATCTTTCGTTGGTTATTCTTATTGACATAATACAATGACATATACTGTATGAATTTAACAATTATAATACTATAAATAAATACAAAAATAGCTAAAGTATACATAAAAAACAATACGATACAATACACATTTTACAAGATTTCCTAGTACTACATCAGTTGTATTGTATCACATTATAAATAGTTAATTATATTACAAGTAGTATGTTGTCTATAAATTCTGCATTTAATTAATAAATTTTTATAAAAATATCAAGAATATAAAATTTTTCATTACAAACATTTTTTTTATTACTCAAATTTACAAAAAAATATAATTATAATTTTTTTTTAATTACAAATGTATCGACCTCTTTTAATGTTTTATTTTTTACTCGATCGGTTTAAAACCTGACATTGCATGTGATTTGATTGATATTTTAAATGATCGACGTTGAACTCTGGTCAATCAGATATTACAAATATCCCGCCATCGACGCAGTCCACTAAATCGTTAGACACGAGGCTCATAGAAATACGACTCAAGGTGTCGTTCTATTCTTTCAAAAGTGCGGAAAACGTTCTCCGCTAGGTTATTCCCACGCTAGTGTGCCTTCGACAGTGTGTTCATAAAAGTGTGCTTACCTTTCTTGTCAAAAATGAGTGAAATAGAGGATTCTGTAAAAAAGAAAAAGTGCTTTATTTGTGATGAGGATTCTGGCACAGTCAAAACATTCACTGTGCCAACATACCAGAAATGTATAGTGGAGTTGGGCTTAAGAAAAGCCCACAACCTCAATTATTTGGAGTGCGAGTTACCAGAATTTTCGCAAGAAATGGACGTTGGGTTGTGAACGTCAAACAAGAAATGAAAGATTTTTTTATCCTCTTTACAATTACATCAAATTTGATGGTAGAATTAATTGTTAAGTAGGTAAAAAATAGCAAATAGAAAAAAAAATTTAATTGGAAAAATCGAAACTTTCACCGAGTCGCCATGGGGAATGAAAAATAAACGAAAGAAGCTTCTTGTCATTGCAATCACCCACAATGATCCTGAGATATGAGTAGTTTCACACAGGCACACACACATAAAGACAAAACTTTTCCAAAAATGTCATATTTCGAATCCTCACATTTCTGAACATACTTAAAACATTTTTTGGAGACATTTTCTTGTTTTCCCTTCCAGACAGTGAAGACGAGAGCTTGGAGGAGATTGGAGAGTGTGAGAGCGATTCCTCTGATGAGTCAGACGACAACGAGGAGGTTACTGACGAGGATACAGATGAAGATGAAGCTGACGATCTCCAAGAAATCGAGATCGCTGATAGCGATGATTAAAACTCCTCAAATTAATTATAATAAAAATTTAATAAAAATTTACATCATAATGCAAGTCAAAATAGTTCATTAAAATTAAATTACATTGAACATACATGGAATTTTTCATTTTAACGATGAGAAACAGTTTTTTATAGAGCAACTCGCAATAAAAAATGTATATATTCGCTTTTAGTGGTATTACTTACAATTTCCTAACTAAATTCGTATGCTTTTTAAAATTTGTCATAATTGCGTGATTAGGTACTGAAATTACAAAGGACATACGTTATTCGATCGGTTAAAAAAAATGCCGGGCGCATTCAAATCTTTCGAGAGCATCGTAGGCAATGATTGCCCAGCTCGATGTGTATGCCTTTTTGAATTTGGATCAATTGAATAATTACACAATGAAATCCAAAAGGCATATATGGTTCGATCGGCAAAACGTGACCTCAATTTTTTCCCACTTCCAAGGTTTCTCCATCTGCTATGACCCAAGGTAATTGTATGCCAGTTTGCAGTTCTTCATTTTATCATAAAAACAGTGGTTTGCAATAATTTTCAGTAGCGATTCGACCGTTTAAAAAACAAATTATTTTTTGCAAACGCGACGAGCAATGAAAATTCTCGAGACCCGGCCCACGCGTATGGCGATTTTTTTCCGCTTCATATCGGAGTTAGTAAATCCTTATGGTACACATGGCATACGTAATTCGATTGATAAAAAACATTTTTTTTATTCAAATGTAAAGACTGACTGTAAACTTAGGGACCCGCCCTACGCGTATGCCGATGGTTTTCCGCTGGATTATTTTTTTACAAACGTTATCTAGGCATGCATGGCATACGTGATTCGATTGATTAAAAATTGTTATTTTTTTGCGATTTAAAATTAAATTGCTCGCGACATGTTCCACTAACCAGATTTTGCTTAGATCCAAATTTCAACGTTACCTACTAAATGGCGAATATCCTGAAGGGCATACGTGGTTCGATTGGTAGTGAAAATCTGTCGCTAGCTGCCGGTCTATAAAGAGTCTGCAAGGTGATAATTATTTGGTGGCGCGTCCACTGAGAGCGGGTCACCCGGCGCGCGCGGCGCATTTTTCGCTCGAGCGAGCTGTGTTCAACTCGTTCGTACTCATAGGAAGAGGTTAAAAAAATATAAATCGATGGTTTTGCTCTGCTCTTCCCGATACTGCCTTGTTTTCGAGGTGAAAAATGAAAAATTTCCGAAATTCGCTATAACTCTTTGGCAACATCTCTATAAATTTTCAAAGTGATATAATTATTTTTTAAGACAATAAACAGCTACTGTGTCGTGAAATAGATTGTCGAAAAAAAATACTATCCAATTTTCGAGTCTGATTCTTTATAATAAAGCGAAACTGCATTGATTATCATTATAGTGAAATGACTGAGCAGCATCTTGCACGATAAAGGCATAGTTTACCGAAAAATCTATTGAAATAAAAAATTCATTACATTTTAAAGAAATTTTTAAATATTGGTAGAATGTAGGCTGCTCTACTGCAACAAAGAAATGTGTTTTTAGCTTGATTAAATTAGATTATAAATCTTTAATAAAATCCTCTGTGGAATCGATTCTAGTTTGCAACGTTGATCCATCGGTAGTGTGCCAAGTTTGATACTTAATATCATTAATAAAAGAATTTTGTAATAACGTTAATAAATTTGATTTTAATTTATTTACTCCGGGACAATTTTACACTTATTCAGATAACGTTCTGACGTCGATTTTTCGCAAATACTTACACACACAGTATGCATACCACTTGCATCAGCAAGAACACAATATTTCGGCAAATTTACTGAACCCAATTTTCAATTCGGGATGCGCGTCGGCGATAACCCACGCGCTGCGCGCGTCTGCCCCTATTCCACTGTCTTTATTTGCTTGTCATTTACGCATTTGTTACTCTCTCACGTTGAAAATTTATGGAGATGTTGCCGAAGAGTTGCTCTTTCGACTAGTGTAAATCTTACTATAAAAACACCTCGAACTTCAAACTCATTTTTCACCACGAAAGCAAAGTTTTCAGCAAAAACTGATAACACTATCGAAAAGAGCAGACCAAAATCTTCTTAAGAGTAGGAGCGCGCCGGGTGGCCAGCTCTCAGTGGACGCGCTCACGTATAAGTTCAACAGTGACTAAATAATTGTTGAACTTTTTTATCCAGCGATGCATAGTTTTGCGACTTGGTACTGCATGCTTACACACAGCTACTAAGTTTGTATGGAAAACTGAAGCAGCCACTCTCTCTCTTCCCAGAGAAACTACGCTCTCCATCGCTGTCTCTAATTGTCTTTTTTATATTTTTCCACTATGTCCACAACTACACTTGCAGGACTGTACGAATAACCTTTTCTTTCAAGGATTCTACCAATACTATCTGGTGGCATCACGTGGAACTACAGTTTCACACATTTACTGGACCAAGTATTTCAATCTGCATCACGATCAAAATTTAACTGAAACATTTACAATTGTTTTAGCTAGTTGACCATAGTAATGTAACAAATAGTAGCTAAGAATTATAATACAAGTAAAATTATAAAAAGATGCGTGCACATCTAATTGTTCTTTTGTTTGTATGTTCCATGCTATTATTTATTAAACAAATTATTACCAATTGAGGACGTGGGACAAAAATCAATTTTGTAATGCTATTATGTGCATTGACAAAATAGACAAACGCCGTTGCTAATTTTTTGTAGTAGCATAGTAAGTATCTCTTGTTTATTTTGTTAAATCGAATTGTTAACTGTATAGACATTTATTTTTGGTATTTTTTTAGAATTGAACCCTGATAATTTTTAAAACTTTTTTGTGTCCGGAACCATATAATATCAGGCATTCTTTAAAATATAAGATTTATAATTTTAATATTTCAAAAATAATATCGGTATTTAAAAATCCATGTAATTAAGTTTCGATTTTGGAATAATTTTTGTTATAACAGCATTAGACAATTTTTAAAATGCTAGTAAATTTATCACGAAGAAACTGCACGTGATGTATACTTCAGAGGTACTTTTCAATGTCCTTTAATTAGAAGCAATACTTTTTAAACAGTGATAATTTTTAATCTCTGACTTTTGTAAGTATGTTAGATATACAAATAACAACAATATATTTCAATTATTATGTAGATAAATTTGTTCACTTTAAATTTAAATGAGGTATTTTTGTAATACTTTAGTAGATTAACAGATGATAACGCGACATTTGATCTAGCAAATAGGAAATTATTCGACGTACTTCATGTGTTTCATTCAACCCGTTGAATTTTTAAATCAATCTGAAAGAGCCTGGATTAATGAGGGTTACTTTGACTTCAATAGTAGTTATAACAAAAGTGATCCACTGTCATCCTTTGCATTTTTCTAATTTAGTTCGAGTTAGGATGGTAATAAATAGAGTGCGGGAGTCGCCTTTGAAGAAAACACACTTCTAATAAGAACATTGTTTTTTGTACGACAGCGTTTTTGCCTTCATCAGCAGATCACACGAGGGTTAATCTGATAAGCGCTCCTGTGGATTTTGATACATTTTGGAGATATAAGATCTCCCACGCTATATATAGTTTTTGCAGTTTTCGCTGCTAACATCATATCGGTACATCCATATATTTATTAAAATACATTGTTGTTATGAAGCAAAAACTCAATTTAAGTACTTTCTTCTTCAGCCTTCTGCCATCCACTCCTGAATGTAGGCCTCACCCATTTCTCTTCATCTGTGTCGGTTTGACATTTGGTTTGGTTTGGGTGGTTTTGGCAATTAAAACGCCTCGCTTGCCCTGTGTGTTGGAGATTTTCCTTCACCACGATCCTCTGGATGCAGACGCCGTTTGCAGCAATATGGGTCAGCGCTGCTGCATTTTGGTCCCCGGTTATTTATTAGTACCCACTATATCTGGTGAGCATTTATCGCCACCTAGCCCCGATGGGGACTAGCAAATTTAAGTACTACTGTCTTATTAATTATACATAACATAGATACACATATAATCTGAAGGTCTTCACCAAATTACAGCATCATAATGTTTCTATATTGTCAGTGAATCAAAAAAATTGTCTAAATATTCACAAAATATATTAAGACAAAATATTTTATACTTAAAACCCAAAAAAAGGAGATAATTTGCTGTTGTGTCACATATTTAAGGAGCAATTTGAACTAACCCCAATTTTAAAGAAAATAAAGTATACGCCTTTGTATAGACAAATGCTAAGCTTTTAACAACTTGAATTTTATCTAAATTTTATGGCTTTGACCAAAACCTATTGCAGATTATTGCAAAATGTCCCTCTCTTACAGCTAGCAAGGTAAAAACACGGCTGAAAAAGTTGCAGATATTATAGTTATTGTTATTAGTATTTTTTAAATCAGACAGATTTGATAAGAATCTAGGAATAAAGTAATTGTTAATTTGAAGAATTTTACAAATATTGTATCTAAAAAAACAAAATTATTCATGACTTACCGGTCAATCTGCATTAAACTGGTTACAAATCATATTTCGTTTAATTAAAATATTTTATATTTTATTTGCCCTATATTTAATACAGTGCAATATATTTTCTATAAAAAATTTTAATATTTGAATACTTTATTATATTTCTCTTGCTTATTACAATATTTTGCAGTATTACCTTCAATAAAAAAGCAGTTTTTGGCGTTTTTAGTTTATTTTTCTAAAAATTTTTATTAATTAATGAATAGCACTGGAGTCATCGAGTATAGTGGTATAACATCACTTACAGTATTTTAATTGAAATTTCCTTTTATTTCTGTTTATCAGCAACCTGACAAGCACATACATATATTGCGTTATTATATTCTAGATAAGTAGCAAACAAATTTTTAAAGTGATCTTATTGTCTTATATTATTCATATGCATAATATACTAGTCAGAAGACCCATCCCAAGGACACACAACCCAAGCTAAATATTTGGTTCAGAGTTTAGTCGACAATTGAAGAAAAAATAAGAAAATGATTGTTTTATCAGCCACATTCAAGCATGATAGCATTCATTCGGCTCTATTCGGTTTCACATAAATCAAAGTTATATCGCATGCGCCTACTAACGACAAGACTTGCTCACGTAGTACATGAAATACCGATAGGTGACGCAAACAGTCTAATTAATTTATAACAATTTACTTTTTGACCTTTAACAAGTCAACCGTGACGTAAATCGAAAATATAAAACCCTCAAGCGGGATTTGGCAACAAACCGGTCTGACCTTGATATTAACATTGGAAATCGGTTCATAACTGTAGCAGTTACAATGTTAGTTACAAACAAACACACAGTACCATTTTTGTAGTAGAGTATAAAGTTCCCTTAATAAGTACTTCATTTTGTTTTACATTTAAGTTATCGAAAATAAAATTGTAAATACATGACTTTTGGCATTTCAATCTTTATATAAATTTTTTATCTTTTGGTTAGCGCGAAAAAAACTTTTTATATTATGTATAATATAATAACTGATTGGTAACTATATAATTAACTGAAGCACTGACGCTATCATTAGTTATTTATTTTTATAAGAGAATATATTTCACAACATTTTAAGTCATAACCTGATTTGTCTTACTGCAATTGCACGCTCGGCCGTTCTTTACAGGTTTAAATAGCTGCGCACCTTGAATTTTTAGAACTCTTTAAGTTCACGCGCCCATACTGGCCATAAGCCAATGTGCTAGTCTCCTCGGACATTCGAACGTCGTCTTTTTTTAAAACGTCTGCCGTGCCTGGCTCGCAACGCTTCCGAAGGAGCCCACTTGTCTGTAGTTGACTATTACTCTTCTTTAAGTTTTAAAACTGCGATGCACTCTAACCTCTATAAAACGTGCTGTAAACGTGTCGGCTTATTGTATGTACTCCACTGGTAGCGGTAGTGGCAATCTTCTACACTACATCAATTTTATTGCAGTGAAAGTTGTAAAGAATGGTGGTGTTTCTGTTTCTAAGGATAACAGTTTTTACAATCTAACCCATAGAAACTATATACCATCTTTAGCATCATCAATTTTTTGAAACTTACTTTACTTGGGAGCTCATTATTTGTCTTTCTTCATTAAACTGTTTACATTTTATCTACATTCTTTCAAAAAAAGCTACTTTTCGATGTACATAATTTGAGCTGTTGGATAATATTATTTTAAATTGTCTCTATGGTTTACCTTATACAATTGCTTTAAAACTTTACGGTTCTTCTGATGAACCATTGTACAAATAACAACAAATTTCTAACACTCAGTTTTTTGTACTAACTGCGATATACACTTGAGAACAAAACAATCGACTCAGGAACGTGCTCGAGTTTTCAGAGAATGTGTATCCACTCTGATAGCTTTTCAAATAAAGTTCAGTGTGCTGTTTGAAAGCTCAAAAACTGTGGGTTCAAGTGATACCACTTTGATTGGAATCGGACCTATTCTGACAAAGTTATCGGCCTAAAAATATATGTAACACAAAAGATTTGAAAGGAGAAGATAATTATAAAAGGAAAAAAATAAAATCTTCCGTCGAAATTAATTTAATAATTTTTTCGATACATGGTGTTGCCACCTCTATTTCTAATTGCACTTTCCAAGCAATTATGCGATATGGGATTGCTTCCCACTCTTAAATAAACGCCACTTTCATTTCCGTCACGCTCCTTGGTGCAACATCGATGAAGCTCATCTCAAACATGCTCAGTTGAATTTAAGTCTGTGCTACACGGAGGTCAGTCTATTTTTAATATACTGACGTCAGCCAGGGAAGTAGTGGTCACTCGCGCGGCGTGGCATCACGCAATGTCGTGCATTAGCATGAAGTTCTCACCAAAAAATCCCACAAACGGAACATGTTCCTTCAGAATGTCCCTGATGTAACGGTTCGCTGTTAAACCTCTTCCGCATCCTCCACTAGGCACGAAAACGAACTTGGTTTTTCCGTACATGGAAATGCCCGCCCAGAGCATGCATATTCTACAGTTTCTTGAATACAGCAATGGCCTTCTGTAGACCCGACGTTTCCTGTCGTTGCCATGTAGGCACATCCTAGACTCGTCGGTGAATAATATCTGACTCTCAAAGGTCCCAATCGAGATCTTAGCGAGTAAATTCTAGTCGCCTTCGTTTTTGGACTGCAGTCGGCTTGGGACTCGTAGCTGCCTTTTGGTTCAGTCTTCTTACTGTACAAGCGTTGGCGACCACAACTCTGACCGCACTAATTGTCACCTCTTGATTGAAGTCAGCGCCAGTCATACGTCGATTTCTGAGAAATATTAAGATAAGAAATCAATCGCCTCTTTCCGCTGTCACACGCCTACGGCCGTCTCCTTGCCGGCAGACGTAGCCACTGGTTTTCTAGTACCGACGCTACACTCTTCGACGCAGCTGATTGACTCAGATTTTGTCGATTTGCCACGGTCTTCCGGCTGATACTCTTTTCCAACAATGCAGCTGCTTGGGCTGCTTGGGCGGCTGTAGTGCCCAATTTCTTGCGCATCACTCAAGCACTTAGGTCACTTACTTACTTACGTCAACTTAGGATAAATGACTGAGGTAAATTGCCGGAGTACAAGCGTACTGTAGGCCAATCACAGTAATCACGCACACGCATACCAATTAGCAAAATTAGCCCGTTTGTGATACGTTTTTTGAATGTGGTTAATGCAATAGCAACAGTTTTTTTAAATCTGAATAAGAAATATACTCCTTGCACTTTAATGTTTTATTTAGTGTAGATTAAGTGCTACTAATGTTTTCAAAGATTCTCGTCAGAGGACTATCATCTAATTTTAAAATATACCATTATATTCAATAATTGTTTATTACCTTTTTAGTATTTGCACTGCATCTTTATTAACTTTTTCGAATCAAATTTCTGACTTCCATAGCTGCAACTTTTTGCAACTCACTATTCTTCTACTATAGTTTCAAATAATGCTTTGAGCATGACTTTATCAAGAGATTTGCATTTATTTTTAGCTCTTATGATTTCGCTCTCAAACTTACAAAAGTGTTTTTGTTGTTTATTTTTAATTCTGTTTTCAAACTTATAGAAGGTGCTTTTACGTTTACTTTTAATTGTTTCTATAATTTGCTAGGATGCTGCTTTGAGCTAATATTATTTTTGGCAATCATTTATTTATTGTTAAAAGTTATAGAACAGTTCTGAATTCTTATCTTTGGTGATCAGGACCTATCGCAGTTTTCCTTTAGTACAGTCTTATTCTCTATTGCTTTCAAATTTAAATTTTCTGACGCTCATTTATTACAGCCGTCTGTTTTATTTAATTTAACAGTACATCTCTCCTCAACAACAATTCTGTACTTTGTAATTTGTTTTATAATCCCACTTTTAACACCAGTTGTAACACTCTGCTTCTGTGTCGAAAATATATCTTTATTTAATAAATAATTAACTGTACACGAGTACTATTTACAATACAAATAGTAATCAGTTAATTAACTGAGGCACCAACACTATTAGTGGTTGTTTATTTCTACGGACGCCGATTTGTTTGGATCTCAACTCAAACTGTGTTTGAACTAAACTGCTTGTGCATAAGATATTACATATGTGTTTAAATAGCTGCGCCACTCGAATTTCTAGAACATTTTTGGCCAATTTTGATCCGTCTTCTTAAATGTGACAAATGTTTTTAATCTAATCTCTACTTATTTAAAACCAAAAAATAAGTAGCAATTTGATGGTGGCGAACACCACAGACAGAATGAGATAGAAGTTTTATTACGGTGACCCCAAATTTTAGTCTTTGTTCTTTAGACTACATGAGGAGAAGTATTATGCTGTTTCATCAGGACCTGCTTTCTATTTACAACATCGTATATACATACGTTTTAAATGAGCAGAGTAACATCTTATTATAACCACATTGATCACATTGTAAGCATACGGGACCTTCAAAGTTCCACCAAACGCATATCAATCTATTTGCATTTGAATTTGTCACATTTTCAAATAAATTTTGGTTAAAATTTAACAATTGTTTGCGCGTGTTAGAATTATACACGACAATACACATTCTATAGCATGTAGTAATTTGTAGGATTAAGCAATTACTATTTTTTTAAGGTCCGATTGGTCGCTAAATAAAAATCACAGTCAGAATCAAGAAAATTTTATATGGAACAATATGATACAACATTAAGCTACTTTTCGTAGTCGCCGTTCCGATTCATACATTTGTCGTAGCGTGGTACCAATTTTCCAATACCTTCATCATAGAAAGCAGCCGCCTGTGTTTTCAGCCAATTCTGTAGGCTCGTCTGCAGCTCGTTGTCTGTGGCGAAAGTTTGTCCTCCTAGCCAGCGTTTCATATGGGCAAAGAGATGAAAATCTGAGATCAAACAAGATCATCGGTTGACACTGGCTTCCTTCCCTGGCCGCCTGCATCATGAACATCTGTGCATCCAGCATCAAAGTTCCTGCACAATTTCCCCACTTTGCTGTCACTCATAAACGTTTCCCCGTACACTTTACTCATTCGTCTATGAATTTCAGCTGCATTGCTTCCTTCAGCATGCAGAAATCGAATACCTGAACGCAATTCACATTGGCGGGAGACTCTATTTTTCGAAGCATGTTTATGTGCTTCCTGCGCACTCAGAAATGACAACCGCGAATCGACGCGTTCCCCGGGCCAACTACAGACACAGCGCAAGACGTCTCCACACAGACCTAGCGGATTTTCCCCGAAACTTTCCTTTAGCGACCAATCGGACCTTGAAAAAAATAGCCCTCGTATTATGAAGACTTGTAAAAAGTTGGTGACAAACTTACTCTTGCTTATGTGGTACAACTCTATAACTTTTTTTACCGTTTCAAGTGTAATGAAACGGCGATGCACAGATTACCTAGAAACCACAGCTTTACCAGAATACAATAATATTGCATGTATACCAGGTCTTCTTTAGATTACAATTACTACGTTTAAATTTTTTGAACTTTTGCTGTTTTGTGGTGTAGTTGAAATTTATATTAGTAAGAGTGACCAAATATATTTTTCCATTTAGAAATTTTTAGAATAGATTAATAGTAATGCATTTTTTTTAAACTTCCAAATAATTGTAAAGAGATTAATTCGTTGCCTGCAGTAAAATAATATCGTATTGCTGAACATAAAAATGGCGTATGAATAAATAAATCATATAATAAATAATAATAAATAAATAAATCATCCACGTCATCTTGTCATGCTCCCTCTAGTAATTCCTTTAATTAACTTACATATAAAAAAGCTATAATAATGTATTACATAATTAAAAATTAATTATAATTTTATTGAACAGTTGAGGTTTACTAATTATTTCACAAAAATGTAATAGTAAAATAAATATGTTCATATTTAGGGCACATACAAATTTTTTTATTATTTTCTTTTATTATACACTTTATTAGACTATTGCGAATAATTAATGCTGTTTTCAAAATATTTTATAAGAAATAACTGTACTCACAGCTATTGTCTGAATGTAGTCGTTTTTGGTGGTCAGCTTTTTTCTTAACTTTCTTCATTAAAACTAACAAATATAAAATTTTGTAAAAAACCGCTGCTTTTTCTTTCTCCAGTAATATACAGTAATAGGATTTAAAAATCTTGTTTCCTATATCTGATGTGTAAAGCAGTACCAGCTGAGAAAATAAGCGACACTATATTTTTATTAACTATAAATCAAGAAGAGGCTACTAAACTGATTTTACCAAATAACTACTCATTGCTATTCTTTTCTTCATTACTGTGTGTTATAGTTCCAATATATTTGAACTATATGGCAATACTTCTGTTGTACCCAATATATTACTTGCAATTTATTGAACATAGCATATTTTTCAATAACCTATTTGTTTGTATACAAAGGAAAAAACAAATAAAATGTTACTGTCTCTTGCTAGATTTATTTTAATAGTATTACTTGTCTATAATAATGGTAAGAATGGCAAGAACCTAACCTTCCGAGTGGGAGCACAGCCTGGGAGCTTAGAGATTAAAGCAGGCTCTCGTGTGATCAACCATCTCTGATGCCGGGTGATAAGGCAAGCACCGCGTCTTAGACGATTGCCATTATTACCCCTTGCTCGAGTGAATGTAGGTACTCAATTATTTTTAGTAACTGAGTAGGCCACCCGCCAGACATCAGAGAGCTCCGGGAATGGAACCCGGGTCCGTCCGCAACGCAGCCCGCCCCTCGGCCGCTTAGACTACTCTAGCGGTCATTACGCGTGTATAGTATGGACAAAATCACTTTTAATTGGTGTTATAAAATCAGTAAGAAGTTGAACCAATCTCATTAATAAATTTATTTGTAATTGTTTATATGTATGGCAACCGTTGGTGATGCCTGTGAAACACTTTGCTTCGAAAAGTTTTAAATTGGCGGTATGTAAATAACGGAGAACGACATACAAGTTACTATTTTTACTAAATTATCATTTTCTAATAATAACAGTTTACTTTTATTAAATGTTTTGTTAGTGTTAAGTAAATGAGTAACAATAATATTATTTTAACAATTTAGGTTTTTCTTTATAAAGATGCTCTGGCTGTATTGCGAAATAATCTATACGCCTTCCGTGTTTTGTAAATGAAACTATAGGAAGTAGTATTCATCCAATTAACACTGAATTACATCCGACACAATAGTCAGTCTTGACATTGCTCTTTGTGTAATTTTTCTACCTACTTGATGTTGATTAAGCAAGTTATTCGAGCTTCTTCGCGCCTTTCTTTGTTTGGGAATCTTTATTTTCTTGTTTCTTTTGATAACCTATTTTCCCCCGTTTTCATAATGTGTCCGTACTAGACCAGTTGCCGTTTCTCTACTTCTTCCGCGATTGTGTGTTGCAGATCAACAATCTATTGCTTGTTTCATTTATTACTCTTTCTACTTTTTATATTCTACAAGATTGCCATTTATATCGAAGCTAATCATTTCGCTGCTTCACTCTAACTCTTAAATATTATATTTTTATTATTATATTCAACATGTTATATTGTCTTCCTAAACTTATAGTTTTATACTACCTTATCCCATTCAATCCTATTCAACTATTTTTATTTGAACTATTAAAAATATATTCTCTCTTGTTATATTTGTACACTTAAGTATTTAACTTTTACTTGTTATTATTCTTTTACCATTTTTCTACTTGAAAGCCATCTAATATTTTTCTTACACACGAATACTTTGTTTTCCCAAGTTTGCTCTAAATCGTTTTTTATATTCCGAGTCATACATTCTAAATTTACTAAATCAAAGTTTGATTATTTATTGGTATGCCGATATATTTTAAATAAGGTGCACTCTTGTTTGAGGCTTTTATTTGCTATAAATTCTTTTGTTACTTAATTTTATATTGTAATTTTTATTTTAGTGTCTATATATATATATATATATATATATATATATATATATATATATATATATATATATATATATATATATACTTCTAAACGTCAACGTTATCCCGGGGTTGAGGGGCATGTTGCGGTGCGGAGGGACCCGGGTTCATTTTCTCAAGTTTTCCGATGCCTGTTGGGTGGTCTACTCAATTACTAAAAATAATTGATTAGCTGCGTTCAATTCGAACAAGGAGTAATGATAGCGGTCGGTACTTAACACATCGCGCTGCACCAGCGATGGTGCGCGATAACTGGGCACACTGGTGGACATACAAGAGTCTTGTCGGCTACCACGCGGAGCGTTTTCTCATAATATGCGTTTCTGGTAATTTTTAATTTATTCTGTGTTAACATAAGTGTTTCATACTATTATCTTTTAAGCTTTCTAAACTGCATTTGATTATTACAACTTTTCCATGTTATCTTCGTTTATACGTTCTACATTTTTATTTTACTAGGTGGTAGTTTGAGACACATTCTACTCCTTTATATACTCGAGTATCTAGCAACTCTATTGACATTATCCAAAAGTATATGTTTGTATTCTCAAGTTTAAAAAGTCCGTTTGCAATTGTTAGGTTGTTTTGCCGACAGAAGTCTGTTAGTTTTTCTTCGCTATCACATAGATAGTTTTCCTGAAATTCCAATCCCAAATATCAGTAATTACCTTCTTATTACATTAATATACGGTTTTGTTATTCGATCCTTAATATTATAGAAATTATTTCTATTTCTTTTTAATTAGTAATGCTATGCCTCTTTTTGTACCTTCCTCTTTTGGCATTCCACTGTAGAGAAGTATAGTCATCTATTACATTGTTACCCTTTCCTTCTTGGTTTTGGTTGGTTATGATATTCAGTTTCTTTATTTTACGAATTATACTAGCCATTTTGTTCTAATACCTTGTACTTTACACGTTCCCACATTTATTATCTTTTTCTATTGCCTTTTTTATCGTTGCGTTTTATCATCCAAATTCCGAGCCTTTAATATGACGATAATTAGGAAGTTTAATGTCAGGATGTCATTTTCTTACACAAGTAGTTATATATAAAAAAAATTTTTTTTTTCTTTTTTCGACGTTAAAATTCATTTGTTCTGTTCCGCCATCAAAGCCGTTGATCTTATTTTTTCCTGTAACCCTTGATAGGAGTCTTTACAACGTGCTCTCAGCCGGCTTAGCTGAACTATATTTTTTGAGTTTATTAATTTTTATCCTTATCCTTATGCAATTTGAGTATATAGCGGGTTTCACTTTATCACTTAAAAAAACTTACATAAAGAATACATAATCTTATTGATAGTTAAAGGTAATTCATTCTGCAGGTCTCTGATGGTGATACTTTACACAGTAAAGTACTTAATTGGATAATATTATAAAAATTAATAATAATAAATTACTTTCAATAAAATCAATTTATTTTGTACTTATTGGTTTTTGTACTTTTAGTAAATTGTTTTCTACAACGAACCCACATTACTAACAATCTGAATTCAGTTGCTTTAAAAAAGACCAATATATAAAGTATTAATGAAATAATACAAATAACAATTTAAAGGAAATAGAAAAGAATGTGCAGGAATAATTATGAAAAATCCTAAGACAAGATATGAAAAGAAAATTAATAAAGAGGCGGTGAAACTCTTTGTGATTGTGTTTTAATGATATTTTTTACATCAAGTTGTGTCTGCATTGACTTTCATAGGGAGATTACTTTTATTTTTGCACTTTATCTTAGTTACCGTTTTGCATTTTTATTTACAGTAAAAGCTAAAATAAAGATTTTTTTAAAGTATCTAAAAATTCCTTTTTATTTTACAAGTATTATTATGTAAATTTTACGTTATTCATTTAATTCCTTGTAAACTGCAAATGTATTTATGAGTATCATATTTTTAGTTTTCCTTTTGTATAAGAAATTCCAAACCAAAAAGCAGTCATACCAATGAGTCAAAAAATGCCAACCATAAACCGTAGTAATAAATTGTGTGCAGGTGATTCAACAGGTTACAACTAGAAACTTGAGTATAGTTGGATCACTTCCAAGTAGTGGGTCTCCTTTTTGTACTTTTTGTAAATGTACAAATCCTCCATTTATGTAAAAATAAGTAGTAACAGTATGTAATGCTTCCTTCTTTTTGAAATATTAAGTATTATTGGTTTTATAGCATCGCTTATTGTATCAGTTCTCGTTTTATTTTCGCCGTGTAAAGACGTGAATTGAACGCGGAGATAATAAGAGTGCAACAAGTGCGGCCGCAAGGCTGGGCCCATTTTATCGGTCTCCGATAACCTCGGTTTCGCCGTACGGATTAATAAACTTTAAAGTTACGATTTGTTGTGAAACTTACATTTTATTTATAAACTATCTTAACATAACAAGTTCACAATGCAAAACAGCGCTGGATCCCAGCAGGTAAATGCAAATAGCTACTTCCTTCAACCAATCCCAAATTATTCTGCACCCATCAATGTGCCTCCAAAAAATAACACATAGATGTTTCTACAATCCCAACCCCAAGTACAACGGTATAATCAATCACATCTGCAACCAAATCCACAATCCGTATTTAGTACTCAGTGGCAGCAACCACAACAAGCTTACCCGATGTATCTTACTAATTACCAACAGACAAGTACGCAAATCCAACCTACAGCTTTGCCTTACTCTGCTCAGATAGAGTGGAATAGAGCGGAATCAATACAAGACGAAGCTCCACTGATATCAAACACTCAAAAATACGATAACGACAACATTTCAATAACAAGTGAAGAAACAACGACCCCTTTAAAGCCAAATGATTTTCAAGAAATAACTCGAAAACACAAAAGAAAGAGAACTAATACTCAACCAGCAGTGCCAATTGACAAAAATCCAGTTGCCACTAGCAATAGATTTCAAATACTAGCAAGTAAGGAAAACCCCCCGACATCAAGCACCTCAACAGAAACCAATGCCAAACTCCCGAAACCTCCTCCAATCCACATACATTATGTAACAAACATAATTCCTTTACTTCGACTTATTGAAACACATATAAAGAAGGATGAGTACAAATATATCAATTAACAGGAGGAGGCACTGTAAAGCTCCTGATTAAGACAGTCGAAAACTATAAAAAACTAATCAAGATTCTTGACGAAAATAACGTAGTCAGACACACATTCATCTTACCCGAGGATAAACCATTCAGAGTAGTGATAAGAAACCTGCATCACACCACAGATAAAATTGACATAAAGGAAGCGCTAGAGACATTAGGCCATCAAGTAATGAATATCACAGGAGTCCAGCATCGCACTAAGAAGACCCCACTAAATTTATTCTTTATCGATCTCAAACAACATGAAAAAATAAAGAAATTTACGAAATTACCTCTCTATTAAACGCTATCATTAAAGTCGAACCTCCCAATCAAAAAAAAAAAAAGAACTGGCACAATGTAAAAGATGTCAATGTTATGGACACACCCAAAATTACTGCACTAGACCATTCCGATGTGTAAAATGTGCCGGATACCACGACTACAGAACATGCTCCAAGAAGAAAGGTGATGGAAGCAAAGCAAAATGCGCACTTTGCCTAGGAGAACATCCTGGGAACTATCGGAGATGTCCAGTCTACAAAGAAATTAGAAATAGACGTTTTCCTCCACTCAGGAATCGCGGATTTACACTAGTACATACTCAAACTCCAGCCACTAAATCAGTAGTAGCTTCTCAAATAAATAACAACCCAGGTCTCAATAATAAGGCAACAAGAACTTATAATCCGCACTCATACGCCAACAAAGCTCAAGTCAACCACCACGATCTACAAAATATTCCGCAATACTCAAACACTATAGTAACTTTTATGCAACAGACAATACACTCCCAAAGAACCATGATAAACCAGCTCATGGAAGAAATACGAGATTTAAAAAATCTAGTGACTCAATTAGTGAACTCTAAGAATCCCTAATGGCAAAAACACTCAAAATAGCCCAGTGGAACGCCAACGGTCTGGTCAACCACCGCTACGAAACTGAAGCTTTCCTACTACAGCATAACATTGACATACTATTGATCTCCGAAAGGCATTTTACAGAACACTCCTACTTTAAAATTAGAGGTTACAACACCTTTAACACCAACTACCCCAACAATACAGCTAGAGGGGGCTCAGCAATATTAATAAAACACCATATAAGACATCACGAGACACTAAAATACTGTTCCGAATATATCCAGGCAACCACAGTATCAATAGAGGACTGGGTAGGTTCCCTAAACATTTCTGCTGCTTACTGCCCTTCCGGGCATAGACCTGATAAGGAAAGCCTTGAAAGGTATATACGATTACTAGGTAACCGATTCATGGCCGGAGGTGACTTCAACGCGAGGCACCCCTCCTGGGGGTCGCGTATTACCAACCCAAGAGGAAGAATTCTACTAACTATAATGCAAAACGAGCAACTAAGCCATCTCTCCACATATCAACCCACTTACTGGCCGACTGATCTAACGAAGATCCCCGACCTGCTCGACTTTTATGTGGTCAAGGGCATACTCCAAGGTTACCTAGAAATCTCGTCGTGCCTAGACCTATCCTCGGACCATAGCCCGATAATAGCGCAAATAAGTACAACACTATTAAGTAAAACTAGAACCCCATCCTTAACAAATAAGAAAACAGACTGGCACTATTTCAGATAAGTACTACAGGAAAATCAAACAACTAATATCCCACTGAAAACAAAAGAAGATATAGAAGAAGCGGTAGAAACACTTACCCAAACAATCCATCTGGCCGCCTCAAGAGCCACTCCACAACTACTACCTCAAGTCACACACCAAAATTGCTCGATCGATATCAAAAAAGATTGCTGAAAAAGGCGACTACGACGGATCTGGCAACATAGCAGATTCCCAGAGGACAAACGTAGACTTAATACAGCAGCTCGAAACCTTAAAGAACTTATTAAGCAAGCAAAAAACGAATTCCTCAATGAGTACTTAGAAGGACTAACCGCAACAGAAAACACCGACTACTCCCTTTGGAAGGCCACAGGTAGACTTAATACACCTAAAAATCATATTCCCCCAATTCGTAACCCGGACGGAACATGGGTCAGCACTGACAAAAATTAAAGCAGACACTTTTGCAGTCCACCTTTAAGAAGTGTTTCAACCTCTACTTTCTAACGACCCCCACACATACGCAGAAGTGGACAACTTACTCCAGGCCCCAAATCAACTTACGTTTCCCATCAAACCTTTCACTAGGGCTGCAGTTCAAACAATGATTGATAGAAAGACTAATTGCAAAAAGTCTCCTGGACACGACTTAATCACTGGTCACATAATGAAGGAACTGCCTCCTAAAGCTATCTGTATACTCACGCTTATCTTCAACAGTATTCTGCGTACAGGATACTTTCCGTTACTATGGAAAATTGCTCAAATAATACTTATCCCCAAACCTGGAAAGCCCATCAACGAGCCCAATTCATACAGACCTATTAGTCTGTTACCGCTATTCTCAAAGCTTTTTGAAAAATTATTTCTGAACAACCTCACCCCCATCCTGGACGACGAAAACCTAATACCTGATCACCAGTTTGGTTCTAGGAGTCACCACTCCACAATACAACAGGTACACAGGGTAGTTGAACACATTAACCAAGCATTCGAAAACAAGAACTATTGTGCGGCCGTCTTTCTTGACACCAGCCAGGCCTTCGATAAGGTCTGGCATGAAGGCCTACTCTTTAAGCTAAATCTGATGTTACCCTACACTTACTACCAAATCATAAAATCATACCTCGAAGATAGAAATTTCCAAGTGAAATTCGGAGAATCAGTATCAATTCTCCATCCCATCACATCAGGCGTTCCGCAAGGTAGTGTCCTAGGTCCGGTCTTATACGTTCTATACACTGCAGACCTCGCTACGATTGCTAACAATTTGATCGCAACCTACGCTGATGATACAGCGCTTCTCTCCTCTCACACCGACCCTATTACAGCCGCTAGTAATCTACAGCAAAACTTAGACGCAGTAACCGACTGGTTCCAAAAATGGCGATTCAAAATCAACTCTCAAAAGTCACTACAAATCACGTTCACTAAACGTAGAGGAATCGTCCCTGATGTGATAATGGACGGCCGAGTTCTACCCCGTACCGACAGTGTGAAATATCTTGGGATACATTTAGACAAAGGTCTGACCTGGAAAACTCATATATGGACTAACAGAAAACACCTGAATCTTAAACTCAAGAGTTACTACTGGCTCTTAGGTCGAAACTCCAAACTCTCTCTGAGTAATAAATTATTAATCTACAAAAGTACACTGAAACCAATTTGGAGCTACGGTATCCAGTTGTGGGGTACCGCCTCACATTACAATATCGAAATTCTGGAACGCTTTCAGTCGAAGACCTTACGCACCATCACTAACACCCCCTACTACATACCCAACACGGAAATACGGAAAGACCTAAAAATGAAGTCAGTGAAAGAAGAAATTACCAAGTTTAGTGAAAAATACCTCTTGCGACTAGAATCTCATCCTAACCCACTAGTGACAGAACTAATTGATGAAAGTGAACAAGTGCGCAGACTCAAACGTTTCAAGCCGTCAGATCTTCCTAATCGTTTTTAGACAGATATAATATCCCTACTACTTACTTATTATTAGTTATTAATTGTTGAAAGTAATTTCATTTGAGGAACGTCAAAGGGTGTTACCTCCCATATAATTTACACTGCTATGTATTTCCATTATAGTAATATGATTTGCTTATTGCTAATGTAGCAGATTGCAACTAAATACCAACTGTTAAAAAAAAAGCTTATTGTATTTTATAATCCTAATTGATTAAAAAATATTTAGATCTTATCTTAAGCTTTGTAATAAAAAAATCATATAACCATATAAATAATAATAGCTGCATAATGTGGCATATAAGAAATTCCCGTTCATAATATTCTTAATTTATTAATCTTTTATTGTGTTCTAAATTTTTCTGATCCATTAACTGCACACTCAAATTTCCTTCTACTTTTACCATTGTAAATTGCTTGGTAGGCCTCTGAAGTTCAATTACAATGCTAAATCAAACATAAACTCAGTTACACGATTTTCCGAAAAACCTGCAGACATAATAAAAACATGAAACAATTTCGCGCTCCAGTTTGCAAGCTTGAAGGCGGAAGGTGGAAGGTGGAAAACTGCTCAAGAGGTTTTCGTCTTCGTATTGCGAGTGAGTGAAATTGTTGCCCAGTCTAAATAGCAGGCGCTATCGCAGCCCGGTTGTTAGCCAGAGAGCGCGTGAAAGTGACAAGGTGTGTCGTTCGCTTCCCATACGAATTTCACCATAAAATCGTTATGTTTGCAAGCTGCCACGTCAAATATTTTATTTAAAGGCAAATTTTCTACACGTGACAAAACTTTATCTTATAATATATGCACTAGAGTTGAAAATTGTAACAGAAACATTTTTTATTATTTCGTGTATTAGGTTATTTTAAAAATCTTACTTGAAAGTGAATGGTAAGCTTAATTCCCATCTTTGGCGATCATTTATGGATTCTGATAGCTTTGAGGCTTGTAGATTATATTTCATCCCTAGTGCCAGCCTAAGCTCGATTATATCAGTGCGCCGTTTTTGTTACGAGGATATAATTAATCCGCGCCTATTAAATATAAACAGCCAACAATGTGGAATACGCTTGCATGTCACTTTACTTAAGTGTTATTACCCTAAGATGACATTGTTTTTGTTTTCAGGATCCCTTTGGGTGGCAAAGCAAGGAAAGCCGATAACTGCCTCCATTCCTGACTTAGTGCCAGTGTTGCGTACAATTTAAGTTTCTGAGTTATGTTTATGTTGCATTCTTATTTCCTGTTAGTTGATAAGAACAAGTGCCAGTAACAATAAGTAGAATAAAATTGTTAAGTTATTAATATGTATGCGATGTAATTTATTAAATAAACCATTAAATTTGACAACGTATAATCGACTAATTTAAAAGATACAAAAAGTAGACTTTGTAGAACAATTTTCAGCTGATTTTATAGATAAAAAGAATATAGAAAATATTATAATTTTTAGTAAAAGAAATTACTAAAAATAGTTTTAAGAGAAAAATCAGAAACGGCATTTTATTTATTTTTAAGTAAATTTTAATTTATTTTCGTAGATATATTAGGTACTATTAGATTTTTTAAAGGGTGTTAGTATCAAATTTACAAAAAAAAAACCACATTAGAATGTAATACAATTAAACCTTTTATTGTAATGTTGATAAATGGTACTAAAACATAAAACATTTTAGTATGTATTAGTTATAAAGACAATGCTGATAAATACCTCAACAAGTCTTCGATAGTCTGGTATCAGAGGCTGCTATTTAAGGTTAAAAAATTCTTTCCTCGCCAGTATTTCCTTCTTTAAGTCCTATAATACAAAATACAAAATCAGTATATTAGGCATAGCCGAATCAAGATGGAATGGGATGGGTCAGAGAAAGTTAGCAGGCAACATTTCCATTATTTACTCAGGCTACGAAGATGAACAGGCACACAAAGAACGTGGGGTAGCAATAATGTTAAATAAAGAATCAACAAAAGCACTGTTAGAATGGGAAGGGGTATCAGAAAGGATCATATGGGCAAGATTTAGAGCAAAATTTGGAACATAATCATAATAAATGTGTATGCCCAACAAACCAGCAAGAAGATGAAGTGAAAGATATGTTCTATAACCAAATATACACAATTATAACGAAACTAAAAACTAAATATACCCGAGATATTGTAATCATGATAGGTGACATGAACGCAAAAGTAGGAAGAGACTACGAGGGAAAAGAGAATGTAATGGGAAGACATGGAATAGGTGAAGCAAACGATAATGGCACAAGATTAACACAATTCTGGGCCCTAACAACCTCACAATAGGAGGAACTTTATTTCAACATAAGGACATCAACAAAACAACTTGGACCTCACCAGATGGAACAACTCACAACCAAATTGACCATATCCTCATGGAAAAGAAATGGAGAAACACATTGCAAGATGTAAAAGCTATGAGAGGAGCAGACTGCGCATCAGATCATACGCTAGTGAGAGCAAAAATTAAAATCAGTATAAAAGCCAAGTATAAACTCAACCCAAAAAGAAGAAAACTTAACGTAAATAAATTAGGCGCCCCAGAAATAAAAGAGAAGTTTAAAGAAGCGATAGAAAGAAAAGCCAGCACTATGATGGACCCATCGATACTATCTATTGAAGAGATATGGAACGCTTATAAAAACACATTAAATGAAACAGCAATAGAAATAATAGGTTATAATGAAAGACACGATAAAACATGGATCTCAAATGAAACAAAATGAAACTGGAAAGAAGAAAACAACAAGAGCAAAACTCCTAATAGAGAAAACCAAGACCAGAGGAAAATATGGCAAGAAAACTATACCAAAGAAAACAATGAAGTAAAAAAGAGCGCAAGACAAGACAAGAGAAATTACATAAACAGCATGACTAGAGCAGCGGAAGAGGCAGCCAGGAAGCATGATTCCAAAACACTATACAAAATAACAAAAAACTAGTGGGACCAAACAAAAGACGTCAACCAAATTAAAAGGAAAAATGGAGAAGTACTCTCACACAAGAAGAAATTAAAAACAGATGGGTAGAACACTTCACCGAAATATACAAAGCATACGCAAAGACTAATAGAGAATAGAAGACATAATATACATACATGGAACACTGGAATTGCCTACAGAAGAAATTTCTAAAACCGAAATAAGGAATGCAATACAAACACTGAAAATAATAAAGCATCAGGGATAGACGGAGTCCAAGCAGAATTAATAAAATACATCCAAATTACTCAACCGAACTACTTTATATACTACTAAACAAGATATGGACACAAGAACAAATACCAAAGGAATGGACAGAAAGGTATAATAATAAAATACCCA
This sequence comes from Sinelater perroti, assembly GCA_036346155.1. Lineage (NCBI taxonomy): Eukaryota > Metazoa > Arthropoda > Insecta > Coleoptera > Elateridae > Sinelater > Sinelater perroti. The sequence goes on from JARFIY010000278.1 coordinate 505,114, forward strand.
AAAGGAAATCGAACAATGTGCGAAAACTGGAGACCGATCACCCTGCTCAGCACAACAAGTAAAATAATGACCAGAATAATTCTAGAAAGATTAAGAAACCCTATAAATATAAAACTGAGAGACAATCAAGCAGGGTTTAGACCAAATAGAACATGTATCGATCACATCAACACTCTTAGAATTATCCTACAACAAACAGCCGAAGTTGAAGAGAAATCCTCATAAATTTCATCGATTTTCAAAAGGCCTTCGATACAATAGACAGAGAAGTAATGTGAAAAATATTGGAACAATACGGCATACCAGTCAAATACATTAAAATAATAAAACTATTTTACGACAACTCCACGGCATACATACAGCATGAAGGACAACTCACCCAAAAAGTTGAAATACAAAGAGGAGTGAGACAAGGCTGCATCCTCTCCCCTCTCCTTTTTATAATAGTAATCGATTGGGTAATGAGGAGGACTGAAGACAAAAGAACAGGGATAAACTGGAATGTATTTGGCAAACTGGAGGACTTAGAGTTTGCGGACGACATCTGCCTAATAACAACAAATAAAAAACACATGCAACAAAAACTGATCAAACTAAACAACAATGCTAGGAAAGTAGGATTACAAATAAACTCAAACAAAACTAAACTACTAACCAAAAACAGGGGAATACAAGAATACAATTAGAGGGAAGAGAGATAGAGGAAATAGACGAATTCTGCTACCTAGGAAGCATAATAAGCATCAAAGGAGGCACAGAGAGGGATATAGAAAGACGCATAGGACAAGCACAGAAAGCCTTCAATTCACTATTTAAAATTTGGACGTCAAACAATATCAGCAAAAAAAACAAAACTCCGACTCTTCCACAGTAATGTAAAAAGTACACTACTATATGGAGCAGAAACCTGGAAAGAAGACAGAAAACACTATAAGAAACTGCAAACATTTATAAATAAATGCCTCAGAACTATTTGCGGAATCTTCTGGCCAGAAGTAATCAGTAATGAGGACCTTTGGGAAATGACAAAAGAGGAAAGAATAGAGATAACCATAAAAACGCGCAAGTGGAGATGGATTGGTCACACCCTTAGAAAACCGATAGGAAATATAACCAGGCAAGCCTTGGAGTACAATAGGACAGGGAAAAGAAGGAGGCAGACCAACTAATACTTGGAAAAACAATTACAGAAGAACTTAAAACAAGTAGACCTAAATTGGAACCAAGCAAAAAGAATAGCAAAAGATAGGAAAAAATGGAAGGAACTAATGGAAAGAATTGTGACAACGGAACGGACCCCAGACAGTGCGTGAGACTGGCTATCTCACCACAAGAAGTCTAAAGCTAAAGCAAATGAAACGTCCCAACAAAGGCGCCCTTTGCTCCAACAAAGGAGCTATATGATATATGATGATAGGATAATGCCACTGGACGATACTCGATACTTGTTCCAATTGCTAATAAATAAAAGAGAGAGAAATATAGAAGGTAAATACCTGTAATAGCGGTAAAGTACACCCTTTACTTAACTATAAAACTTTAAAATACTAAAAAAAACACTTGCATGTATTGTATTACTACATATTTTACTATTAATTTCGTTACTTGATGCTGTTAATTAATAATAATGATGTATTATTTAATAAAATAAAAATAAGTGATCATTGGTTACCTGTGTTAAAGGGCACTAAGTGTCAAGCTCGTATTTCCAGTTACTAGTTATTTCAATAGTACCATAAATGTAGGCTTCTCTTCTCTTTGATATTATTTACCAGTGAAATTAACTCACAATGATTAAGTGTTTCTTTCACCTTTACTAAAAATGCTTTTCTTGGATAGATTCCCGAACATCTCGTATTTTATGGGGACGATAGGTAAATGTGGATGCGGGAGAATATTGAAACGATAAAAAACGAGACTGTCTTACAGAGAATGGAGAAAGGAATGAAACTAATTAACATTATCAAAAGAAGAAAAATAAATACTTACGACTTGTGAAGCGAAACAAAAACCTCCAATTATTACAATTAATTATTCAGGGAAAGGTACAGGACAAGAGAAGTGCTGGAAAAAGGAGAACATCCTGGCTCAAAAATCTACGAGTGTGGTTTGAGAAAGCACAAGATCCCTATTCCGAGCAGCAGAATCGAGAGGGGATAGACTGGATGGTCACAAATCTTTATTAGGGATGCACTATAAGAAGAAGAAAAAAAAAGTGGGCAAACATTTGTGACCTAGCTAGTGCTGCCCTTTAGCCCTATTTATTAGCTTCATCGTTCTTTTGTTGTTTCTGTTGACTTTCGATACCAATAAACTATTGTTTTTTTTCTAATAATGGTGTAGTTTATTTTACTCTATAAATAAGATATAGATTATTCAAATGGTAAAGAGCTTACACATTTTTGTAAAGTGCAATCTTTAACCAGTACTATACTAATGTTTAAATGTATGGCTGAGGTGTGTACGTAATATGGAGTATTTACTATGTTACGCAGTACTTTGTTTTAAAAAGTTTATAAATTTGATATTATATCTGGCACACTACTAAAGCTGGATACTGTATTACCATACCAATTTGAGAATGTCACTGTATAGAAAGTTCTTATTGCGAATTGATAGCTTAAAGTTTAATAATTACGTTTGTATTTTGTCTTAAATTTGGATATTCTTTTTTTCACAGCTTTTAGATATTTGGATTTATTTTTATAAGAGAAAAGTATACGATTCTTTAATGTTAGAAAAGTACTTATAACAGTGAAGATGCTAAGCAAACTAAAAATACCAGAATTATTTTTAATTAACAGACTTGGAAATGATGCTAAGAACGTCACGTCTTACTGATCTAAGAACCTGCTTTTATCAGTTTCTAAGCTTGTAGATAAATTTTCGTTTAAAAGAATTGATCGCGACTTCACATATAACCTTATCAATTTAGCTTTCATTCTGCAACTCAACGGTACCTCTCTGTATGAGTAACTCACAACGGCTTACATGTACATTTTTTATTAATTTAGGAGTTGCTCAAGGCGGTGTCTTCTTTTATACTTCTGTTATATGTGTTGTTTACTTTTGATCTTCCAACGACCGATAATGTCGTACTTGAAACATTTGCAAATCATACGGTAAGCCTTAATTTACACACAAATGTTCCAGGCCTCATCACCCCTTAAATAATAGCAAAACACGCTTTAAAATTAAAGATATAAATAAATAAACAGTCGTCCCATACGACTTTTACGCTACTTACGGAACTGTGCCCACTAATTTACATAAACATAGAAATTTCTCAGGCAGTCTCACTCAAATATTTGAGTTAACACCTAGATAACAAATTAAATTGGAAAAAATACATTACTAAGAAAAGAAAAAATAAATGTGAAAGAAAAAGAAATGAATTTATTATGATGAAAGTCCCATCTGTCGTTAGAAAATAATTTTCCGCTTTATAAAACCACAATTACTCACATATGGACTTACGAATTAAATTATGGGGATATTCTAGTAAGCTCAGTACTGCAATCATTATAAATATATAAATATATAAATATATTAACCAAAAATATTAAAAGCCATTACTGTCGAGATGTAAGGTACTTCCACGAAGCCAAATAATTAGCCTAATATCAGAAGCAAAGTGTTTTCGCAAAGCGAACAAATTAGTGTAATGCCGAGCCGATAAGCATTTTTAAAAACCGGAAATTGGGGGTGCAAGCCTGCACAATTACACAATCTTTTCTAGGAGGAGCCACCCCTCATGCACAATCCCTGGGAGATAAAAGTGTGCCTCGTGCCAGACCAAGACAATTGGCTGCCACTACTCGAAAGTCTTCTGACTGGCCTTGTAGCTGTCTAAAAACCTTTGCCCTCATTCCGGTACTACAATCACTGTCCCCGCTGCCACCGACATTACAGAAAGGCCCGCCGAAGGACCCCAGAAGACCTGCCGAGAAACGCGGGCACGGCTTCTGAAAGACATGTTCGACGAATCTCCATCCCCCGTGAAACCGGCAGCGGCGTCACCGATTGAAGAACGATTGTAGCGCATCCTGCGCACACTGTTCAGGCCACCACCGGATTGCAAGAACCAACGCTTAACGTACGCTGACGCCACGACCCAACTGCCGGCCAGGACCTCGGCACTCTCGTGGCTATAATAAACTCTTGTAATGAATGTAAAAAAGCGTCTGTAAATAAAAAAAATGTGAGACATATTTGTTATACCGTCTCCACAATTGCTAACGCTCCCTGGTATGTCACAAATGAGCGGATCTACAACGACTTAAAAACCCGCACTGTAAGAGACATCATCCATGAAGAAGCTTGAAACCCGTACAAATTCTCTGTTATAACCTCTGTTAGAAAATGATTTAATAAGGAGAATGAAACGGAAATGGCTAGCAGACCTGTAATTTGGTTTTGAAGGTCTCTTCGTCGGAAGGAATCTCATTAAATCATAATGCAAGATCAGTAAACATTCACCGCCACACTAGCTTATACATTACATTGTACTCTGCTGATTTACATTAAATAAAATAATTCTTATAGGATACAATGGTATTATTTATTTAAAAAATGTTAACTAAATTTTTATTCATAAGATTAACTTAGACACACTTAAGCTAATTTCGCCTTATCCACTATTATTTGGTTTAACCAAGTATTGCGTTACTAGATACTTGTAGTCTTCTACCGTCATTTGCAAATGTAGTTACAGTGATTTTGTATAAAGCCAGTATATTACTGGTATATATCAAATAGAAGATAGGACCAATAAAACTACTCTCGAGGTACATCCGGATCGATTTATCTTAAATTAAAACATTTATCTTTTTGTTCAATTCCAAATAGCCTATCTGGGATATATGATGCTAGAATTTATAGGTATTGCTTTAGGAGCATTTTATTTAGTTTCTATATTAAGCTTTTGTGCCATACTTTATCTAAATCTTGAGCAACATGTACAAAAATTAGAGATTTGACTTGATTTTCTTTCCAAACATACTAATATATAAATGTTTCGGCATAAAATGACATCGAAATCTGGAATGAAATTTATATCTTCTATTTTAGTTTTGATCTTCTAACTAATAATTTTATAAATCATTTGGAAACGATTAGGAATAGACAAATAAGCCAATAAAATATAAAATTATTATGCGGTTTACTTAGCTTTAACAAAATAATCACTTCTGCTGACAAGATCATCTTTTATTCTAAAAGTTTCGTTGAAGAAGCTTATCGACACAACTGTATCTCTTTCATATAATTACTTAGAAATTTCTTTAGAGATCAAGCTAAGTTGGGTTTGAATATTAGTTTTCTTGAGATGAAGATCTCTAAACAGCTACTACAATAACTTTATTTGCAGATTTTTTTAGTTTGTCTGTCTCGGTAGATTAATCATTAAGCCGCCATTTACAACCAAAGTTTCATCGAAACGTTGAAAAGGAAATATGGTCATATTGTTTAGCGAAGTCTGCTAGATTATATTCTCTCAAAGAGGTAAGTGCAATTTTCAACGCTATTAGCTAACTGTCAAGGTAACTGCATACTTTATATCACCTACACCTACAGCATTTATAAGTATGGTAATATCTTTGGCACTTTTTCATATGTTTTGTTTAAATACCTGATGTCATAAATCTTGTTAATATTCTCAGAGTTGTACAACGTTCATATTTTTGCATGTTATTTTTTTAAGTTTTCAATGCGTTCTTTCGATCTCAAATCCTTTTTCCTCGAACTTTCTTCATTATGCGCGAGTAATGCACAGCAGTTAGGTTCACGGCTGTAAGTTATCTTTCAACAATGAATTCAAGATTCTAGCAAATGGCGCTAGCACCTGCAGCTAATGAGGTAATGCTAATATAATAGAATAATGCACTCTGTCAAGAAAATATAGTAAGATCACAGAATGAACCGGCGTTATACGTCGCATGAAAAAATTCGGAGCATGAAAGAAACTGGATAACTAATAATTTTAATAAAATGCAGCGATAATTCGAAATTCTCCTGAAAATGCATACATATTTGCAAAATAAGTATGAAGAACTAAGCCAAGTAGTTGTGGATGGCACAGATAACATTAATTAATTGAACACGAGAAATAATAATCAATTATTAAATTAAAATTAGATATGCAACAAATATCAAAATTAATGTACAAGATGAAGAATGCTAGAGAGTAGTTGTACAAAGATGTTGAACGAACAAAACTATAAGACTTAGTAGGATGATATCTGACAAATGGCGCTACTCATGTAATAATGAGAAAATAATCTGTACTCCAAAAAAAAGGATATAAATTTATTAAAACGGTACCAAAATAAAGCAAAACATTAAACAGCATTTAAATGTGTTTGTAATATTCTTGAAACATGATGACAGTATTAATAAAATAGTAAAATAAAAAGCATCTTGGGAATCACAGTGAAAATTCTCCCAATTAGAAAAAATGCCAGTCCTGCAGGTTAACATAAAGGTACTTGCTAAAAAAGCGAGATGTATGAAATGCCCAGACAAATATCACACAACGGAGTGCACAAAACCTAAATACGAGGGTGAATCAAATATAAACGAGACTTTTGATCTCGGGCGCGCAATATTAACGCGCGAGTTCTCGCTTCGTCAGGTGTTGGGTAGGGATGTCAGGAGTGGGGAAAACAGGCGGGCGATTTCGTTCGTTCCTGTCAGTACCCTTCGTGACAATGTTTGAGCAGGAGGTGCCGTCGTCAATTGCGCAGAGTATTATCATTAAATTTCTCGTCATGGGAGGTGTAACACCGGCTGAAATCCTGAGGAGATTGACTGCGCAGTTCAAGGAAGAGACACTGTCACGAGCTAGCGTGTTCGCATGTCTCAAAAAGTTCGTGGAGGGTCGTGAAAATGTTGAAAATGAGCGCCACGATCGCCGACCTCGCACCAGCATCACCAACGAAAACATCGTCCCCGTTCAACAATTTATTGAAGGTGATAGGCATCTGACCATCGATGAGATTGTATCTGAGATTGGAATAAGTTGTGGCAGCACTTTTTCGATTATCACAGAGGAGCTAGGGTTTCGTAAGGTGTGCCCAAGGTGGGTGCCTCGCCTTCTGACAGTTGAGCAGAAATTGCATCGTTCACAGTTGAACACCCTCTCTACAGCCCTGACTAATCACTGCGATATCTATTCGGTCCTCTAGGAAGCCATGAGGAGGTCTGCTAGGTCTTATTGTTGCAAGTTCAAATAAAATGTTTGAAACAAGTCCGTTTATACTTCATTCACCTACGTAGGATAGCATTTCAAAATGTAGCTACACTGTGGAGGAGAATACTCTGCTAATTATAAATGATGAAGGGTGACAAAAGAATCTGTATTCTTGTTTCAAGTTCAAATTAAAATATGTAAATAAAAAGTCTCGTTTATATTTGCCTTACCAGACCTAGTATGGACAGCTTAAAGTGTAGTATCACTGATGGAGAAATACTGGTGCTAAGGTTTCATCAAGATGATGAAGGGTTCCAAAGAACTACAGAAAATTAAAAAATGTAAATAAAAAACTCACTTTGCCTTACCAGACCTAGAGGACATCTTGGTGTAGTATCAGATAAAAATGGTGAAAGGTTTCATCAAGATATATTGCACATAGAAAGACGTTATAACAGGAAATGGTAAGCAGCAATGCTTGTAGATTTTTGTTGGTCGATTCGTCGCGAAATTCCAATGGAAGACATGAGAAAAAAAGAAAACTACAAAGTAAAGTATTATTTTATCATACAAATCATTAATTTTTTAAGGATTTCAATATTTTGAAGCGAATTATAACTTATTTGGAAAAATTGTCGCAATCATTAAGTGTACGATTATAATTTTTAAGCAACAAAAGCGTTTTATGTAAAAAAAAAACCATTACAAAAAAGTATACGTAATACATATTTCTTATAACTATATTTCGATTCTGTAGCATAAAATCTATAATAATCATATATAATAAAAAGAAGGGGAGAAATATAGTTTTTTTGCAGACCAGTGTTATAAATGTAGCCCCCACGACGGGACTAAACCAAGATAAAAGAACATCATTATTAGACTTACTGGAGAAATTTTAAAACAACTACCAAATGAAGCTGTTATAAAGCTAACCAAATGCTCCAAACTATCCTTCAGATTGAAGTGCGTACCTAAGATATGGAAAGTTGCAGCAGAAGTCATAATAATCCCGAATCAGGGAAGCTTCTTTATGAAGTTTTTTTATACAGGCCTATCTCTCTAGCACCTGTCAACTTGAAACTCTATGAAAAACTATTTTTAAAATGTTTGAAACTAATAATAGACAAGAATGACTTGATTCCCTCCTATCAGTTTGGTTTAAAAAAATATCATTCAACTATTAATCAAGTAAAAATTACTAGAAGAAAAAAATTTGCTCTACTATCTTTATTGGTCTAACACAGATTTTTGACTAAGTATGGCATAAGTTTTTTTTACAAGCTAAATAAACTGCTCCCACACCATTAGTCAGATCTTTTGAAATGCTATCCATCAGAAAAATATTTTAAAGTAAACACCAGGCATATTCTGAATGAAAAAATATTGAGACGTCAAGAGGGCCCAGTATTATATCTGAAGTATACCAATTTCTCTAACCTTAAGCAACATACATTAGCAACGTTTGCTGATGACAATATAATACTTATAGTTACAAAAAAAAACACAAAATATCAACCAGAAAATTTCAAACATCTATTAACTGGATTAACAACTAAACCAAAAGATGCAACATTATATTAATTAAGGGAAAGTCGGTGCATTTCAACTTTACTATTCAACACTTACTTTTGACTACAAAATGCTCAGATTTCCTATGCTAACTTAGCAAAGTATGTAGATATGCTAGACTTCGCTGAAAATTCTTATGAAACAGAACAATCACGAACTTGACATTAAATATAAAAAAAGTATTTGTTACTTGGGCGAAACTCCAAGCTTTTGATATATAACAGAATGCTTCTGTACAAGAAGGTGTTATAATCCATGTAAGCATACGGCATTCGATTTTAGAAATGTTTCAGTAAAAGAAAGTATAATTTATATAATGATGTTAAAATAAAGTGCTAAGTAACATCAGTGATGCAGCCTGGTTCTAATGGAACAGCGACATTTATCAGGACCTTCGTATGATTATTGTTAACAAGACTGCTTTCAGAGTTATCGGTAGACATAAACAGAGGCTACTCCGTTATGTAAATGTAAAAGCTATTTAGCTCCTTGACAATTTACAGATAGTTAAAAGACTCAGGAGGACTAAGTTTTTGAGTTGGTTCAGTAAATGTGTTACTGCAAAGCAGAGTGACGCGCTTGTTTGTGTGTAGGTTAACGTCAATATGCCTAGAAGAAATCTAAGGATTTTATATTATAGAATCTCAATATCTCTCTCTTTCTCTCCGCGCGCGCGCGCGTGTGTGTGTGTGTGTGTGTGTTCGGATATGTTTCCACGGTTAACTATGTTAAACAACTTAGTTGAGCAAAGAGTTGGCAGAGAGTTAGCAGAGAGCAGAGGCATCACCGATAGAATAAGCCGCATACTAATGCGGCAAAATATCCGCACGGTCTTTACGACCAATAACCAAATATCTGGGCTTATTCGCTCAGCAAAGAATCACTACCCCAATGAATCCCAAGGAGTGTATGAAATACCTTGTGGAGACTGCCAAAGGACCTACATCGGTCAAGCAAATCGGCAAATATCTAACCGAATATACGAGCACTCTCTGGCCGTACGGAAAGGCGATAATGGTTCGGCACTTGTCAAAACACAGCAAAGAAACCGGCCACAAAATTAATTTCTCTGGTGCTAAAACCATTGCCCCCATTTCCCATTTTAGCAGTAGAATAGTACGTGAGGCAATTGAAATAGAAAAACGCCCCCAGTGCCTCAACCCAAGAGCCAGCGTTTGCCTGTCATGTGGAAGTCCCTTATTGCTCGGCACCGCCAATTACGCAACACCCTTAATCCTACAAACTTTTCTGCCAAACAAACTTTCACTTCCAGCCCTATAAAAGACCAAGCAGGTCACACAAAAGGTCAGTCTTATTCAAAGACTCATAGCTCTCCTTGGGGAGTAGGCAGATTGAGACCCCGAGTGAAGAGCTAACCTCTTGAAAATGGCATCAAAGCCGATGCCGAAACTTTAGACTTAGTTCATCCCGTGAACTAAGTTGTTTAAATATATATATATATATATATATATATATATATATATATATATATTTAAAATCTTTAAACTTCTTACCGTTAAATCTATAGATATTAAAAATTAGCATTTCGTCTTTATTTATTTGGACGTTTTTACCTTTAATACATTCGGCATACTAAGATCTAACACATTGGGTAGATGCATTTGTATTCGAAATACCGACATTTTCACCTTCTTGGCGGTCCTATCACGTCCCTTTAAATTTGATTTCTACCGAAATTGAGAAAAAATGTTATGGTAATAATTTTACTTGGGTGATTGATAAGAAGTGCTATAAAGACAATCAAATGTATTGTTTCAATCCTAGGATATTTAGCGATTAGTCTGTATTCAACGCAAATATAACACGAAATTAATTAATCGCCTTTTATACTTCCTTTGCCCTAAAAAAATTAAATTAAAATTGGTTAGATAAAAAATTATCTAGGTCACATTATGAAATTTACAGTTTATGGCTAACTGCAACCAGTTTAACATCACTGCATACTTCATTTGTAGAATCTTTGGAGTTATTATTGTAGAATTTTTTCATTCATTGTAGTTTATGGCCAAAAATATGTTCTCTTTACAGATTTCTAATTCTTATAATAATTTCTTCATTGCTTATGATATAAATTTAGTCTTAGAATTTTCTGCGCTTAATTCTTTTACTGTCAGAATATACATCTTATAGTGTTCAAATTGTACATTAAAACTGAAAAAACTTTGTTCTGCTCTTGTAACAAATTACATTACTGGCGGGCCACACCGATTAACCCCAAGGTAGCACCCAGAAACAACACATACTGCTACACATTAGACAACTTGTAGCAGAAAAACATAAACTCGTGCCAAATGACAAATATTCAGGAACCCGCGAGATAAGACTGCATTGAATACTATCAATCACCGTCCGAAAAGTCATTTAAGATAATAGAAATGCAACATTCAATTATTACATTTGTAATCTATCTCCCAAAAATCATATACACGGAAGGCTACTAAAAAGTTTAAAAAGGTTATTACTCTAATATCACCTCTGAGAAATCCAAATTAAGCTGTCAACATTTACATTAAAACATGGAAAGACTTGTACAATCCCAGAACGAACTTAAAGATGATTTCGATTTCGAATTATCGGGAAAATTCGAAATCGAATATCTAATTATTTGACATACAATTTTCGACTCAGTTTCAATTCACCGTAAAATTTCCAATAATAATCACAATTAAAATCGTAATGTCGAAAATTTTCTCGAAATTCGAAGTTGAATATCTCGAAAACTATTCGACATATTTTTCGATTTCATTATTGAAATCAGCGTAAAATTTTCTTTAAGATACTATAAAATGCAATTCATTTGAAATTGAAGTCGAATATCTTGAAAACTATTCGAGATAGAAACTTTTGATTTCGATTTTGAAATCAGCGTAAAATTTCCTATGAATCCATTTTAAAATTTTAAAAATCCATAATTTTGTGACAGCGACAGACAGACCGACAGACATATAGAATTCAGTAAGGAACTTTTTAAGTTCGTTGAAAAATTCAAAACCTTCAGAGAGCACCTTGCAAGTGTTTTCATCCCATTACCATACAATAAACCTGCAAAGCTTTAAACGCATAGTGAAGTGGCGAAGCACTAACGCTGACCTTTGACCAATCAGTTTCAAAATCACTAGCAAACAAGCCTTTTTGGTCACTTGTCGATTGGTAAAAACAGAATTTAGAAATTCCTAACCGTTCTCGAGTTTTTGTTCGGACGGACAGACAACATGAAGTCAGTAAGTGACTCCGCTTCGCTTCGAGACTTAAAAATTCAATTTGGCGCAGAAGTAGAAGACTTTCTCAACTTCGCTAGGCAGCTATACCTACCTTTGAGACCTACTTCACTAGCTGACTACGATCTTATCTTAGGAAATATTCTAAAGCACCTCCAAAAAAGCAATAGTGCTCATCGCGACAATTTATAATCGTATACTTGCCATCTCCCACTTTCTTACTCAGTGCAAATTTGCACTAATCACAGTGATTGCTAAACCAGGAAAACCACCACAAAAACCCATATCTTACCGATCTATAAATCAATTACCCTCTTCTAAATATTCAAACGCTTATTATTACACCATATAACAGAAACAACGTCTTTAAGAGAAGTAATTCCCATACATCAGTTTGGCTTTCGTGTAGGCAGTGCAACTACCCACCAATGCCACAAACTCAAACGCAAGGGTTGCCTAGAAGAAAATAAATTCTGACCCTCAGTTTTCTTGGACATACAACAAGCTTTCAATAAGGTTCTCTATAAAATAAAAAAGCTTTCCCATCCACTATTTCTTCCCCTCAAATCCCACTTTACTTAACGACACTTTCAAGTCCACTTTATCAATTGTGGTGTCCCGCTAAATAGCGTACTTGGTCCTTTCCTCTGCGTCTTCTACACTTCAGACATCCTAACCACCGATAATACATTAATCGCAACAATGCAACAATATAAATTTTTAAGTTTATCAAATAAAATATGTAAATATTAAGATTCGACATCAAAACGTCATTAAATAAATTACTACATGCATAAAATACAATGTAAAGACATACTACCTGACTCCGATTTCGCCAGTGCTGATGTTACCTGGCCGGCATTTTTCGGGCAACACAAGGGCCTTTCTTTGGAATGTATAATCTCAAAGTAATGTTACCTGAGGCCGACCTTGTGGCTAGTTGACCTACCGCGCCGCATCGTGCCAAGTGGTTCTGAGTCGGCCCGAACGCTACCGACCATAGCCGCCACGGCATTTGCCAACCAGGGCAAGAGCGCCGGCGCATTTTCCAATCAGCACAAAGGCGCCCCCGGCGTCCACCAATCTTGGACAAGCCCTGCATTCCCCAGCGGGCTCAGCGTGCTTCCACCCTGAACTCTGCACCTCACCAGCAGAGTGGGACACGAGATGAACCCTTAAAACCTGAGCCACCAAAGAATTCGCGCTCAGTCGGCAGCCCCTTAAGAAGAAATCATCAAAAGTCATCAGGTGATTGGTTTCTTTTGCTGCTCGCTGCTCGCTTTCCGGCCCCGCTGCCCGAACCTGCTGGTCGCTTTCCGGCCCCGCCGCCAGGACCTACTGCCGCCCCTGATGCTCGCTGTTCGGCTCCCCACCTGCCCCGTTGTTTGCGCTGCTGCACCTAGCTCGCGGCCCGGCTTCGCTGCACCAGCTCGCTGCCCGTTTCAGCGCATACATTAAGTCGTAGCTTAAGCTCTTGTACATTAGCTAAGTAGTTAAGTTAGCTAGGGTTGGTAGGTTAGTGTAAGCTAAGTTAAGTTTTGTAAGATTGTAAATATAATTCTAATTCGTAAGCTGGAACCGACGCTTCGTTTTTTAGCCTTCTGTGCCTCACGCGTTGCCGGTCGTAGCGTCCCGACGCCCGATTTATCACCGCACGGACCCGACCTGGTAACAGACAACATCTCTGTATTTTAAAACTGTTGTATATAAAAAATAAAATTATAAAATCGGTATTGAACAGTATAAAATGGCACATACTTAAATGACCAACTTCGTTCTGGGATTGCTTACAGAGCAATCTCTTCGCCGGCCCCATGTTTTTATTAATCAATTATTACAAAATCGAATTATTATTATAAATGTGAACTTATTGAGTGATATCTTACAGTATCCGCATATTCGTTTAAAAGAATTTTACGAGTTGTTGAAAAGCAACCTGTTGCTGTAGATTATTTTTTTAGAAATAGTTTACCTTCTATTGAATTTTTATAATAGTTTGGTTAATGTTTAGAAAAGAAAATTTTACATCGGTACAAAATTACGTATTTTTTGTTTTTCGCCAAACTAAGCGAAATGGCACGGAGTCATGCAGGAGAAAACGCAGACTCAATGTTTCTCCCGGCAACCACTTCAACGGGTCCAAACAAATCAACTGCGGTGTAATAAAACGGTTGTTTGCCAGCGGCAACACGATAATACAATAAATTTCTCATTAATGCAATCATTAGCTTTGTCTTTGCAATTTTCCATGACTCGCATTTCCCCACAATACGCTTTACTGCTGGTCCTTCCAGAATTCAATACTTCTTTCGCAGATTAGCCAAACTGTCATCTGGCCTTGATGTCCATTAGTCATATGTTCCCGTTGAACTAAGAGCTCAATGAAATGATAATGAGCTGGAAGAATGACCGGACATTTTATATCGGCAGGAACACTTGCATCTTCAATTCGGCTATTTAGTCGCAGCAATCTATTCTTCAGTAATGGTGAAAGTTTCCATAATATAACTAACTTTCCCCGCTGCAATGTTAACATATCTACCAAAAACGCATCTTGTTGCACCTTTAAAAGCAGCAACATTTTGCGTGATTCAAATCCTTAGATTCTAGACAAGAACAAACATTTTCCCGAATAAATTTGTAAACTTCTTCCAGGTTCTAGTAGAAGAAAACCTGACACCTTCTGCATCTCCCAAGGATGCCGTGTAAAATGCATTAAACTTTTCCAAGCCAGATGTATGCTGCTTTCATCACATCAGGTTACTCTCTCAAAAGTTGGGTGAATGATAAAATTTTTCTATTTGGACAACAGCAGAATGCGGATCGGTATAATCAAATTTAGCAGCAAACACAATCGACTGTCAAACCTCGTTTTCTTCTTCAGCAGTGGGTTTGTTTTTCCATTCTACTGGCCAAATTTCGGGATTATCCAACAGGAATACTGGTCCTGTCAGCCATGATGACTCGAAATTCAGTAGAATTCAGACATAAGTTATTTCTCTTTATCAGCCACATTCAGATCCGTAAGAATTCACTTCTATTCTGACACGTTAAAAAGCACTATTCTGGAGTATGGCCAGTATCGCTTTCTATTAATTTCCAGTCGCAACTCATGCAGTACCGTATCTGTTAAGATCTCCAATCTTGGAATGGTGAGCTTCTTGGTCCGTGCAACTTTTGTCTTGGTTTCTACAAAAAAAAAGGATAACGGTTTTGTTATGCTGAATGCCCAAGAAGCAAATGGCATAACAGCTTTCTTTTATTGCATCCACCAGTGTGTATAATTGCACTAGAAAATAACTTAATTCTTGATCACCAACTTGGATTTCTACACCAACATGTTGCTGCTACACAAATGCATCCAGTAGTAAATTAAATACTTTAAGGTAATAAGGTGCTTCTCAGTTATATTTATAAATGTAACCCAAGCTGTCAACAAGGTATGGCACGATGAATTGCTTTTCTCAGATATTACCAATTACTCAAATTGTATCTTGCCAACAGATATTTTCTCGTCACGTTTTGGAGATCATCAAAAAATATTATCTCCTACTAATTTTAAAATTCAACATGAAAGTGTGTTGTAATTAATATTGTATTGTTTGTATACTGAAAATCTGCCAACCATTAGAAGAACAATGACTACGATGTTTGCTCAGGACACAACCATATTAAAAGCGCACGCTAACTAGGTTATAGAATCTAACAATTTTGCAGGTCATCTAGATATATTATATCAATGTCTTTTAAAGTGGCGCATTACGATCAACAAAAAAACTTAATACTAGTCACCTTTGCTACCATTAGAGATATCTGTCCACTACCAGGTTCCACAAACAGAAAGCGTCAAATACTTGAGAATCTACCTGGATAAGCAATTAACCTAGAGAAAACATATCTAAACTAAACACAAATAACAAAATGAAGTACGTAGGCAATTTAAATGTTTTGAGCCTTAACATAAATATGGACCTACTCGTCAAAACTATTCTGGTACTACAATTGTACATGCACTAAAAGATATCTTAAAAATTTCAGCCATTTTGAACACTTAGTTTTTGTTTGACATCCGTTTTATCAGTTCATGTCAGTGCTTTTGTAAAAATGGAAAAAGTTGAATACCGTGGCGTAATTAAGTACTTGTATTTGAAAGGCAATATGTTTACGCAAATTAAAGTCGAGTTAGATGCCGCTTGCGGAAACTCTGCCCCATCATTTGCCACAGCGAAAAGATGGGCAGCTGAATTTAAGGATGATCGTACCAGCTTGGCTGATAATGAGCGTTTGGGATGGCCAACAACTGCAAACTCTGCTGTTAACATCGAAAAAATTAACCAAATAATTCAGAAGACAGAGATTTCCATCAAACGAGGAGGTCATCGCAACCGCAAACGCCTATTTTGCATAGCAAGGCGCCTACTAGCGTTTGGACGAGTTGAAGAGATTAAAGCATTGGTGGAAAAAGTGTATCAACTTAAATGTAGACTGTTGAAATATAAAATTAAATTTGACAGAACAAATACTTGTTATTATATTATACTCAGAACTGCTCACGTATATCTAAACATTTACTAACTCCTAGGGTGCAAATCGCAATGGTCTCCGGAGTATAAATTACTGATTTAGAAATAAAATACAGTAAGTGATTTTAACATCAAAATTTTGAGACGTATTTTGAGCTAAGATGCTTAGATTTATTATAAATGCACTGTGATGTATGTCACACTCCGTTATTTTGATATGCCGTCAGTTAATAAAGAAATTCAGCGATCTAGTGTAAGATGTATCAGTCATATTAGTGTTTATCCTAAATCTTTTGGTTGAATGTTTACGGGAAAACTGGCTCAAGAGACTCAAGATATCCAATCTTCACAACAGATTTTAGTAACTGTGAGAGTATTGTGTTAACTACTTAGTTCTGGACAAATCTAACGAAATTAAACTAAAAAAAATCTGGGGTAAACATCACACGACTTTCCTTATCCTATTCCTTGGGTGATTCTGGCAAAAATCCTGGGCTTCAATTTTTTTTCGAGTTCCTATTTTATCAACTTTTACTTTAAATTCATGTTTATTTCGTGATAACAAATAAAATAATAAAAAAATCCTATTAATAAAAAGTGTGAATTAATCTTGCAAAACACAGTAAATTAGTTACAAATCACTACTTTCCCTTCGATCTTCTTAAAGGTAAATCGCTGGGTACTTGAACGAATATGTTGCTACACTCAAGAAGAGTTATGGTGATTATAGCTTGAAATGCCAAAATCGTAATGTATGGTTTCTTTAGTCATATATTACGGAGTGAATTTGTTGTATAGTATGACTTTTGACGGCTTCAACTCTACATTTAAACTCCGCAAGTCCAGATTAACTTTGGATAATTTAGAGATAATTTAGATATTTTGCCTAGGCATTCTTTTCCAAACTTTATGTTATTTTGTAGGCATTTGGGTATAAAAGTGCTTCGTCTTCGTGATGCGTTGATAGAGACAAACTAACAGTTTGTTAAGTAGCACATTATTGTGTGAATAGTTAATCTCCTATTAAATGTAAACGATATTTTCTGTTTTTGGGCATCTGTATGCGTAGACAGAATATATGTATTGTATTTCCAACATTCGATAAGTTATTTTAATTTAGTTAAAGAGAAAGACAAAAGATGTTCAAGTGAAACACTAAATTAAACAAGAATACTTGAACATATTGTAATTAAACTGGACTAAACAATATTTGTTTGATTATGCGATATGTGTAATTTCAGCACCACGGTGGTTCCCTAGTAGCATTTTTAATTATGTATAGTGGCCAATAATAGAGTATTATATCAAATGCTCGGATAACGTTTAAAAGCAGAGCGGTACATTTCAAAGCAACTTCGAAGTACTGGTATTTATTTGTATTTTCAATTCAATCAGTTATTCTTTTTTCTGTGTAAAAGTATTGTTCTGGAGCTGCAATAATCATGCACTTTGTCTTATCATGGTTAATTTTCAAACTTCATTTTTCATACTTCTTTACTGATTTCATAAACATTTAATTTATATTATTTCCACCTTCTCCATATTTTACTTTATTATTAGCAAATAAAAACCTTAAAGATTTCTTTCTTTTAATATATTGACTCCCATTTTACTATATTTTAGAATCACTGCTTTATTGCTTTATTAAACAATGTAGGAGAAATCCATCCGACTCGTCTCAGTTTCTTATGTACTGTAAATTTACTTGAGTAGCCTTTTCAACTTTTACTGTAATTTTAATGCTTTTTATAAACTTTTAGTTGCATGTTCAAATCTATGGTGACATCTGTACCACCTATGGAGCAAAAATATTGTCAAAATGCGCTTCCCGCAAACCGTGTTTTAGTGATACGTTACGGACTTGACATACAAGGTACGTTAGAGCAATGTTATGCTGTGAAGTTTTGTGACAAACTCAAAAAATCCGACGTCGAGACTACGAACTTGATAAAAAAAGCCTACGGGGAGGAAGCTATGCCAAAAACGAGAATTTTTGAATTGCACAAGATTTTTTTTGAGGAAAGAGAAGTCGTGGAGACGAAGATCACAAAGGACGTCCGTTAACGAGCCGTAGTGATAAAGGTTTAGTGAAACTGAAAGAATTTTTTAATTCTGATCAACATTTCAATGTTCGATTGATAGCAGAGGAGTTGAATTTACCAAAAACCGTAGTACACTGCAGATTTGTCAGTGCGATAAGGTTGACCCAACCGGATAGGTTTCCGCGGTTAACTATGTTTAAACAACTTAGTTCACGGGTTTAATCGCGTCTATTTTTGGTAAATTCTCGATGTTTTAGCATTGGCTTTAATGTCACTCTTAAGAGTTTAGCTTTTCACTCGGGGTTTAAATCTGCCCAGCTCTCAAAAAGAGCTACGAGTCTTCTCGTATGTCCTGTTTTATTATTTATGGGCCTAGAAGTAAAATTCTTTCCTGACCGAATAAAACCAAATATTTGGGTATTGGTCGTGAATACCGCATGTATGTTTTGCCTCATTAGTATGTAACTTATTTTATCAGTGATGCCTCTGATGTAAGATAAGGATGTTTTTTGTTGGTGAGGAGGGTTTTGAGATTGGGAATTAATGTTTTATTTATATTTTTGATTATATAAGAAAATTATTTATTGGAATACCCATTTTACAGTAGGCTGGTGGTGATGGCTTTAATTTCTATTTAGCAGTTTTTTTTATCAAAAAGTCTCATGGATCTGGTTATAAGGGATTTTGCAACCGAATGAATTTGGGCAGGGTGGTGATGGGATTTGGCATTTAGGTAGCTGTTAGTATGAGTGGATTTTCTACAGACAGTATAATGAAAGCTGCAATTTGAAGCATTTGTTGTTATAAAATATATCTAAGAAGGCAACCGACTTATTTTGTTGGGTTTCCGTGGTAAATTTGATATTGGTGTGGATTTGGTTGAGGTGGGAAAGGAATTCTGGAAGGGTATCATGTCCATGAGGCCAGATAACAAAAGTGTCATCGACATATCGTATCCAGCAGGTAGGTTTAAGGTGAAAGAAGGTGATGGCCTTTGTTTCAAAATCGGTCACAAAAGAGTTAGTGGGGAACTTATGGCAGCACCATTAGTTTGGCAGTAAAATTTATTTTGAAAGGTGAAGTAAGTGTCAGATAGACAATAATTAATTAAGGAGCGGATTATCGTCATGTACCTAATAATCCCACCATCTACTTTGAAAACAAACCAAACCAAAACCCTCATTACTAATTTATATCTACCATCTGATACCAAAAAGCTCTTCATACTCAGAGACAAATACTACAAAATGCCTAAATTGTATGGTTTTTTATAAATTTATAAAGAAAATATACCTTTATGTTCCATACTTAGTGCTTTTGATTCTCCCACCAACAATCAAGCTGAATACCTTGCCAAGACTTTTAAAAAGCAGGGATAGTCCTACGTCCGAAACTTCTATCATATCCTACAAATATTCAAAACCTTCCCTATACACAAAGCTGATATTAAGGTCAGCTTTGTTTACCAATATTTTAATTTCTGATATCCTACAGTTATTGAAGCCAACCTATAGTATAAAAAAGACAAGTCATGCATATCCCTTATATCGGGATAAATGAGAGCTGCAGGTCTGAAATTGTGCTAATGCTAAGGGATAGATCGATGTAATGTATCTACTGACCAAATATGAAGTGAATTGGTTAGGTATTTCCGAAGATATCGTGTCGACACACACAAACGCTCGCGTGCGCTTTGTTATTTCTAATACTTTTCAAATGTCGTTGTACTACTGTGACATGAGCATGTTTTCTTTATTTACCAGTGCTTTCAAATCCATAGCTTGTTGGTCTATTTTGTTAGCCTTGCAATGTGTACATACACTATATGTAAAAAACGATATTATGCATTGTTTAGCATTTTTACTTCTTTGTAAATTTTGTTTTGTTTCTTATTGTTAAAAAACCTATGTGATTTATCACTCAGAACGCCATCCATGTTAAACTAGTCCTATTTCGGCTTTATTTATGTTGATGTTTTATTCTACATACCCATGTTGTCCTGATTTTGTTTTGTTTAAAATTATTGGTTGATTGGACAATTTTATTATATCAGTTTTGCTTATTTTGAATGTATTTTTAGATATTTCTTCTGAGATACTTATTACTTAAAATTCTCTTTGGATATCACAGGAATGTCTGAAATTATTTAGTTTTCGTTTTTTTTAAGTTTGCCATCGTAATTTTTTGAAAATGTTTTCTAATATCAAATTGAATGATGTTGGTAATATGGACCTTTTAAAGCATTTCGTCAATAGTTTAATAGCATTGAAGGCTTTGTTTTAATAAATAAATGTAAATATAATTCTTTGTTATACTGCAATGATTTTTATGCCAAATTTGATTGAAAGTGCTGAATTGTTTGGCTGTAGCCGACTTGTTATAAAATATTATAAAATTTGAATTTATTGGTTAGTCCCGTGCTGACTACTATCATGAAAATTTATGTATCATGTGTAGCAGACTTATAAGTTTATAGGGTGCCTATTTTTATAATAACAATATTATTGCATTATTCTTATGGCAATGTATTCTTTGTTCAAGATATTTGTTAAGAAAACTATTTATAACTTGTGTTATCATGTCATTACCATATCTGAATAATTTTGGGATTATTTAATTTTTCCTGGAAGTTCAATTTAATTTAATTTTGTTTATTGCCTCTTTCATTTCACATGTTTCGACAATTTATTTTATTTGTGTTTTGCTTGTTGTTCTATTTCTGAGTTTTGTAATTTTTGGGTAAATTTTTTTTCGTATTCGTAAAATTTTTGTCATGTATCCTATTTTTTCAGTTGATTAGTAGTGTTCATGTTTGTTTGATGCATTTTCCTGTACTATAGGTGTCTTTCTAATTTTTGGCTTTTTTAGAGCTTCTTGGTCAATATGCCTTTTAGTCTCACTTCATTAATTTAGTTCGTCCTTTTGTGTATTAATATTTATTTCTATTTATACCCTCGGTCATTTTGGTTGGAGATTGATTTATTACTAACTAATAATATAATTAGTTGCTGTTTGTTTTATACTATAATATAGATTATTTGTTTTTTTGCTAACGCTTGGATCTCTTGATATTAATTTTCTATTTTCTTTTTTCTTAAGGATAGTTTTATTAGTATGTTCATTTATTTGCTTTATTCCAATATGTCCAACTGAATTTTAATTTCTTTGATTGAATATGTAGAGCTCCCATGATCATATATGTAGTTGTGCTTTATGTGACGTTATAACTGTTAATATATTTTTATAAAATGTTTCAACCACTCCTTCCTCGCTTTATGATAGTAGTGAGTACACATATTATTTAAGTTTACCTTTTCAATATAGATATTAGATAGTATGTAATTCTCTTATAACATGCTCTAATGCTCTGTGAAATTTGAACGGTAGTTCTGCAATATTTTTTTTTCTGTTACACTTAAAATACACTTTGTTAGATGTTTGGCCGTTCTGGATGTTTGTACATTGTATTTCTGTATCCGATAAGATTCAGGTTCTTTATATTATATAGTGGTGTTGTAGTGCTTTGACCTTCTGAGAGTGACGCTTACTGACTTACTGTTTTGTTTATGTTTGGAACCCTTTTACATTTCTCGCTACACCAGCTGGAGAAGTTGGCGAAATGTATAAAGTATAGCAAGAAAAATGAATTAACTACTGGATTAAAATTGGAACGCAACTCTCTCTTTGTATTAGGGGGCTGATAATAAACGGTGAGATTTGTGGGCTGGGAATTTTCTTGAAGTAGATATATGTTCTATAAAAATTGTAAAAAGTACGTGAAAGTAAAATATAAACCGAAATTTCCAATACGTTTCGTTATATAAATTGAGAGAGAAGCGACTTCTGAGCATTGTAGAATGCGTAAAAGAGATTTCCTCCGTAGTGTATCTCGCACTATCTTTTCTCTAGTCAATATTACGATATCAGAGTAATAAGTACCCTCGTAAATTGCACGACACATTTACGACAGACGACGTAAAATTGTTAGAAATTAAAAAAATCTAAGGCACCGTTTGGGGGCATTTTTAAGAAGACTCAAGTGTACAATGGTATAAACAATTCTTTGCAAAATGAGAAAATAACAGAATCAGCATGACTAAAGAGAACTTATTGTTTGTCGCAGTCTTGAGGATGATATTTTCTAACAATAACACATTTATAAAGTTTTTATTTTTAATCTCAACTCATTTAATATTTGTATCAGTTATGCGCCTCCTACATACATGTGAACTCCAGTACTTATGACATAACGTTGCCCCGGTTATAGTCGAATTTGGTTAGATTAATACGGTTTGTAAAACTCAGTCGCGGACTAGACATTTCGTAAATGTTTGTTAATTTGTTTGAAGTACGTTTAAAAATCAAGTTTAATTAAATTAGTAATGACTGCTAAGCACAACATTTATGCATGTTAATGATAAAAGTATTTATTTTAATATAATATAAACAATAGGCACATTGAAGTGCATAAGCTTTAATTATTTATCGATATTAATTATTTTCGTATATTTAATCAATAGTTTTAGATTCATTAAAAGTATTATCCAAGTTGTACAACATATGTTTGCAAATATACGACAATCCTGATATAAATATTTACAAAGAATGTGTTATGAGGGCTAAATGGTTTGCTTTTTTTAATTAAAAATACCCAGATCACCGCACAAACTCTTTGCCCTACCTATTATATAGTACTTTTTAGTGCTTTGTTGGCTGCTGGTGTGGGTTACTAAATAAATAATTAAAATTCAGATTAAATTTACAACTTATAATATGATTAAGTACTTCCATGTGTACGAAAAATAATGTTCTAGTTTAAATATAGTATAGCAAAAAGTATGCAGAATAGATAAATTTATTAATAAAATAAGGGCAATTATAAAAAAAACTAATAATATAATTTAACTTTATTAATATATGTATTTATAAAAAATTGAGTATAATAAATCATTTATTTTAATTTTTCTGTATACTTATTTTCAGTATATTTTTTAATTTTAAACCATAAGTTGTTATGCATGGTATCATTGAACAATACTAATGCTAAGCAGCCTGGATATGATTTAAAGTAAGATATTTTGTTATATTTTTAATAACACAAAAATTTGTGACAGCTCAAGAATAATTTAATAGTAAGATAATGTTTTATTTATTTATATTCATTAGGTTTACACAGGTCTTGTAGGCAAGTGGATGTGTGTCTGTGGCACACGTCATATCAACAAGTTAGCTTGATTCCTAGTGACCCACATTTTCGAAAACCTTTTTTAAACCCGTTTATTTTATATATATATATATTTAGTTCTCGGTCGACCTTAATAAAAATGTAATAATCGGGTAATTATAGTTAAGTAAGTGCATATGACCAAAACTCGTGTTTTAGACATTCATTTAAATCTAAATTCTAAATTTAAATTTAGCAAGTTTATTTTCTTTAACCGTACTGTTAAAATAATAAAATAAACATAATTTTAAAATAAAATCAAGAAGTTTTAAAAGAAAACATTTAAATTTTATAATTTTAGATAAAACTATGTACTGTAGAAAACTTTGCATTAGTCATCGTGACTTAAGTTGCTACATTGTGATAGTATTATTAATCTCTACTTCACTACCATATTTAATAGTCGTAATATATTAAAATTTTAAACACATTGGCCAAACTTCTCAGTATCGATTTCAAGCTTCAGTTTTCAGCACAATTTAACAACAGATAAAACTTGAACAACCTATACAACATTGACTTAAGGTGAAGATAGTAAAGTCTACTTTATCTCTTGATTGTCATCCAGGAATTGAAACTTTAATCTTTTTTTTAAGTCTGTGTCTTAAAATATCATTTTTAAGAAGAAGTCCCGCTTTCTCTAATATTTTTGTGATATAATTGGCATATAAAATGCCTGACTAGGATAACTGTGATTTGTGATTTGACATGTTTTGTCTAAAATATTGTGATAGTGTTTATGGCAAGCTAAGTGTGCATCTATTAGTAAATTATTACTAACTATATATATATATATATATATATATATATTTATATATATGCCCGTCCAATAATTTTCGAAGATACAGTGCGCGCGAGGGTCTCCGATTTCATTCAAATTTTAGGAGCTAAAAGTAGGTAGTGAAAAAATAAAATCCTCCAATTTTTAGCTCTCCACCCCCTCCGGATCCAGAGATAAGAATTTTTGAAAATTGAAAATTACCCTTATTTTGCTGTTTTTAAAATCCATATCTCGGAAGTTTGTCAATCGGGCTCAAATAGGACGCATTTTTTCGTCTGTGAGTCTACTTTCATGCCATCTGGGTCCGATCTATTTGTACGTGCCTCTCTTTTCTTGGCAGCTTGAAATTCGGGAACATAAAAACAGCAAATTCTTTCATCTTGAAAATGGACCCAGATTGCAGCAACAGCGCGAAAACATTTTAGACGTAATAGGCATGAAAGTAGGCTCATAGACGAAAAAAATGCGTCCTAGTTGAGCCCGATTGGACCCAAACTTTCTCAGATACGAATTTTAAAAAAAATGGCATTTCCGCGAAATTCGAGTTTTTTCCGGTTTTCTAAGTGTCACCAATCGCGCCTGACAAATTCAAATTACTTTTAAAAGTGGGGAAATTGTTGTTTTACTAGAATACAATGATTTCTTAATGGTTTTATCCTTGGCCCGAACTTGTAGCATGCGCGATCGCCACTACGCAGATTGTTCTTTTCGAAGGGAAAATAAACGGAAATTGTGGGAATTTCTGAATTATACGGCGAGTCAGGGGCTCAAGAAGGGTGGGAAAAGGTCGAAGTCAGTGCAAAATACTCTTTTGACAGATTAAACAGTGATAGAACCTGATTTTAATAATCTTTCGACACCTTAAACCATTGTTTACTGTAGTCATTTTTTAAAACAATTACGCTCTGCTAGTCGCACATATTACAAATTTGTCTTGAATTTGGTTGTTTTCTCACACATTGTAATGAGAGAAGCTCGTATATCTTGTTTGCTATCCCAGAATTTGTACTTGATCTCTGTTCTGACCCAGGAAATCTCAAAATCATCCAGCACTTGCGTAATTCCGAGAATCTCTGGACATTCACCGCATCGATGGAGCATACAATCTACGTTATCTGAATCGCAAGTTGCAGCTGCTATCAAATTACAATAATTGATCCTTTTATTCAGTGTTTTTCGTGTTCGACACAGACACAAATGTTGTGGAAGCCTGGATCTCCAGCATAAATACATTCTTTAGGTACCAAACTCGCAAAGTGAGAAAATTTTGGTACGTTTTCACCCCCTTTATAATCTTGCAGAAAGAGTGTAAATCTCGTAGTGTGTAGAGGAGCAGACGCTTTTGTTTTACTATTTCGACCATCGACCCCGTTTCATCTCGAGCCTTCCTTATCAAATTCTGTTTCTTCCCTGGACATATGTATGAATTTTTGGGATCCAGAATATAACTCTCTATAATTTTTTCCATTGCTTGAGAAATTTTAGAATATTTTTTTCTCGATGGATTTTCTAATTTACCTGTAGACATGAAAACGTGGAATTAAACCAATTTCCTAGACAATAATCTTACAACTTTCATCATGAAGAACTTACCATTTTTCTGCAGCTTCCGTTTTTTATTGAACATATACGAAGTACATTTAAAGTACTTTTGGCATAAATCGAAACTCCAGTTCCTTGAAACAAGTAAAAGAAGGGATATCTTGTCGGAGATTGTTGAATTGCTGTCGAATTTTCTTTGCAATTCTGTCAAAAGTTGATGAAAAGAGACACTGTCTTGGATGGAACTGCCAGTAACCAGTGGCATAATTGAATTCAGATCGAGATTAAAAGCATCTTTTATTTGACGAATTAATTTTGCCTGAACATCAGTTAAAAAATCGACCACTAGTTTTTCTTTTCTGGGCAAAGAAATATAATTCAAGATCAGGCATTCCAAGTTCTCGACAAACGTTTCTGAGAGTCGATCGTCCCTGGCTATAAGTCAGAAATTCAGTACCACCTGAACTTTGCAATGAACTAGAAGGATAAGTCTCAAGATCGCTTATTCCTTTAATTAGAGTATCTACTCCACTCGCAACAGTCCTTCTTGACCTTAGACCATCCGTTCTCACAACATTGTTATTGTGGCCCTCCGCAACACTTTCAGTAACTTTCTGCTTACACCGTTTACGTATTTTATTCCCTGGAATCAATCTCGTTTCCGTTGCCTTACATTTTTGACTCAATTCTAAGGTAATAATGCGCAGATCACCCCGAACAGGTTTTTTATGAATTCCGTATGGATCGCAACATTTTCTCCTTTCAGCCTTATAATTATCGACAAACTTGTTCTTGTGCCTTTTACATATGTACTCACTTTCATAAGCACTCAAATTACTGTTTAATCTCAAATTGAGGATATCCAATTGTTCGGTATCGAATTCACTTAAATAACCAAAATTATAAAGTTTAGAACAACGGTCGTTCAGGAATTTCGCGATAGCACACATCATTCCCAGTACAGCCATTGTCCACTTACTTTTCCACTAAGACACGTTACACTTATACAACATAACCTCACAAGTGTTTAGCCTTGTATGGCGATAACACAAGAAACTGAGAAACTGAAAACTGAGAAATGGCCATCCACTCCCCGTAGAAGACTTATTCTAGATTTGAAATACGAATATCGTAGTATTCTGAAATTGTTTGAATGAACTCGCAACACTGAGCCGACGTGATAATTGAAAAACTTCAGAATTAGAATTTCACCCAACTTAGCGGACGGACTTACACTGGCTGTTAGCGGGAGTAATATGTGCGACTAGCAGAGCGTAATTGTTTTAAAAAATGACTACAATAAACAATGGTTTAAGGTGTCGAAAGATTATTAAAATCAGGTTCTATCACTGTTTAATCTGTCAAAAGAGTATTTTGCACTGACTTCGACCTTTTCCCACCCTTCTTGAACCCCTGACTCGCCGTATAATTCAGAAATTCCCACAATTTCTGTTTATTTTCCCTTCGAAAAGAACAATCTGCGTAGTGGCGATCGCGCATGCTACAAGTTCGGGCCAAGGATAAAACCATTAAGAAATCATTGTATTCTAGTAAAACAACAATTTCCCCACTTTTCAAAGTATTTGAATTTGTCAGGCGCGATTGGTGACACTTAGAAAACCGGAAAAACTCGAATTTCGCGGAAATACCATTTTTTTTAAAATTCGTATCTGAGAAAGTTTGGGTCCAATCGGGCTCAACTAGGACGCATTTTTTTCGTCTATGAGCCTACTTTCATGCCTATTACGTCTAAAATGTTTTCGCGCTGTTGCTGTAATCTGGGTCCATTTTCAAGATGAAAGAATTTTCTGTTTTTATGTTCTTGAATTTCATGCTGCCAAGAAAAGAGAGGCACGTATAAATAGATCGGACCCAGATGGCATGAAAGTAGACTCACAGACGAAAAAAATGCGTCCTATTTGAGCCCGATTGGACCCAAACTTCCCGAGATATGGATTTTTAAAAACAGCAAAATAAGGGTAATTTTCAATTTCCAAAAATTCATATCTCTGGATCCGGAGAGGGTGGAGGGTTAAAAATTGGAGGATTTTATTTTTTCACTACCTACTTTTAGCTCCTAAAATTTGAATGAAATCGGAGACCCTCGCACGCACCGTATCTTCGAAAATTATTGGACGGGCTCATATATATATATATATATATATATATATATATATATATATATATATATATATATATATATATATATATATATATATATATATATATATATATATATATATATATATATATATATATGTATGTATGTATGTTTTACAAGTGTATTCTCTCTTTTTAAATAAGAACAAATACAATTTTTATTGACTTAAAAACAATTTTATCAATAGTACATGGAAGATGCACCACGTTCATCTAAAGTTATTTGATACGATAAAGTTACCTTTAAAGTAAACGGTTAAATTACTCGATATTTTTGCATTTACTGCGTTCTACACAATCACTACGGAATACCATTTGAAGATCGTAGATATTACGATGTAGTGTGGAAGATTCGACCCAGCATTCCGAGTTCAACCTTTTTGAGACGCAGACGTAACTGGCCGTCAGCCAAGGCTGACCAGGTTTTTGTGCAAACCCAATAGCGCTCTTTGATTGCGCGTTATCGGATGCCTTTTTGTGTATTCTGCACCCGTCCGTAGTGCTCCAATAAGTATACAACATCTGACCAAGTAAGAACCCACCCTTGGGTTTGACGCCGCCAAGCCAAAGCATGCTGACATCCGCCGCCAAGCTACAAGACAACGTTACGTGTGGTAAGGCTCTTTTAGTTGTTCCGTCGTGAATTTCATTCCAACAGCACCTTTTTTTCCTAGTCCGGAGAGTTCACAGCTGACCTGCCGCCTACCGCTTAGTCATGTTTTGTATGGTCTTTCATTAAATTCTTTGTTGGTTTTCCTTCATTTTTTATATTATTTTGTTATTAATATTTTTTTGGGTTAAATAGTTTACATAGCTCTCTTTTGTTCTTTTGTTTTGTGTGCATTTTACTGAAATTTAATTGTGCTTAATATCAAACATATATGCTTCCCTGTACTTTGGGCAACCGTTGCAATTTACTGTATATCCTTAATTACATAGAGTACACGTAGATTTTGTATTTTTACTCTTACTGTATGTTAATTTTGAACTCCTTCTTGCGATTTTACGTGTGAGAAAATTTGAAATTTGGTGTTATTTTTTTAGAATCATAATCGTTTTATTTTTTGTTAACTTTACTGTAGTCCAGTGTTGACTCGAAACATTATTATTTAGTGGGAGAAATTGTTCATAAATTTTGGTTAAGATAATTGTGGTAGTTAATTGTTTATTCCTAATTGAAAATGTTGATACGTTGGTATTTGTGGTAGCGGGACGTATTGCTGTGAATAGTTTGTTGGGCCTGAGAAATTATTATCTATTATTTGCATTAGTTGCGGTTGATAATAATTTGTAAATGGTTACGAGCAGCTCTGCGAAAACATGCCGTTGAAATTAAGACATTCTTTGTGCTAAAATTATGATACAAGGCCGGCCCTGGTAAGAGTAAATAAATACGTGTGAAAATAATTCCGTAATCTAACTCAAAAATGGGGAAAAATTGCTAGTATAGCTTCACATCAAAATTAATCCAGGTATACAGTGAACTGATTACTGAATACCAGTATCGAATTAAGAAAATCAAGATATAGATTTAGCCGACCGTAAGTAAATTTTATTTACACGAGGACATCGGCTAAACTAGTCTTGCGGTTTACCACTTAAGATAAAAGGCAATTTCTAGCCGGCACCTGTCAATAGACAGGCCTGTATTTAGTAATTTAACAACATTTTAAGCAACTTATTAATTAAGTAATAAAACACTTTAGAAAAACTTTTTAGATTGTTGTACTTTGGATAATAAATATCGATTTACTGATAAAGGCAGGTTTTACGACGGAACCTATACTTATTATTGGAGGAACACGTTAACAATAACCAAAAACAAACATCTTAGACCTAAAGAAGATTAAGTAAAAAACAAAATAAAGTAAGGAAGTGATTAACAACAAATTAAGAAAAATAATAAAAAGTTAATAAAAGAATTAATAATAATAATAATAATAATGGTAAGGATCTACACGCCCTGCGTAGCGGTGCATGCGAAATGAGAGGTTAAGGCTCTCATACGTTTACTCTATCTGTCCGGTCGTTGCGCACCATCTCTGATGCGGGTCGATGTGGCAAGCACCGCACCTAAGACGACCGCCGTTATTACCCTTGTTCGAGTGAACGCAGGTACTCAATTATATTTAGTGACTGAGTAACTCACCCCCCAAGCATCAGAGAGCACGGGGAATGAACTCGGGTCTGTCAGCATCGCAGCCCGCTCCTCAACCACGGAACCACGCTGGCTTTAATAAAAGAATTAACGAGTATAAAAGAAGACAAAGAAAACTCAGTGAATTAATGGGCTATGTAAAAAAACTTAAAAATGAAAATCTATAATGAAAAGGGAGAATAAACAAATTGGAAAAATAGTGGAAATGGAAAATAACACAGACAAAAAATAAAATAATACCGAAAAAATTATTCGACAAAAACAAGAAAATAAAAAAAATAATATCATTATAACAAGATTACAACCAACAGATACTACAGTAACCAAAATGTAAAAAATGATTGAGAGAAATTTGCAGATCGAAACTGCCGTTAAGGAAAAACTAGATTCAAAAGAGGGAAATAAAATGTTACTAGTAAAACTGAAAATTAATTACTAAGTATAAAAATTTGTATATTAAAAATGATTTACCAAAGGAAGCAAGAAGAATCTATTACAAATTGAGGAAAACATTCAAAGAACTAAGAAGAAATAGAATATTAAAACTAACTGTCAACGGTAAGATACACTATTGAGATAAATCTCTTGACAATTTGTTCATACCAAAAAACTAGAAGAGAAAATCCGGGATTACACCCAGTCCTTGATAAACGATATAGGGTTTAGGAAACAAAAATAGGAAAAGACAAAGAAGCAAGCAAATAATGTAGAATAGGAACATGGAACATAAGGTGTAAAAATGGCGAAGGAAATGAATTAATACAGAAAATGAAGAAAACTAAATTGAAATACTAGCTATTAAAGAGGCGAAAAAGAAAGCATCTGGAGAAATAATAATCGAGAATTATGACATAGTGTGTGTATTTTAAAGTAGAAATAGATAGAAGAACTGAGACAAGAGTAAGCTGTGTGCTAAATCTAAATTATATAAAAAATAGCTGACTGGAAAGCAACACATAAAAAAATTATAAAACTAACTATTTATTATAAAAACAATGAGAGAATGGAAATAATAATAGTATATAAATTAGGAGAAAGCGGTACTGTGCCCGAGAAAGAACATATTTGAAATGACCTTCAAATGGTATACAAGGAAATTAATAACCTTGTTATAATTACCACAGAGTTCAATGTTAGAATAGGCAACGAAATTAAAGGAAGGCAAAAGGTGATGGATGAATATAATGAAAAAGCAATAAGCAGAAATAGTAAAACACTAAAAGATTTTTGTATCTAAAATAGACTAGTAATACAAAACTATTTCTTCCAACATAAGAACTGTTGTAAAATATCCTCGAGAAAAACCAGAAATAAATAAAAAATCAATAATAGACTATGTTGTTGCCAAGGAGATAAATAGAAGAATCATACAAGATGTAAGAGTATATAAAAGCGCAAAGCTATTAACATATCACTATGTCCTAACAGCAACGATAAAGAATAATGTAGAAGAACTATGTGATATAACAAGAGGAGAAACTAGCCAAATAAAAATTAGAACTATTAAAACATATAAACTGTTGGGTGTCCCAAAAGACAGTTTAGATTTAATTAGCCACCCCCCCCACGCACAATCTCTAGGGGATAAAAGTATGCCTCATGCCAGTCCAAGACAGTTTGCTGCCGCTACTTGAAAACCTTCGAACTGGCTTTGCCGTTGTCTAAAAGTCTTGGTTCTCATCGAACTGCTCGCCGCTAGGCATAGGTTACTCGCCAAAAAGATCAAAAATCGCAAAGGAAGAGTTCCAGGCTATGGTATAGCGTGAAATAACTAGACCATCAAGCATCCTATAGTCATCGCTTTACACATAGTGCATAAGAAGAATACGGAATGGCAACCGTGTGGGGTTTACCGAAGCTTGAACGCCCGGACTATTCCAGACACATACCCGGTCCCTCACATAGAAGAAGCAACTCCACAGCTGACAATTTTTTTAACAACTGATTTGACGAAAGCGAATCACCAGATCCGTGTGACGCCGGAAGATATACCAAAAACAGCTATAACTACATTATTCAGATTGTTTGAGTTCCGTAGCTCAAACTTTTCAACGATTTATGGACTAGATAACACGGGATCCTGCAATTCTGCTACGTATACATCAATAACATACTAGTAGCATCAAGAAACGAAAAAGAACACTTAAGGCATTTCTTCGAGCGAATAAGAGACAACGGTCTCACAATAAACCCGGCAAGTGCACGTTTGGGGCAGATGAAATACCTTGCCTAGAGTATCTCGTCACCCGAATAGGCACCAAACCACTATCCGAAAGAGTGAATGCTATCTAGGAAATCAACAAGCCAAAAACAGCGAAAAATTTACGCAGACTATTGGGCATAATAAACTACTATCGCCGCTTCACAGGCACCGCTACATGACTTATTGAAGGGGAACGTAAAAGAAAACCACACCGTCAATTGGAAGACGGGAGCAAAAGAAGCTTTTGAATCATGCAAATAACAGATAACCGATGCGATGCTGCTGGCATACCCAAAAATCAACGCTACTTCTCCATAACAGAAGATGTATCTGACTAAGCTATCGGAGGGGGTAATTCAACAGCAAAACAACGACGACTGGAAACCCCTTGCGTCTTCTCGAAGAAACTAACACCCACAGAACAGAAATATGCCTCGTACGGCAGAGAGCTACTGGCAATCTACCTCCTCATAAAACATTACAAACGCGTGCTAGAAGGTAGACAATTCAAGATATACACCGATCACAGGCCCCTGATATTTGCTTTCTAACAAAAACTAAAAAAATGCACCCCACGACAATTCCGATACCTTGATTTCATAGGACAATACTCGATAGGTGTACAGAATATCGCAGGGAGAAAAAGCACCACAACCGACACACTTTTCAGGTGCTTTCAAAGTACTTTCACGAACCAGCAGAATTAGCCTAATATCGGAACGCAAAGTGTTTCCGTGAAGCGAACAAATTAGCGCAATGCCGATCCGAGGGGGATTCCCAGAAACCGGCAATTGGGGGTGCAAGCTGTCCCAATAACGCAATTTTTTCTAGAAGGAACCACCCCCACGCACAATTCCTAGAGGATAAAAGGGTGCCTCACGTCAGTCCAAGACAGTTCGCTGTCGCTACTCAAAAGCCTTCGAACTAGCCTTGCCGCTATCTAAAAGCATTGGGCCTCATCGAACCGTGCTCGACGGCCCAAATTGGAACAGGTAAACGCGGTCGATCGTAAGCAAGGCTATAAACGCTGCCTCAGCAGCAAAGCAGACACGGGACTGTCCGCAAATATGTCCACCTGGCTTCGATACATGGGGATCAACGTATACGTCCACTTGTTTTCACTATCGCAAAGAATTTAAAGGGTAAATACATTTTTGGAATATGTTGTTTATGAGATCACTTTCAATTAAGCACTCACTATTGTACTTGCATGACTACTAATACGGTCTCAATAACGCACACTAAACCTATGTATTTTTTCATTGGATTAAAATCTTCTAAGAATTTTGATAATGGATGTCTCAGAAGAGTTGTATTCCAAATGTCCTAAATGGGCTTGATCATGGTTTTGTATAGGATCAACTTATTCTCAAGGATAGCTGGGATTGTCGCCCTAGTAGTCAGTGCATTTTTGTAAATTTAGACCCATCTTTTTGCGTTGTCTGTATATGCGTTTTCCAAGTCAGCTTTTTGTCCAGTTAGATATCGAGATATTTGGCACTATTAGCTTGCAGGATCTGTTGATTGTTTAGCGTCAGTGGTTCCGTTTATGAAGACGGGCTACTTGGTGCACCAACTCTGTATTTTGTCTAGGTGGTCGGTGTGCAACGAGAGAAGGCTGTGTCGTCGGTGAAAGTAGCGACCATGGTTTTTAGTGTTGTGGGGAGATCTGCTGTGAATAACAAGTAGAAAATTAGTCCCAACGCGCTACGCTGGGATAATCCTAAGTTAATGGGGTATAGAGGTGTTAACTCGCTACCATGTCTAACAAGAAAGTGTGGAGTGGTAAAGTATGACTTTAACAGTTCGAAATAATTTTTATGTAGGATTTTCTTGATTTTGCAAAGCAAACCTTTAAACCAGACCTTGCCAAAGGCCTGTGTGAATTTCAGAAATACAGTTGTGCAGTATTTACGTTCCTCAAAGTATTTCATGATTTTGTCTGCAACCCTGGGAACTTGTTCACCTGTCGCATGGTTTTTCCGGAAACCAAAATGATGATCAGGTATCAAATGATTTTCTAAGAGTATTGGCGGTAACCTCTGTAGGAGACTGATTGGCCTGTAGAAGTTGGTTGTTCAATAAATTTATTAGAATTATTACTGCCGTTTTGTATTATTTAGGAAAGTATCAAAGCTGTAAAACTCCACTAAAGAGGTTAGTTATAAACTGATATCCATTCTGGGGCAGATTTTTAAGGATACAGGCAGTAGTAAGATTGTAACCAGGGAATTTGGGTAAGTTTACTTATATCTGAATCGTGTTTTCTACCTGATGTACCATATATTTTTAATTGGTAAATTTAGAATTTTGCGGATCTCATTCTCATTATCTAGATTGGTCGGAAATTGTTTGAAAACGTAGACTAAATGATCAGCGAACGTTAAAGCCTTTTATCGCTCGGTTTGTCCAGGTGTTGGTAGTGAGTATTAATATTTTGTGCTGCTGATGTTGCTTTAAGTATCTTGTGGCTCTCCAAAGCGAGTAATCATTTGCTTCGAGAAAGATGTCTTAAGTAGTTTTGCACATATTAATTTCTAATATTAGAAAGTAAGTTTTTGTGTTCAGTAGTTGCATGATTCAAGGTTCTTCTGTCGTTTGGATCATGTTATCTGCCAAATTTTTTGTAATATCCGCTTCTCTGCAATTTTTATTTCACTATAACTGAGCTATTCACCGGGTTTTCTTCTTGAGCATTACATAGTCCCCAAGTTTACTATAACCGGAGTGTGATCTCTAGGTAGATCAAGGCAGAAATTTACATTAAGAATGTTTATGTTTATTCCTTTTACAAAGCACAGGTCAAGCAGGTTAGGCTATTTTCTAGGGTCTATGGGCCACTATGTAGGTTTGTCAGTGGACAAGGGTAATAATACCAGGATAGTTACAGCTTTTAACATTTTTCTGTCTTTGATAGTGCTAAGCCTAGAACCCTAGTGGGTGTGCTTAGCGTTATAATTACCACCCTATTGTGCGTAAATAATCTTCGTACGTAACTTGTTTGCTGTTATGCCTTGGTGAGCAATACACCGCTGATATTGTGAGTGGGCCTAGCCAACCTTCGACTACTATTAACGTAACTTGTAGTTAAGGAAGTACCTAATGCTTAATTGAAGTTTTGACCACTATGGCTGTGCCAGAATGAGCCGTATCGCCAGGAAGTTGCGTTGTATAAGCTGTAAATTCTGCAATGTTAAAGTAACTACGCTGTGTAAACTGCGCTTCTAAACTTAAAACTATGTAGAGTTTGTGATAAGCATTTTTATGTTGGTGACAGTTGACGTTTCATTTTAAGGTGACTGTTCATTAATATGTTCTAGCTACGACGGTAGTTAAAAAGTTTCACATTGTACTCATTCGTTCCATAGGTTGTTTTAACAGTTCGTTTAATTCAGTCATGTCGTTAGATTAGGTATTGGGCTTGTATTCTGTTGCTGTAAAGTTATACTGTTGGAGGGGAGGGTATTATTGACTAATATTTGAGCGAATGAGAGTCCTAGTTGATAGAGTCTTGCACTTGGGAGTTTTTGTCGTAGAGGTGGGAAGATTTTTTGCTAGAATTCCTTATACACAGGGCATCCTCTATAACTCTCAGGGTGATTTCCGTTACCATTGACAAACGTCACATTTTTATATTTTTATTTCTGTTTACACTGCGACGTAGAAGGCATACCTGCGCATTTTATATACATCGAGAACTTCTGTTGCAAAAGTTTTTGGTATGCTCAAACTTCCGACACCTGGAGCATTGTGGGATTGTTCGCTTGGCTTGTAAGGATTTAAATTTGATAACAGAATGCATATGTATAGTTATATTGTATATATCTTTATTATTAGCAGAGGGTTTTAAATATACAATAAAAAAGGGCAATTTTTTTGGGCTAGCTTGTTTAATATTTCATTTGTTGGTTGCTTTGTGTCCAAGTGTTTGTAGTTTTTCCTAGATTTCTTGTAAATTCCTTATAAAAACTATAAAGTTGCGCTCCCGCTTAATTTGTTGAGAGTGCAATTTTGTGTTTTTTTTTACTTTCCTTATCTTATAATAAGGATATAATCGGCGAAAATTAGACCTACCCAGTTTTTCACATTTCTGGACGAAATATAGCCTCAAGACACCAAAAAAGTTGGTTTGAGCCATTGGTTCGTGTGTGTGTGTGTGTGTGTCTGTCGGTCTGTCAGTAAACAGTATATCTCAAGAACCGTAAGAGCTAGAGACTTGAAATTTGGTATGAAAGTTACTTGTATGTTGGGGACGCAGTGCGAAGCTTTTGGTAAAAATCGGCCAAGTCGTTTGGTCGCAAGGTCGCAAAATCGGTCGCAAAGCGCTCGCGAATCTAAACGGTTGAAGATACAAAAAACTTATGAGAATAAAAATGATTTTTTATCATGAGGTAAACATGAATTTAAAATAAAAGTTAATAAAACAAGAATTCGAAAAAAATGAAGCTCAGGATTTTTAATATACCGGGTGTTCATAAAATGTTTCGGGAAATTTATATTACCGTATAGATCAGACCGAGATGAACAAAAAATTACCATGAAATTTTTTGATCCGAGGTCAAATAAGTAAGTTATAGCCGATTAAAAATTAATTAAACGGACCAATCACAGCGTGCTTGGAGAGCTACCGGGTCGACTGCGGGAAGACGGGGGGGGGGTAGCGCTTGGCCGCTAGGAGGGAGCACGCAGACGATAATGGGGAAGGCTGTGCAGCAGAGCTCGCACGGTTACCTTCAGTGACGTAGCAAAATTTTAAGTACGAGTCAATTATTGTCTTGTACTGTTTATTTTAATCAGTTTTCTATTGTTGTACTCGCGCCCCGTCCTTTTTTAAAATAACAAATTCCGGGACTAGAGCAGTGCAGGGCCAAGACGATGAACCCGGTATAATCTAAAATATATTTGTCTTATCTCCCTAACTAAACTTATACTTCTATCTCCTCCTAGACGCTTCAATCGATTTCCTTGAAACTTGCACACCACATTCACAACTATATTTGCTAATTCGGCTCAAAAAATCAGCCTTCTAACTTTAACCGTTTTTGAATTATTTAAATATTTTGATTACAAGGGAAATTCCTCCGAATGTTTCTATTGTTTGTAGTGTTAAATGTACGCAAAACAAGTGGAATGTTTAGATCAGGCTTCGTCGACGAAGCCTGCGGGGTTCTTTGGTATATAATAATAGGATAAGGAAGGTCGTGTGATGTTCACGCCAGATTTTTTTGCTAGACTTTTGGTTATAAACGAGTATTTTTCAGATGTTTTCGGAAGTATTTTGATTTCATCGTTTGATAGAGCTTTTAACATGTACCCGCCTTTAACTATAGCTTCTAATAAGTTTAGTAAAAAATCGATGGATTTCACACCCGGACGAATATCGGTGGCGGTTTAGGATCACCTTTTTTTTTAAATAAAGCCGAATCTTGTAGCTGTAAATTTACATCTTTGAGCGCACTGTATATTTTTCAGGGTTTAGCCAGTAGCTCGAAGTTTTAGACTGTTTTAAATTGACAGATTATTATTGGTGTTTTCTTGTCGGCTACGTTTTTTATTATTAATTATTTGCTATTATGTGCTGTGGAAAGCTGTAAGAATTTGTTGCTGCTGATAGACAAAGTAAGGCTTATAAAATGCGACATTTAAAGTTATAGATGTGTTTGGGGCAGGGCAAAATTTAAATTAAGGAAATTGTGAGCATATTGATAGCTTTATTGGACAAATTGCATCGGTTGAGCTTGTTCTGTTTGCATTGGAATAAATTGTTGAGCTATCGGGATTGGTGTGTTTTATTTTGGAGTTAAGTTGACGATATTAAAAAATAATTTATATTAATAAGAGAAATCTCTTAGGGTGCGTGACCGCAGGGTCACTTGCTTACCTTGTCGCCTAGCTGCAACTGCAATCGGACACAATCTTGTACTGCAAAACTTAAGCAACAACTATGGAATACGCTATAAAATAGTTTTAAATGACACTAGCGCAGCAGTGAAAAGGTGCTAAAGCAATTACAGCTCTAGAAATGGATAGCTAAAAAAGAAGAAATATGCAGTTTATGCATAGTTTCACTTTTAAAATTTTTCATATAAATCAGTCCCTGAAACAATTTTTTAATGTAAAAGTTATATTGTAGCTTGGATGATATATGGTTTCTGAGATAAGAAAACTTATATGATAATCAGACTGTAAGATAGCAACATAAATATTGGGCTCGATATTGTGACACACCTGTTATTTACCCGATGAATGTACCCGATTTTTCATTCACTTTTTAAGAAATATATACCGTCAAACACCAGCTAAAGTTTTTATGCAGTGTCTTTGTTGCAAAAAGTCTAAGAGTTAATTATATATTTGATTTAGTTTGCCTGAAAGAGTTATAGCAATCTAAAGAATGGTCCCAATTAACAGGTTACAAAAGATGCTTCGATTTTTATAAAGAAAAACAACAAAAAAATAGAAAACAATGTACTTCTGCATACTTACTTCATTATTCACATTACTGATTTAAAGTTATTTTTTAATACAATCAGCATTTCTTAATTTCTGTACTAAGCAACCGTAAACTAGGTCGATAATTTAAATTAACAGGCAATGAAATGGGGAATTTCTGGTGAGCAACGACGTACGATTTATTATAATTTATCAGACAGTGCTTCACGCTAGAAACACCTGGTGTTCACTTTTAAAAACGAACAAATAGAATCAGACACGTCCGCGATTTAATAAATTGTTCATTCTGAGCACAACGAAACAAATTAATTGTATATCCGAACATCTACATCTTGATTTTATTATTATTAAACTTGTCTCGAAATTCGGCTTTCCAAAATGTTTTCGAGGGCAGCCACATTAAGGCAGCCGGTAATACTTATCTCTAAAATTTCCTGCTTTTGCAAATGTTATTACACTACAGAGACTCACAAAATTCTTGCATTAAAAAGTTAGAGGGCCACGTAGGCGAATCCGAGCTACACGAGGATTTATCATCGCGCTTTGTAAATTTATTACTTGAAAAGTCTACTTCAAACGTAATTTTTATGGGAGTGCTTGCTTTTTAATATTCGCCCCGTTTGTTTATATATAATTTGAAGCCTACAGTTGGATTTGCTTTAACAGCAGCAGAGCTTTAGTAAAGTATAAATGGTTGGAAGTCAGAATCGTTCAACGTATCACTATTTGTAACATTTAATAGCGGGATAATAAATGGAGAGCATAATGTGTTTATTTTTAATTTTAAGAAACTTTTAATATAATGCTATAAAACAGAGATTATTACAATAATAATAATATTATATATATATATATATATATATATATATATATATATAATATACAAAGTATAGCTCTATAAGCTAATTGGAACAGTTACCAGGAGAAATCCTTCCAGTAAAGTTATTCCAACTTAGGATTTAACCCTTTAAGTCACTGGGCCATATTCTGGTCGTTGTGCAGAGTGGAAGCTAGTTCATTATAATGAGCTTGAAAGCGTTCGAAGTGCTTGGTAATTCTCCTTTAATGTTCTTCTTTTATTGTTGATATAGTGAAGTCTCTATGAAGGGTATGGTTTGAAACATACCATAGAGGATTTGTGAGAATTCGAAGTGTTTCAAATTGAAAATGTTTAATTTTAATATTTCAGGCACTAGATAATCCTAAAAGTTTACTGCCATATGTCCATATTGGCTTTACAAGTGATTTATAGAGCAGTAGCTTGCTTTCAAGTGAGAGGCATGAGCGGTTACCTAGGAATCAATGGATATTCCTGATCTTAAGATCCATTTCTTTCCTCTTTTTGATGATGTATACTTTCTATGTCTGCTATCCATATGTAGTCCGAGGTATTTATATGTCATTTAAGGTAACAGAAGGGCATTCAGAACGTCTAAGTGTATGTGTTACCTAGGAACTTTTTGGTTCGTTAACTTTTGTTCTCTCATATTTGAATGGGATGTTCATGTAGGTGCGCCGTGGCATGCAGTAGATCAGGATGTGTAACTATTATTACAGTGTCAATATGGGTTTCTGGAGTGATTGGTATGTAAGTACAACAGAGAGCTGAAGACCCTTGCGGTACTCCTGAGTTGATCCCATAGATGTCTAAATCTGTCTCCGTTTAATTTAGTGTACTTTCGGATAAGTACGACTTCAGTAATAAGTACTCACTTGTCAATGGTAGTTTGAGCTTGTACAGTAGTCCTTAGCGACAAACTTTATCAAATCCACATTTTCTGTCCAGGAACATTGTTGGACAGTATTCTTTCGGGTGAATTACTTGATTTATTGTAATGATCACTCGATGGCATTGTTGTATTATAGAATGCTATTTGAGAAAGCCAAACTAAACGTTGAGGAAAATATCTCTTAAGATGTCGGTGTCATAGATTTTTTTTATTAATAATGTGTCTAGGAGTTTGGATATTAGAGACAGTAGACTGGTTGTATGATATAAATCAGGTTGATGTAGGGGTTTGTCCGGTTTTGAAACTACAATTGTCTGAGAAAATCTGAGTTACAGAGGTCACTACTTTAATTGGCGTACTGCGTTAAATGTGTCTCAAAAACTGGATTCCTGTGTTGGAGAGTTCGGGAAGCACTTTACCAGTAATCAGATCATATTCAGGAGACTGATTTTTATTTAGTCTTTTAATTTCATTTTGATTTCTAAAAATTGGAAGAGGTCATGATGTTCTAATTTGGTGTCCTTGTCTAGTGATTTCTGTTTTTATGTCTTCGAGTGGAATCAAGTGATGAAGATTTTTGATGACTACTCTAAACGCTGGTAGGTGTGATGTATAATTTTATTTTCGCGCATGTATTTAACTAGTTTACGGAATATATCAGGAGTATTTGGTGAGATTGTAATTGTGTTATTTGCCAGGTTTTTAGTGACATATTGACCTTCTTCTGCTACATCTGCTAGTGTAGCTTTCTTTTT
The DNA here is from genome assembly GCA_036346155.1 of Sinelater perroti. NCBI lineage: Eukaryota > Metazoa > Arthropoda > Insecta > Coleoptera > Elateridae > Sinelater > Sinelater perroti. The sequence continues at coordinate 546,685 of JARFIY010000278.1, forward strand.
TGATAGATTTAGGACTCCATAAACAAATATTGCTTTTATTTGTTGAATTGTCGATGGGGGTTGGATTTTGGGAATTATCTAGTGCAGAAAATCTGTTGGAAAGGGGTAAAGTGTTTGAGGATACCGTGTCATGTGATTTTCTAACTTTCTTTTGTTTAGTAGTCTTAAATACTTGCCAGGGGTTTTCTTTAGATGCGATGTTCTCTTTTGAGGGGGGATCGTCTCCCATTTCGTCGTCAGACGTTGAGGTTAACCTGTATAGTTGCTGGGAATTTAGAGGCTGATAGAGTACTGAAGATTGCATTGCTAAGTATTGTTCGTGGTTAAGGGGAAAGGGATTACTTGGTCCTTGTGAAGGTTGACTAGTTGGTGCAATGTAGAGTAATGATAGTTGAGTGTTTATCATGGGTTGATTTTGGTAGTTATTTGGAAATTGTGTGAAGTGTACATTTGGCGAAGGATGGCCCTGTATATTATGAGGTAGGGGCTGGCTTAAATTGTAGTTAAAGCCATTTGCGTGTCCTGATGATAACATTGTCGTATTTGTTAAATAAAAATTACCTGTTGTTAACTATGTTTATTTCTTGATTAAAATAACTTAAGCAAACTATGGTTCGCGACACGAGATAAGGCGGTCGCAGCCGCTTTATCGAACAATGCACTTGAACTTGAACTCTTAGCGCGTGTATCTGCGATGTTTACGCTTCGAGATTTAAACGAATACTGGGACTAATTTGTGTGTAAATAAATCAAACTGCGCAACAGCCACAAGCTCTATCCTTTCTTCTGCTCGGGTTAAAACCTGTTCGGTTCTATTTGGGAGTTGCTAAAGTCATGAGTAAACAGAAGGTACCACGAAGCATCAATAAACGCATTCTAATCAAATTCCTCGTTGGAGAAAACGTCTCGTACGCTGAAATTTACAATATATTGAAAAGAGTGTTTCCACAAACCTGTCTGTTTGCGTGATGTAAGTGCTTTGGAGAAGGCAAAGAGCTCGTGATCGTTGCCCTCAAACTTCCGTCAAGTCAAACATTGATCGTGTAGACACGCGTATTCGTTAAAATAAGTGCAGAACTATCAAGCAACTTTGAGTATTGCTGTTCATCAGTGTTGATAGCGTAGAAGACATCGTGAAAAACCACCTGCACTATCGCAAGGTAAATGCATGGTGGGTACCAGGCACTTTGATGGACGTGAACAAAATAGTACGAATGAAAGCTGCCAGTCATGTCCCAGAGCAGTTTGAAAACGAAGATGGAGTATTTTTGGAGTTTATAGTAACCACCATAAAACGTGGGTTAATTTCGGAGTCCCAGCAGTCATCAGTCGAGTGGCATCATAGCAGTTCTTTCAAACTCAAAAACCGCGGAAGAGCCGTTCGGCAAGAAAAGTGATGGCAACGTTCTTCTGGGACTGGCAGGGGGTTATCCATGTAGACTTTCTGATGGATACTAGAACAGTTAACGTAGCTTATTATTCAGATCTCCTGGCAACAGACGCGAAGAAAAAGATCTAATCCAAGCGAAAGGCAAGTGGAAAGCGGCTATTCTTCCTTCAAGACAATGTACGCGCCCATACAGCCAAAACAACAATGGAAACCCTCCAGAAACAAAAATGGAACCTTTTGCCACATCGATTGCACAGTCTCGATTTGATCCCAAGTGATTTGTACCTGTTTAGAAGGTTCAACTCAGACTTACAGACAGTGTACAGCATTATCATTGAAAATTTGGTGATGCGAAAGATCTGCGCTAAACTCGTCCCGAAGGTCTTGACGGGCGACCAAAAGCAGAGACGTGTGTCTGCTTGCGAAAACTTTCTGCAACGCGTTAAAGGACATCCCGGGTTTTTGGACGATTTCAACCCTATTACAGTCCCGGCGTGGCACCAGCAGACTATTTCCTATTCCCAAAAGTAAAATCCTTCGTCAAAGGACACCACTTTGAGACCCTACGTGCTGTCAAAAAGCTTAGACGCGTACCCTTAAGGACATTCCGGAATCCGCCTACCAGGTAGCCTTCGAGTCGTGGAAAATCCGCTGACAAAAGTACATCGACACTCAAGGGATGTACTTTAATGACTATTGAGTAGTGTAGCAATATCTCAAATAAATCTATTTTTCCGAAACTTTTCCCGATACTTTTTATTCAAATCCTGTACAATCAGTGTAAATATATTCTAATTTTTACTTTTATGTAATTTTATTGTAAATTTATATAATCATTGTATCCGTTAAAATAACTGCACAAATTTCATGTTAATCCATTTTCAAATTTTAAAAATTATATTGAACTTTATATTGATCACATGAAAGCACTGTTTGCAATAGACACCTGGACGGTTTACATGCCGATAGCCGAATACGCCGCAAATAGTAACAAACCATTGTTAAATATACTAATTTTACCTGTAAATATGCATTAAACTTTTCAAAACAAGCGTCAACAAGAAATCTAAACAATCGGACTCGACGTAATTCAACCAAAATGTATAATCTGTAATGAATAGACCACGATGTCCGCGTAGGATGTAATGAACTCTAAAAGCATATAAAAATAATGCAAACAAAACGTTTTTTCTATCTCCTATCTACAAAACCTTATTCTTCAGGAATGAATAGGCACGGGAAAATAGGAAAAGAAAATAAAAAGCATTGAAGCCAGTCTTACCTGATTATAACTAAGATTTCGTTTATAAAGTAAAAAATATTCTCCAAAGCGAAAACGATAATGAAAGTATAGAGCAGTAAAACAACATATATATTAGAAATAAGAAAAAACATATTGACAAAATTAGACTTGTATCAATTCATTATAAAGAAAAAGTAATACAACATTTTTAATTTTTAAATATTAGTCTTTGGTAAAGATTTTGAATATATTACATATTACATTTTCAAATGTCGATTAATTGTAACAGGCACATTTTAAATTTTTAGAAACAGTGAAACAATTTTAGGAAACTGCTTTTATATTAAAAATTTACCAAGAAAATAAAAACCACATGTCTTTTGAGGTTTAAGCTGCACTGAAAATAGTCCTTATAAAAAATGCTTTTTTATTTTTGCAGTTACTCTTTTATCAAAATATAATTAAATAGTAATATACTGTTTATTTTATTTTACCCATTAGCTATCTATCTATTTTGTATAAAAAATAGTGTAAAATATGTGTATAATATAATCTTTTGTTATAGAAATCATATAAAAGGGATAAATCAGAAGTAATAAGCAGTGTATGTTTTTAAAGGTTTTTTTTTAAAAAAAACTTTTCTTACTTTGTCTAATATTCGCATATTGATATATTTCTTTTTAGTTTGTTTTAATTTATTTCTGATATCTGTATACAACAATAAGCAAGACATATGTTAGCGAACAGCGGGCATGATGCATGACGCGGTTGAAATCCAACGATTTACAACATGTATTTTTCTACATACTGTGTTGTGTTTTTACTTAATCAAATTCATGCGGAAAGTTTAGCGGTTTGTGACTTTTTAGTCTATGTACATTTTTACTATTGTCTGATAGGTTGAGGTCAAATGTATTAGGATGATACTCTAGTTTACTTAGATACTTGCCATTAAACTTCACCATCACTTCTTTTACAGTGTTAACTTTTAAGTCACTTAGAATTTCTTTATTTCTTACAAAGTAGAGAACATTCACATCCCACGTAGCACTTTGGATTGGAATCTCTCAAGGATTTGGGTGTTGAAGTTAGCTGTTCTACCCCAAAGCTGTATTCTATATGTCCATATGGGTTTAAATATTGCATTATAGACTACGAGCTTACTTATTAGAAATAATTTGTATTTTCTGCCTAGTAACCAATAGTGTTTACTAAACATTATGTAAAGCTGTTTTCGTTGTTTCTATAATTAAAGTGTCCAAATTGAGATCTTTGTCCTTGTGTAAGCCGATATATTAAAATTCATTTAATTGAGTTAATGGGATGTTATTTACAGACTGATGGTGAATTACTTCTGCACTTGGTAAATGTGATATGAAAGAACTGTGTTTCATTAAGTTAAATTGCCCATCTTTTAGACTATTGTAATAATTAATCTAAACACTGTTAAAAGAGAAGGGCAACAGGTATTGAATCTTTGTGTTTTATCATAATGATCTTGTCATCCGAAAATATGGCAATCAGAAAGTGCAAACTTGTTGAAACGTCTGCTATACAAAGAAGATGTAGAATTAAACCAAAAACACTACCCTGAGGCACTCCTGACTTTATTGTGTGTAGATTGGTTTGACACTGGCCAATTTTTTTATAGAAGTATTGTTCTTCCAGGTAGAATTTAAGGATAACATAAAAAGAGTGTGAAAGTGTTTCTTTAAGTTTATATAAAAGGCAACTATGCCAAATCTTATCGAAAGTCTAGCTTTCATCGAGAAAGGTAGTTGTGCATTATTGTTTTTCTTCAAAAGCTTGGTTTATGTTATTGACGATGCGGTGAGCTATTTGTACGGTAAAGCAATCCCTCCGAAATCCAAATTGGTGGTCATGAATTATACTATTGTCATCTAGGATGGTTTCAGTACAAATAAACAATAATTATTACATTATTTTTCAATATAAAAACGGTTTTCCATACTTTAAGACCTATTAAATAATTACCAAACACATTGAGTTCTTCATTTATTTCCTTCTATGGAAAAAAAATTCGAGAAAATCGTGTCATTTGTGGGTCGCTAGATGAGAACCTAGCCTTAGGAAGGGATTTGTAGTTAATCACACTTTCTTGAAACAAATCTTACACGTCATTTTGCTCATCTGTTGCTTATGATACTATTTCTAAATGATTTTGGTTAAACGCTTCTTCCAATTTATCAAATAAATCAATTCTCGTTGTTAAATAATTGGATTTTCCTTGGGTCTCACAATTTGCCTTTTTAAAATTACGTTCAGCCTTTCCCAACACTCAGCAAACTCCATTTGAAATTTTATTAAATTCTCCATTTTTATAGTGTAATAATAAAATGTTAAAAAATTCAACAAAAATCTTCAATTTTCACAAGGTTATTATCAGTAGAATAATTATTGACAAATATATTTTACAATTTCGAATCAAAAAATTAATGTTCAGTTGTAAATAAACCAAAGTTCATATGTAAGTGAAAAGTGTAAATAGTATTTTGTAAGTACTACTGTGTACATATATAATTTTTAATTTAAACTGCGCGGGCATTTCATTGGGAACAAACCTTTTAAGTTTTAAGTTGGTAGGACTGCTACTGACATCTGTGTCAAATTGTAGGTGAATATCTTAATTAGTTGAAGAGTGACGCTCGTTTTCGTAAACAACCAAAATTAACTTTTCCGATTTTTACCATGTCAGAAAATATTCAACAAAGAACTTCGATTAAATTTTGTGTTAGAAATGATATTTCTGCTGCGGAAACGCTCAGAATGTTACAAAAAGCCTTCGGTGAACAGGCTATGTCTAAAACACAAGTATACGAATGGCATAAAATGTTCAAAGAGGGCCGTGAAGGCGTTGAAGACGAACCACATCAAAGACGTCCAAGAACATCAACTGACCAACAGCACGTCGCAAAAATTAAGGAATTGGTGCTCCAAAATCGTCGATTGACAACTAGAGAGCTTGCTGACATCGTTGGCATTTCAAATGGATCAGTCAACCCCATTTTGAAGGAAGTTTTGTGCCTAAAAAAAGTCAAATCTCGTTTGGTTCCAAAAACCCTCAATTTATTCGTAACCATTTCGCTAAAAATTCCACTCATATCGTTCCGCAACCGCCGTATTCCCCTGATTTAGCTCCATGTGACTTCTGGCTATTCAGCAAAATGAAAAGACCGCTCCGGGGACACCGTTTTGACACGATAGAAGAGATTCAAGCCGAATCGAAGAAGGTGATGAAGGCCATACCGAAACAGGACTTTTCAAAGTGTTTTGATGAGTGGAAAATTCGCTGGCATAAGTGCATTGCAGCCGAGGGGGATTACTTCGAGGCGATGAAATAGATTTTTAAGAATAAATAAGGATTTCAAAAATTATAACAAAATTCCGGGTTATATTTGAACACAGTAGTATATTAAATTAAACTACTAAATTCCAAAAACTAAAACTTTCAAAATTCATTTATATAGTATCACTTGCAAAATTTTTACAAGTCCATAACGGCAGATTTTTATAAGTCCATAGTATCAGTTTACGAAAATTTTACGTCTTTTTGTTCACTTAATTTTCTAAGTTTATTTACTCACAGTTTTACGGTTCATTTTTGTATCACAACACTTGTCACTTTTTATATTTAATTTTTTGTATTCACTTCTCATGCCGAGTTTCGGCATCAATTATAAATAAAACTCACACACTTATATTTAACTCGTTTACTGTACTTGTTTTACGCACACATTAAAGAAAGAAGAGGCTCTCAATAAAATTGCAGATTGCCTATATAATCAAATGCTACAAGGTGCTAACGCGTGTTAAAAACGTATAGCGTCATCTGTATTGTACTTACTACACTATATAAACTTAACGTATACACAGTTTGAATATCATGAGATCTACTTTAACGTGTTTTTTATAATAATTAAAACTGTCAGCAGTTTCCTTTTCCTGGCGGTCATATTTCTTTACTTCTAGGTTACGTCTCAAACTTAGAACTTTTTGTAAACAAATCACACAGCAATTTCTGTCGGCAGTTCGAGTGTAGCATTTACAATTGTATTCTCGGTTCATTTTGCGACTTATATATTTATCATACGATAACTTGTGTTATCTAATAGAAGATGGCGTATTCGCATAAAATAGTCTCAATACAAACTAAAACAAACCCTGTGTTAACATTTGTTCAATGCGCGCTCGTGTATAAGTGCCAAGACACTTACTTTTCAGCTCACGATTGCGGCCTCAACGTACTCGGAAAAATAATTAAAATATATAATCGGCGTGTTTTTTCTCCAGATTTTCGATGGAGTGATCAGTTTTTGAAAAAAAACGACAACTTAACCTTAAAAAAACACAAAACGTGTTATATCTCAAAAAGAGTATTTTTAATATTGTTTAAAACATTCCCAATTGAAAGAGCAGGATTTCTTACATCGAAAATGACTGTTTTCTCAGTGTTGTACAGCATTAGTTACGAGATATTAAATGACGAACAAGCAGAGCGCGGCGTAGAGCAGCACGGCGCGACGAGTCGCGGCACCGTTCGCTCACTCGCTGAGCACTCGTCCAGTTCGGCAGTGTCGTTTTTTTTTATTAAAGGACTTAGTTGGATCTTTTAATAAAAAAAACATAAATAACAACAATTTTTTTACTAAAATAAATTATAAATTTCAAACATGTTTGTTTATATATACATGTTATATAAGAGGGTAAGGTAAAAAGTTCTCGACCTGACAATAAAAGACTGCGAGTTTCAGTTAAAAAATGATTTTATTTTTCTACGTAATCTCCCTTGACTTCAACACGCTTGATCCAGCACCTCTCCAACATCAGTGTTCCTTCTCGGAAGTGCGAAACTGGAAGATTGTGAAAATATCCATCAACTTCTTCATTGGATGCGAAGTTTGGGAACAGACGGAAGTCTGAGGGTGCCAAATCAGGAAAATAGGGGGGATGACCGAGCAAATCATACCCCAAATCCCGCAGTTTTCCCATCGCCAACGCAGGTGCGTTGTCCTGGTGAAAGATGATTTTTTTCTTTTTCAACCCAGGCCTCTTCTCGCGAATTTTGGTATCTAGCTGGTCAAGAAGGTTAAAGTAATATTCGCCTGTAATTGTTCTGCCTTTTGAAAGATAATCAATTAACAGGATCCCTTTCGCATCCCAAAACACGCTGGCCACCTTTCCGGCAGATGTGATCGACTTCGCTTTCTTTGACACTGAACCACCGGCTTCCACCCACAGCCTGGACTGCTGTTTCGTTTCTGGCGTGTAGTGGTGGACCCATGACTCATCCATGGTGACAAATCGCCGCACAAAATCGGTCGGATCCCTGTTGAATCGGTCCAAAGATTGCGGATTGCGGAAATCGTTTGCGCATTTGCTTTTGATCGGCATTCAGCAAATGCGGCACCCATCTTGCGCAGTACTTTCGCATCCCTAATTCTTCGTGCAAGATGTTTGGCACCCTTTCTTCCGATATCCCCACAGCCTCAGCTATCTCACTCACCTTCACTCACCTATGGTCCAACACGATATCATGCACTTTTTCGATGGTTTCCGGTGTGGTTGCGGTTTTTGACCGTCTTTCACGTGGGTCAACTTCGAGGCATGTGTGACCACGTTTAAATTCAGCTGCCCACTTTTTAACAGTTGACATGGAAGGAGCAGAGTCCCCGTAAGCTTGTGTCAACTTCGGATGAATTTCCTTAGGGGTTAATCCATCCAAAACGAAGAATTTTATAACCGCACGATATTCAAGTTTATCCATTTTAACAAAAAACATGCAACATGTCTACTGAAAAAATTCGTATAAACAAACTACTTGAGCGAACAAGTTAAAACTAGTCATACGAACTAATGACACATGCACCCAAACAGGAACCATAATTGTTTGCCGATTGCAGCACCATGTCTGTGTCAGGCCGAGAACTTTTCATCTTACCCTGGTACATTTTATTCTTGTTTTTGTTGTTTGTTTTCTTTCTCGTATTTTTTCTTCTTTTCAGATGATTTGGAAGTAAATGATTGTTTCCTCTTAGAAGTTTTTTATTATCGGAAAGATGTCACTGAGAATAAAGGAAAAAACCTATCATTAGAAGTCTACTTTCAAGATTGGGTATAAATGCATGATATTGTAATGTTTCTGGGATCAGTACAGCTTCCTCAATTTAAAATACTTGAGTTTCTTTGTAATTGTTCTTTTCCCAGTTTTATCAATCTTCCGCAGCCAGTATTCGAAAATTATAACTTTCTAAGTTTGTACGCTTTGCTTATCGTTTCAAATTAGCCCAAACTCCATCGCAAGCTTTCTTGCCATGTGTTGTAACATGAAAGTACAGGAATGTTGAAATCTTTATGATGATGCATAAGATTAAATAAATTACATTTATTTTTAAAGTGTTGTGTTGCACCATCTGACACAAAATAAATTTTTTGGGTCTTGAAATTATTTTTTAAATACTTTACTATAATTTTTTGATACTGTATCATGAGCTAAATTGTCTGAGAATAATGCTAAGCTCTTGTGCTTGAGTTCATTCCCTCTCTGTAATAAACCACAATAGTAAATACAGTGAACTGGTTGTTATTCCAGTGTAATTATAGGGCTGAATTTTAAACAACAAATGCATAATTCTTAACAAAGTTAAAACAAACTAAGAATTCTTGTTCTAAAAGCATTTTCTTTTATTTTTAACGAAAATTAATTGCCGCAGGCAACAAAATCGTAAAAAGTCAATTTCATTAATTTATCTGCTAATGTATTCAAATACTCATGCGTGTTTATAGTTCGGATTGCTATTGTATATTGATCGGTTTGCATCCATGTGTCGAATTGAAAAAATACAAAAAAATAAATAAAAATTAAAGAAACAACAAAAATAAAATGTATATAACACGTATAAATAAAAAACACGTTTAGAATTTATAATTTATTTTAGTAAAAAAAAATTTATATTCGTTGTTTTTTATTAAAACAATCCAAATAAGCCCTTTAATAAAAAAAAAGGTACTGTCGAACCGTTCCACTGCTCCGTGAGTGAGCGAACGACACCGCGACTCCTCGCTTCGCGGTGCTCTATGCGCTTGTTCGTCGTTTAATATCTCGTAACTAATGCCGTAAAAAAATAAGAAAATAGTCATTTTCGAAGTAAAAGATCCAGCTCTTTCGATTGAGAGTGTTTTAAAAATAATTAAAAATACTATTTTTGAGATATAACACGTTTTGTGTTTTTTTAAGGTTAAGTTGCCGTTTTTTTCAGAAAACTGATTACTCTATCAAAAAGCTGAGGGAAAAATACGTCGATTATGTATTTTAATTATTTTTCCCGAGTACGGTATCAGGCCGCAATCGTAAGCTGAAAAGCAAGTGTTTTAGCGCTTGCGCGTCGCCCTGGGACATTTGACGTGAAATGCCTCATATATGTATATATAGAACATGTAACAAGTAGTCATTTCAAAAATTACGTTTTTCATAATTTTCTATTGCGTTTGTAAGTGATAGAATCAAATTCTGTATATTTATAAAATAAAATTTTTAACCAACTATGACAAAATTTGCTACATAAAACATCTAGCATATTGCTTTGTTTGTTAAACAATACGTGTATCTACCTTCTATGGATTTTATAAAGCTAATTTTTCTGTCATTATTCGTTTGAAGCAAAACTTATGCCTAAATAATTCACAATAGAAATTATAAGAGTTAAAAAGAAAGGATTTTATTATAAAAATATAAATTCATTTTGTTATCCACAACAAAAACGTATTCATAATTTAAATATTATAGGCTACAATATATTTAAAGCTTCTAAAATTAAACAGCACACAAAAGGAAAGTACATCCTGCATAACAATTAGGCTCGAAATATTTGCCACCTTAATGTTCCTCCGCAACATAACCAAATTAGCACTACTGTTGCCTCAAATTAACTTAGTTGTCATATTTAAATGGAGGATATAAGTTTATTACTGTCTGATTCACAATTAATATAGAATTTTGTATTTTGATGGTTATACGACAACATTTGTGCTTTAGAAACTACGAACTTGTAATCCAAATCACATTCTAATATAGCTCTGTACAAATGTGTAATTTGTTATCTTTAACAAATGAGTGAATTTCAAACCTAAATTCGGATGCAAACAATCGAATAAATCAAAGCATTCACATATATAGTAGGGGTTGCCCGCCAAAAGATATTATTGGCGTCCTAGGCTGTCAAATATTCACCCGCTTTCCCTCACAATTCATAATGGACGTAAGCATAAGCCATTTATAAACAATACGTAATACATAAAGTTGAATCGATGCAAAGCTTATGCGCTCGTTCATAATGCACTTCCCTAATTTTTACGTTTCACGTTTAAACGTAAGGTATACGTAAAGTTGAAATCGGTTTACGATTCCTTACGTTTATTTGCAGTAATTTTTAATTTTTCCGAAACTTAACTTCAAACTTAAGACTAAGGATTTTCACACTAAAATCTCTTAGGTTCTAACAACTTCTTAATACTAATATTAACGTGCATACTAGCACTATACTCTGCTTTTGCACTAACACAAATATTAAACTAGCTCAAAAGGTTTGCTTCTCTTTAGTCGCCTTGTCAAATTCGTGTTGTTGAGAAACTGGATTGCCTCGACATTGCCGTGGCGAAGGAGTCTCTGTTTATAACTCTTAGGGAATTTTCTAATGGCCTGGTTAATGGTATCCATTTCCAAGTCTCTATGGAGAACATTATTCCTGAAGTACCATGGAGCATTAACAATACTCCTCAATACTTTGCTCTGAAACCGCTGTATTATGTCTAAATTGTTCTTTTTGGCACAATCCCTTATTTGGATGCCATATGTCCATATGGGCTTAAGAATTTGTTTGTGCAGAAGTACTTTGTTGTAAATTGACATAGTAGAATTTCTTCCAAGTAGCTAATACATTTTTCTAAATTTGATATCTAGTTCTTTTATTTTCTTTACGTGAGCTTTGCAGCATAGCTTCGCGTCTAATGTCATACCCAAATATTTTGCTGTATCAGCATATGGCACTTTGATATTATTTATGCTAACAGGAATATGCTGATTTCTTTTATTCGTGAAATTGACCTGTACAGATTTAGTCTCATTCAACTTGATTCGCCATTGGTTGGCTCAATTGTTAATTTTGTTTCCTAACTTGTAAATTAATTGCTGCTTCGTCAGCAAAAATGGCTATTATATTACGTTCTAATTCAGGAATATGACTGGTGTATATTAAGTAAAAGACCGGTCTTAACACATTGCCCTGCGGCACACCTGCTTTTATTTCCTTTAATTTAGAGTAGGTATCTTCGTATTTAACTCTGAAAACTCTATCTAAAATATAAGACCTTAATAATTCTGCGAACTGTTTGGGCAACATCTTGTTTAATTTATAATGAAGTCCCTCATGCACACCCTATCAAAAGCCTGTGCTACATCAAGAAAGACAGTAGAACAGACTCTTCTTTCCTTATAGAACTTTTTAATTATGTTTGTAATCCTGTGGATTTGGTCTATAGTCGAAGCCAAATTGATGCCCTGGGATTATGTTGTTATCTTCTATAATTTCAATATCAAGCAGTATTTTTTCATATAATTTGGAGATTAGGGGCAATAAAGAAATTGGCCTATAAGATGAAGCTTCATTCGGTGGATTTCCGGGTTTAGCGATCATTATCACTTCCGCTATTTTCCATATCTTAGGTACACATTTTAATCTAAAGGATGCATTAATTAAGTATGTAAGTTTTACGATTGCTTTACGAGGAAGCTGCTTTAGAATCTCTCCTGTAATCAAATCAAACCCAGGAGCCTTCTTTGAGTTAATGTTTTCTTTTATCTCCGTTGCAATTTTTTTTTGGAGTGTATATATCGCCTCCTTCTGTGATAAGATTCCCCAGTTAAGAATGTTTTCGCCCTCATTCGGTTAGAAAGTAATTTCGAGGTGTTCAGCATATCTGTTAGCCTTTTGTATGTTACTTTTTGCTCATGTACCGTCGGAATTTTTAATTGGTGGGTTCTGTAGAATCGGTCTTTTTAATTATTTGGTTGCTTTCCCAAGCAAATGGTCAGCTTTGCTATCATTTGACAGTTTAGTTTGGTAGTTACAAATAGAGATATCTTTAACTTTTTGAATCTTTCGTTTGAGTTGCCGTGTGGCATTGCTTAATTTAATTTTATCTGCTGAAAATCTTGCTTGATGCCATATTCTTCTAAGTTTCCTTTTTTCGAAAATGAGTGCTCTAATTTCTAGGATAATTATTACCTTTAGTCCGTGAGATAATATTGGGCGTATTATCCCATGCGGCTTGTCGAATATTATTAACAAATTTCTCTGCGTCACTCTCTAGCTGATCTTCATTTTTTAGCGGATATGACAATTTAATAGTTGCTTCAAGTTTGAGTTTGAAGCTCTGCCAATTAGTCAATCTAGGAGGTATTTGTTTTGTATAATACTATCAATTAAAGTGAGGAGGACGGGAAAATGATCAAAATTTATATCCCAAGCCTCTTCCACGTTTATATAATTTGCAGACACATTTCGTACTATGAAGGAATCAATTAAGTCTGGGATGTTATTTGTATCTATAGGCCAATATGTTGGCTTGCCAGTTGATAATGTTGTACATTTTAGTTGGTTGACCGCAAAGGCAACATAATTATGCAAAATGCCTGGAAGAACATTTCTGCCGCTACTGTGTTTGAGCATACGCAACTTTCAAATGTTTACATAAGCTTTACGTGCATTATACTTATTTCTTATGGGCGGCGTATGCTTATGTCAATTATAAATGGGTGCTTACAATCGAATCCCCCCTCGGTGGAAGCAAATCAAATGGCCGTCGTAGATGCGCTTTTTGCGTACGAAAATTCAGCCGCCCGGCCATTCGAAAAGTAACGAGAGCAGCCTTGACGCACGGACATTCTCGTGTAAATCAAAAACTCAGAGCACCGGCACGCCAAATTTAATATCAGCCGCTTTGTTTACTTTTCATTCAAATGTATAAGTTGTTTTTGTTTGCTACGCACTGCCCCTTGTGTAAATTAAGGGCCGAGAATCACGCCACATTTCTTTGTTTACTTACTGTTAAAATGTATAGACAGATAAAATTTAAAGTTGTCGGGAAGTATAAAAGTCGAAGGGTAAAGTATGCTTCTCCAACCATTTTAAATCTCTTTAGAAAATTTAGGAGTAAAATATGAGCAGTGTAAATAAGCGACTGTTTTTTATATTATCCAATAACAGAGCACCATGCTTGGTTTTAAAGCTAATTTTAGCAAATGCAGTATGTTTTATTTTACTTATTTCTACACTACATTGACAACAACGACCACAATGGAATCAAAATGAATTATTAAATGCGTTGTAAATGCAAAATAAATGAATTATATATATATATATATATATATATATATATAAGTGCAAAATACAATATTACGTTTATTAAAACTTAAATTCAAATAGTGCAAAACAAAAATTATATTTATGAGTAGTATGTTACTCTTTTTTTTATATTTTTTTAAAATTTATTTAACCAGATCAGCAACGTCGTGCTATACATGGTTCTGCTAACTATTGATTACATGTAACACTATTGTCGCTTAGGGATTGCCTGTTGGCTTGCCCATTCACTGTTTAGTTTTATTGTTGTATTATTTTGGTTTTGCCACTACTCTAAACTTCATTATCACTACTATCATCGGTTGAAAGGAGATCTTGCGTCAGTTTACGTTTGAAGAGTTGATGTATGTGTCTCATTCCTAGTGTGTAATGGGCTGCTCCTGCACAGCTGCTTAAATTTTTAAAGAAGGTTGTCGCTAATTTTTTAATATGTTCTTCTATGGTTGGGATATTTAGTTCAGCGTGTAGTTGGTGGTTCCTTATATACCATGAAGAATTTGTGGCTATTCGAAGAATCTTATTTTGTAGTGTTTGTATTTCGCGGATGTGAGTCTGTGAAGCAGATCCCATACACAACATGCATACATTACCACTGGTCTAATTATTGATTTATAGATTAGCATTGTACAGTCTATGTGTAGAGAACTTTTTTTTGTTTATCAGTGGATATAGTAGGGATAATCTAGTATAGCTTTCATTCAACTTGTGGTTAATATGAAAACCCCAGGTTAGTCGTTGGTCTAAGTATACCCCTAGATACTTAACTGGGCTATTTTGCGTGTTCCATGGAATTTCTTCTTTATTTATTTAAATGTTGGGTATATCTCTGAGGCGTCGTAAGATAAACATTTGAGTTTGAAATTTGGTTGAGTTAAGGTTTATGTGCCATTTTCCCATCCAGCTTGATATTGTATTTAGGCTGGATTGTAGTTCATTTGATGCTTCCAATAGTTCTTTGCTCTGGGTAAGTAGCGCAGTATCATCTGCGTACATTTGAGGTATATCATGGACGTAGATATTAAATAGTGTTAGGCCCAATATGGATCCCTGTGGGACGCCTGCATTGATAGGTCTAACTGTTGAGTATGTGGAATTGATTCTAACGGAGAAGGTGCGGTGTGTGAGAAATGATCGTATAATATGTATCAAATAATCTAGTATGTGGAGGCGCTGTAGTTTATAAAGTAGACCTTCTATCCAGACCCTGTCGAAAGTCTTAGCTATATCCAGGAATGCTGCTGTAGTATAAGCTTTATTTTCGTAACCTTTTTCTATGTATTCCACAATTCGTTGTAGCTGATGGGTCGTTGTCACTCTAGAATTATTCTCCCAACTCGTAGCTGCCAAACGAATCACCACACCAAAAATTAGTGTAGTCTAGTG
The DNA here is from genome assembly GCA_036346155.1 of Sinelater perroti. Classification (NCBI taxonomy): domain Eukaryota; kingdom Metazoa; phylum Arthropoda; class Insecta; order Coleoptera; family Elateridae; genus Sinelater; species Sinelater perroti. Next base: position 562,139 of record JARFIY010000278.1, read on the forward strand.
CAAAGTGTGTAGGCGATACGTTCATACAGATTATAAAAATAAACCTGATGATACTCAAATGTGTGAAAACTGTGAAAGAAACGTAATGCTAACTATAGTAGTTGTACCTATCATGTAGAGCTATTAAGATAGCATTTTTAGCACTCACAGATTTTTTTACAGTATAACGCAAGCTAAAATAACGTAATATTGTTATAACCTCATCCAAAGACCTAATAACGTCTAACACTTTCTAAAATTAGTCACATTGTCAACCAAATTTACACCACGAACAGAGAAAAATAATACAAAAATAAAACCGTTGTTAAGTGCAATGTAAATGAGACCATAAATAGTTTATTATTCAGTCAGACATTATTATAAGATAAATATTAACATAGCTATCAAATTTTACATTACCGAGGTATCTATAGTGAACATTATTTGATACCTTCAATTTAAAAAACGTAATGACATCAGTAGAGCTTAAACGTCATGTTCATATAGGCAGCATAACAAAATTAGTTAAAGACGAAAAATCTATATAACATTGTTTGGTTGCAGAACCACAAATTCATAGAAAATTATTCTCAAAAGCTTTGCAATAGTAAAATTCTTGCTATATAATAAATATATCTAATATTTTTATACCTAGGCCGCTAAAATATTGATTTAGTGATAAACTACTTTATCACATCAATATAAAACAGTACACAACTAGCTTCTAAATTACACTGATTTGCCCCAAATTTACATTAATGGCCAAAGTACGTTTTCCAAGCTAATTTAAGGTCGCTGAATGCGCAAATTAGATCCTTTTTTTAGGTCCGCTCTCGAGATATTGAGAAAAAACAATTCTTTATGTTATAATTTCACTTAAACAACAATATATCCAGAACAGTAGGTTTGGCTGGAACATAATATATCGCTGAAAAAATAATTTAATTGCGCGTCTAACCACATTAAATAGATTTCAATTGAATGTGAAATAGTTGATTTATAGCTGATAGAATTTGAAATTTAATGTAATTTTGGAGGTTTTCTATCTATTGCATGGAATTTAATAAATTTTTTAGGCGTCGAACAACTTCAAAGTTTTTATTTTTATTATATAGTTTATTTACCTGTAAAATGTTTACGTTTAAGTTGTAAAAGATCGTTTAAAAAATGACAAGATTATTAGGGATTGAATGAAAACAAAACATTTTAATTTTTCACTTCATTCGCTTTATTCTCATTGATAGTTTATCAGATAAGAGTTTATAAAAAACTGTAATAATAATATTAAAAGAAAAAGGAGAATTATTTACATTTTCTTTGCTTCAGCAATTATCTGCATATTTATTTACAAACAAAAATAATATAAAATGAAAAGCGCGCATCCCTAATTATATCAAATCAAATTATCTAAAAAAAACCTTAAAACTTAAAAGGAAAACTTTTTTTGCCTTTTTTTATTAAAGTCTTGTGGTTCTTAACCTCTAATATTGTCTCTTTTTCCAATCTTCTAGTCCAGTATTTTTTTCTTCTTCATCCAGAAGACGTCAATACTATGCGAATGAAATTTAATTTTAAGATCTTCGTAGTCAGATCATCCAGTTGTACTAACATATCGAAGGGCGGATTTAGTATCCATCTATGCCTATTGTCAGTTTCAGAGTCCAGTTCTGGAAAGTAAGTTGATAGTTTCTCTTCCAAATTATGCAAGCTCTGTGTTATGCAAGGTATGTGAGAACTTAAATTTTAAGAGCCAAACAGGGTCACACAAATTATTCGGATATTCTGATGCTCTTCTTCTTCAAGTGCCTTGACCGTTATCGATCGTTGGCGATCATGGTGGCTACGATATTTGCTATTTTTATTTTGTCCACCGCTGCTCTAAAAAGTTGCACTGCGGATTGCCCGTACCACTGTCTCAAATTTTTTAACCATGAGGTTCTTCGACTACCAGGGTCTCTTTTGCTGTCTATTTTCCCTTGTATTATGAGATGTAGCGCATCATATTTTTCTTAGTGTCTCATAATATGAGCAAAATATTCCAGTTATCTTTTTTTCGCAGTTTTAACGACCTCCATTTCTTTATTAATTCTTCTTAATACTTCATCGTTTGTCATCTTGTCTACCCATGAAATTCTAAGCAGTCTTCGATAAACCCACATCTCAAAGGCTTTTAGCCGTTTAAGTAATACTTCTGTTAATGTCCAGCTTTGTGCTCCATAATACAGTACTGTAAAAACATATGTTCTCACCATTCGGATTCGAAGGTTTATATCGTGACTACAAAGGGTTTTCTTGATACGCAGAAATACAGCTCGGGCACATTCAATGCGTCTTTTTACCTCTATGGAGGGATCCCATTCTTTGTTGATGTTGCATCCCAGATATATTGCTTTTTCTACTTTTTCTAATTGTACTCCGTTTATTAGAATGTCGTTGTTCTGCAGTAATTTGTTCTTTCTTTTTATCATATATTTGGTTTTTGATGTATTAAATTTTAAGCCGTATTCTGTGCAGGTTCTGGCGACTCTATCCATAAGTGTCTGCAAATCTTCATTGCTACTTGCGGTAATCAAAGTGTCATCGGCATATCTAATATTATTTATCGTCTTTCCATTTACTATTATTCTCTCTTTCACATCATGTAGTGCCTCCTTGAATAATTCTTCGGTATATAAATTGAAGAGAAGAGGTGACAGTATGCATCCTTGACGTACGCCACTTTTTATGTTTATTGTTTCAGTTAGTTGTTGTCCTACTCTAACTGATTCTGTTTGGTGCCAGTATAGGTTACCAAATATACGCATGTCTTTGTCATCGATTCCTGTTGTTTTGAGAATTCGGATCAGTTTATCGTGTCGTGCCTTGTCAAAGGCCTTTTCAAAATCGATTAAGTATATATCCACATCACAGTGACATCTCGGCAACGTTGTATTAGCACTTGAACTGCAAAGAGAGAATCCCGTGTCCCCAGCCCACTTCGAAATCCGAATTGAGATCCACTTAGATTTTCTTCTACATTTTGATATATTCTGGCATGGATGACGCGTAAAAATATTTTTAGAAGGTGACTCATTAAACGTATGGTACGATAGTCTTTACATTTAGTAGCTCTATTTTTCTTTGGGATCGTAATAAAAGTAGATTCTAACCATTCCTTTGGCAATGTTCCTGTGTTGTATATTTTATTGAATAAGTTTGTTAACATTCCCAAGCATTTTTAGAACTTCACTTGTTAGTCCATCCGGTCCAGGTGTTTTACCATTCTTTGCTACTTTTATTGCTCTTTCCACTCCGTCTTTTGTAATATTTGGTCCAGTTCTTATATCGTTCATATTTAATTCTGTATCTCTATCATCGCTAAATCATTCTGAAATGTATTTTTTCCATAGTTCTAATTTTTGACATTCTTCTGTTATAAGCGTTCCTTCATCATTCTCTAGGGCTCTATTGTTTATATTTATTTTGAGTCCTGATACCTCTTTTAGTTATTTATGAAGATTAAACATGTCACGTTTCCTATCGTATTCTGCTATTTCTGAACATTGTTTGTTGAACTATTCTGCTTTTGCCTGCCTTATTTTCCTTCTAATTTCTTTGGGGATTCTGTTGTAGTCTATTTGATTTCTGTTTTGTGTTTCCGTCTCTCGTCCATGAGATCTAAGATCTCTTCTGTCATCCATCCTTTTTTCTTACCATATCTCTTTTCTTTGAATATTGTTTTTTATATGTTAAGGGTTATATCTTTTAACCGTTTCACCTGTGTTTCTATATCTTCCTCTTGCTCGTTTTGATTGTTGAGTTCATTCTCTAATGTTTCTACAGAGTTCTGGGTCTTTTAGTTTTTCTCTGTTCAACCTTGTTAGTCTTTTAGGCTTAATATGAATTTTCTTAAACCGTAGTCTTATTTGAGCCAACAGTAAGTTATGATCTGTTGGTACATCTGCGCCAGGATATGTTTTAATAGTTTTTATGGTATTTCTAAATCTTTTGTTTATCGTTATGTAGTCAATTTGATTACGAATAACCTTTTGTAGTGAATCCGCTGGTGATTTCCACGTATAAAGGCGTCTTTTAGGTAGTTTGCAGTATGTATTGGTGATTACTAAGCTTTTATCTATACAGAATTGAGCAAATAAATTTCCTCTGTCATTACGAGTTCCGAGACCGTGTTCTCCTATTATATTCTCTTGTTTCCCTTGTCCTATTTTAGCGTTTAGATCACCCATTAGTACATTTATATCATTACTTTTTGTTAACTTCATTACCTGTTCAAGTTGTTCATAGAATTGTTCAATGATATCTTCTTCACATTTTGATGTAGGGGCATACACTTGAATTACGTTCATAGTTACCCTTTTTGTTTATATCTTTATCATAATTATTCTATCCGAGTATTGTATCGCGCTTTTTATAACTTTAGAAACTTCTGACGTTACAGTTATTGCTACTCAGTTATAATGTTGAGTGTTGTCTTCACCGGTGTAATACACCGTATAATCATCTACAGTACACATCCCGGAGCCTGGCCATCTCATTTCACTAATTCCTAGTATACTGATGTTTAGCCTTTTCATTTCTTGTTTGGTGTTTTGTATTTTCCCTGGCTCGTACATGTTTTGGGTGTTCCATGTACCTATTCTATGTATATTTGTTCTTTCTTCGATTTTGGTAGCAGCTGACCGGGAGATTATTAGCACCCCTGTCCCATTTAAGGGGCGCCCGTACTCGGGGCCGTTGTATTTGTCAGCCATTATCATGATTATCCTGGAGAAAGTAGTGAGGTGGTTTCTCGTTGCCTTCCTCACCGTAGTGCGGAAACCTTTCTGCTTTCCGGTATTCAATGCTGTACCCTTCCGAAGCCTTTCTTCTCAGCTACAACTTGATATTGATGAAACTGCTGCCTTTCACCAAACTGGTTTTGGTTCTCCCCGGGTATTTCATTTCCCCGGTACCACCCATATCTGGGAGGCATTCCCCTATCCACCACCTGGGGAGACGCCTGATAGGGGACCAGTAACCCCACACAGGATGCAACTGACGAAAACAAAAAAAAGGGACTCTACATTTCTGTGGAAGCGGCGCGGGACGCTGGTCGCCTCTTGTCTTCCGCGCTTCCCGCGTGCGGCTAAGTACTACTTGCAGAGCTTTCAGGACTTCCTTGCACAGTACACTTGATTTTTCGATCAATATAGGTCTCACTGACTTATTATATCATGTCTTGCTATGTTTTATGTTTTGTGCTAGTTTTATAATACATACGTCATTTAATTTAATTTTGATTTTATTTGATTCTATTCCCAATGCGTTTTTGGGGCTGTATATATAGCGTTTTTGTATGTTTATAGATTTAATTTAGGTCTCGTTCTTTTATTATCCTCTTGTTGTTGTTAATTATATTTATAATCTGTTTTGGTATAGTTTCTTTCAGGGGGTTGCAATTCTACCATCTAATTTTTTTCTTGTTATTTTCTTATTTTTTGTCTTTGATGTATAAAATAAGATATCTGTTATCATACGGTAGTTTGATCTACACTGCGGTTGTCTGCATAGCTTTATATCTTTTATTTTATTCTTTTAGTTAATTCTAACATTTAAGTCAATAGTTAGTTTGAGCCCTCTTGTTGGATGTATCAATATGTATTCGCGGATGTTTTTATGCTTGAAGGTATTGGCTGTCGTCAATCTATGTTCTCCACATAGGGAGAGTGGTTATCTTCCACCCGGGAATTCCTTGTAATATTTAACCCTTAAGTTCTACATATGTTAGGGTGTTAAGTTCAAATACTGTATCCCTTGCACATTGAAAAATCTTGTAGCTCAGCTACCCACTCTAAGTCAGATGCTGTTGATTTTTCGCTCTCCCGCTGTTCGAAAAATTCTCATCTATCTTTCTAGCCACTAACCAGTTTTTAGTCGTAACTCTGCGATGGAGCCTTTAAATGATATATTAACTAAACTAGCTAAACAATGATTTTTTTAAAAAGTATTACTCCTTTATCCCTTTTCCTTTTTCAGACTGACTTCGGACAGGAGTTGGTAGGTTTTAATTGAAAAATTATTTTTTAATATAATGTAAAAAATCGTAGCTTACAATAATACACTGCTTGCTCGTTACTAGACTAGTTATAAAGCTATGTTCATATATTAATGTTTAAAAATGGCATAAGGATAAGTATCAAAGGATTTGGAAAACATGGCTGATGCTGCAAAAATCTTTGATAAGACGCGTATTGAAGATTTTAAATATTCTTTTCCCTTGAAATTTGTGTCTTTGCTGTTGAAATTAACTTAAACCTGAAACAAAAAATATTCAACCAACGAACGTTAAGACCAACTCTCAAAAAACTTGAAAACCCTAAAATAAAAATTTAATTTACAATATTTTTATGGTAATAATTTTTAAGGTAATAAATCTTACAATCGCTGTTAAAAATAGAGATATCTTAAAGCTTATAATTAGCCATTAACCAGTGCGCATGAGGCAGAAAAAAGTAAAGAAAATTACTTTTGCTTATAAATTGAATAAGTCTTAAACAACATTTTTATTTTTAATCTAAATAATGACAATAACTCTAAAAAGTATGTAATTAATATTTTCATTATTTGTTTAATTATAAATTTAATGATTATTCCATTTAAACTGAAACGATTTAAAATCCCTATAAAAAAAGTGTTTAAAAGACTTTTATTTTTGTCTAATTAAACAGGTACATCCAAAGTTTGTCAGAAAAATAATAAAACTAATTTTATTTTGATTATAAATTTTATTGATTTTACAGATCCCGATTTTCCCTTTAAAGTCATTTCCTTGAGCAGATACACATCCATTATTTATAGTAGTCCTAAAAGGTTTCTGTTAGAATTTCTATTAACTTGTTAGTTACGTTTTTCTGGGTGCTATTTAATATACCAAAATATTGTTTATTTAAATCACCATTCAACTAGCAAATGAAAAGAATACACATGAACCAGCTCTGGTAAATATAAAAACTTGGTAACCTGGTTCTACTAAAAATTCGTTGAAGGAGACTGTTTGGTGCACATCTTTAAACCCCCTTGTCTCGAATCCTATCTCTACCTGCAACTCTGTCCGCTAACCCACCTTAGTCACAATTAAAAAGGATTTTTACCGCCGCCCGGCATTCCAATTCGAACCCCCGTGAGCGACGGAGCCGCCAGCCGAAGCCGATTAGGTGCTGTACTGCGCTTTGCTTGCGCACTGTCGGTTACCTTTTGGGCGTTCCGCCTTGTCCGTGGTGTCTCATTACATCTGGCCAAGGAAAACCCACTCCCGGGTTGAAGCCGCCAAGCGAAGCACGCCGACATCTTCCGCCCAGACTGCCAGACAACGTTACGTGCGGTAAGTCTCGTTTAGTTGTTCCGTCGTGCATTTGTTCCCAACAGCACTTTTTTCCCGCAGTCTGGAAAGTGCACCTGCCGCCCACCGTATTTGGAGTTATTTAGTCATAGTTGTATTGTTTTTTTGTTTTTTCTCAATTTCTTTGTTTTGCCCAATTAATTGTTACTTTGTTATTAATTTCTTTGTGTCCAATATATAGTTTGGACAGCTCTGTTTTTTTTTCTGTTTTGTTTATTGAGTTACTTTTAACTGTGCTTAATTATCAAACAGACTGCCGCTTAACCTAGGACTTTGCTGTGGTACATTATCTAGGTGATCTCTTACTATCTCTTTCGAGGATTTTTGGATGTGTGATTGACAATTTGTCCTGGCAACACAAATTTCTTGTGACGATCTTCCGACTGTTAAAAAAATTAGTACAGATTTGATTTTGAAATTGCTTATTTTAGATTTCTTAGGACAGGAAACGTTTAGTACGCCACTTGTTACTTTGGCACTTTGAATCGTTATGAGTGTTCTACTCGAAAATCCACAATTAATCATCTGTAATCGCGCGATTGTTGAATTACGACTTTTTCTCAAGACAGTACAAAAGGTCAAGACAAGCATAACCGCTAGATTGACTTTCTCCTTAGTTATTAGTTTTTTTGGAACTATCTTGGCCCACAGTTCTCGCATGCCAAAATCCTGTAATAAAATCTGAATACACCATTCATTCAATAACAAGTTATACGAAGCTAACGTTAAGTATGGATTACTGACATTACATATGTGGCTAGTGTTTTGAATTTTATTTGCATGTATAAAATACATGAAAATAGCGTTTTTTTTTTTGTATTGAAGATCTCGAAGGTGCTGACGAAAATTCTGAACCACGTGACACTTTCAAAATAGTAGAACCGGTTCGATTCTAGTGACTATCCTTCAAGAGGATCAGCTGTTTTAGGCGAGTCATTTATGTCAAGACAACTTTGTGTTCAAAAGGTCAAGACAAGATCCTCTCGAAATGAGACAGACAAAATTGCTGTTACTGGTTGGAATTGCGGTCCTGTCTTACATCTTCTAATTACAGTTTGTCTCGATCTGTAACGCATAACTTCCAAGTTATTTTGAGTCGTTTGATGAAATTCAAATAAAATGTCAAGAAATCTTTGTTTCGGATTGGCAGATTAGTATTGTGAATAGAAATGGCAATTTTGTAGAACACTAGCGAAAAGTTATTTTAAATAATAATTGCTATCTTTGACAATATTTTGAGTATCAAAGTCAAATTTTGAGCAAGGGTTGAGAAATGTTTTGTAACCCAGTACCTTACTAAAATATATTAAACTAAGGCCAAAAATCGAGAACGTATTTTAAAAATTGAACGGCCGGGTCTGCTGTACAACGACTTGCTGTAACCTCTTGCAGCGCCGGTATAAACCTCAAAAACCAATATACAAAAATTGCAAGAATTTTACAATAGGGTGCTTAGAAGTGTCGCTAACGAGCCATTTCTTATGTGTAGATTGTACGACTTTGACATTTACATTACAAAAACTCACTTACATATTTTTAAATTTAATATAATTGAAGTAAGTCAGACTTTGTCAAAATCACGTATTCAACACAAAGTTAACATTAAAGGTTTTATTTAATTGACCTTTAACGCTGCTAAAAAGAACTTCTACTAAACAAATTTGTGTAGCAAGGCTTGAAATACAATTTTTTTGTTAGCTTTTGTAATTTTATATTAAGTAACGCTGGAAAAGAGTATCAAATTTTTGTTATTACCGTTTTATTTAGTTTTTAAATTATTTAGCGCAGAGCATATTTTATATAAAACTTTTTCAAGTTATGCTTAATGGGACAGTCAAAAATCATTTTAACGTAAAATCAATTTATATCTAAATTAAAAATTAAAATTTTAAAACTGTTTAAGAAATAATATTTATTAAAAATAGTCTTTTTTAATAATTAATACTTTAAAAATATTAGTGGAACTTCGCGAGGAGGTTTGAAGTGTGCACATGTGTTTTGAAGGTCCAGGATTAAAGCCCAATTAGGGCCATACTGAGCAACTCAACACAAGAAAAAACGGTACAAGTAGGCAGACATAAGTAAATTCAAACCCGGGAAGATAAAAACACAAGGGAAAATACGGATCCAGTGAGTAATTAGACGTAAATAAGACAGGTGGAGGTTAACTGATAAGCAATGAGGTGGAGAATTGCATGAAACCAACAACTGATAAGTAAAGAATAACAACAAACCAGGGCTACGCCAAAATCCAAGTAGGCAACACCGAACACCGAAGTGTGCAGCTAAGTGGACAAAGCACAAGAAATGGCAAATATAGAGGAGTTATTGCGGCAAATAAGCAGTAGACTAGATGGAATGGACACTAAACTAGACCAGATAGTTAAAGATGCAAACGCAATAAAGCAAGTAAATAAACAATTAGAGGATAAAATTGTGAAACAGGAAATAAGAATAGAATATCTAGAATGGGAAGTCAGAAAGAAGAACCTTATAGCAACAGGAATAAAAGATGAAGAGGAGAAACTGAGAAAGAAATAATGGAGAAAATACAAATAATGACGAATAAGATAGAAGTAGATTTGGAAGAGAAAGACATAGAAGATTATACCAGGCTAGGAAATCACAAGGCAGGGGAACGAGACCGATACTAATTAAACTGAGTAAATTTAGCAAGAAAATGGAAATATTAAAGAAGGCGAAGGGACTACGGGGAACAGAGATATGGCTAAGCGAGGACTACACTAAAGAAACACAAGAAGAACGACGAAAACTAATACCAATCATGAAGGAAGCGAGGCAAAGAGGACAAAAAGCGATACTGAAATATAACAAACTAATAATAAATAATAAAATATACAGTGCCGAAGAAATAAAAGCGGAAACTCAACAACAGTGGCAAAATGAGAAGAAAAAAGAGGCAGGTAGTAACTATAAAAGAACAGTAAATTATAGATCACCGAACGGAGACACCATAGAAGAAAAGCTAAGGAAAATAACCAAGACTAAATGGACAAAAAACTAATCAGGAAAGAAACGGATGGGAAAAAAGACAACGAAATAACCAAGAAAACAAAAATATGGAAACTAGCAACGTGGAATATCAGAAGCTTAGCAGAGAAAGAAAACGAATTAATAGATGAATTCAAAGCACAAAATTAGATATATTAACTATAACAGAGACCAAAAGGAAAGGGAAGGAATAACAGAAATGGCACATGGACATATACTCGTGTATAGTGGAGTAGCAGAGAACAAAAGAGCGGCACCAGGGGTTGGGTGCATAATTAAAGAAAACCATGCTGCAAAAATAATAAAATGGAAGGGATGGAGTGAGAGAATATTAACGGTAGAATTAAAAGAAGATAAAGGAAATGAAATAACAATAATAGTAGTATATGGACCCGATGAAAACGACACCAAAGAAAACAAAGACAAATTCTGGGAAGAGCTAACGGAGATAACAGAAAACAGCAGAGGAAAATATACATAGCAGGAGATCTAAATAGCAGAGTGGGTAGACAAGAAAATAAAGCTATAAAAGCATTAGGAAAGTTTGGAGAAATAACAAAGAATAACAATGGAGAACGGCTAATAGATTTCTGTATACTAAACAACTTAATAATATCTAATACATTCTTCCAACATAAAGATATACACAAATTTACAAGAGAAGTAACGAGCAGGAACGAAAAATCCTTAATTGATTATATACTAGTTGAAAGAGCCAACAGAAGAGCAGTGAAGGATGTTAAGGTTAGCAGAGAAGCTGAAATATATAGCGACCACTACTTAGTAGTGGCAAAATTAAAGTAGAAGAAAACAAGATAACCAGCATAGGAAAAGATACTACACACAAGAAGGTAGAATTTCAGACAATCAAAACCTATAAACTAAACAACAGGGAAGTGAGCAGTAGATATAAAGAAATCATAAGCTGTAAAATAAGAGCACGACAAGAAAATATGAAAGAAGCAAAACTAGAACAATTATGGAGCATTTTCAAAATATTATGATTGAAGCAGCAATAGAAGTTTGTGGAACCCTCAAAACATCAAATAATAAGAAACAAACAGCATGGTGGAACGAAAACATTAAAAATGAAGTTAAGAACAAAAGAAAATATGGAAGGACTATTTAAGGAACAGGAAAGAAGAGACATATAAAAGATACAAAGAGCAAAGAATAAGAGTGAAAAACATGGTAATTAAAGCTAAACAGGAGAAGTGGGAAGAATTCGGAGAAAGATTAGAGAAAATAGTAAAGATAACCAGAAACTATTCTATAGAATATTAAAAACACTAAGAAGTAAGAAACCACTGAACAATGATCGGATAAGGAATAAACAAGGAAATATTAGTAGAAGACAAAGAGATTATGGAAAGATGGCGAGAATACTTTGAGGAATCCCATTCATTTGATCTAAAACTACATTTTTTTTTCTGAAACTAAGCCATTTTACTTCCCCTTGTTATGTGATTTGTATTTATAAAATGCTTAATGTTTAGCGTATAATAAGTAATAGTTTGTGATGTTTGGGGCTACTAAGTTTGTATTTATAGGAATATTTAAAAAGAAGTTTATAAGCAAACAAACAAAACTCCACACTATTGAAGAACTTAAGAGTAACATTAAAAATTGCATTCACAATATTACTGGCACATGTATACCTAAACCTGTTGAAATTACGCATTTCCAGCATTTACTATGATAACGGATACTTTATTACTTCCATTATTCTTTATACAGCTGTCACTACCTATTTCGTTATAACAAAAATTTTTCTTCCTATTTTGTTCTAAACATTATTCGTCACTTAGGTCTAGATATTATTTTTAATGTTTATTGTGGTTCTTATAGCATTTTGCTGTTTTCCTCATTTTTTATTCTTTTTTTTTGTTTTCTATATTATTCTTACTGTTCTGTCTTTACCCATTCTCATTATATAACTATGCCACTTTAATTGTAGCATTTCATTTTTTTTCTATTACATTGTTGCTTCCGAAATTTTTTTTTTTTTAGTTCTTACTTTATCTATTTTTGTTACTTTCTTAACCTTATCCTAGAATTTTCATTCAAAATATTTTTATTATTTTTAACACTGCTGAATAAGACCAATGACTCACCCCTGCATATTAACATTCGGACTTAATAACACATTTTAAACTGTAGTTTTACTCCTTCTTATTTGAAGAAATCGTACGTAGTGTCATCAAGTTTTAGGTTTGATTTATCTTCCGTCTCTATGTTTTCCAAGCTAAGTCAAACTTTTCTCATAAATTTGAGTATTACTAGGCGTAATTCGTTAAATCCTGAGGTTTATGTGATTTTTACTCATTTTACTTTTTCATATTTTTGTTAACATTATATCTTTCTCTCACTCTGTATCATTCGTGTTTGTATACTTTGTTTTTGTACTCATACTTTTTTTTCAGAAACATTTCTTTTATTTTATAGCATAACAATTTGGCATTACTTGCGGAATTCTTTTCCACCCTTTTAAATATTTTTTCGTTAATTTTTAAATTTCACATTCCTTTTTTAAAGCAAAATTTATAAATATACTATCTAGTACCACTTTTTAAAACTTATTGGTTTTTAATGAAATTTTGCTCCTACATATTTATAAAAATCATATCTCGGTTAATTTAGTTAATAGGTAGACTCGGTCAAAGTGGTAGAAAGAGCATAGTGAAAATATGGCTGTAAAATGTTTTTAGACTTTTTGCAACTTTAACACTTCTCGCTATAGTTAGATTAAAATTAGTGTATATACCGGGGCGTAGTTTAAAAATGGATAGAATTAGATAATAAAATAGGAAGATATGACTATAAATATTTTTGAATTCTATGCTTAACTTGCATTAAATTTTGTTTAGATTTACATCAAACTACTACATTACAAAATCTACCTGATTCTTTACGAGTTCATTAGGATATATTTTTTAAATTGTTTTTATAGTTTCTTTACTTATAACCTTTAGAACTACTTTTATTTTTATTATTATCTTCTAGATATTTTTTATTTTTCCTTTTGTAGCTTGCTTACTTTGATACATATCTTACTTTAGATTTATTTTTTGTTATTAATCTTAATAATCGCCAGTGATCACCACCCAATTCTTAATTATATTTCGCCTTACTGTGCCATAATTTTTTTCTTAATTTTATTTTTCTACAAGTATAAAGTCTTTGTCCTTTATAAGATCTGGAGAGTTTAAGAAATGCCGTAAGGTCTTAAGCTCGATGATAGAGAAACTCCAACTACACCTCCCCGTGGTAAAGGATGGGAACACCTAAGGATTGGTGGCAAACGTAGCTCTGGAGACCGAATGTGCGCCGGTATAGCAAACAAACCTGACTCCGGTCAGGATGGGCACCTATTGTCCAGAGGGTGAGAAATCGCCATCGAAGGCGGAGGAATCGATAAGAAGATCAACGGCATTGGGATCAGGAAGGCAACGGAAAACCACCTGATTAGAGGCACAAAGTGCATTTCCAAGAAAAAATCAAGATAGCAAACAGTTGCAATAATACAACGAATACTAATCATGGTAATCGGAACCCAAGATTCGGCAGGAGAAGAAACACCAGCAAGGCTTCTCAGGTCGTCATCCAGCGAAACCCTTGCAAATCACAAGACCAACAAAGGCTAAAATTGTCAAAGAGACCAATCAAAATTGGAACTTGGAATGTCCGTACGATGGCCCAACAAGGAAAAATTAATAACGCAGTAGCTGAAATCAAAAGACTTCAACTGGACATAATGGGGGTAAGCGAGATGAGATGGCCAAACAATGGCCAATTCTTAATAGACGAACACCACGTATACTATTCAGGAAACGAAAAAGGTCAATTTATAAATGGTGTCGGATTAATACTATCAAGCAAACTTCAAAAATATGTTACTAACTTCATACCTGTATCAGAGAGACTAATACTTATCCAACTAAGTGGAAATCCCATAAACATAAATATAATACAGGTCTATGCCCCAACAGCCGAAGCGGAGGAAGACAAAATAGAAGAGTTCTACGAATCTCTTAAAAATACATTGAACCAACTAAAACTAAATTTAAACGCTAAAATAGGCCAAGGTAGAAACGGAGAGCATATCGGTGAATACGGACTGGGAGTACGAAATGAGCGAGGAGAGCGACTTAAAATGTTCGTAGAAGAAGAAGACTTTGTTATCCTTAATACATTATATAAGCTACCACCAAGAAGACTCTACACATGGACCGCCCCCACCAACCCCGACGAACCCAAAGAGAAGAGTACGAAACCAAATCGACTATCTTCTAATAAACAAACGTTATCGCAATAGCTGTTTAGCCGCCAAAACATACCCTGGAGCGGACATTGCATCAGACCATTGCTTATTAGTAGGAAAATTCAGATTAAAACTAAAGAAATGCTTGAGAAAAATTGTAAAAAAGAAATGGGACCTTAGGAAAATAAGTGATAGCCCGCAAACGCGTGGGAATATGACACAAGAACTAGGTGTAGCATGTGAACAGAGTATAAACAAAAACCAAACGGTAGAAGAAGCACTTCGAGACATGACAACATCCTTTGACAAAATCGGAGATAAGTATCTGACAGTACAAAACCGAAAGAAAAAACAAGTGGATGACTGACGAAATCCTACAATTAATGGATGAAAGAAGAAAAGCAAAAAATAACGACACCAGATACAAAGAAATCCAGAAATTAATAAAATACAAAATAAGGATGGCTAAAGAAACATGGCTAACAACACAATGCAAAGAAATTGAACAATTAGAACAAAAACAGGATGCATTTAACATGTATAAAAAAGTAAAAGAAGCTGCAGGAATCTACAAAGTAAACAATACAACAAGGCACTCAACAAGGACGGAAAAATAATTATAGAACCAGACGCAAAAATTTCTGCCTGGCAGAAATATGTTGAAGACCTTTTTGAAGACGTTGATAGATCAGATGAATCTCAAGAATATCCAGAAGTAGAGCCCTTACCCATCACCACCGACGAAGTGGAAAAATGCATAAAACAGTTAAAAATCGGAAAGGCTCCAGGTCCTGATCATATACATACCGAATTTTTAAAAATGATGGACGAAGCGAGTGTAAAATGGCTAGCAAAAATTTTGAACATTATCTATACCACCGGAAAAATCCCTGAACCGTGGTTAAGATCAACATTTGTGACAATCCCCAAAAAACCAAATGCTAAATATTGCGAAGATTACCGCACCATCAGCCTTATGAGTCACCTCCTAAAATTATTTCTAAAAATTATACACCGCAGAATTTTTACAACGTGTGAAGCACAAATAAGTAGAGAACAGTTCGGATTCCGCAAGGCCTTGGGAACTCGCGAAGCTATTTTTAGCCTACAAGTTCTATTTTAAAGAGCCAGAGATGTAAATCATGACATATATGCTTGCTTCATCGATTATCAAAAAGCCTTCGATAAAGTCCAACATAATAAACTAATAGACATACTTCAAGAAATAGGCCTTGATAATCGAGACATAAGAATAATAAGCAACCTTTATTGGAATCAAAAAGCAGCAGTGCAAACTGGCAATATGATATGAGAAGACATCAAGATAAAACGCGATCTCAGGCAAGGATGCATACTTTCTCCTCTTCTGTTCAACGTGTATTCGGAACACATCTTTCAGCAAGCTCTGGGCAGCATAGATGATGGAATCAGAGTCAACGGAGAAATATTAAATAATTTTACATATGCGGATGACACGATAGTGTTTACAAACGACATCACCAGTCTCCAACGAATTATGAACGGAATTACAGAAGTTAGCAAGCGGTTCGGACTGACCCTAAATACCAAAAAGACCAAATATATGATAATTACAAAAAATCACATTGTTGACACCGGATTAACGATTGACAACAACAGGATCGAACGTGTGCGAAAATATACTTACCTTGGGACAACAATCGATGAAAACTGGGACCACTCACTGGAAATAAAGTGTAGAATTGAAAAGGCCAGAGCAGCGCTCGTAAAAATGGCCAAACTATTCAAGTGCCATGAATTATCTTTACCCATTAAATTAAAACTACTGAAATGTTATGTCTTCAGCGTATTGCTGTATGGAGCAGAGACGTGGACACTGACAGAGGCATCAAGACGAAAAATAGAGGCCTTCGAGATGTGGTTGTACCGCAGAATCCTCCGTATATCTTGGACAGAGCATGTAACCAACCACACCGTGCTGAGGAAAATGGGGAAACAAGAAACAGAACTCCTCACAACAATAAAAGTTCGTAAGCTGGAGTATCTAGGGCACATCATGCGCAACAATCAGAGATATGGGCTCCTGCAATTGGTCCTCCAGGGTAAGATCGAAGGAAAAAGAAGCATCGGCAGAAGACGCATATCGTGGCTGAAAAACCTGCAAGTATGGTTCAATACGACAACAACTGAACTGTTTCGTGCCGCTGTTGATAAAGTCCGTATTGCCATCATGGTTTCCAACATCCGAAACGGATCGGAACTTTAAGAAGAAAATAAAGTCTTTTCTTTCTGTGTTAATTCTTAAATATATTAATAAACGTCTTCTTAGTGGAGCGTTGTCTATCATAACATTATATTATTTAAAACACTAACATTTTGATATTTTGATTATTACTGTATGTTTTTTCATATCTGCTTACAAATTTTCTTATCTAATTCACTTTGTACCGCGCTTTAAATTTTTTTTTCCTTCTGCCTTTTCGGTACCTTATTCAGGTTTATATATCCCTAAAAGAGTGTAGCTTTTTGGCTTTTCTTTTCAAATTGTATTATAAGTATTTTGTCCGTTATGCTGTCTTTAGGTCCTCTATATCGTATTTATTTATTTATTACAAAAGGTATTTCTAATTGCGTCTTCTTATGCACATCAACTCCTCAGTATTTTTATCTATGCCCGTTTTGTGCCGAAATTATTTCTTGTTCCTTACTTGTTAACATTTTTTGTACCTTATTTTTATTTTAGTTTTCCCATTAGTAATCATTTCCACAGCTAAGGTTGCTGTCGATGATCCATCTTCGCATTTGTAAGATTTTTATACTATTTTTCTCTTTAGTAAATGGACTAAGTTTTTTTTATTAATAGTAGATTTTATGTAGCTCATTTTTGCTTCTTGTTTTCTTTCTTAAGCTTTCACTATGCCGTTTGCAAAAATTTTCGTTTGTATTTTGCCTTATTTTTTTTGATGTAGGTTCTCTTTAATTTTATTTTTTTGTATTATTCTTTGTCTATATTTTGTATTAATGTAGATCTACGTTGTATGTTTTTTGTTTTACATAATATTTGAGTATCTATATCACTCTTTAAAACTTTCTTGATCAGACTTATGATCTTTTTAAAGTCTCTCACTTTTTTCTCTTCATGTTGTACATTATATTGTTTTTCTTTCTACATCTAAAATACCCTTTTTTTGATGTATGTGAATTAAGAGTTACACATCTGTTTTTAGGTTATAACAAAGCGTTCGACAGAGTTCGACATGATCAACTTATTCAAGTACTAGAGAGAAAAAAAATTAGACACAAATGACATTAAAATCATCTCCAATCTGTATTATTATCAGAACGCAATTATAAAAGTAGAATATTAATGCATAGAACAAATAGAAATAAGAAGAGGAGTTAGGCAAGGCTGTGTGTTTCGCCAACACTTCTTAGTTATATTCAGAAGAATTATGAAAACAGCACTATCAGACGAAATAATCGGTGTCTAAGTAAATGGGATACTTATCAACAATATATGATATGCTGACGATACTGTACTGCCAGCCACTAGTCTATATGAGTTGCAGACAATTGTAAATAAAGTAACGGAAGCAAGTGAAAAATATGGAATAATTCAAAACTTAAAAAAAACTAAGTTTATGGTAATATCAAAAATAATGCAAAATAATGGAAACATCTATATATACATCGAACCAATTAAAAAAGTAGAAAGATACAAATACTTGGGTACAATTATTTATAACACAAATAACTGTTCATAGGAAATAAAAACACGAATAGCAATAGCGAGTCAAAATGAGTAAAGTTTTATGTGGAAGAGATATTAGTCTTGGACTGAAAAATGAGATTAATCATGTACTATCAGTGCTGTTCTATGGAATGGAAAAGTGGGCACCAAGGAAAATGGATAAGAAAAGGTTGGAAGCGTTCGAATTATGGATATACAAAATATTGTTAAAAATACCATAGGTAGATCGAGTAATGAATGCAGAAGTAATGAGAAAAATACAAAAAGAAATAGAAATTGTTAATACCATCAAGGAAAGAAAACTACAATATCGTGGCCACATGATGAGGGGTGATAGATACCTTTGCTTCAAATAATAATACAAGGAAAGACGACACTCATAATTACTAAATTTAAGAGAATGATTTAACTATAACACATACCAACTGTTTAGATTGGCTGCTTCAAAAATTCGCATAGCAGTGATTGCAAACCTTCGTGACGGAGACGGGACCTGAAGAAGAATAAGATGCAGTTCTTTAGTCTCTATTTGTTTCTTAGTTTTCAGACATATTTTTATAATTTTTTGCATTATATTTGTTACATAATCTAACATTACATCATCGATTTTGTCTAGTTTTTTCTGATAAATAATTTTTTAACAGCTACACCCGGCATGCCTTCTTTTGAATTTTGTTATGTGTTGGTGTGGCCTTTCGCCCTTGAACCGTGTGTTAGAGGAGGTCTCGATTTGCTATCGCACACAAAACGGCACATGGGCTTTTTTTTGCTCGGCCTGCGAGCCTGCATACGCCGTCAGCGGCACCTTTTGAAACGCAAAGTGCTGTCGAATCAAAATTTCCCGCAAATTAATCTATCGCCAAGCCAGGCGCGACGCCCGGCGATACTTCGCAACGCAACCCGGCCAGTGTGGTCGTGTTTCATCTACCCGCAGCTAACTCCCCCGCAAGACAACTTTCGAACCGCAAGCTGGGCAGTGCGGTCGTGTTTAATTTACCCGCATCTAATTCCACCGCAAAGCCAGGCACGAAGACATCACAGCACGCTGAAGCCGAAGCCAATTACAGGTGAGCGATTTGGCAATTTGGTTGATATCGGTAGCCGCTTAAGGGACGATTTGGGCCTCAGCGTCTTACTTTTCAAGACGGGCCATACTTAGTTCCCCACACCGCTCCACGAGGGCACGGCTATTTACACGCTTGCTTCTCCATCCGTATTTTAAAATTATAAACCAGGGACATTTCTGACAGTAAATGGCACAATGGAATTTTATCTTGATAACAAATACTTAATAATTAAAACACAAAAAGTGTATTATGGCCAGCTTAACGTCACAAACACACCAGCACACTATACGCTGCATTATTGCCACTTTTTAGCAGCAAGACTTTTTCAACTTGTGCCTGTTTTAAAATTTTACGTTCTGTTTCTACAAACATTTAATGCTTAGAAGAAAAATTAGGACACTCAAAGAGGATAGAAATGTACTTTTATTTATTTGTCTCGGTGATTTTTGTATAACAATAAAAAAATTAATATTCCGTTAGATATTAAATATAGCGTGCTAAGTAAATTTGACAAATGCATAGGTAGTTAACAAATAATTATGCAACTTTAGTATTAACGCAGATGATAGGTATGGATTTGCATAAAAATACGGGTCTTAATAATAACTCTCGTACAGAAGCTATTACTAGTTTTACAAAAATTGTTTATTGTTAACTACTCTAAATTTGATCATGTTAAAGAATAATTTTTATTCTGAAATCTGATTCCATATCAGACAGAAGGGAAAAACTTTTGTTTGCGCATGCGTGAAGAATAGCTGGTGATAGCAACGCCTGTCCTGGGGCGTTGTACGCAGTAGTTCATCAGACAGTGCGGAGAGGAAGAAATATGTTGTATTGCAATTTCTTCATCTGGTACGTCAATTTGAAATAAACGCTGCTTTAGAAAATCCCACCAATTATGAAGTGCGTGCAGTAACACTTTTTCTATATACAAAAAAAACTTTTTGATTGAACCGCACCACTTTGACGTTGACACTGTGCTTCAACATGTTATTACAAAGTGGAGTTATTTCCAGGCTGGAGAATTCTTTGTATAAGAAATTGTAAACCTTCTAAGACGTTATGATAAGTGCAGTTGTAGGTTTCTAATGTGTATAATAAACATAAAATTTATTTATTTATACTCTAAATAAACCATCACACTGTAATATTTCCACACATTTTATTTAACAAAAAGCATTATTCAGTTGTAGGAGGAGCTATGCCAAGGTATCAAATGTATAATAATATTATATGCCCAAAGTAAGCTAAAATTAATAAACAGAACATAATATACTTTTGTATCTTCAAATATTTTGTAGATTTTCAAACATTTTTAAACATAATACAGATGGTTAATAGCAAGAAAAGCTGTGGTGTATATTCCATTTGACATTCGTCCCGTTAAATCGTCGCTACACATTATTCTTGACAAGCGCCGGTGTTAAGCTTAAAGCGCCGTGAAGGCGCCGCTCGCCTCGGCCGCAAATACCGCTCGTCAACTTCTAATCTATTTTGGCCTTGTAAATGACACGCGAAAATAACTTTAAATGAGAGGCGAAATCACGTCGAAAGTGCGAAAGCGGGATGAATGGGAAAGTGATGAAGCAAAACAGGCAGACAAAGAAATTCCACCTCGACGTGGCCCGGTCGAGTCGTTACTGCGTTATTGATCGTAACGCATGCGTCGATCTGGAATTAACTTTGCCGCCTGGCATTACACTAAACGTTGTTTATTTAGATAACATTTGTCCTGCTGAATATTGGCGTTGCGTTCGCTGGCGGACAGCCACTGTAATTTTTCGAACTTCTTTATTAGAAGTAGTTTTGAGCATTATAAATAGGGATGGCTGAAAAGAATATTCTGGTAGGATACCTCGCACTACCGCTTTTCTAATCAGTACCACTATCTTAAAGCAAGAGATACTCTCTTCCGTTGCGTAACAGATTACTGTTGAGTTTCTATTGACACAGGACGTAAAATTGTTGGATATATTAAAAAAACTTTAAAGCCGATAACATCCGTAAGAAGACTTAGGTGACAAGTGGAATAAATAATCATTGAGAGGCCGAGAAGCACATGAAAGTGGCCAACAACGTCACCCAACAGCCATTGTTACTAAGGAGAGAATATTATCGAGGATAACTACTGATTCATTGTTACAGATGTTTTGAACTATTCAAAACTCGCATATAACACACAAAGACGCAAAATTCGAACTGGTCCAACTCGACAAAAGTAATGATTTGTTTTGGACTACGTTGGAGTACCCTTCGTACAATACAGACTTGCCTGTCTCCATTTATTATTAATTTCAACTAAAATAAATATTTAGAAAACAGAGATTTGGAGTTACTGCTTTCCCATTATATGCCTCCCCGGACGGTGAATAGCGGAAGCCCTTCCAGATGTGGATGATAGCGGAGAAATAAAATACCTGAGGCAAATCAAAACCAATTTGGTGAATAGCAGCAGATTTACTAATAAGTTGTAACCGAGAACGGCTACGGAAAGGTACAGCCTTGAATACCGGAAAGCAGAACTGAATTAGTAGAAAGGTTTCCGCACTGCGGTGAGAAAGGCAACAAGAAACCACTTTATTATTATCTTCAGGGCAATTATAATATGACTGATAAATACAACGTCGCCGAGTACGGGCGCCTCTTAGATGGGACAGGGGTGCTAAGAATCTCCCGACCAGCCGCTATCAAAATTGAGGAAAGATCAAACATACACAAAATAGGTACATGGAAAATTCAAAGCATATACGAAGCAGGAACAACACAAAATACCATACAATAAATAAAAAAATTAACATCCGGGATGTGCACTCTAGATAAATATATAATGTATTATACCGGGGATGCCAATACTCAGCATTATAATGGAGTGGCAATAATTGTAACAACGGAAGTATTTAAGGCTATAAAAGGTGTAGAAAATACTCGAACAGAATAGTTATGATAAAGATACAAATAAAGACAGCAACTATAAACTTAGTTTAATTGTATGCGTCAACGTCAAAATGTAAAGAAGACATTATCAAACAATGCTATGAATACCTTGAAGATGTAATGAAGTTAACGAAATAAATATATGAATGGGCGATATAAATGCTAAAATTGGACAAAGACAACAAGAAGACATTATAGATTATTACAGCCTCGAGACGCGTAATAAAAGAGGAGACTTATTTGCACAGTTCTGCATAGATAAAAATAATAACCAACACATATTACAAACTACCGAAAATACGCCTTTATAAGTGGAAATCTCCAGAGGATTTAAAAGAAACGATTGTTCATAATCAAAATGATTACATATTCATAAAGAAAAGATTTAGAAATATTATAAAATCAATTTGCCCTGGGGAAAACATACCAACAGATCATAGTGTATTGTTGGCTCAAATTGGACTACGCTTTAAGAAAATACATAAACCAAAAAGAATCCGGAAGTATTCTAAAGGCTGTACAACAAAGACAAGATAATTTCAATAATCAAGATAACAAAGAAAAAATATAGAAACATAGGTGAAACAAATAAAAAGCATAGCTCTTAACATACATTAAAAAATATTCAAGGAAGAGAGACGCAATAAAAAACAAACATGAATGACAGAAAAGATTTAAATCTCATGGATAAGAGAACAAAATACAAAAATTAAAATCAAATGTAGTGCAATAAAATTCAAAAGAAATCAGAAGAAAATAAGACATCAAAAAGCAGTATGACATAATGAATAATGTTCAGAAACAAAAGAATATGATAAAAATATGATATGTTTAACCGTCACATAAAACTAAAGAATGTTTTGGAACTAAGAATAAAGATAAACAGCAGTGGTTCAAAAAATGATAAAGGAGCGATTATAACAAAAGAACACCAGAAATTAGAATTATGGAAAAAATACAGTTTAGAACTATTTAATAATAATATAAACGCAATGTGTAAGAACGGGACCAGAAATTACAAAAGACGAAGTAGAAAGAGCAATATAAATAGCAAGGAGGGATAAAGCTTTTGAGACAGATGGGCTATAGAGAGAATTATTAAAAATATTAGGATGAATAGGAGTAACAATGTTGACAAATTTATTCAATAAAATATACAATACAAGAACATTACCAACAAATTGGTTGAAATCTACTTTTGTTATGATTCCCAAAGAAAAATGAAGTTATTAAATATAAAGACTACCTTACTATAAGTTTGTTGGGTTATTTTCTAAAAATATTTTAACACATCATTTATGTTAGAATATACCAAAGAATAGAAGAAAATTTAAGTAAAACACAATTTGGATTTTGAAGTGGAATGGTTGTACAACGATTTCAAAATGTCAACCGTAATGTGCATTACACTACAAGCCACCCCAAATAGTAAAAAAAAAGTAGAAATTGACGATAAATATTTGCGTATAATTGGTAATTTTTACGGCCACAGTTAAGGCAGGACAACTAGCAGAAGCAATAGAAATTAAAAGGGGTGTCCGTCAGGTATGTATACTGTCGCCTCTACTCTTGAACTTGTACTCCGAAGAAATAAAAAGTGTCCCAAAATTAACGCAAGATTTGAATTAAATAGAAAACAGTTTTTAGTCTTTTGATTGTAATTTTTTTATTGAATCATAAAGTACATATGATAGGGTTATTTATGGAATAACACATCGGGCAAATGGCCTCCACGGCTTTGCATACACATACGCACTCGTTTGTCGAAATTTTCCATGACCATTCTGCATAAATGTGGCTGAATTTCGTTGATGCAACGTTGAATCTCCTCCTTTAATGCACGCGTGGTTGTGGGCTTGTTGACATAGACCTGTGATTTTAAATAACCCCATAAAAAGAAATCTAATGGTGTTAAATCACACGATCTAGGGGGCCAATTCTGATCACCGAAACGAGACAGTACACGACCTGGAAATGTCTCATGCAGTAATTGAAGTGTTTCACGGGCTGTATGGCATGTGGCACCGTCTTGTTGAAACCACATATTGGTCACGTCAATATCATCCAATTTCGGCAAAAAGAACTGTGTTATCATGTTGTGATATCGAGCACCACTAACAGTCACTGCTTGACCAGCCTCATTTTCAAAAAAGTATGGTCCAATTATGCCTCCAGACCAAAATCCACACCAAACAGTGACACGTTGCGTATGCATTTGTTTTCGACAATCACATGTGGGTTCTCAGAACCCCAAAAGCGGCAATTTTGGCGATTAACAAACCCATCAAGGTGAAAATGTGCTTCGTTGCTTAGGATGATTTTGCTCGAAAAATCAGCATCCATTTATTGACGCTCAATAATCCATTCAACAAACTCTCTTCGCTGTGCATGGTCATTAGGCTTCAGTTGTTGTGTTAATTGAATTTTGTAAGCATGGAGACACAGATCTATAGTGAGTATACGCTGTAGAGAACTTCTTGATATTTGCAATTCTTGTCCACGACACCGAATTGAGGTTCCTGGATTCTGGATCCTGAGGTTCCAATTTTGAGGGTTAATTTTCTGTTTCGACAAGAAAATGTATTCTAAACAAGAAGATAGAAATAATGACGAATTTAATCATATATAGAAGGAAAAAAACCGTAAACAATCAGGCAGCGTGTAGATCATTTTAATGAATCGATGACTTTTATAATAGATTTAGGTTGTGCAAAAAAAGTGTAAATGTGGTTCTCCAAGTAGTAGGTCCACATTTACAACATCAAATTAACTGGTAAATGGTTATGTTTATAAAATAAGCGTTTATATTTTGAAAACAATTATTGTTAGAATCATGCACCATGTCCCGATGATATGTTGCTTTCAACTTTAAGGCCCGTCGCTACTGGATGCATCATTGTAACGCTGGGATTTTTTTGTGGTGTATCAAAATCAACTGCATGTAAAATTGTTACGAAGGTTTCACCATAAAGCATTACTAACGCTAAGATTTATAAAATTACCAAGTACCGAAAAAGGCCGGTTAAGAACTCGTCAAAAATTTTTTCAAATTGTTTGATTTCCAAGAGCATTGGGAGTTTTAGATTGCACCCACATAAGATTCAATCTCCAGAAAGTGAACAAGCAAAACATTATAGAAATTGAAAAGGATTTTTTTCAATTAATGTATAGACAATCTGCAATGCTCATTTACAAATACTTGATATTATGACAAGATGGCCAGGGCTCTAGTCACGATTCTACCGTCTTCAATAATTCTGTGTTGTGGACTCTTTTGAACGTAGGGATATTAACAATAGTTTTTAGTGGTATATAGTGGTTACCAAAACAAAAATTATATCATAACCCCGTTGAATAATATTAATACACTAACAGAAGATTTGATTAACGAATCATTGATAAGAACTAGAAATTGTGTAGAGAGGAGTTATAGTGTATGGAACGAGGATTTCCTATTTTATCTATAGGTATTCGGCTTTATTTATCTAAAGTACAAAGTATCATCGTGGCTACTGCTGTATTACATAATATAGCTTGTGAAAATAATGAAATTTAAGTTATCAGAATTACCTGAAGACTTGGAAAATACCGTCAATTTTGCAAACAATGTGCCTTATAATAGAAATGTATAGAATTATAGTAACTATACTAGGAACAGTTTAATAAACAATTATTTTGGTACTATAAATGTAAATTAGTTATCACTGCTGCATTTTTAAATATGATATTTCAACTTAAAATTCTCATTCTTTTGTCCTTGTTTTTTGATAGTTTATATAGATAGATTATAAAAAAAAATATTAAAAATATTTATTACTATACATTTAATGTTATAATTTTGTAAATTTTGTTTTACAAAATTTTTAATTGTGTTCTTTACACATTTATTTCAGTTTTGTTTCATGCTCTTCTCACCTTTGTACCAATTTTGGGTTAGCTGTTATAGAATATACTACATTCTCCTATAAAATATTCTAATATACAGAGAACTAGGAGTTGCCCGCCAAAAGTTATTTTTGGCGTCCTAGACTGACAATTTTTCACCCGCCTTCCCTCAAATTTTTGCAAGGTGCGAACGTATAAATTTTTAATTAGACCGGCTTTTTCTCTGAATCAGAAACATAGAACAATTTAACGCCCATTCATGGTGGACGTAAGCATAAGCCGCCCATAGGAAATACGTAATACGTAAAGTTGAATTATTGCAAAGCTTATGGGCTCGTTCATAATGCACTCCCGTAATTTTTACGTTCAACACTAACAGAATGTTTGTTTTTATTCTAAAACAGCTTCGTCGACAAAGCCTGATCTAGACGCCAGGCAGTCGTGTAGAACATTCCACATGTTTCTGCGACAATAATCAAAATATTTAAATAATTCAAAAACGGTTAAAGTTAGAAGGCTGATTTCTTGCGCCGAATTAGCAAATATAGTTGTGAATGTGGTTTGAAAATTTCAAGGAAATCGGTTGAACCGTCTAGGAGGAGATAGAATTATAAGTTTAGAAAGAAAGAAAGAAAGAAAGTTAGGGAGATAAGACAATTATATTATAAGATACCCGTAAAATGTAATACCAATAATACTACTAATAAATGTAGAGTTTAGTTAAGCTAAACTTTACATTCTACTAAAAAACTGAAGACAACTTAAGCTCTGGCTTAAAGTTTCAACTTTTACTAAGCCATAAATGTAAAACTATCCCTAATTTTAAAGACTGTCGAAAAATAATTTATACGTTTGTATTTTTATAATGGTTCAATACATTTTAAAAAATGTTTGTTTGATTTACCTTGTACATAAATGATATATTTAAATATGGTAGCCATTTACGCTTAATTCTAGAACATTAAGGTCTGAATACTTTATCAAAATAAATTTAGGACTATCCAATTCAAATATAACGGATAATAAAGTAAAATATCAGCCAATTAGTTTGATCGATGCACTTTTTTGAAAGAAGAAATTTTACATAAACAATTTAAGAAATCCTAGATAAAGATATTTCAAACTTTCAGATTCATTCCGAAATAATTAATTATCTTAATTCCATTCATTAAAATTTCGTACCTGAATAACTAAAAAAGGAAAAATGAGATTAATTTTGTGTATAAAGGAAAGCTCCTCATAATTTTATAGGAAAAACTTTACTAATCGTAGAAAACAAAAAAAAATAACAAATAGGGAGAAGAATATTTCAGAATATTTTTTATTTAACTACATATTTACAAGATGTTTCTAAAGATACAGCAATAAATAAATTATATAGAAGAATATAGCAAAATTCCACTAATAAGGTTGTATTTGACTGTCACGTTATATATCTTTTATCTTAATTCTATGGGCCACAATCTCTAAGTTTCCTCAGTGGTTATTTATGGTACTAAATCATTTTTATGTTCTTCTATTTGTATGAAGTAGGAAATTGAATTTATAGACAATCGTATAGAGTAAAGTTCGATACGTATCAGGGGGCATTGGTAATAGAACGTAAGATTTTAGATTATATCCTTTGAATAATTTTTATATTTGAAGGTATTGTACACCCTTATAATTGTATGCCATAAGTCCAAATAGATTTAAGGATACATATTTATAACAATAGTTTATTTTTTTTCTACCAATTATTTCTTTGAATCCTAAGTTAATTTGATGACTTTGTTGTTTATGGCAGGCTCCAGATCAACCAAAAATAGATTTAACGGTTTTTTAGTTGTTCTTTGCAGTGTATTTATATTTCTAACTTTATGACTTAATTTGGTTAGTTCTGATGTTATTTCGTGGGTGTCAAAAGAGTGATGCATATATTTGATGACAATTCTATAAACTCGTTCTTTTTTAATTAATAAGTATGATGGATTACTTTCTCTTCTTTTAAATATCGAGATAATTTACGATATCTATTTGTAGTGCTACAGTTTATTTTGATTGTATTGTCAGCCAAGCTTTTAGTACTATACTGCTCTTCCTCTAGGCACCCTGCTATTTACTTTGTCGTTGCGGGTTAGTTGCCACAAATGAATGTTGCAGGTGGCTTTCTGTAGGGTTGCTTTGTGAAGAATGTGGATTGTTTTCGACTATTAGAGGGCTGTATCTATTTTTTGTTGTGATCTCGCGTTCAGTTATTGTATTGGTTATTTTTTTATGATTGGTGCCTTTTACTTGCTGCCATGGAGTATTGGTAGTCTGGTCCGTTATTTCTCGATCGTCATCACTGGTTGATGACATTCTTAGTAGTTATTGACGTCCGTAATTTGGCGGCATTTGTATTTATGAAGTATTGGGCTCTATCTGCTGAGGTACCGCTCCGTGATAAAACATAGGCTGTGGTTGTAGTGAGAAATGCGAATTTTGCATCACCGATGGAAATAATTAATTGAGGTTGTAAATACATGCTTGTTTGTTGTTCCATTTCCATTTTTATTGTTTGCTAGCGCTATTTAATCACAGATATATGGCTGATAATGCTACCGATAATGCGGCGTGGTCGCTGATACCGCGCCAGGCACGTTATAATGATATTGTTTTTGTGTCTTCATCCTGATTTTGATATTGGTGTTAACGTTTTGTACTTTTATGTAGTTTATTTTTCCCGTTTTCCACTATATGTCTAGTTAATTGTTCTATGGTATTTTGTTTCTTCTCTTTATTTTTAATAGCAACATTATGTATTTTTAATTTATTTTTTAAATCTTACTTTTATCTCTGTCTTTATTTTTAATACTTTATAAACATTATTATACCAATTTACGTTAATTTTCTTATTCTACTTTATTGTTGTATTTATATTTATCTTTACTGCAGTTGACATTAAATTCTTTTCACATTTTTTCTTTTTGCTTTAAACACTTTTCCAAGAAATATATGCTGTTTTTCAGTATTTTTCATTTTCTGTGCGTCTTCTTCACTTTTTGTTAAAAACTGGTGTAAAATTTCGCAAAGAACTCTTAACTGCATCTTAATCCGACTAAGTTTTCTAAGTTTTAATTTACAACTTTTGAGGCTTTAATTCATGGTAAAACATTATCTTCACAAGTTTATGCTTTGCACGGGTGTTTTTTAGTTTTTTTGCGATTAATAATTATCTTCTTTCTTCTACTTCTTTATAACCTTAAACTTGCTTTATTCCAGCGCATCCTTCCATCTCTTTCTTGGTCTACTTGGTGGTCTTCTCCCTCTAGGCAACAGGTCTCTAATTTTCTTAACTACCTTGGTGTCTTTCATCCTAAATACATGGATATTTTATTCTGATATTCTTCTTTTGATCCACTCATTGATCTTCTGCGCTTCGCAGCTTTATCTATTTCCTCGTTTCTTATTTGGTCAAGTTTAGTTAAGCACATTATTTTTCGTAGTGACCTCATCTTCTTTGTTTCCAGTATTTGTTAGGTCTTTAGTGTATCTGACTTTACCTCGATTACGTAGATCATAATCAGCCTTATGACAAATTTATATAGTTGGCCATCCTTTTTTTTTATTGTTCCATATAGTGTTATATAGGCATGCAGATATTTTTGATGCTTTCTGGGCCTGATATTAAACCTCTTTTGTCAATATTCCGTTACTTGTGATTCTAATGCCTAGATATTCCATTAACATCATTACCATATTAATCTCCTAGTTTCTACATTCTCTGATCCTTTCATGAACATGTCCATTCTTTTACGAATTTCGATGTTGTATACATGCTCTGATTTTGATACTATGCATCCTCGCCTCAAAAAGTTTATTTTCACCTCCAATCTTTGCTTATTTCGTTTTGTGATAAACTACGTCTCCGTTTCATATAAGAATATACTCAATGCCGCCGTACACCTTACCTGAATTTTGGTTTTATTTCTTATTTTCTTTAACCACAACAATGAGTTAAACTTTTGTGCCGCCTGTTTGCCTTGCATAATTTTGTTATTAATTTATCTTTTTACATATTCTTATCACTTCTCCATTAATGTTCAGGTCATTTCCGTGTACTCCTGTCACTAGATATTTTGTTTTTCCATAATTTATCTGCAAGCTCTTTTGTTTGTACGTTTTCGCCATTTTTCTCAGTATGTAATCGATATCATACACATTTTCAACCATCAAAACTTGATCCTCTGCAAATGATAGTGTGGATGCATTTTTGGTTTATTTTTATACCCATTTGTTAACATGCTCTTTTCCATCCTTTTAGAATATATTCTAATTGCAAGGCTATTATAAACAGAGTTGGGGGATATTTCACATTCCTGTCGTAATTCTTTATTTGTTTTAAAATGTTGTGATACTTTTTTTTCGAGTTGTGTTATATATGTAATTAAATATACAAATCAATGCTTGTGTAAGAAATATGGGAAGTGAATGACCCACAAGAAGTATCTTGCATTATCTGTTATTTATTACACTGACAATAGCTTAATCGAAAAGGTTTTTTTGTTTCTGGTATCAAACCAAAAGAGTTAAATATTGCTCCTCTTATGTATATTTTATAGAAATACCACCTACTACATAATCCTTCCTGTTACTACAGTTTTCGTTCTATGCCCTTCCCCCAGCCAAAAAACATCACATTTTAAAACTTTTATTAGAAATGTTACTTCTCATTATTTTTATTTATATTAGGCATATTTGGTAAATCTGAACTAGTCTATTTTTTATTCGTTATTGAATAAAAGCTAATAAAAAAGTCATGTCTGTCCTTTTTAATATAAGTGTTTACCATATCAATAAAATTATAAAATTTAATTTAATAGTACACAAAACCACTTTACAATAGGGTAATAAAAAATGAGTGCTTATTTGTTTCATTTTTTATTATAACTTACATAATTTTTCAACTAAATTTAATTATTTCCAATGTACATGCTCATTTTAATTGGTAAACACGTAACGTTCTATGTTTAGAAACGTAAACAAAATTAAATTTTGTTTTGGCTTAGGACAAGAAGCCCACGCTCCTAGCAGAGCTAGCTTAAGAAGTGTGATAAACAAAGTTATAATACAAGAAGATAAACATTCTGCAAAATTAAATATCAACAAGCGTATGTAAATTGCTATTAAAAAAATTTCTTAAGGCTTGCAATCTGCCGTTATTATAACAAACGCCAGCAATTTCCGTTTAGTGGAGTCAAATTAGACAAAAAGAGGCCTAAACTTCGAAATAATTACAGTTTTCATATTTTCTTATGAAATCTTTTGCATTAGCTTCTAAATACCGTTAAAAAATGTTGCCACTCGAAAAAGTGTGCAAATTGTTTATTTGTTTATTAACAACAAATTACTTGTAAAATTGAATATCTGGAGTATAAATCGATGAAAAAATTTGAAAATTTATACCTACGGGTTTTCGGGTGTGCTGATTACGAATCTGAAGTCAGATTTGCAAAATTCAAAATGGCGGATACAAAATGGCCGGAAAACCGGAAAAAGAAAATTAGCATAATTATAGTGGTTCTCGGGTGTGTTGATTACGAATCTGAAGTCAAATTTGCAGAATTCACAACGGTTTAACATATTATGAATATTGTTAGCATATTAATGGTGCAAAAAGTAATGTAAAAATTTATTTTCAAGAATTTATTTAGTAAAATAATATTTGTTGGGTAAACAATGCCTCTATTTAAAAAATATATACAAATGTATTAAATACAAAAGGACAAAGATACAAATATGTAAAGATATCAATCTCATTATTCTTCTGCAATCATTGGCTCGTTCTCCAAACTGTCTTCGATTTCTTCTAGGTTTTCCAAACTTTTCGGAATATTTTCAACTATTTTCAGAGACTTTTCATCCACATCCATTACTTGTGAAGTATTGGTAAAATTTACTCTACAGCAATTAATACACGCAGTACTGCAGTACAATCCAGTTTTTCTACAGCCGCAATTATTTCCACAGCCGCTATTACAACTGCAGAATAATGTCTGTAAAAGCTTTTCTGGAGATGGAGGATTAGTCATTTTTACAGGTTCGAAAGATCCATCCCCAGTCACTTGGTAAAAGTTGTTTCTCGCTCAGCCACTGCTGTACCTGTAAATATACTCTTTTCTAATGTTGTACAGCTGCGTCATTGGTCGGAGGTAAAAACGCAAGAGGCATTTTTTTTCTTTTCGAAAGACCTCTGACAAAACATTTATATCTGTATTCATTCAAATTTTCTTTAGCTTTGGAAGCATTATATAAAGCCAATGTACACTTGATGCCAGCTTCGGAAATTTCATCAATAGAGCTATTTTTGTTATATAATTTTTGTGTCATTGCATGTAAATCTGTTGTTTTTTCAAATTGTTTAAAGAAACTGATGAATGTAGTCAGCAGAGACTCTCTTGCCACTAGCGGTAGCTTCTCGAACTTCCTTGACTCAGACAATATTTGCCTAGTGCTGCTACCTACCAGCCAAGCACTTAACTATGTAGTTTTACTGATGCTGAGAGTAAACAGACAACAAAACAACTCTTTTTTATGTTGGGCGCAAGTTAACCCCTAGTGCTCAAGTAGCCCGAGTTTACAGTATTAGTTTTTTGCAATAACAGTATTGCATTATAAGTACCTACAGATATTTCACTTGTCGTTAATAATAAAAAGCGTGAAATATAGTACTATCTCAACACTTCATTTCACGTGGTACGACGTAGCAACGCGTAGAATAACTAACCTACTAACCCTTTCACCACAGACTATAAAGATATAAGATGGCGAGTTTCTCTTGCTATATACGTTAGAGACTACCTGAAAACATCTATATATCATAGAGTCACGTGTATATCTATTTTGTAATAAATTTTTTAACTAAAACCCTTTTTTTATCTCCAAAAAGCGGTATTTTTAACGTTTTTTCGAATTTTTCAGTTATCAGCGTTTAATAATTAAAAAAACAATTTTGATAATTTTGATAATTTATGTATAAGCTACAACCTCTGTGTTAAAAAAATTAAAATTTTTTTTATTAAAATTATTACAATTTTGTCATTGCCAAATTTCTCAAATTTTGAGGTCAAAAATTGTTTTTTCATTTATTTTCTTAAAAAGTGGCATGAAATATTATAATTATTATAAAATAAACTACATCAACGTAAAGTACAACTCATAATCTTTAAATTGATCATCTGTAAAATATAAATATCAGTTTGTAAGACTTCGATATTAATGATCAAAGTCGGAAACTCGAAGCGGAGAAACGTAATTTTTGAAAAGTAGCGTATTTCAAATGTCGGAATTTTGCAAAATAAATTTTTCTAATTTTTTTGACCGATGGCGTATTTTTAATCATTACTTTAGGCATACTATACATATATTCAATTATTTTTTATGTTTATTTTACTTCGTTTATAATGAATTTTAGAAGATTATTGAAAATTAGCGCAACGCTCGACTTCAAACTTGAATATGAAGACTTAAAGGAACTTAAAAGAGGGTTTAAACATACATAGTAGTTCAAGGAATACTTACTTTTTAATGTCCAATTGGTTTTATATCCATTGCTTTTGTCAATCAAAAGTTACAATGAGTTACGAACAGCGCGCGCGCTCGGGCGGGCCTGCTCTTCGCATTAGCAGACAGTCGATACAGCGTCACTTAGCGCGTTAGTCAACAATTTACTGCTTCCTCAATTTTACTCATTGTGACAAATGTTATATATGTTTCTTTTGTAAAATTTCCCGTTCTTTCGATTGGCGCTATTAGTTTTTGCTACAAATTGAATTGAACATGATATTTGCAAAAAACCGTATTTTTGCAAATTAAGTGTTAAATAAAAAATTTTGCACAAGGTTTCGTGCGGCAACATTTTGATATGTTATTCTGTACACATTTACAAATAGCAGAAATCAGCGAAACAGGCATTTTTCCGAAGTGAAAATCTAATTTGACTCCACTAGATGTAAAAAAGCAAATAGTGCTGCTTTAAAACTACAGTAGATTTCTTCCATATGAAACTAGTGCAAGTAGCATTATGTTCATACTAAATAATACATTCTTTATTTATTATTTTATTTTGAAATGACATCATTAGCAACATTGAATACATAACGAATGTTAAAACTATCTGATGACGTATATTTGGGAACGGCCCCCCATCTTTCAAATGATGTCAGGTAAACAAATAGAAAATGCTATTTAATCGCAATTTGAAGTATGTTTAACACTGATATACTCGACAGTAATTAATTTACTTGCATTAACAATATATATTATTATTTCTTTATTAGTTGATATAAAGATTGTTTACAATAACAGTTTTACAAATTTTTAACTATTTACAATATTTCTAAGTAGTTTTATTTGTGCGTATTTGCTTTATAAACTTATATATGAAACTGTACACCAATGGAGAAAAATTAAGAGATTTCAAAAATTGTTTACAGATGGTTTAAATGGTTTCTTTTGAGAAGTTAATTTATGAAAAATAAAATCAAGCTATGGAGATTTTTAGCTACAAATATAAACAAAAAAACAACATGATTAACTTTATATAAACAAATTTTAATTACTGATGCAAAGCAAATTTTATATTATAACTACAACTGTAACCATACCGTTATCACAAAAATACCATTCCACATGTGCCAAAGTAAAAAATATTTTAAAAATAGATCTTTGAATTTAGTCTCACTGAATGTTGAATGTATATGGTAATGGCTATCTAGATTACAGATTATTTGATAAACATAATGTAAATTTCACTAATGAGTCTTGTTTTGGTCCTATAAATAACGTGTAATAACTACAGCACAAAACAAAGCATGTTTTTATAAAAATAGTCCGAGCAACTTCCACCAGTAAAAGACTTCACGCGATTTACAGAGAATATATTAATTTACATTGTTTTGTATTATTCAAGGCGTTCTTTTGGTAACGATTTAAGTGGAATTGCTATAAAATCTAAATTATAAACTAGAACATTAGGCGTAGTAAATGCCACAGGTGATGCAAAGACTATTTTATCAAGTTTATGTTTCTAACTGGAGTAGATAGCGCTGTGAATAATATTTACATAGTAGCAGGTAAATATGTCTGTGGCGAGGTTGCTAGTTTCACGTACTGTTTTGTGTCCGTCAAATGTTCTTGATTACTTTGTATTCTTTTCTAACTTTTTATCCTTTGCACGTGTTGTTTGGTTTCGTTATAATCTAAAATCTGTCTTATTATAATTTTGTTGATTTTCTGAGGGCACGGGCTATCCTTTATAATTTACATTTTTTATTATTTTTTCTAATTAAGTGAAACAAGTCCAGAGTCCACAATCCGACGCCTGAAAGAACATAAGAAACCGTAAAAGAAAAAGATTATTTCTTCTATTCTTTCTTTTTTTATATCTTTCATAAGCCTTCGTTGTTAATTTTTTCAAGACAAAAAATCTGTATACAGTTCTAAAGCATCTGTTTATAAATATCTGTATTTTCTAGGAATTATTTTTTACTATCGTTCAAATAACCCATCATAATTTTTGTCTCGTTTGTATTTTTCCTTGAATTTTTTTATGAGAGAATATATCTGGTTATAAAACTCTTTTGTAATTTTGTCCCTTTATTGGTTCGTTAAAGCATATACATCGATGATTAGTAAATTTTGCTTTGAACTTTGCTTGATATTTGCTTATTGCTACACATCTTTCCTTGTTCTAGAATATAGTATGATAGTACCACATTAAAGTCGACTTTGTTCTACCTTGACTCACCCATTTTTAATAAACTAATATACTTAACTATGATTTTTAATATTTGACAGGCTTTGCTTATTTTTACCATTGTATTCATGTTCCAACATCTTATTAAAGTGTTATTTCTAGTGTTTATTATTTCTTCTACCGTTCTTTTGCTTTTCCTTTGTCCCTTTTACATAACTTTTATATGTATTGAATATATATCAGAATTATCTTGCCTTTCAAGAAAAGACTTAAGTAAACTTTTACATAAATCTGCACAAATCTAGAAAATGCATAAAGATTTCAAAAAAAAATGCAGTATAAATCTAATTCTGTCACCAAACGAATTTTTGGAGTTACCTGCATACTCTGAACAGACTTAAACCACAGATTTTTACTTCACTTCATATTTTGTACAATATGTTTGTAGTTAAAGACTATAAATATATTTTATGTAGGTACTGAACCTAATAATTAATAACTATTTTAAACAAATATACTTAAATAACCATTACACATCATGTAAAACAATGTTCGTATTAATATTCTCTGGAAATCCGCAAAATATAACAAAATACGTAAAGTCTGCTGGGTTAATTTTTTTAATATTCTTATATCGTTTTCACTATCAAGCAGGATGGTCGTACATTGGATAAAGTGTTAAAAAATTTTATTTGTATTTGGTACTAAATTTTGGTATATCTTCTCGTGCTTTAGGTATACCTAGATTAGTATGTTATATTGTATTGAGTATATACTGTGGTACGTTGACTATTGCTCTAAGTACTTTATTCGGATATATTTGTATTATTTATATGTTTGATATATTAGCAACACCCCATAGTGATATTTTATAAATTCAAATAGGTTGTAAGATTATTTTAAATTAATAATTTGAAATTCGTATCTAATATTCAGTACATTTGGGTGAATTTAGTATTTAGTTGTTTTGGTGAATATATGCCTAAATTATTTTAGTCTTTTTCTGGATGAAGGCTTAAGTGTTTAGTTGTATTTTTTGTGATATATAAATTTTCTGTTATGCTGGAACAGTTGTCATGCTTCAGTGTAAAAGTAATATGCGTGGACTTAATTTCACTAGTTTTTATTCTCCATATACCATAGGGTCAGGAGCATTTTTCTGTAGCGTTCCTGATAGAACTTAGAACAATTCAGTACCTGCTTTTTAATATTCAATTCTAAGTGTTTTGTTCGGCGAAAATTAGTTCTTTGTTGATCAATCGTTGTCCAGGCATTATCGCGTTCCTTTATATGTGATATTTGCTGTTGTAGGTGTTTTATTTTATAAATAGTCTGCCCAAAGCAAACAATTCGGGGCTTTAGTTAGGGTTATCTGTTTAAAATATTCTTATATTTAATTATTTATCAGGCTATGGGATAACTTTTTAGGTTCTTTTACAAATTTGTTGTAATTCTGTTTATCAGATCTTGTTAATTGACATTTTTTCCTTGCTCTCCCGTTTTAACTTTTTTTTTAAATTGTAGAAAGTTTCCGTAAAATATGTGTTTCTCATATTTTCGATGTTGCTTGGCATGCTGCTGTTTATACGATTTAGTTTAGTTTTCTATAGTTTTTTCTAGATTAAGTGTAGCTTTTAGCGGTATTTCTAAATTTAATATTTTATCCAGGTTTTCTTTAAAGAGATTCCATTCTGTCTTGATGATATATAGTAACATTTATTTGGTTTGGATACAAGGGTCTATAGATGGGTTTTTAGGGTCGCTGATCACAAATATAATACTTAGAATCCTAGGGCTGGAGATGGTTTTGAGAAACCAGCTCAAAGTTGTTCGTTTTTCGATAGTAAACTGTCTGAATAAGGATTTTTGGGGTCGCTGATAACAAATATGATATTTAAGAAGTATCCCAATGCACTTGGGGGAGGGGATAGGGGCAATTTTGGGGAATTACCTCTTTGTTTATTTTTCAACTTTAAACTTAAAATTTTTTTTTAATAGAAACAGAATCTCGACTTACGTTTTGACTGAAATCAGAACGTTTGTAAACCTTTAAAAAAATTGATAACAATTATTTATTTAATACTTTTGATAAGTGATGACCTTGATGTGGTTGTCTGTGCATGCAAATTTTTTTCTTAATAATATCATTAAAAAATCCTTTTCGAAAATAATTCAAATTGTAACATATTCCAATTAAATAATGTACTACTCGTACCCTGGTGCCCCAGGGTATCTTTCCCCCAAAGTGCCCCAGGGCATTTTCTCACTTTGGTGCATTGGAGTTTAATTTGAGGATCAACATTGTTATCAGCGACCCCAAAAACCCTTATTCAGACAGTTTAAACTCGGAACATAAACAAATTTGAGGTAATTCCCTAAAATCACCACCATCCCTAAAATTATGGTCCACCAAGTGCATCGAGGTACTTCGCTAAGCATCATATTTGTGATCAGCGATTTTAAAAATCCTTATTCAGACAGTTTAAACTCGAAAAACAAACAAATTTGAGGTTATTCCCCAAAATCGCCCCCATCCACAGAACGACGCTCTCCTTCAAGTGCGTTGAGGCACTTTTTAAACATCATATTCGCTATCAGCGACCCCAAAAACCCTTATTTAGGCAGTTTAAACTCCGAAAACCAAAAAATTTGGGGTAGCTTCCTAAAATCACTCCCATCCCTAGAATTATGCCCCCCAAGTGCATTGGGAGACTTTTTAAGCATTATATTCGTGATCATCGACCACAAAAACTTCCGATTAACAGGAATGAGCTTATTTTGGTTAATATTAAGCGAGAAATAAAATATTATTTAGGGACTGCATAAAATGCATCAAATAAATGCATTTTTTGCGTGCGCAAACGCGCTTTCGCATTATAACAAAAAAAATATGTGCTAACATTTTTTTTCTGAGACTTTTACGAATCGAATGCGTCTTGGAACGTCTAGATAATTTTACCCACAAAAAATTTCAAGATTTTAGCGGTTTTTTTTACTAACTTTAGTCGGCCATAAATTGTGATGGAAATTTCATAATGTACCATGCCGTCCGTCTATGCATTTAAATTGAGATTAAATAATAGTTAAAAGAGAATATACTTTTGTTTAACACCAGCTTTAACCGGTATTAGGGCACCTGTTCTTTCTTGATGGCTAAATCGAAAGACAGTACCACGATAAAGTTGTTGGATCAAGTTAATTATTTTTACTGGAACCTTTTTTATTACGAGTGCTTTCCATACCGCTGAGTAGCGCAAGCTGTCAAAAGTTCGCTCAAAATCTATAAAGGTAAAATACAGTGGGGCGCTATTCCCGAGATTGTTCTATTATAATTTTTTTTTATTATCATTTGCAGATTTGCAATCTACTCGTTACAGTATATAAGTACTAAGTAAATGGTATGGAAAAGGTGTCATGAGGGGAGTATTAGGTGGTGCTACTCTCCCGGTAGAGATAATTTGAATCCTGATTGGGTTGCTGCAAAAGATCGAATGATCAGGTTTGCTTTAGCCGTCTTTTAATATTTGGTAGGTGGGCAAATTGTTCGATCAAAGATGATGAATAGATTTGGGTCCTAAAGCATCTGAATTTTGTTAGCTGTATAGGATATAGTGTAAAGGATGTTATTGAAAATATACCAAAGGGCGTTTGCTATTGCTCGGAGGGTTTTGGATTGAAACTACTGTAGTGTTTTAGTGTGCCATGGTTTGGCATAGCCCCAGAGCTAGACCCTGGTTTTATAAAATAGTGTTTTGTTTGACAGAAATAGTTAAGAACATCTTCCAAGTAGCCAAGTCATTTTATTGAGTTTTAGATTTAGCTGATTCTGTTTTGCTTTGATATATGCACCCCAAGTTAGTTCATGGTCAAGGTGCAGGCCGAGATATTTACCTCAGTTTTTATCGAGATTAAGACGTCGTTAATTCAGGATTGTGTACATTTAATTTGTCTGGTGGTAAAGGTTACTTGCGAACACCAGCGGTGATTAGACGGTAATCAAACGATGCATTATTTACTTTAACTTAATAAAATGAATCCGTAAGATAACATTTCAATGAGAGCTAGAGCTGATTGGAAAGTGTGGTTTGAGTTTGTATAGCAATCCAATTTGTCGCATTTTGTGTGCCTTTAATTCGTTATAATAGGAATCGTTGGAGGACCTTAGAGAGTAGGGGGAGGAGACTTATTGGTTTATAAAACTCTGGTTGAGTGGAAGGTTTTCTTGGTTTAGTAATCATAATATCTAATCGTATTTCTATTGAGCGGAAAAATAACAAAGTCGAAGTACATATACTCTTATAAACTATAGTAAGTAGAAGCAGGGCTTTTCGAGGAAGGCTACTAACTACTTGATGTCGTACCCGAGGAATTTTTGTGAATTCGTTATTTGAAGTTGCTGAGAGACTTCTGCTACTGAGAATAGTACAAAGCACATTAAGGAATAATTCAATTTCTCTATGGCTGTCATCATTGTGAGTTTGCCGTGTTGTAAGACGTTTGCAAGATGTTCGACAAACGTGGTTGCTTTTTCTGAGTCCGATCTTGATCTTGAGTATGTACCATCTGGAGTTACAATAGAAGGAATTACAATTAGCCCCTTAAAAGTATCGTCACGGATTTTTGCTAAGGTTTCATGTAGCTAGTGGCTAAGCCTGTTATAGGTGTGTTTGTCCTGCCTATCTTTAGTTTTTTGACATTGTCTTTTCTCCCTACGTTTCTCAGCGATGACATCTCGGATATACCTGGGAATGTTATTTACTTTGAATATAGTGTTGGTTATAACTGATGTAGTATTTCATGCACCTTTCCGTATTATCGTGGTTAGTTACTGAGTAGCTTTATTAATATCGTGTGCATTTTTTATTCTGATGTCGAGATTTATTTCTTGTTCTAACTGACTTTGAAAGTAATCCCAATTAATGTATTTGGTAAAAAGTTTTAGAGGTGATTCTGTTTTGATTGTTGACCTGATTAATAGGATGACTGTAGTGTGGTCAGAGAATAAGTAAATATGGAATTGTACATACTATTTTACGTAATGCAATGAAGATATACACGTAGCTTTGATATCACCAAACAAACTGTTAACCTTAAAAAAACTTATCAATGTATGGCACTTAAAACTCACGTGCGTATCCTCAAAATTCATATAACAACTATTATAAGACTTAAGATATTTATTTGCTCAATAGTATCTATGCGATTTAAAAACTCCCTGCTTTTTCCTTAGCTTGGCTCTAAGTGACTATTATACTAACAAGAGAAGTGCATGAACTTGAGGTGGATTGCCGCCATGTGTTATAGCTCATTTAAAACTTTTTCTAACACCGGTTCAGAATCTACCTTCCGATTCTGCTAAACGGCTTTGGTTGAGGAGATATGGACGATTAAAATTTACCCAATTTTACCCTGTAATCCCTTTCAAACAAACGCCCCATCCATTATGGTGAAATAGCCGAGACGGTAGTGATCCCGTCTGATGCCATTTCATTTTTTATATTTTTTGCAGTTTTTCGTAAGTCACAACGAATCACATTCTAAACAACCCGATATATAAGTCTACATGCGATGTTAATTTTAAACTTTGATCGTCCATATCTCGCCAACCAGAGACATTTAGCAAAATCGGAAAGCAGGTTCTGAATCGGTGTTTGAAGGACTTTCAAATGAGCTGTAACATGTGGCGGCAGTCCACCTTAAGTTCGTGCACTTTTCTTATTAGTATAATTTGTGTCAACAACTTAATAATTGAATCTAAAAAAATTTCTTCATAAACATTCGTGCTTCAAAAACATCAGTGACTAGACAGACTTAGACATTCACACACTATTCAGAGCCGTACAAGACCCAGATTTTGCTGTAATTGTTGACAACATCAATTGATAGATATGTCTCATTGAGGAGAAGAAAAATCTTCTCCAGTTCTGGTTTATAGTTTGGTCTCTTTTCTTGGGGATTACAATTATAACTCCCTTTTTTGCAACATTTAGGAACTCTTATGAGAGATATCTGCTCTTAGTAAAGGACAGGCTTTAAGTATGTCTACTGGTATGTTGTCAGATTATAAAATAGGAAGCAAATTTCATATTTTCGTAGTAATATAATATAGGTGGTGTTTACCTTATGTTTGTTCAAAATTTTTTTGTTGGGTCCGTAAGTCTGATAAAATTAAAAAAAAAACTTTTCTGTCTCGTTGTACTTCAGTTGTGTTTTGCGTGCGCATCTATTACGCTTCATTGTTCTATATCTTTGAAAAATTTATTTCAAATGCTTTAGTTTCTTATTCAAGAATTAAAATTGGCATATTCGCCGTGCTCGATACATTAATGTTTTTACGACCGCTTTGTTTTTTTAACTTGAATAATAATTTGACTGCTTTGAAGCTATCGGTCTATATGAATGGATTTTTTTGTATACGATGCTTTGTAAATGTCTATTTTCCAATCTCAGTACCTGTATAACTAACAAAGTAATCCTACTGTTCTATTCTAGTTTCATGCTAAAATGTATATTCGGGTGTATTAAATTCAGATGTTTAAAAAATTGCGGTAGTGTCCTTTCTTGTGTTTCCATACCACAAACGTGTCATCAGATATCTTAGCCACATCGTGAATTTTAATT
Organism: Sinelater perroti; assembly: GCA_036346155.1. Taxonomy (NCBI): domain Eukaryota; kingdom Metazoa; phylum Arthropoda; class Insecta; order Coleoptera; family Elateridae; genus Sinelater; species Sinelater perroti. The sequence continues at coordinate 604,727 of JARFIY010000278.1, forward strand.
GTGTTGTATTCAGAGCTATCTCTTTGAATTTTTCCTTGTAATGATTGGAGATTACAAGGAAAAGGGTTATTAAATGCTACTCCGTCTATTTGTTCGTAATATGCGTCCTGTCAAACAAAGTAATTGGACGTAAGGAACTGATGATGGTGTGGCGGCCTTTCGCCCTTAGACCGCCTGTGTGTTGCTGTCGCAAACCAAAACGGCAGAGGGGAGCCTTTGCTCGTTGTGCGAGCCTGTATGCACCATCGGCCACACAATTACATTCCGACAATTGCTATTGTGAACTGGAACGCATCATAATTTTCCGCTTCAGCCAGGTGTGAAACGAATTGGTGACCACCAGGAAGACCACGCAGAAATCAGCAGTCCGAACCCAATATAAGTGAGCGATCTGCAATTTCCCGTTGCTTTTGGTATCGGATGCCGCCTTCCGTTCGCTTTCACGCGGATTGTTTAAGGACGGTTTGGGCCCCAGCATCTCCCACCCCTACACGAGAGCACATCTATTTACACGCTTGCTACTCCAGATAAAATAGCTGCAGAATATTGTTAGGTTTTTTTTTTTGTAAACAGGGATGCTACATTAAAAATGGCTATTATTATGTTTTGAAGGTAGTTGACAAAGCAAGTGTAATTTTTTAAGTAACTGCTGGTAAGTCTGATATAAGGTTGTAACAGACTGAATAAATATTTGGCCGACTTGCAGATAGGCCACCAATAACGACGACAGTAGCTAGCCCGATTATGTTAGTAATTAATCTGGTGACGACAACAACAGTCTTTCACTACTATATATACCACAATCGCATGTGTATAAAAGCAATAACGTAGTGGAAAATAACTTAATATTTTAGATTTTCTTCTGAAGATGTTCACCGCAGTTGTAAGCGAAACATCAAGTGTTTTCAAACCACGGCCTAACTACCCGAGAACCAACTACACAATGCACTAATAGTGCTGGAAAAATTGGGTTTGGGTTTTTAAAAACTTTAGAAAAAAAAACGAACACCCCAAATGGATTGCCTTATAAATTCATTTGCAAGATATTTTGTTTATAGATAAAAATACAATATTATTATACACAGTCTAAAAATATGTTTATAGAAGAATCATTTCTGAACAGGTAAGTTTAAAAAAGGGAGTATGAGAGTGCTACTGGTAGGATGGGAAATGGCAGCGAGTGTTTTGGAATTGGAAAAATTAATTGTATATCCGGTTTTATTACCAAAGCAAAAGAAACATCACCTTTACGTACAGCTGAAAGTTGTTCGTATATACGACTAGGTATTTGTCTACTCGTTTGGCCTATGTAAGTTCTGTCACAGTCACCACAAGAAAGCCCATGCATTTTGTAAGTGGTATTTTTGCTGATATTGTTAATGATGTGGGTTAAAGATTTATGAGAAAATACGGTTTGTATTAAAATTTTGCCAATAATATTGATTTTGGTTTGTTGGTTCTCACTGTTGAAAAGCCTAAAACATTTAGTAATTAGGAATTTTGCGACTGAGTCAATTCGAGCAGGGTGATGGTAGAATTTTGCGTTTAGACAACGACTGGTATGGGTAGGTTTTCTGTAGACGGTATGATAGAAACTGCTGTTGGAAAGGTTTTGGTTAAGAGAGTGTTTAAGAAAGGAAAGAGATTGTTATGTTCGACTTCCATTGTAAACTTGATATTGATATCAATTTTATTAAGGTGGGAAAAGAATTCGGAAATCCTATCATGTTCGTAAGGCCAGATGACAAACATATCGTTAACATATCTTATCCAACAGGTAGGTTTTAGTCACAATTTGGAAGATAACATCCTTCAATTAATTAACCATTGCCTATCTAATACCCACTTTACTTTCCAAAACAAATTTTAGCGCAAAACCAATGCTGCTCGAATAGGATCTCCACTTTTACTTGTACCAAATTTATTCATGGCCGATTTAGAAATCAGAGCCCTTGCATCTTTAATATATATATATATATATATATATATATATATATATATATATATATATATATATATATATATATCAACCAATATATGTCTGCTTCCTCGATTACAACAAAGCATTTGACAAAGTCCGCCATAACTACCTCATTCGACTACTTAAAGATAAAAACATAGATACGGAAAGATATTAGAATAATAACTCAGTTATATTTCAACCAGATTGCTAATGTAAAAGTTGATAATGAGTTAACTGAAGAAGTACAGATACAAAGAGGAGTAAGGCAGGGATGTGCTTGCCTTTACTCTTCAACGTATATTCTGAGGAAATAATCAAGAACGCACTGGAAGAGGTATCAATTGGGATTAAAGTTAACGGGAAATATATAAACAATATTAGATATGCAGATGACACTATACTCATGGCAGAGTCATTAGAAGATTTACAAAGGATATTAGATCTAGTAGTCGAAAGTAGTGAAGAAAAGGGTCTGTCACTAAATATCAAAAGACTAAATTTATGACAATCACAAAATCACAACAACGACAAGAAAATATATGGATTAGAGGAGAACAAGTGGAGAAGGTACAAAATACAAATACCTGGGAACTATTATCAACGAGAACAATGAATACACAGAGGAAATTAGAGCAAGAATTGCCCAGGCCAGGACCATATTTAATAAAATGAAATATACTATGCAACAGAGACTTATGTCTACAGCTAAGAATCAGAATGTTGAGATGCTACGTGTTTTCAGTAGCATTTTATGGAATGGAGGCTTGGACGATGAAGAAAAACATCAGTGATCGACTGGAAGTATTCGAGATGTGGACCTATCGAAGAATGTTGAAAATCAGCTGGGTGGACAGAGTGACGAATGGTGAGGTACTCAGAAGAATGGGAAGGAAAGATATTGAATACAGTTAAGATACGGAAATTACAGTATCTGGGGCATGTGATGTGGAGAAAGATATGAAATCTACAAAATATCATGCAAGGAAGATACAGGGTAAAGGAATAGAGAGAAGACGCATCTCCTGGTTGAGTAACCTGAGACAATGGTACAATTGCAGTTCTATTGAATTGTTCAAGAGCAACGTCGAGAATACAAACAGCCATAATGATAGCCAATCTTCTAAGAGGAGACGGCACTTAAGAAGAAGAATATATTCACAATACAAACATACGTTACAATCTTTAAATATATATTACATATTATGGCGAAGAAGCGTCTGTCTATCTGTCCTGTCCGTCCGTCCGTCCTCTGTCCGTCCGTACAATCGTCGTCTGTCGTCACCGTCTGTCGTCTTCCGATCTGTCGTCTGTCCGTCTGTCCGTCTGTCCGATCTGTCGATCTGTCGTCTTGCATCTGTCGTCTGTCTTATCTGTTCTAGATCGTGTCATCGTCATTTCGTCTGTCCGTCTGTCCGTCTGTCCGTCTGTCCGTCTGTCCGTCTGTCCGTCTGTTGTCCGTCTGCCCGTCTGTCCATCCGTCTGTCCATCCGTCTGTCCGTCCGCCCGTCCGAGCAAAAACTCGAGAACGGCTGGGAATTTTCAAATTCTGTTTTTACCAATCGACGGGTGAGACTGCTTCGCCACTTCTCTATGCGTTACAAGCTTTGCAGGTTTACCATTAATTGAAATGGAGTTCCAATTAGAGGTGCTCGAAAATACTGCATCTAAAATAGAGATCTATAATAATATATCTAAAAAATGTTGAATATTTGAAGAATTGTTTTATTAAATAATTACGTATAGATTAAGGAATAGTAAATATAAAAATTATATATACATTATTTTTAACAAAATTGAGGTTTACTAAGTTATTAACATCAATCCAATTTACGAGGGAATTATTTTAATTAAAACTAATTCAAGTGTAAGATTTTTTTTATTATTATTAAGGTAAATGTTTACAACCTGATAATGATGGCTACAAGTAAATGTGCTTAAAGTACAATACAGGAGGGGAGATGGTATCCAGCGATAACACTCCTGATAAATTAACTATTGATTATTGTGGATTTAATATATCTGTAGGCCACTTTTTTTTAAGTCTTCTGATTTCAGGTTGGATGTATAGTTGCCTGGTAGCCGTTCGAGGTAGTTCCTTGTTAAGCTGATAATTTCTTCTTGTAAAAACGGTATTCCAGAATTTTCATGTAAGGTTTTATTACTAACGTACCATGGTGCATTGAAGATCGTTCGAACTATTTTAGATTGGACTCTCTGCATAATTTTAGTATTAGGTGGCTTAACCACACCCCCAAAGCTGGACACCGTATGTCCAGATAAGTTTTATGATACACTTATAGAGGAGTAATTTATTTTCTGTTGACAGTTGTGAATTGCGACATAGGAGCCAGCTCATTTGGTTTTATTAGCAGAAATGTGTACCTTCCATGTAAGTCTATGGTCAAATATTAATCCCAAGTATTTGACTTGAGTAGATATAGATAACGGCTCGTCGTTTATTAAGACTGCGGGACAGATGGTGATCCTGTTTGTGAATGTGACTTGTGTCGACTTTGTATGGTATACTTTGACTTTCCATTGTTTCAGCCAAACTTGCAATTGATTAAGATGCGTTTGCAGATTTTCAGATGCAATTCGTGGGTCTTCGCTTATGGATAATTGAGCTGTGTCGTTGGCAAATGTAACGATTGCAGTAGTATTTGTAGTTGGGATGTCAGCCGTAAATATCAAATAAAGACGTGGACCAAGGAGACTATCTTGGGGGACTCCTGAGCTTATGGGGTAATAGTTTGGGGTTGCTGTATTAATTCGTATTTGAAAGTATCTGTCTGCGAGGTAAGATTTTAAGATAAGATAATGAGGCGTGGGAAGGAAGGATTTAAGCTTGTATAAGAGTCCGTCATGCCATACACAGTCGAGGCTTATTTGATATCTAAGAATGTGGCTGTACATAGTTTTTTCTGTTCAAGGCTTGTGAGAATAGTTTTGACAATTCGATAGCATTGTTGTATTGTCGAATGACTTTCTCGAAAACCAAATTGATGAAGTGGCATTGATGTGTGTATTTCAGTATCTTCAAAGATTCGTTTAAGTAGGAGCCTTTCAATGATTTTGGACATGATCGGGAGCAAACTTATTGGCCGATGCAAAGTAACTCCGTTTGGAGGTTTATTCGATTTGTTGATCACAATTATTTGTGCAAATTTCCAGGTAATCGAGATATATGCTAGTCTGAGGATACTATTATAAGTTATGGTTAATAAAACAAGTCGTTTTCTGGATAGTTGCTTTAAGATCTGACCAGTAATCAGATCAAAGCCAGGTGCTTTGTAATTGTTGCATCTTGAAATCATCCCTTTAACTTCTTTTGGAGTGAAGAATTTAATCTATTTTCTAACGAGGTTTTCATCATTATTATTATTATGTTCAGGTGCACTAAAGACTTGTGAAAGACGTTCAGCAAACGTTGAAGTTTTTTCCTGTTCTGTTTTTTCCAGCTTCCGTCGACTTTCCTTAAAGGTGGAGTGTGCTGTCTCTTAAAAAATTTGGTTGCCTTCCAGATGCTGTGGTTGTCTGCTGATAACTTAGTGATGTACGATTCGAATATGGCATTTCTGGTTTCGTGCAGAACTATTTTTAGTTATCGTGTTAATCTATTATATTCATTTTTGTCTCTAGGGTTGCGGCTTCTTTGCCATATACGCCGTGCTTTCCTTTTTTTGGGCGACAAGGTGTTTATATGCACAGGTATGTTATTCTCTGGTTTCTGTCCCAGTTCTTCAGGCGGCGTGGCTATACGTGCTGCTGTCTGTATGGTTTGTGTGAGGTGATGTACTGCGTTATCAATATCTTCCGGTTGTTGTAAGCGAATATCCAGATATAGGTTGTTATGTACATAGTTTTTAAATGTATGCCAGTTGGTTTTTGATGATGTTAACTTTGGAACTTTAGGACGGTTTATTATGTGAGTACTAAGTGTGGCGATTATTGGTGAATGATCAGTGGATAGGTCCCAGAATGCTTCTATGGTGATATAAGAAGTACATCTATTTTGTTTTGTTGTAGAAAAGTTATTAATTCTACTTTATGAATTTACTTAGTACAGTGGAGAGCATGCTTAAGATCATGCTGTTCTGATTTATGAGCTGTGAGAACATTGATTTGAATTCATTCAGGAAAACACTCATTTGAGCTCCTAAATCTGTAGCTTGATTGTTTGGATTTGCACCACTTACTTTTTGAGCGTAGGACACATGATTTAATGTTTCTGTATGTGGGTTATTCCCTGATGTATTTTGTTGTTGCAATGGTTGGAGGTTATTTGGGGTATGCAGTGTCTGCCCTCTTGCTTTGTTTTTTGCATTGAGTAAGTCCCTGTAGACCGTACATCCTTTATAATCAGCGGTATGGTCTCCATTACAGAGTGCACACTTAGCAGCTGTGTCTTTAGGTTTTTTGCAATCGGGTGTTCTATGATTTCCTCCACATTTAACGCATTGGTATGGCTTGGTGTCTTAGAGTGCCCATATAATTGACATCTAGTACACTGAATTATATTTCTTTTTTTATGTGGTGATTCTATAACTATTTTCATAGTTTTTTTTTATACTTGTTTGTTATTTTGCTTTGGTTCGAGGTCTACATAGAACATCATTAGAGGTTGTTTAGTTACTCTGTGTCTAATGTTTATTATGTTACGCACCGTGTGCCCGTGCTTTTGTAGTTCTTGAATAATTTCTTCGGTTGGGACTGAGTAGTGTATATTACGTATCACCACTTTGTACGACTAACCCTGTTTCATTTGATAAATGTGGTGAACTATTTTATTGTCATTTAGATGTCGTACGAGTTTTCTGTAAGTTTTGGGGTTTTGAGTGTTTATTTTTGTTGTATTGTTTTGTAATGCGGTGTATTGGTAAGTTTCGGATTCTGTCAGATCTGTTAGTTTTTTGATCATTTTATTATTATCCGTGAAACCATAAATAAAAATCGGTGTTGGTTTAGGTATTGTTGGCGTTTTGTTATTTAATGCTTTATTATTGCTGTTCATATTTTGTATATTATTGTTCTTTTGTAAAACGTTAACTTTATTGCCGGTACTCACCTGTTAAATAGGTGGGATAATTGTTGGAGAGTTTGGATTTCTTTTCCGTTTTTTGAGTGGTCTGACAGTTTGCCAATCATGAATTTCTGATGCTTCTGTATCGCTATTTTCCATTGCAGACTCATCATTTAGTGGCAGAGACGGTAAGGTGACTGATTGTGGGGATTCGTTTTGTAAGTGAGGTTGTGACGGATTTATGTTAAAATTGTGTTGAATGTTTAGAAACGTTTGTATAATTGGTTGATATTGATTAGGAGACACGTTATTTGATACATTTTGTAAAAGTGGCAGTGGATTTGGTTGGGAATATGCATTTGAGATTGACGGCTGATATTGTTGTTGTTGGTAACGGTATTGGTATTGCGGGGGTAAAAGCTGACCATTATAATTATTAATCCCGGTGCTAAACTTATAGGATTGTGTGTTATTCTTTTCGAGCGCTGAAATAGATTATTTAACACACAGCTGAAGCGTTAAAAATGTTTCTATTAAATGGACACACACAATATCGCAGGCGCGATAAGAGCCAGGCCTTGCGGCCGAACTAATCACCACTTTGCTTCAGCCAGTACCGATACGATGTTTCCAGGCCGAAAGTCAAATGACGACTAATATAGAAGATTGTGCACTGTGATTAGTAATCTTAATAGGTACAAATAAGTGTAACAAATATAAAAATACTAAAAGCAAATCTAGTGAAACTAGTCGTTTTATCGCAATTGAATCTTCACTAAAAGTTTACTTTGTTAGACTCGGTGGAGTAGAAGAAAGATACGCTGCTATTTTCTGTAGTACACCGAAAATGCCTTTTGGCATTATCTGTATACCCCCGTGTCCATTATTATACCAATACAAGAATAAATGTATCTCTACTAAAATGTTGGGATTATTTTATTTTATAAACTGCTGAAATAAAAATGTAATCAAATCAATGAGGTAATCTTATGAAATTTATTTGAACCAAATTACGTACTAAAGTGTGGCCATTATTTTAAGTTTCATTGCATTTGTAAAGTGTTAAAAGCTAAAGGTCACAGGATCAACCCAATCTTTTGCTATGAATACGGTGCAAACAATAAAGGTTAATAAATCGAATTCTAAAAGAAAACTCAGCAATTAGTTTCCATTTGACAATGTCACAGGAGGTTTACTTTTAAGTATGGTTATGTTCTTAGTTCCCTATAGGTACGAAATATGACTGACTTTTTACTACTTACAAAAGAAAAAATAAGAACTCTTTTAATGAAGGCTATTAAGACAAATATACTTTGCAATTATTAAAAAGAAGATATAGTTATTTTATATAAATTATCTGCCTTTAATAAATTTTTATATAATTGCTACAAGATATAAGTAGGTACATGCATTTCAATGAAATAGAGATTGTAAAATTGCACTGCACAACTCTTATTCAATGTAAAATACATTTAAAATGAATAACTATGTATAATGTACAACCAAGTATACATATGCTGTAATAAATGTGTTCTACACACGTTGCATACTATACTTCATCTAATTTATGCGAGACTGATTTAACGTAACTGTTCCTAACAGGTGTGTTTACATTAACATATGTTACCGAAGACTAAAGCAATTTTAACGTTTTCTTTTTGTAAATTTTTTACTATTATTTTATTATTAATAATAATAATATATTAATAGCAACGTAATCTTTCGTTATTATTGATTCTTTATTTATCCTCCGAGTTATATATTCTATAGCCATGTTAAAAATTAGGGTCTCCTCGTTTAATTTCTTTATCTGCCCTAAATTCTCTTGTTTCTCTTTTTTACGTCCTCACGGTTGATCTAGTTCTCGTTTAGTTGGATGTTTTGTATGTTGCTAGTTTACCTTAAGTCATAATCTAATCCTGCCACCAGCCATGTCGTGGCCATAATTAGTGCATACTCCGCGATATGTATTCAGCACTAAAGTCCGTCTTCTTTTATTAACCGCACATGTCTTATTTGTGTTTGCGTCTGCTGCTTCAAGTTACTTTGTGTCTCTTAAGATATTTATATTTAGTACTACTTATAATCGTATTTGCTGTTGCAGATAGATTACACACGTTATGTCCATAAGTATTTATTTTAAACTTTTTTCCCTATTTTGGGATTAAAGTCTTCAAGTACGAGTATTGTATCTTCATTAGGTATTTTCTCCGATTTATTCTTTAACTATCTCGTACAAATTCTTCTTTTTTTCTTCTCCTGGTTCTGTATACTCATAAATATTTAGAAGAGACAAATAGTATGATTTCAGTTCTAATGATATATTAATCATCCTTTTATTTATTTTTTTAATTTCTGTTATATTTTCTTTCTTTTTGCTAGTAGCATAAATGCCACTTATTGATTCCCCTACTTTTCCTTTCCTGAATAAATGATTGTAGCGTTTTTTTATCTATTTTTCTTTTATTTTCTTATTTCATTTTTTGCAAGGTGTAGAATTTATTATTTATTAACTTTGTATCTTTATAATTTCATTAAGTCAGCGTGGTCCCGTGCTTGAGGAGCAAGCTGCGTTGCTGACGGACCCGGGTTTAACTCTCAGTGCTCTATGATACCTGGCGAGTGACTTACTAAGGCACTGAAAATAACTGAGTACCTGCGCTCGATCAAGCAAGTGGTAATAATGGTGGTGTTACCTGGCCCCGATTTCGCCGGGGCTGATATGACCTGGCCCGGAATTTTTCGTAGAACACAAAGCCCTCCTTTGGAATTTGTAATCACAAAGGAATGCTACCTAAGGCCGACCTTGTGACGCCGTGCGCAGGAATGTTACCTGAGGCCGACCTTGTGGCGCCGTGTGCAATATCGGGGTTCTTGACCTACCGCACCGCGTCGCGCCAAGCGGTCTCGAGTCGACCAGAACGCCACCGAACATAGCCGCCACGGCATTTTCCAATCAGGGCAAAGGCGCACCCGGCGTCCACCAATCCTGGGCAAACTCTGCACTCCACCAGCGGAGTGGGGCACGGCCGAGCCTTTAAAACCTGAACCATCAAAGAATTCGGCTCAGTCATCAGTCCCTCCAGAAGCAACCCTCAAGTGTAATCAGGTGAGTCCCGGCTACTTCCGACGGAGCCGTGTATCAGTTTCGGGTAATGCCGTTTGGCCTGAAGAACGTTCCAGCGACCTTCCAAAAACTGATGACCCAGGTGCTTGCTGGGTACCTCCGCGAGTTTGTGTTAGTATATTTAGACGATTTGGTGGTATACTCGCGGGATTGGGCCGAACATTTGCGATACCTGAGGTTGGTGTGCTAGAGCGTCTTCAACAACACCGGCTGCGACTCTCGCTGGATAAATGCGCGTTCGTTGTGCGGGAAGTGACATACCTCGGACACATAGTGAGTGCCGAGAATAGCCTACCGCGACCGGAGCATCTGGAGGCGATACGGACCGCGAGGGTTCCCAAGACAAAGAGGCAGATGCAAAGTTTCTTGGGCCTACTCAACTGGGTCCAGGACTGCATCCATCGCTGCTCCGAGCTGCAGGCGCCTCTAACCGATCTTCTGGCCAAGAACCGCTTCCGGTGGACCCCGGAAGCCGCCGCCGCTTTCGAGCTGCTCCAAACCAGGACGTCGCAACCATTGGCTCTCAGCCGCCCGGACTTCACGGCCCTCTTTATTTTGCAATCCGACGCCAGCGGAGTAGGGATGGCGGCCGTGCTGTACCAAGAGGACGATTTTCACCCACCGAGGCCCGGTACCATGTCAACGAGCTGGAATGCTTTGCCGTGGTCTGGGCCATTAAGAAGTAGCGGCCCTACCTGGAAGACAACCCCTTCACCCTCCGTACGGACAGTCGGGCATTATTATGGCTCCAGAAGTTCAGGGACTCCAATACCAATCTAGCGCGCTGGTCCCTCTACCTTCAGGAATTCTCGTTTACTATCGAGCACTTCCCGGGGCAGTGCAACGAACGGCCCGGCCATCTGTCGCGCAACCCCATTGACAACCCCGAGGGATACGACGAGGACAAAGACCTGGATCGAATACTGCCCCTACCCCGGCAGCCGAGCAGCCTAATCCAGGTCTACCACCTGCCTGTACCATCATTCAAGTGGCCGAACTGCTGGGCCACGTGCAGCAGTCTCAACGCCTAAATTTACACAACCAGAAACTGCTGACCCAATACGCAGACATCCAGCAAGAAGGCCCCCAAACCGCAGCCCAGCCCAGAATTCCAGCCGAGTACACGGTGGACGATGGGTGCCTTTGGAGGCAAGGCAAGGAACGGCGCTAGCTCATCGTACCCGCCGACGCCCAAGAAGCCGTGCTGTATGCGTATCACGAGGACGCGACAGCCGGCCACCCTGGAGCAGAAAAAACCCTGCGCGCTATTAAGCGCAACTACTTTTGGCCCCAGCATGGAAGAGAACGTTCGTCAATATGTAAGGGCTTGTTGGACGTGTGCTACCTCCAAGCGAGGACAGACTCAGCCCCAGTCGCCGCTTCGGCCCCATCCACCTACCAAACCGTGGGAAATCGTGTCCACCGACATTATGGGTCCCTATGCGCAAAGACACCCCGGGGAAACAGGTATATTTTAGTGGCTACCGACCTATGTAGCCAATGGACCGAGGCAACCGCGGTGTCCAACGCCACCACAAAAACGGTTAGATCATGGTTAGAAAACGCGGTGTTCCGCCGATTTGGGTATCCGCGGGCCGTGCTTACGGATAACGGCCTCCAATACAGGTTAAGCGGATGGGATGCCGCGCTCCGCCGCTGGGAGTGTCTGTATTGGACCACGGCTATTTTTAACCCCCATGCTAACCCAGTCGAACGCCGAAATCAAGAACTTAAGAAGGGGATTCGGGTCCGGCACCAGAGCGGTGGGATCTCTATATCGGCGAGATCCTTTTTAATCTAAGGACGCGCCAGAACGCCGCCACCACATCAACGCCATCCCAAACGCTTCTAGGGTACGAGCTTCCCCGACCAGGAGAATGGTGCCGCCACAAAGGCTCTGATCCCACTCAAAACGAAGATCGCCCAGCGAGAATACGGAAGCTCCACCTAAACGAGCGCAGATACAGACAGAGATACCCGGTGACCTCGGGTCGCCCACCTCGGTATCGGGTAGGGGATTCGGTTCTGGAGAGGGCCCGGGCTCCCAAAAAGAGCAACATCGATCCTAAGTGAAAAGGGCCTTTTAAGGTTATACACGCTGAGACAAACCAAGTGTATTGGATCAAGCGCAAGGGAGGGAGGCCTACCAAGGTCTATGGCACCGACCTCCGCTATGCCCCAGGCACCGGCCCACGTTAACAGAACTCCGGAAAAAAACGCCGTGGCGTCTTCAGAGAGGGGGGTGGATGTTACCTGGCCTCGATTTTGCCGGGGCTGATGTTACCTGGCCAGGATTTTTTCGTGGAACACAAAGCCTTACTTTGGAATTTGTAATCACAAAGAAATGCTACCTGAGACCGACCTTGTGGCGCCGTGTGTAATATCGGGGTTCTTGATCTATTGCGCCGCGTCGTACCAAGTGGTCCTGAGTCGACCGAACGCCACCGACCATAGCCGTCACGGCATTTTCCAATCAGGGCAAAGGTGCCCCCGGCGTCCAATAATCCTGGACAAACTCTGCACTCCACCAGCGGAGTGGGGCACGGCCGAGCCTTTAAAACCTGAGCCATGAAAGCATTCGGCTCAGTCGTCAGTTCCTCCAGAAGCAACCCTCAAGTGTAATCAGGTGAGTCCCCTTTGACCTTTTTGCTGCTCGCCGCCCGGATCTGCTGCTCGCTGCCGTCACCGGCCCCGCTGCTGCACCTAGCTCGCGGCCCGTTGCATCGCATACTTTAAGTCGTAAGTTAAATTTTTGTAAATTAGCTAAATAGGTTAAGTTAGCGTAAGGTAGGTTAGGTTTGTAAAGTTGTAAGGTTGTAAATATAGTTCTAATTGTAAGTTGAAGCCGACGACGCTTCGTTTTTTTTAGCCTTCCGTGCCCTACGCGTTGTTGGTCGTAGCGTCCCGACGTCCGATATATCACCGCTCGGCCCGACCTGGTAATAGTGGTCGTCTAAGGGGCGGTGCTTGCCACATCGCCCCGCATGGAGATGGTGCGCAACGACCGGGCAGAGAGAGCGAACATATGAGACCTTTAACCTCTCAGTTTGCAGGCCGTGCTCCCACACGCGGCGTTTGAGCCTTACCATTATTATAATCTAATTATTATTATTTTTATTTTTCCTATTTCTAATAAAGTTCTTGCAATCCATTGTTATTTCTTTTAACCTCGCAAGTTTTTTTTATTCTACTTTATACTTTTTGTGAAATTATTGGTTGTATTATTGACGTTTTCTTACTCTTACTTTTTGATTTCATTGTTTCATTTTCTTAACATTGCTATTTTCCTCGTAACTAATTGCTCTAACTTTACCTTCATTTATTAGCTTTTTCTTGGTGGTTTTTGTTATATTCTACATTTTTTTCATCGCCTCATTCATATTTAGAGATGTTTCGCTTGCCGTTCTTTTCCTGGTGTTACTACTTTCTTTCTTTCAACCCCAGTAAATTGCTGAATTTGCTACATTTTGACACTATTCCTGTCATAAACTCTCCTATCTACTATCAACTTATATCAAATACATTCTTTTCTTTCATGTTGATTTGCGCTTCTCGCTTGAGGCGTAAACGTCTTACTGTCCTCTTGGGCACTTTTTCTAAAGTCTTTATTAAGGCATACATTTATGTCTTTCCAATTTTTTGCAATTTTAGTAATTTATATCATTTTATCAACATTTAAGAATTTGATGAGCATTTTGCAGTACACACTTCTTCCTTACTTTTTTCGTGTGTCTTTTAACTTTCAAAGCCTGTAAGGCATGTGCGAAAGTTAATGCGACCACGATCTTGTCTGTGTGTGCCTGTCGATACGATGTCTCCGGAACTATTTAACCGATTTACTTTATACTTGGTTAGTAGATACATTCAATCGGAAACTTTCTTTCTTTTGAACCTAAATATGGTGGTCACATGTATGATTTGCTTTGTTATCTTTTCGGGTTTTATATCCATCTTGTTCTTTTTGTTTTAAGATTTGCAAGTCCTGTTATATTTTTGCTTCCAAAGTTGTTTCTAATCCGACCCTGCATTTAGTATTTACAATTTATAAATTTTTGTTGCTCATCACTTTAAAACCGATATAGCTCCCAGCTCCAGTTATCTGTGTATGCTTTGTCTGTTGTATTATACTTTACAACTGCAGCACCCGCACTCAGCATTTATTTTTAATATTACGAATTAAGGAATTGGCTTATGTTATTATTCGTACGAATTTCAGGTTTATGCTAAGAGTATACAAAGAAAAACAAAATGAGCAATGGAGCGATATAAAATATAATACCCAAATTTGCATTTAATTATGTACTTATGTATTTAATTATGACTCCAGATGCAGCCAGACATGACTCCGCACCAATTAGCATAAAAAATTCTACCAGTTTTAGGGCACTGGCAAATCGGAGCGCGGAACACGTTTGCTCGCTTCAAAATACAAGCACAGAAACTTTTACTGCTTATTTGATTACGAAAAAGCGCAAAAAGAATAGAAATTTGGAAAATTATAATTTTATGGAGAATAATTTATCATCTGATAGTAATACCGTTAGCACTAAAATAAATATAAATTACAAATTTTTAATGAGCCTAAAACACCTTTTCGACAAACTTTTATCAGAACCTATTTTTATTCCTAAAAAGATTGTTATTCTATTTATTTTCTTGCGGAAAATTTGATAAGTTAAATTTACTCTACAATATTATGTCATTATTGGAATTTTAATAAAGGTGGATGATACAAATTATTCATTATTTTTCGTAACATAAGTTAATGTTTGTGTATTCATTACCCCTTCCATAGACATGATGTTCCTTAATTTAAAGAGAGTACAAATAAGTCTCCGCCGTTTGACAAAAAATGGCCCCAACAGGCAGTGGATTATCATATGTAAAACGTCATATCGTAAGGCTGGACAGCTGGCAACACCATAACCTTAAAATATTAGCGATTTTGTATCAGCATCACATAATTTTGTTCGTGCGAAAATGTCGAGTTTTGAGCCGAATAAGCGTCATTTGCGTGAACTTTTGATTTACTTTAATTTGAAGAAATCTGCAGCTGAGGCGCATTGATTGCTTGTAGAAGCATATGGTAAGGCTTCTTTATTTGAGAAAAGTTGTCGCAAGTGTTTTCATAAGTTTAAGAACTGTGAGTTTGACGTCGAAGACAAAGAACATAGCGGAAGACTAAAAGTGTACGAAGACGCCGAATTGGAAGCATTATTGGAGGAAGAAAAACTTGTACATACATTAGAAGTGACTTAATAAGCAATTTCACATGGTTTAAAATTGTTGGAAATGATTCAAAAGCAAAGAAATTGGATTCCATATGAACTGAAGCCGAGAAACCTTGAAAGCCGATTTTGCACATGTGAAATACTGCTTGTCAAGCATAAACAAACAAAAAATTGCATCGTATAGTCACTAGTCATAAGAAAATTGATCCACTACGATAACTCAAAGAAGAGGAAATCATGGAATCACATGGTCATACTTCAACATCGACAGGCAAATCAAATATTCATGGAAAAAAATTCATGTTGTGTATTTGGTGGGATTAACTTGGTGTCGTGTATTATGAGTTGCTTAAACCAAACTAAACCATTACTGGGGCTTCCTACCAAACACAATTGATGAGATTGGGCTAAGCACTATTACTCCAAACACGACAAAATAAACACATAATTGGAAAGTCCTACCCTACCCACCGTATTCACCAGACATTTCCCCTTCTGATTATTACTTGTTCCGATCGATAGCACATGGCCCGTCTGAGCAGCACTTCACATCATATGAAGATTCCAAAAATTGGGTCGATTCGTGGATAGCCTCAAAAGATGAAGTGTTCTTCCTACGCGGTATCCGTATGCTGCTGGAAAGATGGGAAAAAGTAGTGGCTAGCGATGGACAATACTTTGAATAAAACATGAGGTTCCGTTCTTTCACAGTAAATGCCCAATTTTGATAAAAAACGGAGAAGACCTATTTTTGTATTCCCTTTAACTTTATTTAATATTTTTTGTTTTAACTTTTAATACATTTCTACTGTCCGTAGCGTAATTGCCAGTTTTTATTCATTTTATAAGAGAAACAAATATGAATTCACTTAGTGTTAGTAATTTTATTATCTTTTAACTTAAATAAAATCATTAAAATGTTTTTATTTATTTTTATTCATAATTTTTTTAATGTGATACATTTTAGAACGAAGTCCAGGCTTTGTCTTGGATGCTTTATTGTGAAATTATGCAATATATTGTTGTTTTTTTCACTTTGTGTTGTAACGTACATATTCGCGTTCAGCCTTTTATCTAAATCAGAAAATAATATTTTACCCGTTTCCTTAAAGTTTTGTTTATTATCATGTTTCCAAGCCGAGCAATGGTATTTCTACTTTAAGAAAAATATGTTTGCAATTACTGCTGCTTCCATCAGCCAGAAAAATAATTTTTTTACTATTTATAGGACTTTTTGGTAAATTCGTAATATTCACAGTACTAGTCAACTGTTCACTGTCGTCTAAAATTTTTATTTTAAAATTGCCAGCTTTTTAGATTGAACGCACTGTTTCTTTCTATAGCGGTTGTTTGAGGGCCTAAGAATGTACTTACAATTATTATTATCGCCTTGTTGTTTCATATACATTAATAGGCACAATTTATATTTCTGAATTACCTTCTTCAATTATAAAACTAAGCGTTCTTTTGTAAGCATTCAACGTAGTTTTTGCGAAACCTGTGGTCTACATAATTGCCCTTCTGTGCTTGCTATTCATCGAATTGTTAAAATATGGTGGCATCATCGGACCGTTCTTTTTTAAGACGAGATAAGAGATGCAGTTACAGTGACTGCTGAGCGATATCGATTGATGTTAACACATTTTTTGTGGGTAAATTTAGATGAAATTGATTTAAAAAACATGAGGTTCCAACAAGGCGGTGCCACATAGCACAATGCTGCTATTGAAGTTTGCACGAAAAGTGGCAAAAGAATAATTTTAAAAAATGAAACTGTTAGCTGGTCTCTAAGAAACTGTAATTTAACTTCTTTAGATTACTTTTTGTGAGGTCATTTGAAATCCGTAATTTATGAAAATAAACCGCGAATCCTTGATACATTAAGATTGAACATTGAAAGCTACACTTGTAAAATTAGACCTAATTTATTAACACAATTGTCGAAAATTGGTTTAATTGAATTTGTTCGTATGTACTAAGTTGAGATATACAAATGGTGTGTTCTTCAAAACTTAATGTAACAGACTATGCTTGAAAATGATATGAAAAGTTTGATTGTACCTGAATTTTATTTTAAAATCATATTGTTTTTATTGGAAAACTCTTTACTTGTTAGTACACCTATCGATTAGTAAAAGTTTAGCTTACTGAATGTAAATATCATTTTGATTACTAAAAAATTGCAAAAGAAAAATATTTTAATAAAGATATGACATTTTGAAAATCTTTAAGGGTGTGTTATTTTTGATATTCGATATACCATCAATCGATTAGTTTTAATGTTTCCTTTAGCCACAAATTTTGAAATTCAAGCATTAACATTTGCAACTTTAATAAGCGCATAACTCCATACAAATTTATCTGTATGTAACCGATACAGCAAATATATATGTGTGCAAAAGAAAGACAAATAAATTTTAAAAATCATATCCAAAGCTTAATTAACATTACGCGTGTACATACCATAGAAATGCGCAAATTATTTTTGTTTTTTATAACTAGCTGTTTTTATAGAAATAAACGAAACACATTTTAACTTTCAAACAACTAAAAATGTTGCATATTATGATGTCTTACAAAACAAATCTGCATAATTAATGCATAACATTTGTTTTATATGTGTCATTTTATTCATCAATAAAAGGGCTCTGCTGTATAAGCTAACTATACCTAACTTATTTATATCCGCAAATGAGGACTGCGTGCGAAGCCGAGCCGGCGAGTGTTTAACCACTGAATCATTCAAGCAGCAATAGAACATAATTAATACAAAACGCAGCACGGAATTCTAGCCAAATCCATATTACTGTATGGGAGATTATTAATGAGCCTTTGCAAATTGGGGAACTAATTGAGGGTGATGGTAAGCTAAGCAAAGGGAAAGCATTGTTCGCATAACCCCAAAAACAAGTAGGTTATTGTGATATTGCAAGAATAGAAAAAAAAATACATTGAGCTAAAACAGAATCATTTTGTTCGTAAAGTAACAAAAAAGTTATAAGACTTCAGGGATGCATTCCTCAAATTTTAAAACAAAATAAGACCTACTAACAATCCTAATAAAAGACAGTATAATTGGCAATATTTTTTGGAACAACTGTAGTAGAAAATGATAATTAAACAACTTTCTATTAGATATCCTAAGTCAAATAGCAAGCAAACCAAATTGTTACACTTGCTCAGGTAAGAACTGGCACAAAACCTCTAAAGAATCATTAAGCTCGAGATTGTAATCTAATAACACTTAAGGTACTAAACAACTACTTATAATAGATATTGTCTTACAAAACAATATTTTTCAATAGGCGTAGTGTATGTTACCATACTCTAATGATACGCAAAAATTTTAATGTTTTTTAAATCTAATAAGTCACCACATTTAACGCATTTCGACTACCCTATTAAATAATATCGTTATTGGGAAAATTGGTTATTTAGCCAGCAATTCTTTTTACCAAAGCTTATAAGAAATCTTAATATAGTAAACTCAAAGTCACCAGCATAATTTCCACCAAAGTTTATTCAACGAACCCAGTTGATTAAAATATTAAATGAACAATGAAAGGCCTCGGAGGAAAATTATTTTTATTGTTGCAAGGTGTTGGTA
Source organism: Sinelater perroti (assembly GCA_036346155.1). Classification (NCBI taxonomy): domain Eukaryota; kingdom Metazoa; phylum Arthropoda; class Insecta; order Coleoptera; family Elateridae; genus Sinelater; species Sinelater perroti. The sequence goes on from JARFIY010000278.1 coordinate 623,675, forward strand.
GATTCATAATAAAATGTGGCATATCGGTCTCCTATATAAACTTAAGTACTTCTAAATATCTAACATTTACTCGTAAAATTATTTCTCACAGACAATTTTTTTTCATCATATTATTCTCAAGACCATGCTATTATGAACAAGGTTTGTACCTCTACTTTGCTTAGCTACGCAAGCTTCGCAACCATAACATTGTCCTTTGGCCAACTCCGCACCTTTTTTTTATTCTTCTTATTATTGTCAGACAAAAGTAATCGGTATTTTTCTTCCCTTACGGCATGGCCGAAATATTCTGCCTTTCTTCTTTTTACTGGGAAAGTATTTCCCAGTTTTATTTATTTTATTATGCACCTCTTCATTTCTAATCCTGTTAGGAAATGCGACATATTCTGCGATACATGTACATTTTCTAGTTTCTAGTCTGTTAAATATATTGACTGTAAAAGTCTTGAGAGTATATAGTTCAGCTGTGATTAGTATTTAATGTTTTATCACATTGGAATTGCCTCATTTTTATAGTTACTTTTTCAATTCCTATTCTGATCATTACATAACGATAAAATGTAATAATGAATATCCGTATATTAACCAACAAAACTTAATATAATACACTTCGACGCGATATCTTAGAACTCGTAAGTTTGCTACACTTTTGCAATACTTTTTACTCATATAAATAAATCCGTCTCCAAGTGTCATAGTAAATACAAGTAACACGGTATTCCTATTAAAAGTCGAGCAGTTTATTAACTTGCGCTTGGCGTCATACTGCGCGAGCTTTTCTCGCAATACCATTTTCAAACCTCGGTAATCAGCTGAAGGCAAAACTCAAGACCCTAAAGAATGACTCATTTAATAGCTACATCTCAACCGTAAACAGATACGATAATTTAATATGGAGATCTATAAAATTTTTCTTAAAACTCAAAACTCCACCCCCACCAATGCGGAAACTCCCTTCAGCACTTGTAGGGGCCAAGGGCGATAAATAAAATGCAAAATTGTTTGCGCTGTACTGAGCGCAAACAATTTTGCATTTTCTCCGGATAAGTACATCCGGAGTATTTCAACCACACGATGATCTACCCAATGTTAAACTCCCTGGCTTTCAACCACCACCTGAAATACCCCCTCCTCCCATACTACTACTTACACCAAATACAATAAAAATTTAAGATCAAACGATTAAGTCTTAAGAAAGCACCGGGGTCGGACCAAATTACACTTAAACTGCTTCGTGAGCTCTCAAAAAAAAAGAATAGTGCTTCTAACATAGATATTTAATGCTATACTCCGACTTTCGTATTGGCCAAAAGAAATCAAGAAAGTGGAAATAATACTCATCCTTAAGCCCATCAAAGATCTCAGCTGTACTTATGCTAGTGTTTTCCGTCTTTGGACTTTTATTTTTTTCTTTAATTCAAATAGAACCTTATTAAGCTTGGCTTAATTTATGTTGACTTGGTTCATATTTGGCATTAATTTCTGTACCATTTTTAGGACCTTATCTAGTTTGTACTCATTCTTTTGTTTAGGTTTTGCGATCCATCTGCTTATTTTGTTATAGTCCAGTTGCCAGGGATTTTCTCATTTTTTGGTGGAGCCTAAATTATTTATGATTCCTATGTATTCTTTATTCATAGAACACAATGGCGGGAGTCCGTACAGTCAAAAGTGTGTGCTAAGTTTTTTATTCAACAATTTGTGGAAAAAAAGGTATATTTTCACGTTGTTCTATATTTAAATTACTAAATTTTAAGCCCAGCCGAAAATCGCCAAAGTTTTTTTTTTATTGTTACTATCAGCGTTGAAAGTTGCAAAACTTTTTTTTGGCATTTTTTTCTCAACAAGTAAAACGTAGAATATGTTTTCAATGATCTAAACAAGTGCTGTTTTTGGCGGTGGTCGATTGTTTACTTTTTGAGAAATTAGCGATCGAACTTCTTTGCAAGTTTAAAATTAACAATTGAGCCATTTCTTCCAGGAAGCTTCAAAACTGACCGGATAGGGCTAGAAAAATTACAAATATACTCAAGTTTATGGAGTATTTTGAGATTTTGAAAAATTACAGCCGATTTTATAAGTTTTTTACGCAACCACCTTTTCTTACGTGACGTATTATATATATATATATATATATATATATATATATATATATATATATATATATATATATATATATATATTCGGATAGGTTTCCGCAGTTAACAATGTTTAAACAACTTAGTTCACGGGATGCACCGCATCTATTTTGAGAAAATGACCTACATATCGGCAAATATCTAGCCGAATATATGAGCATTCTCTGGTCGTACGGAAAGGCGATACTGGTTCGGCACTTGCCAAATACAACAAAGAAACAGGCCACAAAATTAGTATATATATATATAATTTTAGCACACGATCGACCGTAGAATTAGGAACATTTGCTTTTCAAGTCAGCTAACGGGTACTCATTTGGATTGTAGACTTGTTCGTGCAAAATTAATTTGCGGTGTTTTACTTCATACAACGTCATTGTGGCAACTGGCTCGCCTAGGTAAGTTTGTCTTTAACAAGAAATACTTTGTCTATTTAGATAGGAAGTTCATTGTTGTACAATGTTATATTTCATTTTTGGTGCTCTAATTTTGCTATATTTGTCCTTCAATATTTTTGGTTGTAGTACATACATAAAAAGTAATTATATAAAGTTTTTCAAGCCGTATAACTTATTTTAGCTTAGTTCATTTATTTCGGATTTATATCTGCTATGCGGAATGTCTTTTTTACTGTTAAGTATAAAGTTTGTTGGTGATCACTGATCACTATAAGTATTGTACTGTTGTAAGTTTGTTGGTTCCTTCTGGCAAAAAAATAATTTTTGGTTTCTGTCCTTCCTTCTAGTTTCATTCGAGTTAACGCCCTCTCTATTTTTTTCTTGGCTTATCTACTTTGTTCTTCCCAATGACCCCTTATTTTATATACACTTTTTGTTATTCTAGTGTATTTTTTTGAGCAATGGCCCAACGAATCCGGTCTCCTCTTTTGAATTATTGTTGTTGTTGCTTTTTGTTCAAGCGAACTCTAAATATAATTATTTAAACTAATTTTGTTTTACCTTTCATCTTTCTTTAGAAAATGATTTCCGTATTAATAAACCTACGTTTGCATTTGTTTGATAAAGTTCATGACTCACTATCGTCGATTAAAATCCGTACTATTACTTCTTTAAACACTATTACTTTTACCTTTTTTTGGTATTTTGGGTTTCTGCGTTGAATGATCTTTCCATATTTCCTACTCTGTCGCCAACTTTGTTATCTAGTTTTTAGTTTTTACTTATTTGTCCATCTAGGTATTTAAATTTTGTTTCTATAGTAAACTTATAATTTTTTTCTACGCCTATACCCATAGGTTTGGTTTTCTTTACGGAATCTATTATAATTACCATGTTGTCTGCAAACGATAATTTTAAAATTGTTTTATTTTTCCTTTTCCAATATCCTAAGTTAAATTTTTTGGCCCTCTTTTTACTTCTTCGAATTGCGCACTTTACAGCAAAATTTGGAAAGGTGTAAATCTAATACATATCCTTAAGTAAAGTCCATATTTGTCGGAAATTATGATCATGCTCTGTTTTGTATACTGTGTTTGGTTTGTTTCGTATAGAGCTTTTACTATAACTGTTAGTGTATTTTCCCTTTACTATCCAATCATTTTTAAACATGCTAAACATGATTTTTATTTTCAAATGCAAATATTGAAAGCAAATATGTATTTTAAAGAAATTAATATGAGATGTGTCTAAAAAGTATGGTGAATGATTTTGTATTTCAACGGTAACATAATATAGGCACATCCACATGCACTTAGCTATTCTAAAACATTTTAAATAGCACTACTTAACATAGAATGCATCTGCTGTGGGCAGCCGAATGTAGTCATAGGATAATGGAGCAATAAATAAATATTACTTTCACTATACAGCGTCAGACACACGAAATGTTGGTGCAAATGTACCGGACGGAAGCCGTAAGCAGATTGTGCTTTTGCAATGACTAAGGATGAACAATAGCGACGATTAACTCTATGATTGATTATTGTAAAAGTGAGCATTAGAAAGGACGGGTGTGCACCATCATCCGCGAAAATTCGGGTAGATACAAGATTTCTTCCAGTCTTATGCTCCACAAGTTGACAGGCGAATAGAAAGTAAAACAAATGGAAACCTCTGCATATTACATTACTATGTGTGACCAACTTCTATTTGTCCCGCTTAATCTTAGGTATGTAAGCTTTTTTCTGTTTTTTCGGCTGACAATTGTCACAGACAAACCACGTTTTGAAAACGTGACGGTAATTTAACTTTGTGTTTCTGGTATCTTTATGGATGTTGCTTAAAGTATGTTGTAAAGTAAGACGTTCTTATAAAATTTAACATTTTTTGGTATTTTTTGTTCTGTTTGATTTTGATACTATTTTTTTTGACGCACCTTCTACCTTAACCAACGTTTCTAACAGTTCCAACTGTTGCAGCCAAATCGTGCGTTTTCTTTAATTAGGCAAAGCTATTTCTTTTAATTTAAATTTAAACTTTACCCGCTCTCTGTTGGTATTGTTTAAAAATACATACATAATCTGATATGTTGCCGTTTGCAAATCCAGCCAGTGCTTCTCTCTAAAACCGCATTTTCTACTAACTTAACTTACGCTTTGGATGTGCCTTTGACAAAGCTGTTCTTCTGTCTGCGGTCTCTCAGCCTAAAGAACGGTTTCTATGAGTCGCTCCCAGGTCTATCAATTAATCTATAAACAATGCAAGCAGCTGGTATGTATCCTTTTCTCTATTAACGGATCCGTTTGTAGGAAATTGGGAGTATCAGTAAAGAAAAGCTGCATCTAACGGTAAGAAAGACCGTCTTTTATTTATTTTTTCCTAACGCCTTTTATCTCTTGCAACCAGCGCCTACTACTCGTTTCTACAATCGCGCATTCACCAAAGTTATATGAAAAAGCCGTATATATAAAAGTTTCTCTAAATTAATACCATATTTAAAAAATATTTCAATTGGTATGAAGTATAAAAGGCATTTTACATTATAAATACAAATTAGAATTTTTTACGTTCGTAAATACTATTAAATAGGACTATTAAGAAATTAAAAATTAAAAAAAAATTAAAATTGCTGAGAAGAAAAATAAACACAAATATCAACATCATTAGCCATCTGAAAAAAGAAGACGACAATATAACGTATGATAGAAAAGAAATCATTCACACAACAAAAAACTTTTATCAAAAGCTGTACACCGCCAAAGTAGAAAAACCAGATAAAATAAAAAGAAGACATATTCTTAACGTCGGATCGGAAGAAATACCGGAAATAGAAGCAGACGAAATAAAAAACGCAATTAGGGAAGTTAAATTAAACAGAGCTCCGGGAGAAGACGGAATAGTCCCGGAACTTATTAAATACGGAGGAGAACAATTAATAAAAACCTAAAGATACTACTAAATAAATGCTTGGAAGAACGGAAAATACCACAGAATTGGAACAACGCCGTAATTGTGTTGTTACATAAGAAAGGAGATAAGTCAGATCTAGGAAACTATAGGCCAATAAGTCTTTTATGTCAAGTATATAAGATGCTGACGAAAATAATAACAACAAGATTAACAAGCGAATTCGAACAGTATCAAAACACCGAACAAGCAGGTTTTAGAAAAGGGTACAATACTTTGCATCGCATACAATCACTCCGAAACATCATCGAGAAAACAACAGAATACAGCAAGGACATATATCTAGCTTTTATAGATTATAATAAGGCATTTGACCCGATAGAAATATGGGCAATTATAAACTCATTACAAAACAGCAGAGTGGATTCCAGATACATAGAACTCATCGAAAATATATACAAGGAAGCAACAAGCACTATGAAATTACACTCAGAAACAGAGAAAATAAAAATCCAAAGAGGAATAAGGCAAGGAGACTCTATATCGCCAAAGCTCTTCACACTGGCAATGGAGGACATATTCAAAAACCTTAATTGGGAGAACCATGGTATCAATATAGAAGGACGAAAATTAAATACACTAAGATACGCAGACGATGTAGTGCTTATTGCAGAAAATCGATTGGAACTGCAGGAGATGATGGGAGAACTGAACGAAAAATCAAAAGAAATAGGACTAACTATGAGTATGACAAAAACAAAAATAATGAAGAGATCCTCTAACCAAGATGACGGTCCAATTACGCTAAACGGGGAAACTATAGAAGAAGTAGAACAATATATATACCTGGGACAAAACCTGCGAGTAGACAGGAAAATGCAAACGGCAGATGTAAATAGACGCATTAGACTCGCATTAGACTCGTATGGACAGCTTACGGAAGATTGAAACATATATTAGAGAGTAAAGAAAAAAGATTTAAGATACACATGAAGATAAAACTATTAAACCAATGTGTAGTACCGATCTTGCTATACGGAGTTGAAACATGGGCAATGACAAAGAAGACCATGAGTAAGATGCAAACTACCCAACGACACATAGAAGGAGCGATCCTCAACATAAAACTGATAGACAAAAAGTCGATAAAATGGATTAGAGAACGAACCAAAATGGAAGATGTCAAAAACAAAATAATACAAGCAAAGTGGAGATGGGCAGAACACATAGAGAGGATGGAGAAGAAGAAATGGACAAGAAAAACGACTGAATGGAAACCATGGGGAGAAAAACGAAACCCAGGAAGGCCCATACTAAGATGGTACGATGACATCAGGAAAATGGCAGGAAGGGGATGGATGAACGCAGCACAGGATAGAAACAAATAGAGGGAAATGGAGGAGGCGTATGTTCACTTATGGACAATAAACGCTGGATAGAGAGAAAGAGAGAGATTAAGAAACAAGGTAAAAAGTTAGTAATTCAAAAAATATATTAGCAACAGTATGCATAATTAGAAAAAATCCTTTATATTAAGAGAACTATTACCTCTCTGATTTCTATATCTTATTCCATACTTTTCTAATTTTTTAGCCTCCTGTATACATTTTCATACAAAAATTTTAAGTTATTAATTTTGTCTGCGTATTGCTCGTTCTTTAAATTTTTCGTTTAAAAAATTGATTTGTTGTCAAATCCATGAGTCGGCTGTCGTGTTTACTTACTAGTTTTAATATCTTTGAGTATTTTTTGCGACATCGAAGGACGATCAACTTTAATATTATTCGATAGCACACACGAAAACTACTAAATAAAAAATGTATAAAGCAAAAAGAAAGACAAATTTAATAAGTTGTTTTATAAAAAGAGTTATCCTATTATTTAATACATTATTTTATAGACTAGCTTATAATGAGGTTAAGGTTTTAAAGTAACAGTAAAGTGTTGTTTTATTTAACTTATAAATTTGTTTTTTGACAGTAGTGCCAAATATTAATCAGATGATTGTAACAAATTTTCTTTCTTATAGTTTCATACATGCAGCTGCTATTTTGTTGTCGTCTGCTTGCAAAATTGTAATACTATTGTTTTGTTTTATAGCTGCTGAAGCACGTATTTCGAAGACTTTAATAATTCATTTTGGTAATGCAGCTGTGCGAAACAGTTTTAGTTTTATGTCACATTTTCGAGGAGAGTGGAAATAGAGAATTTTGCTTGGGACCTATTTTTGATATGTACATAATTTGGAGTAACAGCAAAATTAAAATCTTTCATAACAGCCTAAATTACCAAGTTGTTTATAAGAAACTTCAAATGAGGAATTCGATGCGTTTAGTTTATGAAAAGTAACGCAAAGTTTATAATTGGTTTTATTGTACATTTTTAGCGGAAGCAGCTCTGCGATTTACAATCTAAAAAACGATATCCTCTCTTTAATTAACCACTGCTTATCTTTTAAAATACATGTACTGCCAAATTAATGATATAAGGTCTAACAGAAATACAGAGGAGGCAAGTAGTCCAAGGCAATGTTTGCTCAGTTCGACTATCAAAAATTTTCACAAAATCGTAAAGTAGCGCTGTGAGTTGACCGTTAATTTTCTCGGAAAAAGTAGGGTTCAGTTTTATATATATATATATATCTCAGTATATAGCAATCTTTGATAAACTCTCCGTAAATTATTTTCCGACCAGTACCGGCAATTTTGTTTATTTACAGCACTCGATAAGTAAAAATGAATCTCGTCACTCATTATCAAAAAAAAACAATTTTTTTCCTAAATACTCTCATAGCAAAGAATCTTTTAAGGGACAGCTAATATTACACTGCCCATAAAAAACCTATACATATTAATCGTTACTTCTTCTTCTTCAGGTGTCTATTCGTTAACGAATATCGGCGATCATCATGGCAATTTGTACCTTGTTTGCTCTAAAAAGGACACTTGTAGTATTAAACCATGTTCTTAAATTCTGTGCCCGCGATATTCTTCTTCTGCCTGGGCGTCTCCTTCCTAATACTTTTCCTGGAAGAATTAGTTGTAAAAGTTAATATTATTTATGTTGCGCATTATATGACTCAGGTATTTTAGTTTTCTTATTTAATCTCTGTTTCTTTGCCAAGTCTTTCCGTTACGCTGGCATTCGTCATGTGAGCTGTCCATGATATTTTAAGAATTTGTGAATAGAGCCACATTTCGAATGCTTTGTCTCTTGCTTGTATAATCAGTGAGGGTCTACGTCTCTGCTGCATAGATTAATATTGGAAATATATGTCATCGTAACAGTTATATTTTGATTTATAGTGTAAGGTCGTGACTTTTAGCATTTTTCAACATTTTCAGAAAAGCTGCTTTAGCTTTTTCTATGCGACATTCTATTTCTAACGAGTGATCACAGTTTTCGTTGACGATTGTTCCTAAATATATTTATGAAGTGACTCTGTATTTGTATATTATTAACTAGTAACAAGATCAGGGGACGAAACGGTAATATATACAAATGTTGAAACTCATAAACACCTTGGAAACTCAAACTTAGACCAACCAATCAACTATGAAGGTCTCAGCACTCTATATATTATCGTTCATGAGATATGTCACTTTAAAATAAATAAAGCGGGAAAACCCCCCTTAGGGGTGTTTCAATGGGTCGGGTTTATGAGACATTCCTATTCTACTTTTTAATGAGGAGTTCAAAAAAGGTGGTCAGAAGTTTCGACCTAATTGTACAATTGATCACTATACTCAATTGTATATATTACCTCTAATAACCATCAGATCAGCTGGTACTATAGTTTGTTTCTTTATTACCATGTATTTTGTTTTATTTATATTGAACGTTAAGCCATACTGTTCATTAATATTCGTCACTTGGTTCATGAGTTCCTGTACCTTTTCCATTGTATCTGCTAATATTACTGTGTCGTCTGCATACTTGATATTATTAAGAATTTGGCCGTTAATTAAAATTCCGGTGTCGATATCATCTAGAGCCTCTTTAAAAAGCCAAAAGGGCACATTTCTGGCATACTTATTTTTGAATGTCTTTTTCGTTATCTTTACCTTCAGTTCTAGTTTTTGCTGTTTGACCCCAGTATAAATTTACAATGATGTTCAAGTCAACTTTTTATAGAACTTCAACAATTATATTACCGTTGTTAACTGTTAGTCTTTCTATAAGTTGAAGCTTATATATTTCTGCAATTTCTTTTACTTTTATGCATTTTGAAGTAGTTATGTTATATTTCGAGAGATTTTATTTTCTGACTTTCTTTTGTAACATGTCTTGTTAACTTTTCTAATCTTTTGCCTTATTTTTCTTGATATATCTTTGTGTTTGTTATAGTCTATGTTTTTTATTGGTCTCCGTCTTTCTATTAAGTCAAGAATCTCTCTCGTCATTTATGGTTTGTTTTTTCTTTGCGATACTGTGAGATAATTATTACTAGTTTTTGTTATAACTTGTTGTACTTTAGGCAGCTGCAGTTCGACATTAAACTCGTCTTGATTAATTTTTTGTACGGCTTCGTTAATATAAGTTTCTATTTGTTTTTTTTATTAGTTTTTGTAGATCACAGCTTTTCTGCTTATTTTGTTTTATTTTATTTCGAACTTTACAACTAGGGGGTTAGGATCAGACTGTATCTCTGCACCTGGGTATGTTTTCATTGATAAAGAGCTACTTTGGAAACTTGTTGATCAGTATAAAGTTTATTTGGTTTCGTACGATATTACCTGATCAGTGTCTTGGCGAACGCCACGTGTATGATCTACAAGGTGGGGGTTTGAAGAATGTGTTAGTTATAACGAATTGGTTTGTTAAACAAAAGTCGTATAGTTAGTCTCCTTGAACATTTTTTTATGTCTAAAGGATTAGACTAGATTGCCACATTTTTTATGTTGGTGTTAAAATCGCCCATAATTACAGTCATATCGAATTTGTGAAGTTTTTTCAGAACGCTTGATAATGGATTATAAAACCTTTCAACTTTTTCCTCATTTTGTCCAGATGTTGTTGCGTAAACTTGGATGATATTTAGTTTTATTTGTGTAGTTTCTAGCTGTATCATGGCTATTTATTCAGATGTTTTTATAAAATTTGTCTCATGTTTGAAGAGAGTGTGTGTTTGATTTTTGCGGAGTAAAGACGTGTTGCGATCGAGCTCGTAAATAAGAAAGTGCACAAGCCAAACGTGATAACCGGTCGTCGCGAACATGCGAGGCCGGTTGTGATAAGACAAGGTAAAAATAAAATTAAAATATTAAATATTAAATTGTAAATACGAAACCCGAGAAATAATCGACATGGATCCGTATACGCGACCAGCGACACCAGGAGAAGCACTACTGGCACAACAAAATCAAGCCTTATTTCAGGAAAATCAATCTAGAAGTCAGAATGAACAAGCATTATACAATGCCTGGATTTGTGAACGTACAGAAAGAGAAAACTTTCAGCTGCCTTAAATAATATGCAAGGCCAGATAAACATGCTCCGGGAGCAATTATCAATGCAGAGCAGACAAAATAATAAGCAACAAGAAGTATTTAACCAGGGCGACGAAAACAACGCCAGCAAGAATAAGCCATCTGTCTCAATAAATTACGAAACTGATGAAGAGGAATTAGCCAAAGAAGTTGGCTGGATAACAGCCACTAAAAGAAAAACAAGAAAAGAAAAGCAAGCGACTCACCAGGTTCTACTCAAGACCAGCCAACAACCAGCAAACCGATACAACAAAATAAAGAAAAGAAAACACCCAACCACCACCAATTATTGTAAGCAATGTCACAAATTATGACTTACTTTACAACCAATTACAAAGTAATAAAATACTGTTCAAGGTAACAGCTCTGAATAATGATCAAATAAAAATCAATGCTGAAAATCGTGAAGAGTTTAGCAAAACATTACAATGTCTTGTAGATTTGAACCTACAGTGGCATTCATACGAGGACAAACAAAGCAGAGACATAAAAGTAATGGCAAGAGGACTACCAGCAAGTTCTTCCCCAGAAAAAATTATTGCAGAGCTGAATAACTGCAAACTAAAGTGTGTTAGCGCCACAATCATACTAAAAAAAGAAAAATTTGAGAACAAAAATGGCGAAAATGAAGTGAGGAAGAAGCCGCTCCCACTATTCATGCTATCCTTCCACCACGAAGCAGATATCAAAATTATATACGGAATCAAAAGCATATTAGTAGCAAAAGTGAGAATTGAACCCCTCAAAAAAACGAAACTGGTACCACAATGTAAGCGGTGTCAATTACACGGACATACGCAAAAGTTCTGCCGCAGAGAGCCGAGATGCGTGAAATGCGCAGGAAAACACATAACTGCAGAATGTAGTAAACTAAAAGAAACAAAGCCAAAATGTGCAAATTGCAGCGAGGAGCACCGGCTAGCTATCGAGGATGTGTCAAGGAAAACGTTCCAAGAACGAAGAAATAAAACAACACAAGGAAAACATAAGGAGCCGAATATAACGAAACCTGTTAAATCCTACCCACAAGTCAACAGTGAGAAAACATACGCCCAAAGCGTTAAAAACCCGAACAACAGACTGAACTGAGAACTCCAGAAGCCTCCACTAACCAATTGCTCCTCACGCTCATAGCAAAACTAGACCGGCAAGAAAAGATGCTTGAATAGTTTTCGGAAGACTTCAGAAGCTAGAGAATAGCAACAGAGCAGCTGCCTCAACCAGCAAAATGACCAACAAAGATATTAGGATTGCAACTTGGAATGCTAATGGAATCAGGCAGCAGCAACCTGACCTGCAAGCATTCTTAGAACAACAAAAATAGATGTGTGCCTCATATCTGAAACCCACCTTGTTAGAGATTCTTTTATTAATTTCAGAGGATACAAGTTTTATCACACTATCCATCCATCGAACACAGCTAGGGTGGAGTGCGGTAATAATTAGGGATAACATTACTCACTATGAAGAAATGGGTCTTGAACTAGAAGAAAACCAAGTAACAGCTGTAACAATTAACCCTAGAGGGCAAAAGATTACCCTAGCTGCAATATATTGTCCTCCGAGACATAATCAGAAAAAGAAAGCTACCTCAACGTGTTAAACAGTCTAGGGGAAAGGTTTATAATAGGTGGCGATTTTAACGCCAAAAACACAAGATGGGGATCGAGATTGACCACTACCAAAGGCAAGGAGTTACACGAAGCAGCTGCTGAACTGGGGTGCAACTACTTGACAACAGGTAAACCAACATATTGGCCTGCCGATCCAGATAAGATTCCAGACTTGCTGGATTTCTTTATATCAAGGAAAGTATCGATCAACTACGTAACAATAGAAGAAAATTTTGACTTGGACTCTGACCATTCGCCAGTAGTTCTAACTCTGAGTGAAAACATAATTAGAAAAGAACATAATCCAACACTGGTCAATAAAAGAACAGACTGGAATGGATTTAAGGAAGAACTGAGCAATCGCATTCAGTTAAATGTACCACTCAGAACAATAAATCAACTGGAACAGGAAGCTGAAAGATTTGTCACTAACATACAACAGTCTGCCTGGAATAATACCCCAGAAATCAAGAGAAAACACAGGAATTAACTACCCTAGAGAAATCAAGGAGTTGGTAGCTGAAAACGAAAACTTAGAAAAAGTGGCAACAGACTAGAACACCTGCCAACAAAAATAGACTAAACAATATAACTCAAAGACTGAGAAGAGAAATTTTGGAAATCAAGAACGAATCCATAAACCATTATTTACGAGAGCTAACCAATAACAAAGAAACGGACTATTCTCTTTGAAGTCCACTAAAACTGAAACGACCATGTATACATAGTCCGCCAATAAGAACTGCAAATGGTAGCTGGGCACGCGATAACCAACAAAAGCTGAAGCGTTCGCCAACCACCTTGAACAAACCTTTCAATCAAACGAAACTCAGATTAACCAAGATTTGCCAGAAAATGAAGGCGAAGATAGCATGATAGATTTGGTAACACCCAGGGAAACTACGAAGACAATCAAGACTGACATCAACCCAAAGAAAGCTCCAGGCTATGACCTGATTACTGGGGAAATTCTCAAACATCTTCCTAGAAAAGGAATTGTTAAGCTCACCAACTTGATCAACGCAGCGATTAGATTAAAGCATGTACCGGACGCTTGGAAAATGGCTGAAGTCATTATGATTCCAAAACCGGGAAAACCACCAAATGAAGTGAAATCATACCGACCAATCTCACTGTTGCCGGTAATTTCTAAACTATTTGAAAAACTGATATTAAAAAGACTAAAGCCAATAATTGAAAGTAAAAACCTAATACCTACACATCAATTCGGGTTTAGGAACAACCATTCAACGATCGATCAAGTCCACAGAATTACCGACATAATCGAGAAAGCCTATGAAGGGAAAAAGATATGCTCGGCCATATTTTTAGACATAGCCCAAGCATTCGACAAAGTTTGGTATGAAGGCTTAATATATAAACTTAAAAAGTTATTACCTAAAAAATTCGCGGAATTACTAGAATCCTATATTTCAGGAAGAATGTTTCGGGTTAAACAAGAAGACGAATATTCCAGCATGAGAGAAATCAAAGCAGGGGTACCCCAAGGTAGCGTATTGGGACCAATTCTCTACCTGCTATATACCTACGACATCCCACAAACAGAAGACGTCACCATCGCCACATTTGCGGACGATACGGCGATATTAGCTATCGGCGACAACAGTGAAGAGGCAGCTAGGAAAATACAGCAAGCAAGTAACAGCATAAATACTTGGACTAAAAAGTGGCGAATAACAATCAATGAAAGTAAATCGGTACATGTTGATTTTGCTTATAAGCACCGTGAACATATACCAATAACAATAAACAATACCAATATACCATACAGCAATAATGCAAAGTACCTTGGGATGACCCTGGACGCACAACTCCGGTGGAAGGAACACGTGAAAAGAAAAGAATAGAGCTTGACCTAAAATACAGGAAAATGTATTGGTTAATTGGAAGAAAATCCCAACTATCCATACATAACAAGATACTACTGTATAAACAAGTATTAAAGCCCATATGGACCTACGGGATCGAGCTTTGGGGATGTGCCGCAAAAATCATATAAATAAAATACAAGTTTTTCAGAACAAAGTTCTCAGAAGCATCGTGGATGCACCATGGTACTTCCGGAATGACCATCTACATAGGGACTTACAAATCCCTACAGTCATGGATGAGATCAAAAAGTTTGCAGGAAAACATGAAGAGAGACTCCACTCACACGTGAACACCGAAGTACTGCAACTTCTGAACAATGCTGATCTGGAACGAAGGCTTAGAAGAATCAAGCCCTTCGAGCTCGTGCAGTGAAGTGAAAATAGTGCAAAAGCAGAGTAAAGTGCTAAAAACACGTGAAAATTGTGTAATCCTCTTAAGAGACTAAGTTAAGACCGAAGGGACTTTTTAGACAAGTATTTAGTTTTAAGCCACTGTAGAGAAAAATTGAAGGTTAGTCAGAAATGACTAGTGTCAATAAAATATATATTAAAAAAAAAATGTTTGAAGAACTTTTGTTGACAATAACTTCAACCATATTTATGTTGGCCAGTATCTTCACCTGAATAGTAAATATCGTATTCTTCTTAGTGCATTTTTCGACATCCAAGCCATTTCATTTCACTAATATCCATAATGTCTATATCTATTCTGCCCATTTCTTGTAAAGCGTTATATATTTTATCGGTTTGGTACATTGTGCGAACATTCCATGTAATGGCTACCCCGGAGATTCTTAGCAGCATCTGACCATTTAAGGTCTACCGGGGATTGAGGCATTTATCTTGATTATTTCCACGATGATTGTATTAGGAAAATAATGCAGTAGTTTTCCTTTGCTTTCTGCATCGCGAAATAACAGGCGATTTTATTGGGTTTCAATGTCATCTACTATTACCATTACTAATTCCTTCGACCTCCACCAATAGTCAGCAATGAGAAAACCGCAGTCCATTATCATATTTTACCATATCTGGATACGTTCAACTTAGTTTAGCCTGCAGGACCACGCAGTTACCAGAATGTAGCCGCAGCTTGTAAATGCTACTTCTAGGAGCCATAGGCAGAAATTGTGCATCCGCTGAGAACCAATACATCAAATGGACTTCTTAACAGGTTCCGTCAGGTTTAATATAGAGGTACTATCTAAAGCCAACACACCTGCACCCCAATTGCTAAATAAATGTCAAATTTTACCATTATTTTGTTAAAATACAATTACTAAAACCTCTCATTACCAGATCTATCATGATTTCCGACATGCTAAACTAACAAACAAAGCCCTTTTAACTTTATTAATCAGCAATCAGAATTTTATATTTTATAAGTTAATACGATAGTATAGAACTAAAACGTCAGTGGACCTTTTAAGGGTGTGAATTTTTCCACCTGTTGGCTAATATCTTTGTAATCTTCGTTTTTTTGTTGTTGTACTAGTAGTGCCACTAGGGGATTGCAGTTAAATTCTAGTCTAGCATGATGGTTGTCACTGTATTTTTGAATGACATGTCTTATAAAGAGGATGGCGAGGTCAACGTAAAGCATTTGGTTATATATGCATATCAAATTGCATTGGACATTACACGAAGAATCTTGGTCTGGCAACTTTGAACTTGTTTCATATCTCTATAGTTCGATCCCATAAGTTAATACGCGCTTTATAATTGCTTTATATATCAGGATTTTATTTTCAATAAATATAGATGCATCTTTCAATCAAGTTTTTCACCTAAGTGTAATCCCAGATATCGCACTACTGACGATACAAGAATTATTTTGTTGTAGATAGAAACTGGAGAATAAAAACTCCTTCTTGGTATTAAGGGTTATCAGCATTGATTTATTTTGCTTTTTTACTTTTACACTTATTAACCCATAATTGTAAGAGAATCAGTAAGTAAAGATGTTCTAGTATTTCCCGTTAACCTTGGTTTTGAATTGTCGGTCGCTTAAGTACGATTGTTGAACGAAGGTTGAAATATGATGGAAGTGCTAGTTTAATTTTCTAGAGCAGATACTATATTTCTTACCTTTAAGATATTTGTTTATTGCATGGACAACGTTGTACTGTTAAACAGTATTAGCAGAAACAGAATTTGAAAATATTACTACAAAACGAGTATTTCAACAAGCATTTTCCCGTATAATTAGAAATATTAACAAAAACACAAACTCTTAATCTCAAGACCCTTACGTCTAAAAAAGTGTTATTGACTTACATTAAAGGCATTATTGATGAAGTAAGATGGATATTAAAATATTTATAATTTTATTGAATTATTTTTAATCTACATGATAACAGTATTTTAAGTTAATGTAATGATTAATATAAAGTAGGTAAAAGAAGCATTCAACAATATTTCACCGTATGTACCGTTGGTATAACTTAATATTGCAGAAAATCTTGCGGCTAATATCAGTTAAGCTTTTTTGTAGGTGGGCCATATTCATAATTATCGAGCGTGTCGTTGTCCGAATTTCTATCAAGGCAAGTGGAACTTTAAGGTGTAATATGCCACTGGTAACGCACCAAGCTAAATTTATTAATCTTTGAATGCTTTTAATTTTTATTTTTCTATAACTTTTATTTGGGTTAGCTTAGCACATCTGTATAAATAAAGTTTTGTAAGATAATATGAATTTTAATGTGAGTTCGTTTAACACTATTGTCTGTTAATTGCGTGGGAAATTATATTTAAAAATAGAGAACAGCATAGGAATATGGTATAATATAAATTAGAGTGTAGAGTTTTTTCTAAGGGGCTCTATAATTATATTAATATAGTAAATGTATTTTTGTCCTATATTTTTTATTGTACCACTTAGTGCTTTAAGTGTATAGAGAATAGTGACAGTTATTTTATTATGTTATAATTCAGTTTTGGTATTATCTACTGGCACATATTAATGTAAATATTTAATGACTACCTCTCTATGCTCTATCCTCTTTGACTTCATATATGTGATGTATGATTATTTTATCGTGTAGTTATCTTTGTGTCGTTTTTATCGTCATCATTGTTTACTGTATTTAATTTAGCTTATTTTCTAGATAGTTTAATGCCTAGAAGTACACTAATAGAGAAAAACCTTAACACTTATATGAATGGAAGTTTGACTGGATTTTAGTTGTTGGAAAGTTTTTGCTTATAACTTCTCATGTAGCTGACCAATTTTGAAAATTCAAAAACCTTGACTAGTAACAAGTAGGCCTAATTGTAAAATTTTTATTTACTGCTTACAAGATGTCTTTTTCAATGGCCAAAACTTTATTTTTATAGCTATTTTAAAATCTTCGATTGTCTTTGGGGACCTTTTGTAGGCCCTATTTTGCAAGTATTCCCATAGAAAAAAGTTACATTAATTCATGTCAACGGAATATTAATTCCATCACCAGTAACATTATCAAAATCTATGACATATAATAAAAAATTATCTCAAAGTGCAGAAAAAACATTTGGAGTGCTATAAGGCCTTCCACTGTCTTACATATACCAGTAACCGTGGAGCATTTTGGATCTTTTTGGTGTCCGTAGAAACTGCTCTTCGGGCATCGGTAATTTTAAAAGTTTACATTGTCGTCGAAGAAATATGATTCAAGAATATTTTTCCTCGAAATTGCACACCAAGCGGGTTACTTTTGCTGAATGGAGAGGCTTTACAATCGCAAACTAAGGATTTTCGGTATCCCAGTAGTGCATGTTTTGCTTGTTAACAAAATCTTGCAACTAAAGATCAGTCCCATCACTAAACCAAATTTTTAAAACATCAGTAGAATTGCCTTCTACTTTTTCAATCATCAATTGGCTAAATTGGAATCTTCTTTTAATATCGTGCGACTTCAGCGGCTAATGGACTTGAATCTTGTACGGAAACATTTTCAAATGTTTTGTCAGGATTGTTTCGACACTACAATAGCTGTTGACCTGCTCGCCGAATCGACAAACTTGACTGACCTTTAAAAAGATCTTCAACCTTTTCGATATTTTGTGACGTCACAGCGGTAGATGGTCAGTTAGAGTTTGCGTATCGGGCGTCCCAGACCTTGCCGGTTGCTATCTCTGAATCAGTCTGAAAGTAGCGAGAAACATTTTCACAGACTGTTGTACGTTTTTTCTCCAAAATTTCGTTTACTCTTTCTCAACTACTTTTCGTCTTTGTTTAAGAATTACTTCTTAAAGGCCCATCCGAACATAATATAACTTTTTCCAAATTCGTAAAATTTCTTTACAATAAACAACTTCTCTTCGTAGGTTAAGGATTCTATGTTTACAATTAGATAGTTACATAATCAATTATTTGCTACAAAACTTCAATTAGCTAATTTTTATGCGTGACAGCTGAACTACCTTTTTTCATTATGTTTTAATCGGCAAATTTTTTTGTTGTTGGACATAATGTCACATTAATCCAAAAATTTCCTTTTTGTAGTTAATTTTATTACACTGACATCACGTACATGTCATAAGAAATACGAATCTGCTTACTAGTATGCTTAGTTACGGGATACAGGAACACTCACTTGCGATTTAAAACGATTTATCACAAGAGGTAACATTACATTCTGTTTTAATTGGAACACTGAGTAATAGGTACAACAGTGTTTTTTAACAATATATTATAAGTTCTTCTAACTAAATAAAAAGCAGTTTTGAATGATTATTTGTACAACACATATGTACAAATGCACTAATACTGGTACTGACACTATGACTACTTCAGAGTTGGTTGGTCAACCTTTATAGTAGATCCAGAGTGTTGATTCTTTGCAAACTGGTTATGTTGCTGCGATTTTACAGTAACTTTATAGCCAAGTTCTTTGAGGTACTTTGTACCGGTGAATGACTGAATTACAAACATATCATGGTGATTGTTTAAAGAACCTTTGATTGATACCTTTCTAGGATTTTTATGTTAGATATATTTAATGTGCTTTGTAGCTGAACACAGTATGCTCATATTGGTGCTATGGTCGTTTTGTATACAAGTAGTTTGTTTTTTGAAGCTTTAATTTTCTATAAACCAGTAGTATGTGCTCAATTCACAATGTTTTTGTTTTTGTTGTTCTAAATGTGTATTTTCCAAAAAAAAACCACCTGTCTATGTTCATAGCGAGGTATTTAAGTGACTGAGTTTGTGAGAGCTAATGATCGTTTAGTACAAATTATGGGCATGTTCTTCTTTGGCTGGTGAAGGTTACATAAATGAATTAGCTTACATTGACTTGGATACTCAATTTATTTAGCAAAACTTGTATATTGTCCAGGTGTTCTTGTATTACTTGTGGTGCTTAGAGAGGATTTTTGTATATTTTGACATATCTGAAGTATATAAGTTGTGCAACATTGATCCTGGAACATTCCTGTTTAAACTACATGCAGGTTTAACTTCCCATGTAGTACTCATACAGCAGAGTCATCTTAATCGTATGATTTAGGCTATTATACCAAACGTTATAAAAGACTTGCGCTATATGCATAATGTAGTTAAGTGATATTTTCGTTGTTGTAAGTTTTATCGATTGCTAGTCTTTACAAATTTGCTTCATCGTTATATGCTTTTGTTGCTAAGTTATTTTGCTTTTAGCATATATACATACATATTTCATAACACTAAGATAAAATTAATAGATCTATATGATTACTGTGCAGGAAAATTTGCTAGGTTTAATTATGATAATTATATGGAAGAGCCTCCGTTGTGGTAGATAATAACATGTTCTCAAATAAATCAGTGTCATGACAGCTATGCCTTGAATTGAAAGTGTCCTTAGTATTTTGGAGATTATTTGACATATCCTGAAGCTTCCTCAAGACTGAGATTTCTGTTGATGATGTGAAGTACTTCTTTAACAGAGAATTAAAGCTTCACCTGTATTGGCGCTTCTAGAAACTAATAAACATCTATGTCATCTAATTAATTTTTAGGAATATGTGGGGTGAATACTATGCATTTAGTAAAGTATTTTGCCTTTTCACTATTTCTTTTGACTCAGTTGCCGCCTGGTTTACTTATTAGGAATATTTTGGTCTGAAGTTGTTTTATCCTCTTTGTTGCCTTCCACAGTGAGTAAGCACAATTATTTAAGACCAACAAAACCTCTATAGGTTTGTGTTTGAGTTTGCGTAATAATCATTTTATCTTTTGCATGGTTAAATTTATTTTTGTCTCGTGGATTTCTGGTAAACTGCCATATTTTCCAAAACTTTTATTTCTCTGTTATTTTAAACCGACTGTCTTTGGAAATAAGAAGCTCTTTCTTGTTTATATGAAATTTATGGTATTTTTGCTACTAACACTCGCTAGATATATTTCTTTCAGTTTGTATAAGAACCTGGGTAGTTAAAATTGTTGTAAGTTGTTCCTTAAAACGTTTCTGGCCAGTGTCTTAATTACACAGAAATTCATAGTAGTCTTTTTACTTCTAATATCGTTGTGCTTATAGTGACAAATGTTGAAATGTGTTTCAACCATAAATCGAGGCTTGAATCTGCTCTGATGTAACCTTGGGCTAGTCTTTCCATAATGTAAAAATCTAATAAACTGGAAATTTTGGTTTTGTCATTTGGCCAGTAGGTGGGATAACCATTACTTGAAAACTAAGTTGTTTCCCACAGTCTTGTATAGATCGCCTACTTTTGGAAAAATAAGTTTAGAACCTCAGTGATCTTGGCTAATTTATTCTACTTCCTAAAATTTCGTTAAACTATCATTTAATCCGATTAAACTAATATTAGTTGCAATTGAGTTACAAATAGATTTCCCTTTGGCGTGATATATTGGACCTGATAAAACCCAACCTAATTGAGTTTTTTTGAAGTATTGGTTCATTTTTCGATTTATGAATCTGGTCTATGTACATAAGTTTATAAAATAATTCTGCTACAATTAAAATGTCGATTTTACTTGGTATGAAAAAATTAGGGCCTGCTAACTTTATAATGGACGGTACATTAACAAATTTTTGTTGTATGGGATTAGTAGGTAGATTTTTAGTAGTCTCAGGTAAAATAAGACAGTTAATCTCATAGGTATAATTATTTAGTGGCGAAGTCACTTACTAACTTCATGTTGTCCGTCTGTCTGTCTGTCCGTTTGTCCGTCCGTCCGAGCAAAAACTCGAGAACGGCTGGGAATTTCCAAATTCTGTTTTCACCAATCGACAGGTGACCAAAAAGGCTTGTTTGCTAGTGATTTTGAAACTTATTGGTCAAAGGTCAGCGTTAGTGACCTGAGACTGCTTCGCCACATCGCTATGCGTTGCAAGCTTTGCAGGTTTATTGATGCTACTTTTAATTGTAACTTGGGTAGAGTCTGTTATCGCAGAAAATTTTCAACTAATACAGCTAACTGAAATATTAATGTTTTTGTTTGAGAAGTCCTAACTTCTTTATACAATCTTCACGAATGAAATTAGCTTGTAATCCAGAATCAAGTAGAGCCCTAACCGTTTGAAGTTTGCCAGTTTTATCTGAAATTTGGATTACTGCTATTGATAGAAGGGTATCTGCAAAATTATTACAGGAGTGATTAGCTAAAACTCCAATTACAGAATTTTCGCTTGATGTCGCGATTTCATTAGTGTCTTCAATTGACCTGTGAGTTGGCCTTTCTAAGTGCAATGAGCTATAATGCTGTTTTTTTTGCAAATATTGCAAGTGTTAAGTGATTTACTTGTGATTAGGCACTTGGTTTATGATTTTGTCGCAAACAATTTATGCATAAGTTCTTAGATCTTGCTAACGCTAAATGCTTTGCAATAAATTTTTAAATTCGTTACAGTAATAAATTAAATGAGCGTCGTTACAGAATATGCATTTCATTGATTGACTGTGCTCGGTAGTTACATGAGATATGTTTGCTTTTTTATTCTAATATGTATTTGTATGTTGATAAGAGCTATTATTAAATGAAACCTTATTAGCTTGCGATAGACTATTTAAAAGTTTACATTTGAATCTTAAAAATGACACAAATTGATCAAATAGAGGAGTGATTATACTTTTGCTATGTTCCTCCCAACTTCTTTTAGTTACAGAGTCAAGTTTGCAAGTAATAAAATAAATTATTAAGCTTTAATACTTCCAAAGCCTTAACATATACTAATAAATTTTTAAGTAGGTGTTGAAGAGTGATATGGTTTTACTTATGTACATTATTTAACTTAACGATACCTGTAAAATGTTCCTGAGCAATTATTTTTTTTACCTCATATGTATCGATAAGGAGTTGCTATGCCTTATCGTAATGTTCTGTACATACCTCCAATGCCTCTATGGCATTTAAGGCGTACAAAGAATTATTTTCGTAAAAGAGAGATTTGTAACTACTGTAAAAACAAATCCATTCTGCTGAATAATTGCCAGAGAATTGTGGTAGATTTAAAATTGGTAATGTAAATTCCATGTTTTTTACAAGATTATCTATTCAGTTTTAGCATTTGAGGTATTATTTAAATTATTAGAAACAAAATTTATTTTGAGTTTAATGGCAGTAATAAGCTTATAATAGTTATGTACTGACTCAGTTGCAGCATTTTGAGGTGTATCTAAGATTTTAAGTTCGGTCTCTATCTCCTCATATTGTCCTGGTATAAAGAAACATTGCAAGATATATAACAAATTTTGTGTTTATATCGAAGAGAATAGTGTTGCCCCAAATATCCCAGTAAATGAATATCTAAATTTATGCCTCGACTACTGATTATACTGACGAAAAAGTAGAATAATTTTACTCACAAACATCAGAAATATTGAACAAACTTCCCACAAAGAGAGAAAGACTTAGTGTTATTGCAGCAGAACATTATTTTATAGCATTAAATATCTTCTTTGAACTCTTACTAAGAAGACCGAAAAGCTACCTGGAGATTATTAGCAGACACCTCAGACACGATTGTTAGAAATCAAATAGACTACATTCTTGTAAATCAAAGATATAAAAACAACTTCAGGTCTATAAAAACGTATCCTGGAGCAAATATACAATCTGATCTTAATACAGTAGTAGGAAAAATAAGTGTCACAATAAAAAGAGTAAAAAAAGAAATTTCAACCTAAAATGTCACATGCGAAAAATAAAATGGCGAAATGTAAAAATACAAATAGAGCATGAGTTATCGGGAAAAAGTATACCATCAGAAGATACCACAAATATAGAAGATGAAATAAAGCAGTTACACGACACAATAGAAAAAATTAAACAAGATACAAAAACTATAAGACAAAAGATACTAGAAGCGAAAATAAATGAGAAATGTGAAGAAATAGAAACTCTGCAAAAGAAAAATGTAAAGCAAAAACACAAAAAAAAAAATTATAAACAGCGAAGAAAAGCCTGTAATTGACAAGAAAAAAACCAAGAACATCTGAAAACTATACATAGAACAACTTTTTTAAGATGAAAGGCCAGAACCACCTAAAATAGAAGCAGAGCATGGACCAAATATCTTAGCTGCAGAAGTAAAAACTATAATAAAACAAATAAAAAATGGCAAAGCTCTAGGCCCAGATAACTTTCAAGTCGAACTCTTAAAACTAATGAACGACGAGGGAATCAAATGGTTAACCAAGATATTTAATCATATATACAACACGGGTTCTATTCCACGGGAATGACTTAAGTCAGCGTTCATAACTATACCAAAAAAGTTGGAAGCCAAAAGATACGAGGAATATAGAACAATAAGCGTTATGAGCTATCTATTAAAAATATTCATAAAAATCTCACACAAAAGAATTTAAAAACGTGCGAAGAACAAATAGCGATCATATAATTAGAATTTAGAGATGTTTTAGAAAAAAGAGCAGCTTTAATAAGTGTACAAGTTCTAATCCAGAGAAATGAACTGTGGGGTCTATGTCTATTTTGTAGACTATACAAAAGCTACTGATAGGGTGTAGAATCACAAACTGATAGAAATTCTGAACAATGCAGGTATAGATGACAGAGACCTAAAGATAATTAACTTATATTAAAACCAGTGTAAGACTGGAAGAAGACCAGACAAAAGCGGTTAAGATTTTGCATGGAGTAAGACAAGAATGTATATTGTTGGCACTGCTATTCAAAATTTATTCATAACATATATTTAGAGAATCCTTGGAAAATTCACAAGAAGGAATACTGGTAAACAGAGTTTAAATAACATTAGATACGCTGATGACACCGTAATATTTACCGGTAATATGCAAGATCTGAAACAACTAATACATAGATTAACAGTAGCCACCAATATGGACTGGATATTAACATAAAAAAAATTAAATATATGATCATAAGAAGAACAACGACAACTAAGATTAGATAGTGGAACAATTAAAATAATCAAAAAATACACACATCTAAGCAGCATTATCAATGATCAACGGGACCGCTCTTTAGATATTAAATGTCGAATAGAAAACAGCAGAAGTGTATCCATTAACATAACAACAGAGTTTAATAGTCAAGAACTAGAAATATCAAACCATTCAATATGTGGCTTTATAGAAGAATGCTAAAAATATCATGGACGGACCATCTAAATAACATTAAAATCCTTAGAAGAATGTTAAAAGAAAAGGAAATCATAAATATAGTTAAAACAAGAAAATTGCAATACCTAGGCCACATCATGCAAAAAGAAAACAGATATAATCTCTTAGAGTACATACTACAGGACAAAGTAAAAGAAAGGAGAAGTGCCGGAAGAAGAAGTATCTCATGGTTAAAAAATTTAAGGACCTGGTTTTCCATGACAACCGTTGAACTATTCCCAGCAGCTGTAAATAAAGTCAGATTAGCCATAATAATAATCAACATCTGGAACAGAGAGGCACCCAAAGAAGAAGATATCGCTTACCTTAATGTCCTGCTTTTAAAAATGGTCATTAACCCACTATGGTGTTAACCCGTGATATTCATATTTATATTTTTTTAGTAAACATGTCTATGTTTATAGGCATAAACAAAATTGGATTTTGCTAGTTTTACTAAATATGATAAACACAGTTATAATACGAGATACTATTGTAGTAGTATTTTTTTAATTTTTTTGGATGTTGACCTATTCCATGAAAGATATTGAACAGACCAGAAATAGTTTACCTGTACAATTATTTTTTTATCTAGTACTATCTTTGATCGTATCGGTTCATTGACGCAAAAAGCCCTTACTTTCGTTTTATTGGTAGATATTTTTAAATTATATGTTTCTATTATTTGTTGTAGTTTATAAGCGGTTAGTTGAAGTGAACTCTTTGTATCTCCAACTACAAGCTGATCGACTGCGAATAGAAGTGTGGTAACATATTTTGTTTTATCTAGATTATGCGTATAAGTTTTTATATTATCAATTCACTGCCTCACTGTGTTGTCAATATAGAGAATGAATAGAATTGGGGACTGCATTCCTGTCTTAGTCCAAAATTTGTGTTTTCGGAATTGCTTCTTTTGTCATGTATTATTATTTCTTTATGCGCAAAACATATATGTTTTTAATGACTTTAATTAGATACGTGGGTATGTCTCGTCTGTTCATTTTTTCCCAAAGTTTTTTGCGGTAGATTTTTTCGAAAGCTTTGATGTAGTCTACAAATATTATGCGTGTTTCTTTATTGAATTCTCGATGTTTTTTTATTATTTGTTTGTAAATATATTATCAGTACAAGACCTGCCTTTTCTGTATCCTGTTTGCTTTTGTAATATTACAGTGTCTATTATATTTTGTAGTCGTTTGGTTAGTATTTTTGTATATATTTTATATGAAGTGGTTAATAGGCTTATTCTTCGCATTTCAATCAGCATCCTTTCTTAAAAAACGGTTTTTCTATTCACGAGGAAAAGTGTAGTAGCTCCAGAAGCATATTTAATAAGTTTGCTATTAATTCTATCCTGTACGCACGCTTTTCTATTCTTAGTGCATTGCAATGGGTCATTTATTTCTTTAGTTTCTATTGAATTTACTTTTATCTTTTCGTTTTCTTCTTTTTGGTCCTCTTCTGTCAATTTCTCTAGAAACCTTAGATTTTTATAATGCTTTCATTATTCGTTGTGTGATATCATGTCTATTTGTGCTGTTTTTTCTTCGCTGTTTAGGTGTCTCATAATTTTATACACCATCTGTTGTCCGTTCTTTATTTTTGATATAAAGGTATCCCATCTATTTTGCTGTGCTTAGCGGTTTAGGTTTTTTACGGTTTGCTTTATTTTATTATATTCTGTTTTGTTTCTTTCGGTTTTATTTTGTAGCCATAGGTGGTATGCCTTGTTTTTATTTTCAACTGCCTTTTGTTGTTCTTTTGACTAGGGTATCTTTTTTTTATTATATTTCGTGTTTCGCTTTCCAATTATATTTTTTATGTTTGTCTATTCTTCTTTTAGGTTGTCAGATTCTGAGAAAGGTCCACTGTTCCGTTAGCCTTTTTTGATAGTGTTCCAACTGACTCTTCTTGGAGCAATTCTACTTTCCATTTTTGTTCTGATGTTTATTTTTAATTTTTTTCTATGTTGCTTGCAATCTTACTTTAGCTTCTAAGAAGTAGTGATCTGTATGTACATTTAACACTCTATATACTTGTGTGTCGATAACTAGTGTGGTAGATTTTTCATTTTCTAGGAAGTGGTCGATTATCGATTTTTGACCTCTAGCTTCCCAGATGTATGTATGTGCTGGTTCATATTTAAAAAAAGTAGTTTTAATTCTTAAGTTTTTGTACCAGGCAAAATCTCTGAGCATTTTTCCATTTTGGTTAAGGTGATTTTCGCAATTTGTTCCAACGATATTTTTAAATATCTCCGCCAATTATTATGTTGTCATTCTTGTTTATTCGTTTAAAATATTGTAACTTTTTGAAAAATCGGGCACTGTATCCTGTTTTTCTTCTTCTGGGGTACATGCATATATGGTCAAGTATTTTCGTTCTATTCTGCATCTTATGCTTATGATTCTTTTGTTTATTAATTTGTATGGTATTTATTTTTTCGTTTCATTTTTTATTTATTAAAATTTCCACACTAGCTGCGGCTCTCGTGTCTTATCTTACTCCGCTGTATATTAGCGTGTATTTTTCTAGGTCTTGGGTTTGGTTTAGTTTCTTTTTTGCCTCTGTTATTAGGGCTACATCTATTTTTCTTCTTGTCAGTTTTTCTTATAATTCCCAAAAATTTGTTCTTTAATTCAGATAAATTTTAGGTGTTTATTCTATATTTCTTGTCTTGAATTTGTTTGAGGTTGTCATCTGTAAGTTCCGTCCTATCTCAGGCTGTTCTTTGTGTGTATCCGTTATTATTGTTTGTGATTTTTCAATTAGCAAAAGGTGTTTCTATTATTTCAAATCGTTGTCCATTTTTAAACCAAACTCGTAGTATAAGTAAGAATGTTGTTCTCTGGAGAGAAGACCACCTTTTTCAAGTATTTCTCTCTCGTTTGGTTTCGACCTTCTTTTCCAGTGGGGTTGGTCACTCAATCTTCCACAAGGTTGTTCGGATTTCCAGGACTCACCAACGGGATGATGACAGTCGGGATTGATTAGGAGAGGTTAAGTCGGCGGTAGCTAGAAACTTGTCGTATGTATCGCATTCTACCCCTTTGAGCCTTCCCTCAAAAAATATATATATATATATATATATATATATATATATATATATATATATATATATATATATATATATATATATTACAACTTCATTAGTCTACCAGAAATATAAAAGGACTATAATTTCTATTGTAAACAGCACTCTTATTTCGCAAGTCTTAAGGTCAGAGTTAAGAAGGATCAAATTTCATACATATTAAATGTTAAGTTTTTACCAAATCCAATAAAAAATGTTTCGCACCCTATAAAAGTAAAAACCAGTGAGTAAAAAGACTATTACAAATGTAATGTATTATATGTAATATATTTAGTGACTTGGCTCCCCACTTGCAATAGATTCATTACAACACGGGTTTAAAGCTATATACTATATGGTTTATATTAATAAATATGTATAAGTAATAGTAATAATTGAATTTTTTCTGTTAACAAGATACACAAATTGCAAAACAGAACTAAAATTATTAGAAATTTATTATTTTTTGAAAATTGCACCGAGTTAGAATCCTGATTAGATTTTACGATTGTTATGTGCGATGTAAATATGACAAACAAATTGAAATTATTACATAAAGTACCAAAATAAAAGGAAAGAAAGATTAAAATTGTACCTATAATGAGATTCTTATTAAGATAAAAAGCTTTAGTTAGTGATAATAGTTAATAATTTACCGATAAAAATAAATGAAAATGTTTTATGCAATTGAATGTCAATAGGCACATAATTTTTGTACTGATTATTTCAAATTAGTCAAGACATTAAATTAAAACTTGCTAAACTTTTAGGTTAGTATAGGATAGTTTCGCATTCCACCACTAAATTTTGTTTGGTTATATTCATGTTAAAAATGAATATCACAACATGGGTAGTTAGTATTGCTCATAATATCTAAAACTGATTTTTCTTTAGGTAATCAGTAAAACTCTAAGCAACATAAAATTATATTTGCATTTTGTGACAAAAATCTTTATAAACTTCACAACAGAAATAAGTGAAAGATTCTACAGTCAGATATTTAGGATATGCATAATTAAACTGAAGAAGGTTATGAGATACAATTTTTTTTAATTGAAGTTGCCTATTTACAATCTACTTGCACACGAGTAATAAGTGAATCTTATGTAGTTTGACATGTCAGTAGGGGATCCGGCCACCGCCTTTCTCCCCGTAGGCTAAATACTAGGTAGTTCTGGGTAGTTACAGAGTCAGGTCTTGTGGCCAATGTCATTTTAATCGTAATGCTGGGTTGATTGGAGAGCTGTTCTACTAACTGATTTCCATGTCCTGACAGGTTGTTTGTTGTATGTTCGGGCCAGCCTCTGGATCTCTGAGGCTACGTACGGAATTGTTAGGTTGGTATAAAGGATTTAATTGGTGAAGTACCATGGAGTGAAGGATTTTTGACAGGCATTGCTTCACGTGGTGTGGAAGGCTTTAATGCAGACCCAAAATTGGATTCCGTATATCCAGATAGGTTTAATAATATATAATAATAATAATAATTTATATAGCAGTAGTTTGTTTGAAAGTGATAGTTGGGAGCCTCTGCCGATGAGCCAATGCATTTGCTTAATTTTAAGGTTTATTTGCTTTCGTTTTGTGTGTGCTCCAAGTTAACTTGTGGTCCAGATGTAGTCCAAGGTATTTGATGTCCGTCTTCTAAAGTATGGAATTATTGTTGTGACTGTTTCGCAATTTGTGCGAATTTATCGCTATTGACTGTAATTCGCCATTTATTAAACCAGTTTTCAAGGGTATTTAGTATATGGACTGCAGCAGTTATTGGATTTTCATTGACTGAGAGAATAGCTGTATCATCAGCAAATATGGCAAGTAGAGTATTGTTAGTTGTAGGTGTGTCAGAGATATACAGAAGATAAACTAATGGTCCTAGAACGCTGCCTTGCGGTACTTCGGAGGTGATCTCATGGTATTCAGAAGTTGTGTTTTTTATTTTGACTTGGGAAGGTTCTCCCGGTTAAATATGATTTTAATGTTAGGTATAATTAGCTTGGGAAATAGAATTTAATTTTATATAGCAGACTCGTCGAACCCCTGCTTTATGTCTGCGCATACCCTTATACAAACACGCTTGGTTACCAAGGTCTCCATAATACTGGTAACAATTCGATGCATTTGATGAATAGTTAAATGATGCTGCCCGAAGTTAAACTGGTAGTTTAAGATAATTTAGTATAGGTCTACAGTTTTTTGAATTTTTATGAGGAACAATTTTTCAAATATTTTAGACATGATTGGTAACAGGTTGATGGGTCTGTAGAAGAAGAGTTGCGTAGGATGTCTGCCAGGTTTAGACAGCATAATGATTAAGGGATATTTCTACTGGGCGGGAAAGTGGCAAAAATGTATGATGCTGTTGTATATGGTGGTCAGTAGCACTAGGGCTTTCCGGAAAAGGTTTTGCAAAACATCTCCTACGATTAGGTTACAGCCAGGTGCTTTACAAAAATTAGCCAGTTTGATTTGCTGGCTTACTTCGGCTAGTGAGAATGGTCTGGATAGTAGAGACATTTGGCAGGGAACATCAAAAAATTATGCAATTTTTTTTATTGCCTTACATATCGTGTGATAAAACAGATAATAAGTTAATGATGTAATTCTGAAAAGTGTCGTTCCGGAGATTTAACAGTTCAGTGTGGAGTTGCTAAACAAGCTTATTATATATGGTCTTGTCTTGTCTTTATTTAGTTCGCTGCTACTTTTTTCGTTCCTTGCGTTTTTCTGTGACGAATAATGTTGATATTTGCTGGGTAGATGCATGTTGCACTGGATGTGAATTGCCATGCTGGGTTTTGTATCGTTATGTTTAAGTACTGCTTTGCTTCATCTAGGTCGTGGGCGTCTTTAATTTGGACAGCTAGACTGATTTTGTTGTCCAGTATACTTCTAAAATGGTCTCAATTGGTGTTCGTGGGGCAGAATTTTGGGGCTAATACTCTGGTAATAATGAAGGTACTTGATGTAATTAGAATTTGGGTGTGGTCAGAGGACAAGTCATAGTTTGATTGTACTTTGGTGTATGTGTTTGCTGCACTACAGGAAATAGCAAAGTCGAACAAATCAGGGATTTTATTTGTGTCTGCAGGTTCTTGTTGATTAAAGCCTGGATTTGGATTGTTTCTTTTCCGTTTTTTAGTTGTTTGCCAACCATGTTTTGCTTTTGTATCTCTACCCAATTCTTCGATTAAATTTGCATTCACGTGCGTATTAAAGTTTTTTTTTATATTAAATTATTGTTTGCGGTATTTATTATTTGCTGGCTTTTTATATTTTACTTTGTGTTCACGTTGCGACATAGATTGCATACCTGCGCATTTTACACATCGAGAAGTTTTGTTACAAAAGTTCTTGATATGCCCATGTTTCTGACACTTGGATAATTGAGGGGTTGTTCACTTGGCGCGTGGTGGTTGAAATTTGACAACATAATGCATAAGTGTAGCTATATTTTATATATTTTTATTATTATCAAAGGTTTTTAAATCTACAACAAAGAGAATTAATTCTCTTTTCATGTTAACCTGCTTAACGTTTCATTCGTTAGTTGCTTTGTACCCAAATGTTTGTAGTTCTTCCTGAATTTCCTTAATGCTCGTGGATGGATATAAATTCCTTATAAAAACTCTAAAGTTGTGCTACTGCTTAATTGGGTAGGTGTGAAATTCTGTGTTTTTTTTGCTAGACCTTTGGTAATTAACAAGCATGTTTCAGGTGTTTTCTGAAGTATTTTGACTTCATCGTTTGATAGATCCTTCAACATCTTCTATGAAGTTGAATAAAGGATCAATTAATTACACACCCGGTGGCGGCTTAGGATCACTTTTTTTTAGATGAAGTCAAATCTTGTTCCTGTAAACATCAGTGAGTGTACTAAAACGGTTTTCAGGGTTTAGCCAGTATCCCGTAGTTGAAGACTGTTTGTTTTGAATGGACTATTATTGGTGTTCTATTGTCGGTTACTGTTTTTATTATTAACTATTTGCCATTCTGTATTGTGAGAAACTGTATGAATTTGTTGTTGCTGATAGATAAAGTGAGGCTGATAAGATGCGACATTTGAAGTTACACATATGTCTGGAGTAGGGCAATATGTGGTTGTTTGACGTAAATTTGAGAAATTGATAGCTTTGTTGCATAAATTGCATCGACTGAGCTTATTGTGTTTGCATTGGAATACATTGTTGAGCTATCGGCATTCGTGTGATTTGATTTTGGAGATAGGCCATGTTGACTTCAGTTATACGTTGTCGATATAACGAAAATAAGTCAAATTAATAAGAGAAATTTATTAGAACACGTGACCGCAGAGTCACTTGCTTGCCTTGTTGCTTGGCTGCAGCTGCGGTCGGGCACAACCTAATACTGCAAAACTCAAGCAACAACTGCGATCCAGTTAAAAATGTGTACGTATGCACCTTGCAAAAATTTGAGGAAAGACGGGTGAAAAATTGTCAGCCTAGGACGCAAAAAACTCCCTTTTGCGGGCAACCTTCGTAATTTTACAAATTAATATGTTACATTACTTTTATAAAATCTTTCTACTATCACATGGTCTGACCTAAGCTTTTTTAGTGTGTTATAGTATATAAAATAGCAAAGTGCTATAGAGAAATTTTATTTGGTGCCTTTACAGCCACTGCAACTTCAAGGGCTTATTGTGCCCACTAACATGTACCTAGTCTTGGATATTCACACACACCCATGTGTTCGCGCATTAATTTATTAGAGTAAATGTTAAGAGTCCATTTAAAAAACGCTATAATGCTATTGATATCTTGTATACTTTTAGAAAACACCTTATAACACAACATATATGGTGACTTATTAGATCTTTTACTTATACAAATTTGTTTTAAATATAAAACAACCTTTCTTAATATCTGCTTGTTCTTGAGTATATCTTAGTCGTATTTTTAGTTTAGTTGCTTACAGCTATTCTTCCTAATAATTGTATTGTGTTTTTAGTAACTATACTTTATTGTTAAAATTATTTCAACTAAACCGTTAAACTTTTGCTATATTAGACTGACTTTTTTATTTGCATTATATTACATTTATACTAAAAACAAAAGCATAATTTTATCAAGAAAACATTGAATGTTTGTGTTTGCCCACAGGATTAGAAAACTAGAAGACAAATCATAACGTTATATAAAAAAATGGTTATACCAAACCAGTTCCTTCAATTTCAAAGTGTAACAAAAAATATTCAAAAAATAAGACACTAAATTTTAAAAATAAACTTTTAAATAGAAAACTAGCTCATAAATTTCAATTTAGTGTTAAATAAATTTTCAAACACTTTTTGTATAATGCTAAAAAAAAGTAATCACCTGGTCTACAGAAAAGTAATACTTTTGCTGTTTATAACACAAACTTAACCAAAATGTAAGTTATTAACGATATTAATTAACTAAGAGAAAAATTAACACCTATGCACAATGTTACTGGTAGCGATGCACCTTGAAGTTATTTGAAGTCGATGAAATTTCAAGTAATTAAAAGCGTAAATAAACCCTGAGGCACTTCCAAGATTAAAATTTGGTTAGTGACAAGCCTCCAGCTTGAGCTCGACCCACATCATATGAAGGATCTAATCTAAACTTAGCGTGGTAGTTTGCGATGTCGTGGGCTGCTTATTGCACTAAAGTGAGAAGTTTACCACAATAATATACTAGAAAAAATAATGTCTACTCTGACCATAACATAATTCTTAAAATATGACTATATTGCAGTCAATAAATATTATAAGCATATACAGTAAAAGTAATAGATACAATACTTTAAGGCATCTTTAAAAATATACATTGATAAGTAAAGTATATTTTTAAGAACGATACTGTGTCAAAATACAAAAATAACAACAAAATAGCAGAAACATAAACAAAATGCTGTTTACAAAACTAAAATAGGAATATGAATATCTGTACATCTTTAAGTGAATTTAACAAAATATTTTAAAATCAAATAAAAATAAAAACATGAAAAAATAAATACATCAAATGATAAAAATTTGAATATTGAAGAGATTAAGTACATTGCAAGAATATTAAATAAATAAATATAATAAAACAAAGAGAACATTTTATAGAAAATCTAATATTACGGTAATAGACATACATGCATAAAAAGATAGTATGAGAAATATGAATTCTAATGAAAAAATTAATATAGAATCACAATTAGTTTAAAATGCGCGAGTTAGTATTACCATGACAAAAACCAAAAAATAATATAAATCTAACAAAATGTTTATTTGCTTAATATTAAAAAAAAGAAAGTAATAATATAATACGCATGTAACATTTTAATCTTGTATATTAATAACAAACCCGCGCTAACATCGCACGAGACTAATTCTAAATTTACAGCTAACCGCAATACTAAACTATCATTATAGATCTTTTAAAGATAAATATACATTGTCCCAGATTTTTATACATATATTTTCATATCCAGGAATTTTTCCATGTATGATTTGATATCCTTCCAACAGTTTAAGCAGTGTATACCAAGATAGCAGAGTGGCAGCTTGAACAGTTTTCTAATTAAACAAACACTGATTTTCCCACTCACTTCTGGCAGTCTTCTTTCAATAATTTTATAACATCGATACTAATTTTCTCTAGACTATTGAGTTTTTGAAGCGTAATAAACTTAAAGACAGCGGTCATTTAATTTTTTATATGTCTGTCCTAATCCAGATTAAGTTAAATTGAACGCGTAATAATAAGTGCGGTTGCAAGGCTAACTGTTTCTAAATGAATAGACTGCCGGATGTCCATTAACATAACTAATAAGTAATATACTGCAGTCAAACTTTGACTTGTCAATATTTATGAGTCAAGGGCAACTACAATTACTGCCTTTCCTAAAACGGCGAACAACGAGATATGCAATATAATTTAATTCCATGTATCCCATCTACCCAGTTAACTCTACAACCCATGTTCAATTATACCAATAGTACACAAAATACTAGAGTAAATAATTATAATAAAAACAAAGAAGGAAAGCAGAAACAAATAACGGATATGACTGTTCATGGCAAATAATAGATCCCTAGAAAATAAAGCGTAAAAACGATAGGTGCTTCGAGCAAATGTGTTTACTGTCATTTCAATAAACAAATTGGTTGCTCTTAGTAATTGTAATAATGTTTTTAATCAGGATAATAATAATAATCTGAAATATAGCAAAGTTTCAACCAAGTTAGTACCTCAATCGTCACTTATATTCTCTTGTAAGCTGATTATTTATAAAAAAATTAACATGGTACTTAACGTGTTATTTACTGTTATACACGAAACGTAATAAAATCTATCTATACATTTGTATAGAAAGTAAACAAAGCAATGTGGTGTGGTTCTTGGCTCTTGATTTATACGAGGAGGTCCGTGCGTTGTAAATAAAGACAGCTTATACATTTGAACGGAAAGTAAACAAAGGCGGCCGATATGAAATTTAGCGTGCCGCGATCTGAGCGCTTAATTTAAACTAGGAAGTCTGTGCGTTCGTGCACGCACATCAGGGCCAGTCTCGTTCCTTGCAGACTGTCCAGGCGGCCATTTACAAAAAATCTCTTTTAAGCAACAATGAAAGTCAATAATAAGTTAGATCTCTTAATTAAAATATCCTCTGTGTACTGCCTACTAAAACACCAACTTACAGACAGACGATGGCCTTTAGAAGTATATTGAATCATTATAACATAGGTTTATAGTTGCTGGTGACTTTTAACATCAAACTCTTCAGTTTGGGTTTAATAATAACAACGAAAATGAGACGTGAATTCTTTAAAATTATTAACAAAAAGAACTACTATACTTTTTCTACAAGTAAAATGAAATGAATCAGATTCATATAGAATTTCAGACTTCCTAGACTTCTATATCACAAATAACATTGTATTGTTGGCTCTGGGGTTCTTACACAAGCATGGCAAACATCTTCAGAAGAAATCTTCTAAAAATTAAGTTATTGCTGTCATCCTTAACGTTGTTGTCAAAAGTTGGTAAACTT
This sequence comes from Sinelater perroti, assembly GCA_036346155.1. Taxonomy (NCBI): domain Eukaryota; kingdom Metazoa; phylum Arthropoda; class Insecta; order Coleoptera; family Elateridae; genus Sinelater; species Sinelater perroti. Next base: position 659,791 of record JARFIY010000278.1, read on the forward strand.
TTTGTAGGCTTGGATACTTGAATAAAGGTCTTGCTCTGATTGGGAGATGTATTATTGTTGCCATCTTGATGAAGGTTGCACTTTCTCATAAAACACGAGACACCGAAGACAAACCATATGGTTCAACTCTAGATAACCTGGAGCTTATCGACGTATATCCCAAAGTGGAGCCGCGTACGTCATAATAGAAAGTATTGTGGTCTTGTACAACAGCAGCTTATTTTTTGTGGATAATCGGATCCCGAAGTGAAAAATCTTTTGCTGTTGTGTATCCAAGTCAATTCTCTTTCTAGAATTACCCGAGCTAGAATGTTTTCTCTATCCAGGTTATCTCCCTTCGAAAAATCTTGGGATTCGCTAGGTTTTCTTGCCAGTGAAGTGGTGTTCTGGTGGAGAACAGGACCTTCTCAGATACATCTAACTTTCCAGGAGGTCCAGTTGTTTTTAAAGTAGTCAGGTTACAAAATATTACCCAAAAGAGCTGAACACCACCTCAGTATTGCCTACATACTGAGACAGTGTAGTGGAAAGCGTCTTTGACGTGTCTCCCGCATAAATATTGTAGAGCGTCGGCGAGAAAACGGATCCTTGAGAGACGCCCGCTCGAAGTCACCCTCCGATACTCCCCCACCCCCCAAACTCGATGAAAAAAGGTGGAGGTCATCTTGCCGCACCTTGTCAAAGCCCTTGACCATGTCAAGGAAGACTGCGCCAGTAATTTGCTTTTTTAGTATAGCCCTTAATAATGCATTCCAGTACCCGAAGAAACTAGAGGATAGTGGAATAGCCGAAACTGAATCCAAATTGTCTGTTCGAAATCAGTGGGAGGTTTTCGACAACAGTCCTTAAGCGTTGGTGGATTATTTGCTCCACGAACTTACCTACGGTTGATAGGAGATATGGGCTAGTAATGCTGAAAGAACGTCTCTAACTTTCTAGGATTAGAGAGCATAACGACATCCGCTAACTTTCAAGGGCTGGGAAAATGTCTAAAGCGGAAGACGGCATTGGTTTTTGGGGAGAGCTTGCAGCACTCGGTTCCGAACTCTTTCAGGGCCGGGTACCTTGCACGAGTGCAGGGCTCGGATAAGCTAGAGAACTCTTCATAGGTCGCTGGATCCACGAAGCAGTCGACGTAATTAAGGTCGGTATTGTCGTAGCTGAGGTAGCACTGCCACTTTAAGTTGGCAGTGAAGGCTTTAGCTTTGTATAGCGTAGTGTAGGTGATGCCCCTTTCCCGTGGATGGGTGGTGTCAGTATTGAGTGGATTTGCAAGGCCTTGGTCATTTTCCAGATGCTGTTGTCGGCCATCTAGGACCTTGGAAGTTTGCTCTTCCAGACGGCATAGCGACTGCAGCTTTGACTTATGTAGCAGAATTACAGGACATCCGCAGTGTCTAAGTATTTTGCGCCCGCAAACGCGATCGGTTTACCTTTCTAATTCGCTTTTTCAATTTCAAAGATAGCAAATCTCTTTCAATTCCGTCTCGGACGCAGCTAGCATTCGCCAGAGTGGATTCTGAAAGTAGGTCACATGGTCTGCCTTAGGTAGAGGCAAAGTCCGGTCTTGAGATGTAGGAGCAGAAAGAGGTATTGTCTATTACATAAGGGAATTTCAGAGTGAGGAGAATCAGATTGCAATGACTGTCCAGCTGCAAAGAGGCGTCCTTCAAAATGGGAATGTTAACGATATCTGGATAAATGGCGAGATTATAGTAAGTTGGTTCAAGGAGTCCCACCATCACAAAGTCAAAAGACGGGATGAATTCATGCAGCGTCTTGCCATTAGTAGTGACCACTCGGTTGTTCCATAACAAATGCGTAGCATTTCAGTTCTCAGTACTCTGTAAGAGTTGCGACTCTTTTCTCAAATATTATTTTGGAGAGGAGTAAACGCCCATGCAACGGAGAATGATACGTGAATATAAGTCGTATAATTCTATGATTTCTCTTTTAAAGGCAGATGGTGGTGGACTCTATGTGCTCGATGGTCGGGAGCAGTACTACATAGTGATCCACACAGGATTTGATGAGAACTGCTGTTCTACCCTACCAAATTATATCTGCGCAGAAACTCTAGAACCTGGTTTTTCTGGTTATTAGGACCATTCCCATTCCAGAAGCCAAGCCGGATATGGCTAGACGGGCTTCCTATCCATAATATGTCTTGACAATGGTGGCAATGTCGTTAGTATAACAAATTAGTCTTCCAATAACGCTGCACTACCTGGTCGATATGTTGGACGTCAAATATCTTATTGGATTCTTGTGGGACCTCAACGAAAGACATGGAGATTTTTTTATTTCTTCCTTCTTGAAGAATATTGGGACCCGACGGAAAATGGCGCGCAGCGGTTTTCTTGTAATCAGGAGGTGTGACGTTTTTTGACGTTTTTTGCTCTAGTTATGCCCTCGTGGTCCGAATCCATGTAGGGGTAGATTATTATAGACTGGCCTTGATGTTTGATCTTAGAAAAGTGTAACTGTTAGTTTTTAAATTCAGCTGTAAGCTAATACCAACCCTAGAAGTTCCGGAGAAAAATTGGAGGAAATTTAACATTGAAGGTTCCTTCTACTTCCATCTCTTCATAGATAGGCTCAAACATGTTTTGCATGTAAATTTTGGCTAAAGGTTTATTCCGAGGTAGACGTTAGAGACTACGTCCCGAGACGAAAATAAATTCTTCTTTTGCTCCGAATAAAGATCACCGTCGTCGCTGGCTGGTCTCGCTGGTAAAACTCATGACTAGTGATACTACTGAGGCCTATTTTTGAGTGTCATTAGATGCGGTTTCTAAACTATTCAAATTTACTGTTGCAGGAGAACTTACAGAAGTTATTTCTCCCGCATTGGTCGCCACGCACTTATCCGTGACAGGGCGGAAGCGAGACTGCAGCTCCCCGCAGCGTATATGGCACTACGCCTTGTAAATTAAAGGTTGAGGCTCTCATATGTTCGCCCTCTGTGCTCGGTCATCGCACATCTTCCCTGGTGCAAGTAGCGCGCTTTACACAATCGCCATTATTACCTCTTTTTCGAAATGAACTCGGGTATTCAATTATTTTTAGGAGAAGTTTTTCTTATTAGTGATATGCAGTAATAAAATTTTATTTGATTTGTTTCTATTAGACGTGCTCACTGGTTGAATTTTTAATTACAAAGGTAACAATTGAACGTCCTACTAAACCGCTTTAACTAAATTTTAAATTAAAACTTTATTTATTCAAAAATCAATTAATCAATAACAAATTAAAGTGACCAAAGTGATTAAAAGAAAAATTTATATCAAAACGCCCCGATCTGCCATATCATCAAAAACCTTCAAAAAACTATGAAAAGCAATTTCACCATTACACATATTTGTAATGCTATAGGCATTTGGAATTACATATTTTACAAACGCACAGAAAATTCTACTAATATACACGCTTCTATAATAGGAATGCGTAGTAGGCGCTAATAAAAAAGATAAATGTGCTATAAAATAGTAGAGAAAAGGCAAACAACGTCACATTCGCAACTTTTCTTGGTCTTTCTTGTCTCCGGGAACAGCTTTTTCTTAATGGTACCTCCCAGTTCTCCACAAACGAATCCGCTCATAAAGAAAAGATAAGAAGGGCAAACAAAGTTACACTCACCACTTTTCTCGGTCTTTCTTGCCTCCGAGAACAGCTTCATTCTTAATAGTACCCCTAGTTTCCTACAAACGAATCTGCTAATAGGAAAAAGACGACACACACACATATTGCTTGCGTTCTTTACAGGTTAATAGATAGATCTGGGAGCGACTTGTGGACAGCGCTCTTCCTTTATTAATATTTAAAATCCCCTTAAAACTCTATAGACATACGATTAACAGCCAGTATTTCTAACGTAGAAATATTGAAAAGTTTTTAGAATAAAGTGCTTAGAATTATAATGAACGCGCAGTGGTACAAATCAAAAAAGTTATTTAAAGTAATATGTGTGTTCGTAAAGTGAAAACTTAAGTACAGTACTTTAAGAAAAAATTTAAAAGCAAGATGATTTCAAGTAATAATGTAAAGAACTAATAACTTAGTGATGGGAGGGCTGCAACATCTATCGTGGAAGCTTGGACTCCGAACTGAGAGGTTAAGACTCTCATATGTTCGCCACTGTGCCCGATCATGCGCATCATCTCTGATGATACGGGGTGATGTGGCAAGCACCGCGCCTTATATGACTTCATTTTTACTCTATTTTTTACTTAATTATTTTTACTGACTGAACAGGTCACCCGCCAGGCGTCTGAGCCTAGGTTTTAACCCGGCCTGTCAGCACCACAGCCAAACTGCTCGGCCACACTGATTAATCTAAATAAATGAGTGGACTTAGTGGAGTTTCATTCCACATAACTAGGAAGTATTAGTAGATTATTTTCCATTAAACGTAAACATAACAAATACTCATTGTTTCTTTAAATAGGGCATATTGTATATAAGACAAGTTATCAAAAAATTTGACTTATAAATGTATAACATTAATGTTAAACTATTGAAAAAGTTATATCAAACTAGTTTGTAATAAACTATTTATGTGAAGTGTATATTTTTAATACTTTTCAAGCTCTTATTTTAGTTTAATGTTGATTAATTGTTTAAAACGAATTTAATGTATTTCTGACATACCCTGCTTCTTTCACTACTAGTAATTAAAATACTTATGCTTTGTATGTTTGCTTATATCACCAATTTCTTGCTGGAACGACATTTTAAATTTATAATTGATGAGAAGAGCCAAAGTAAAATTATTAAAACAGGCGAAGCAATTTGCTGTATCGAGGATAATTTATCATGCTCACAAACAAGCTGTCATAAATTATCGACGCACGTTACTGCTTTGTTCTATTCGTCTAATTGTATAGCTGCGCTGTGGATATTTTAGAACGCAGCTGTAATTATTAGTTCATTATAAAATTACATAGTCGCTCAAATTTAATCGTCATCGGGCAGACAGCTTTAGATAAAATAATTCAACTTGGCAGACAAAAGAATGTTTCTGCTAAATTATTGATTTTGGGAGTTCCGAAATGATAAATCCTATCATCGAAGTTCGCGATAAGTCCCCGAAGCTTTAGGTTTTGCAACTAAGGAGATTTAGCACACCTGTAATCTTACGCCGCGTCAGTTCGCAGCTAAATTGCTTCTTGCTTTAAGTGTCTAACCTTTTTTCAGGTACGCTACGTGCTTAATGATCAAAATTTAACTACAAAATCATGCAGTTAGCTCAGCTCCAGACGTCCCAAGGGCTGAGCACGTAGAATTGCAAAAATGTGTCGTTTGTGCTGAAAACTGTTTGCAGTGCGTAGCTTTGAGCTCCGAAATTGTCGGCTTGGCTCTTCCATTAACACTCCCAGGGACGCATGCCGATATTGCGGAATTTGGGGATGGACCACAGGGCGGAAATTATTTTTATTTGTAGAATGGCACCTTTGGGCTGCGTGGGAAGTTCTCCAAGATAGTGCAATTATTAAAATGCAAATAAAGTAATATATGAAAGTAAATAATTATAAGTAATTAGTTGGTCAAGGAGAGAAAATATAAAACTGATAAATAATATATATGATAAAAAATTAATCAAAAATAAAAATCCTGTTAAGAAATTTGTTTAGTGTAACATTAGAAAAGAAAATACGTAACATATTTAATTTTGTTGTCTGTAACCAAAGGCGGAGCTTGAAAATTTTTCTTCACTTAATTGGATGTAGTGGTAGAAATTGCGTTGACAAATCTTAGCTTTCACCGGATCCGTTTATAATAAATAAATATATAGGCATCTGTTGATACAAACTCGAATCTTGTTATGTGTTGCTGCTGATGACATCCAAGTTTTGCAGCCATAGTGTGGAATAGATTTCACATTAGTATCAAAGCTCCTGAGTTCTGCTTTGTTTGTGAGATGACTGCTATTCCATGTTATTTAAATATTCAAGGGTTAGTCTTCCTTTGCTTATACGTTGCTTTATATTTTCTTCTGTCCCTTCTTTACCTATGACTGTGCTGCCTAAGTAACAAAAAATCTGCGTGTCTTCTATCGGTTTGTTGTTGATATTGAACGGTTTCTGGTTGTTAGAATTTACGCGAAACGTTTTAGTTTTGTTAGTATTGATTTGGAGAATAAGAGAGAATTTACATCTGTACGCTCAAGCGACAACTTGACTTGCCCGTGGTGCCTCCTTCTAGACAATAAACGAGGCTCTGACGACTGAATATTGGCGGTATTACCATATTTCACATAGTTATCTCATATACATAATCAAATACTATATAATTATAATTATGATAAAGTAAAGAAGAAAATGCCATTACTGGTACACTAAAACATATATTGAACATCATGCGAAGGACAAGCGAAAACCACCGCTTAGGAACATTTCCAATAAAGCAGCAAACCTAATAAATATGGACAAGTCTTTAATAGCTAACAAGTCTGAACGTAAAACTGTCCTCTATTTGGATCTCCCAGAGGGGACAACTAATGAAGGAAGATTTAATAAACAACGTAACTTGAACATCAGCAAAGTGGGAACCTAAAATATCAGATAACTGCTAAAGTGTAAAATTAGAAAACATTAAGTTAGAAATAAAAAGTCTTAAAACTAGAATTTTAGATCTGTGTAAAATGAGATGGCTACAAGTAGGAAATTTTTGGAGTGATGGCTACAGAATAGTGCACACATGAGCTAATTAAGAAAATGCAGGTGTTGGTATTATCCTTGAACGAAGCATATTGAGTTCTGCAAAAGACATAACTTGGTATTAATAAATATAATATTTAAACATCATCCTAGAAGACGATAAATCTGGACAAAGCCTGAAGATACTGGAAGATATCAGATAGACTTTATCATAGTGAAATAATGTTTTTGAAATTAGGTTAAAGAATGCAGAACCTATCCCAGTGCCGATAAAAATACAGATCGTAACCTGATAATGGTGAAACATAAACTGATGTACAAAAATCTAAAGAAATACGAAACTCACAGGTAAGATATAAATAGGCTTAAGAGTGTAGAAAACAACAAAGTAGATAACGAGATAGAGGATATAAAGATGAAATGGAACAACATTAAAAAATAAATTATTAAAACAGCCGATGACATACTACAGTAAAAGAACCTACCACTACGTAAACCCTAGATCACAAAACAAGTTATCGACCTAACAGAAAAAAGAGCCTTAGTGCTCTAGAGGATAGGTCGCTACAAAACCTAGAGATGCGGTTTCGAATCTCGGTCTCGCCTATTCTGTCACTGGCATTTTTACGATCCAGCTTGACTCAAGCTGCAATAAAAGAGTACCTAGAGGTCAAACTCTGGGGTAATAATAGGCGGTAGGTACGTGGCGTTAACCACGTTACTACCCTTGTGTACCGTAGGCTCTAGATTGTAGCAGACCTATCCTGTTACGACCCCAAAGGGCTTTCGTAGCCCATTGGAAAACTAAAGGGAATACAAAAAAGTCTCCGCCGTTTGACAAAAGATGGCCCCACTAGTAAGTTTTGGTTGAAATTGTCAGATGTAAAACGTCATATCGTAATTTTGGACATCTGGCAACACCATAATCTTAAAATATATCAGCATCACATAATTTTTTTCGTACGAAAATGTCAAGTTTTGAGCCGAATAAACGTCTTTTGCGGGAACTTTTGACTTACTTCTTTACTTCTTTAATTTGAAAAAATCAGCAACTGATGAGCATCGATTGCTTATAAAGGCATAAGTGAGAGAAGTTGTCGTGAGTGGTTTCATAAGTTTGAGAGCGGTGAGTTTGACGTCTAAGACAAAGAACATAGCGAAAGTTTACGAAGACACGGAATTGGAAGCATTATTGGAGGAAGATTGCACTTACATTAGAAGTGAATCAACAAGCATTTTTACATTTAACATTGTTTAAAATCGTTAGGAATGGTTCAAAAGCAAGGAAATTGGGTTCCATATGAACTGAAGCCGAAAAACGTTGAACGCCGATTTTTCACATGTGAAATGCTGGTTGCCAAGCATAAACAAAAGGGCTCTTTGCATCATATAGTCATTGGTGATAAAACATGGATCCACTAAAATAAATCAAAGAAGAGGAAATCATGGGGATCACGTGGCTATGCTTCAACAGCGACCGCCAAGCCGAATATTTATGGGAAAAAAACTAATGTTGTGTATTTGGTGGGATCAGCTTGATGTCGTATGTTATGAGTTGCTTAAACCAAACTAAACCGTTACTGGGGCTTCCTACCAAATACAATTGATGAGATTGGGCTAAGCACTATTACTCCAAACACGACAAAATTATTCTCCTGCATGATAATGCTCGTCCAAATGTTGCGGCGCCGGTCAAAACTTACTTGGAAACACATAATTGGAAAGTCCTACCCTACCCACCGTATTCACCAGACATTTCCCCTTCTGATTATTACTTGTTCCAATCGATGGCACATGGCCTGTCTGAGCAGCACTTCACATCATATGAACATACCAAAAATTGAGTCGATTCGTGGATCGCTTCAAAAGATAAAGCGTTTTTCGACACAGTATCCGTATGGCACCAGAAACGTGGGAACAAGTAGTGGCTTGCTATGGACAGTACTTTGAGTAAAACATAAGGTTCCGTTCCTTCACAATAAATGCCCAATTTTTGATAAAAACGGCGAGACTTATTTATACTTTCTTTAATATTATATTAGAAGAAAGAAGGAAGTAAGTAAAAGAGCGTTAAAACAGAGGAAGGTAAATAAGGTAAAAAAGATAGTTTATAGAAGAATAGATAGAAATATTGATGAGAATTTGACTAAAGGCCAATTTAGATTCCACAAAAATACAAGATCAGGGGAAGAAAAATCTTGCACTACGACTAATAAATGAAAAAAATACAGAAAGATAAAAACACCTTCATAGTCTTTATTGATTTACAAAATGCGTTTGTCCATGTACATTGGAAAATCATGTTTACAGCACTAAAAAAGATAGGAATAAAATTTAATGACCAAAGGATCCTGAAACAATTGTATGATAATCAAATTACAACAATAGAGGAACTTAAACTGCAACTTGATCAACATACTAAAAACAAATTACAAGATGAAACTAAACAGAAAGGAAACTAATGTAACGGTATGCGGTAAAGACGATACACCTAAAGCTTATAAACATTGACCTAAATGGGGCATGACTACAAAAAGTTAATGAATTTCCCGCCTAAGCAGCACAATAACAAGAGATGGAAGATGCGAAAGGAAAATCAGAATTAGAATTGTACTAGCGAAAAGAGCTTTCTACCAAAAGAAGAGCCTACTAATAACAAACGCAATTCCCATTTCGAGTAAAATAAATTACATTAAAACATATATTTGGGGCGTACTATTATATGGGACCGAAACATGGATTATCGATTGACATGCAAAAAACAATTAGAAGCGTGTGAACAGTGGAGTTAGAAGCTTTAAAAATCAATTACCTCGATAAAATAACAAACGAGGAAGTACTGACAAGAATCGGACAAGAGAAGTGTTTGTGGGAGAACATACAAAAGCAAAGGAGCACACTAATGGGACACATAATAAGAAAGGGATGACTATTAACCACAATTATTGAAGGGCGTATAGAAGGAAAGAATGATCGTGACAGCCTACAGATGGAATATAATAAGCAAATAATAGAAAGCAGAGGATATGTATAGATTAATGAAAAATAAATGTGTGAATAAGAAGAAAAGGAGAGCTGCAACAAACCAGCTGAAAACACAGAAAGAGAGAGAGAGAGAGATAGAGTATTGATTTCTAGACCGATAAGCTTTACTTGTTTTTAAGCCTGTTTATTATTATTATTATTATTATTATTATTATTATTATTATTATTATTATTATTATTATTATCTGTGAGCTAATATGCAAATGTCGTCTGTATAGTCCATGTCATGCAATTAATTTTGAAGTCTCCAAGTTACCCCGAGTTGTTCGAAGTAGAGTTTTTAATGGTCCAGTCTATTGCAGTGTTAAATAATAATGGTGATAGGGGGAATTTTTGTTTTACACCAGTTATTGGAAATGTTAAAGCTGCTTCGTCTCTTATGCATAATCTTACTACAGTTGGATTCTTCATATAGTGCCTTTATGACTTTTAGTCGTGTGAGGTATACCAATTAACTCTAGAACATAAATGTTATATAAATTGAGCTTCTCCATTTTAAAGAGCAAGATCTGTTCGGTCCAAACTTGCAATGCATATCTTGTAACTTAGGTTCTATGTGTTCAAAGAATAGATTGTTGTGCAACATATTTGTTTAATATATTCCATGCATATTGTAAGGTCACCTTTCTATTACAGTTTGACAATGATTTCTTCCTTCCAGTTCATAGGGAATGAGTATTTCTTTTATATTTTCAGATGATTGTTTCTAAAATTGTTGCTGTATGTCTATATGTAAGCTCTACTTTCATTAATTTAACTGGAATATTGTCTGGTCTCCTGGCTTTACAATCTTTTAATTATTTGAGTACTGTTTTAATTTTATTGGGTTGGCTTCTGAATTTTATCGATACTCGTGTCTTCGGGTGGTTTGCTTAAAAAACTGGTAATTTTTTTTCCCACACCTACTAATCCTTTGATGTCGTAAGTCTCTTTTCGTTATATTTTAATGGTCTATTAAGGTTTTGTAGTTTATTTGCAAATTTCTTAGTGATTAGATACACTTCTTTAAAGTTAATACATAATATAAGGTAAGTTAAATTAAACGTTAGCATGTTTTTCCTAAATAAATAATCCGAATTTTATCGTTATCACTGTAAAAAAAAGACTTGGCAGTTATGTATGGAATATAACATCGTCTAAATACCTTACACAATTCCAGTGACTCGGGACTATTCTTTAAGGAAGTTTTCTATTATACTTTTCCATAAATGTAGCTCTATTTCAACAATTAGATATTTGATCTTCTCCTTTAACCCTGAAATAATAGCAGGTTTGTTGATGTAAACACCTTCCTTTAAATAGTCCCGGAGCAAAAAATCTAATGGGCTTAGATTGCCAAACCACGGTAGTCAATTGATGTCAGCCGTGTGCGAGATATTACAACCAGGAAGTTCGTTTAAAGTAAAGTGAGTGTTTTACTTGTTTTGTGGTATAAGGCTCCATCTTGTTGAAACTACATGTCATTAAAATTCAAATCGTTGATTTAATTAAGAATCAGAACGTATACAATAATAGCGGTGCCGTCTTCGTCTTTAAAATGTATGGGTCAATAAGTTCTCCAATCCAGAATACACCAAACAATGCCCTTTTGTAGATACATTGGTTTTTAGTGATTATTACGTGAATTTTCACTGCTACAATTTTGACGATTTACAATGCTACTTAAAAAAGAGTTTCATGACTTTTTTTTGTAAAAATCAGCATTAACTGTTTTGTTCTCTTAAACTCAGTTTTCGATAGAATTTGCTATATATTTAAATATTAATAAACTTCTAACATTCACGGAACGCAAACGGTGCGTAATTAAAACTAAAATTTAATTTAGATCACTCTGTATTTGTTGTAGTAACTAAAATGTTAAAAGTTTATTTTAATTTTTGGTGAGATTTTGTATTACGGAGCGTAGCTGATATTAAATAGCATTCACATCCTACTGTCCTACGCAAATCTGTAAAACATGACAATAAATTTAGGGGACTAATTTCAATATATTACATGTAATATATTGTTGTTCTATTAACATAAAATATAAAGTTATTTTTAAGTTTATAAGCAACTTCTATATTTGTTAAACAATTTATATCGCTCTGTGTTAAAATTAAATCTTGTTTTATCTCTGTAAATTTACTTTTATATAAATACAACTTTTCTATATTATTCATGTAAAGTATGGCTTTCATTGTAAATTAATTTCAACTCAATTTTACTTTATAATTTATATTCCTAATTTACTAAAGTCCATTATGCTAAAACACGAGACATGCTTAATGCTTAAGAACACCGTAACTTAACGTTTATAAGAAAGCTTAGCCATAATAACCCGTAAACAGTAAAATATAGTCTTGTTACAATTTGTTTGTTTCTAGATATTTGACATCATTCATTATGTTTTCTGTGTTAATATTTTAACTCTAGCTATTTGCTCTCCGTACAGGTTATGAATGATTCTTAATAATATTTGTTTTCTTTAATTCGAATTCCAGATTAATGTTACACATCTTTGCAACGACACCTAACCCCAAAAAGAGAGTCATGTGTTCTAAACTTATTTTAAAATCAAAACTGAGCGTCACTCAAGCTATCTTCAATCTTTTTATATATTCCACCCACGTTGGCTTATCAATACTGCTGTTGTAAATTCAGAACAATTTTTTTAGTTATTATTTTTCGGGATTGTTGAATTTGAAATAGTCGAACAGCACATCTTTGAAATTAAACAAATTTAATAGCATAACAATCACGTCATTGTTAGTAAGTACTAAAAATTCCGCGGAGATGTTCTTCGGTCCAGCATTCTTTTCAATTTTTTGTATTTCTAATGGCATATTCAATTTCTTTTTTCAAGGCATTAGCTTCATAATTTTTATTGGTTTTTCATTCACAAGTAAAATATTTTCGTAATTACTCATTGTTGTATTTTATTTTTGTGTGTTACTACTATTAATACTTATTAATACTTATTCGTTCCCATGTCGCAATGTATTTAGTTTCTCTAAGTTTTTCTTTGAATGCAGTTGATTTGTTTCATAATATGCTTTCCCTACTCTTAATTTTTAGCTCATCTGTAGCATAAAAACAAATTGATACAAAATTACCTTAAACATTTGATACCTACCAAAGTCACTGATTACTCACTCTGGAGAGCAACAAAAGAACTGAAACAACCTTAGCAAGACATATCACCTATTTGACTTGAAGACAACATCTGAGCTAGAAAGGATCATAGTATGTTTTTGCATAACACCACAGAAGTAGAGGAAAAAATTTATCAATACCTTGAAGCATCATCTCAACTGCATCCACCAATCAAGCACTTTAAAATAAGTTCAGTCAAGACCACAATTCTAAGAAACTTGTATCCACGGAAATCCCCAAATTACGATCTAATTACGAGCAAGTTCTTAAAGAACTACCAGAAAAATAATTCAAGTATATCACCCAACTATTTAACGTTACATACCAAAAGAGAGAAAAGTTGCCGAAACTATTTTGACCTACAAACCTGACAACCCTAAAGACGAACTGTTGTCGTACAGATTAATCAGTCTGCTACCAATCCTATCCAAAGTTTCTGAAAAGCTGCTACTTTAAAAACTAACACCGATAAATACGGAAAGTAATATGGTACCCAATTAACAGCTTGGATTTTGCAAACACCATTCGACAACAGAGTAAGCATACAGAAGTATGTTTGAGTAGCGGACAGAATTATGAAAAACATTTAAGATAGACAACATTGTTCAGCTATATTTTCGACGTCGTGCAGGCCTTTCACCAGGTCTGGCACAGCGAGTTGTTTAAAATCAGAAAGACGTTGCCATCAGACTACTTCGAAATACTGAAAGCACATCTCACCAACAGGCATTTTCTAGTTAGGTGCCCAGATTCCCACATAGCGTTATTTCCTATCAAATCTGGCGTCCTTCAAGGAAGTGTCTTAGGACCTCTATTGTACTTCATATATACTGCTGATCATCCGACCTCATCAAGTACTAGTCACCACATTCGCCGACAAGACTGTGATATTATCATCACATATCGACCCAAACGCAGCATCTCAGAAGATTAAATAACCTAACACAATGATTTAAAAAAGGCGTATTTATTAAACCAATCCAAATCAACACGTGTAACATTTACAACTAAAAAATAAACTTGCCAAATTATATTTCTAAATGAAAAATAAATACCACAAGACGAAGCTGTTAAGTACCTAGGAATTCACCTGAACAGGCGCTTAACACGGAGGATACACATCTTGTCAAAACGTAAACAGTGTCGTTTAAAATTTCAGAAAACGTTTTGGACCCTAGGGCGGAAATCACAACTGTCACTAGAGAGAAAAACACTACTTTGCAAACAATTACTCGGCCAATATAGTTACACATACATACATACATAATCCCGAGCCTTTCTGGTGTAAGGTTTAGTGTAGTTCCATTGTCACTCTTTATTGGTTGGAGTTTTTCAGCATCACTGTTTCCATTATTTCCTGTCTTGGATGTTTTGTCTCGTTGTATTTTATTCTAATCCCCTCTGCGGTGTTGCCTTTCTCAACCCTTGTGTCCACGCCCTTCTTGGTTTTTGCATTCCGTTATCTTTTCTTGGCCTTTCTTTGAATGTCTGTTTTATTAGTCGGTTTCTTGGTTGTGTATTTAGGTTTATTTTTATTATTTTCAAATACAATTTTCTAGCGTTTTCTTTTTTCTATAAGTTTTAGTGCTTTTCTTTATAACTTTTTTCTTTTTACTTTTGATGTCTATCTTTCTATTTTTACGTCCATCCTTTTTACGTGATAATCCTCTTTTCACGACTACATCTTTTATTCTTACTGGGAAGTAATCTATTATTGATTTCTCTTGTCTTGAACAAACTTCTTGTTTGTATTTGTGTATCTCTTTATGTTAAAATTTCAAATTTATTGTTACTAGATCGTTTTCTGTACATATATCAATTATTCTGTTTCAGTTATAGTTTTTTGTTATTTCTTCATGTATCTCTAGGTGTCTTTTTATACATTAGTTATCTTTTTCTACCCTTCCGTTTAGGTCTTCCATTATGATAATATTTGGTCCATTTGCGTCTACTTTTTTTATAAATTCTCCCAGAATATATTTTTTCTTCCTTCGCTGCGTTCTCATTTGGTCCATGTGCTACTATTATTATCCATGTTGTGCCTCTTTTTTATGCCTGCTGTTGACATTCTTGCTTTTACAAATTTTTCCTTCGTATTTTTTATTTTTTTGGTTTTATTATCAGACCTATTCCTTCACTTCTTCTTTTTGTTTGTTCCATTCCCGACCAAAAAAAAACAGTATCCTTTTGCTATTCTCATTAAACCCTAGCCTTTATTTTTCGTTTCCGTTATACCTAATACGCGACAACTGATATAAGTATCGTAAAGTAAGCGGACACGAAAAAAAGTTGCTCCTATTTGTTATAGATCTAAAACCATCTAACAACAACAAAACGGCAGACAATATTGGCAGACGTTTGCATTTCGTGTGAAATGCACTGATTACACTACAACACAAAAATAAAGAAAAATACAAAAATATCACGTATGTGAACTGGATCGAAGATTACTCTACAAGATATAAGAGATGCTCTGTCTATGAGAAATTCCAGCATAGATTGTTGCCTCTAACACAACAAAAGGTTCTGCTAAGTACAAGATTTTATCAACCAGAACTTTCAAACTCTCAAGTATTAAACGGCATCCATTTTAATAGCTTTTGCTCTTTACAGCACAAGTCAATTAAGTGACATGGTTAAATTAAAAGAAATTCTAAAAAAGACGAGCACAATGTTAATCCTTTTTTTTTAATAGAACTTTTACCTGCTCAACAATATACATTGTTATACAAAGTATGTTTGACAATTAATACTTAACGAAGGGAAATAACAGAATGGTACCTAATAATCACTTGAAATAGCTGTGTTAATAGTCATTTGGATTTACCATTTGATCACATAGTTAATTGAGAATTAATTGCACTTAGACATCAAGACTATCACTTACGTATTTTGATCAAATAGTTATTTGGAGATTAGTCCGCACTTAGTCATCACCACTATCGCTCAAGTATATGTCTTGGGGTAACTTTCGTTTTAATCGTCTATGAATACTTCTTTGGCCTAGTTCATAGAAGGTGGCACCATTGCAGTTGGTAAGGTTGTAATGGAAGGTTTTAGTCAGTTTTGCAATATGTTCTTGAATTGTGGGCATGTTTAATTCGTGATGAAGTTGATTTGTAATGAACCACGGGGCGTTGACTGTTGTTCGAAGAATTTTATTTTGTAACGTCTGGATTCGGTTGAGATTGGTTTTGGAAGTGTTAGCCCATACCACACATCCGTACAGAATCAATGGACGTATTAGAGATTTGTACAAGAGCGTCATGCATTCGATTTTCATAGTGGACTTTTTATTTATGATTGGGTAGAGCTTTTTTAATATATGGTATTTCCATGTGAGCCGAGTATTGAGATGGATACCCAGATATTTCACGGGCTCGTCTTTGGCATTCCATTGTATAGTATGTCCATTGATTGTAATTAACGTTGGATTTTTGATAATTCTAAGTGTGAATATTTTCGTAGTACACTTGGAATGATTAATTCATAGATTCCATTTCATGAACCATCTGCTTAGTGTATTGGCGGCAGTTTGTAAGTCGGCTATTGCTTGCTCTAAGTTTTGATTTCTAGTTAACACGACCGTGTCATCTGCGAACATTGCTAGGTTTGCATTGGGAACAGGAAAGTCATGCATGTAGATGTTGAATAAAATGGGATCTAGAATACTCCCTTGTGGAACCCCTGCATGTATAGCTCTAGTAGTTGATAAGCTTGCCTGTATCTTGATTGCATATGTACGATTTTCTAGGAACGAGAACAATATGGATTTTATGTACTCAGGTAGTTGAAGACGTACTATTTTATATTTTAAGCCATCGGTCCACACTCGATCGAATGCTTGAGCTATGTCTAAAAACAAGGCAGTAACGTATTGTTTGCTTTCAAATCCTCGTTCGATTGTTTCGATCATGCGCTGTAGTTGATGGCAGGTGGAGTGGCCTTTTTTGAATCCAAATTGAAAGGTGGGAACAATACTCAGTTTTATTACCTCTTCATTAAGCCCGCGATATATGACCTTTTCGAAAAGCTTCGAGATTGTAGTTAGAAGACTAATAGGTCGATAGCTAGTAATATCTTTCTTGACTTTGTTTGGTTTGGGAAACAGTAGAATAATTGCATGTTTCCATGCATTCGGAAAATAACCAATCCTTAAGCACGCATTAAATGTGGTTGCTAGGTATGCCAATTCTTTTTTTGTAAGCTTTTTAAGTATGACATTAGGTATTTTGTCATATCCTGGCGATTTATTTATTGGAAGACTTTTAATTATTGATGCGAGTTCTCTAGGTGAAGTTGATTTGAAGTTTGGTTCTATGATTGGCTGGTGAGTTTCTACATAGTTGATGGCTATATTTTTAAATGTTGAATCTGCGTGATTTTCAGATGTGAAGGTTTTTTCTAAATGATCTGCGAAGGTTTCACATTTTTCTTCATCGGTGTTAAATGTTTGCGCATCTGAAGAAATTGGAGGCATCACTTGTGGCTGACGTAGGATACGTTTGGTCGTCTTCCATAGTCCGGGATCTCTTGGTTCAAGATTACTAATATGTTTTTCGTAAGTTTCTATTCGGTGGGCATCTAGCTCCTTCTTTATTCGATGTGACAAGTTATTTACCATATTTTTGGTTACGGGGTTTCTAGTTCATTCCCTCCGCAGTGTGCTTTTTTGCTTAATTAGATCCACTATGTGTTTGGGTGAATAATGATCAATGTGTACTCTTCGTTTGTACGTGGTGGTAGTGGCCTTGTTGACACTGTCAGTGATAGTTTTGTTACGTGTGAGATAGTTTGATCTATTTGATTTGGGGTTTGAAGGTTACTAGGATACTTAAGTCGTTGGTCAAGGATATCTTGAAAAGCGTTCCAATCTAGTAGTCCATTTATGAGTTTCGGTTCTTGGATTTGTTTTGCTGGTGTCAGTAAAAACGAGATTATAATTGGTAGGTGGTCTGAATCTAGTTCAGTGCATACTTGTTGGAAGATTTGTTTGCTGAAGTTTTTGTGGACAACTATGTCAAGTATATCTGGTCTGTGATCGTCTCTGTACGGGTAGTGTGTAGGTTCGGCTGGAGCTTCTATTTGGAAAGCGTACGTTGATGCTAGGTCGTAAAGTTTGTTTCCAGCAGGGTTTGTCTCTCTGCATCCCCATATCGTGTTTTTTGAATTCATGTCTCCTATCAGAAGGATGGGTTCGCTTGGATTAAATATGGTAGAGATGTCGATTTCAAGAAGTTGTTTGTTGGGTTGTTTGTAAGCACATATTATGGTTATAGTAGTATCGTTAGTTAGTTTGATTTTCACTCCAACTGTTTCGAGGTTTATCGTGTTAATTGTGTGACATTCATGATGAATTATGTTGCGTTTTATGATAATGGCTACTCCTCCTGATGCAAACCTGGCTTCTCTATCTGCGCGGTAGATCTGATAGCCGGCAATTTTGAGTTGATCTGTGTTGGCTAAGTGCGTTTCAGAGACGCACGCTAAATCCACAGAATGTCTCTCAAGAAAAGATTTAAATAGAGTTAATTGTCTTTTGATGCCATCCGCGTTCCAGTTTAGGAGTTTTAATTGAATTATAGTCTTATTTTTGTGATCCATTGAAAAGGGAAGGAAGGAAATTTGATATTATGTATTGCTTGATTTGTTCTAAGATAGGTTGAATGAGTTGCAACAGAGATGACAAGATGGTGTTGAGGAAGGGTTGGGTTTCGGGTGATGTAGAATTTGTTTTGGGAACCAGGATACGTTTGGTTGGAAGGTGTTGTTTACACTGTTTTTGAGAGAGAAATTTTTCAAATTGTTGGCAGGGCCGGGTTTGCTATTCGGTCTTATTGCTCTAGGAGTCTCGTTCTGAGGTCGTTTGCCTTGCTGGTTCCTTGATTGGAGGAAGTACTGGCATCCCTAAAGTTAGCGGGGTGGTTTTCTCCGCAGTTAGTACATACTGCGGCATCAGTTCGAGGTTTATCGCAGTTGGTGTACAAGTGATTTCCTTGGCACCTCACGCATCTTGGTTCAAGTCTACAATAATTTTTTGTATGTCCGATGCGTTGACATCGGTGGCATTGAGGAGTTTTGCGATTAGTTTTACGTGGTTCAACGGTAACTAATGCGTGGAATATATTTTTGATCTTATAAATTTCATTTGCTTTTTCATTTGTCGTGAGAAGTATTGCACAGACGGGCATGGCCTTTTTGTCCTTATTTAAAAGCCTTGTAATTCGCGTTATAGGGAGGTCGTAGGCGGCAAGTTCCTGTTGTATGTGTCGGTTAAAGAGAGAGGGACGTTCTTTATAACTACCGATAGTGGTCTGCTATTGGGGTTTTGATATGTGTGGAATTCAATTTTGTTTGTCAGATAATGTTTGGCCAAGTTTCTATAATCAGTTTCGCTTGTTAGAGTGACTTTCAGTGAAGATGAGCTGAGGGTAGTCGTAAACTCTCCCTTAACAATGGTTTTAATATCGTTTATAACTTCTTTATGGTTAAGTGGGCCTTGAAGAAAGATAGGCGGTATTTTTATTTTGGGTTGTTCAGTGGTCTCTGGTTCCTCTGAGGATGATGGTTCGAGATGTTTCGGCAAATAAAACTTGTTTCTCTCAAGTAGTGATTCCGGTTTCCACTGATATTTTTTTTGTAAATCAGTGATCGGTGGCGATAAGTGATCAGAATTTCTTTTGAGATGTGACATGATAATACGATTAATTCACCCCCCTAGGGGGTGACAGGTAGCAATTGAAAATGTTGCTGCTAATTATATAAATTAATTTTGTTACCAGAAATAAATATTGTGGTTTATGTTGATGTAGATAAACGCTGGCACCAGGCGTTGATAAGCCGCACTCACACTTCCGAGTCGCGGAGCGAACGTTGACACGTCCTTGCTGTTCGAAAGTAAAGCGAGAACTCAAATGTTAAATTTCTAAACCATGTTTGTATCTATAACATATAATGTATCATTACATTAAAATTAGGAAATGAAACACCAACAGGCTGTTACAACAAAAAGACAAACTCGTTGCCTACATTACAAATTACTACATTAATATTGTATTAATTTTAAAAGCATATTTTAGACACCGCACCTACACCAAAATAACAAATTTTATAAACTATAGAACACTATACCTTGATGGCACTGTTTATGGCAGCACCGCCATAGTCCTCAAAAAATCAACGAAACATTATGCACTTTTTAAATACAGTCAACTACATTTGAGGATTGGCAGAATCTACTTGGAATATCAGCGGCCTGTTACTCACTAAAACATAAATATAAATAAGGGTAACATTAGATAACAGATTCACCTCTGTAGACAATTTTAATATCAAGCATATCTACTGGGGCTGCAGATTAAACAGTACTAAAGGCAAAAAGATGCTGAAAGCTGTAAATAACATGATATTGCTGCCTCTGTTTACAAGTAAACCCACAGATCCGACCCCCTAAAAGTAAGCAGATCTGCTTAACGTAAACCTTTTTAGTGCCAATTTCTATCTTGATCTCTCTACCAATCACTTACACAGTACTAGTGACATTTGGTGCAAATTTCAAGGAGAAGACGTAATCACTATACACTGATAAACCACTAAAAACACTTACAAATCTAGTCAAAACAGAATTACACTTTACTAAGGTAATACAATAAACGGCTCGCCAAGCTAGTCCAGATTATATCAAATACATCAGTCCGGTAAATTGCACAATTATTGTTATACATAAAGTAGCAGAGAAACTTAAGACTTAGGAAAACCTAATAAAAAACACAACACCCTAATTAGAAAAGGGTTCTGAATTACGCCACTGCTGAACTGAAGAACCCTTTTTCTGTCATTAGAAACCAAGACTATTGAAACTTTCTCTACACTAGAAACAAATGACTTCTCGCTCTGGAGGGCTAAAAGGTATCTAAAGCAACCATAGTAACGCAAGGAACCGACCCGTACTAGGGCAAAAAGCGACTGTATATAAGATTTGACATTTGGGAAGCAACGATTTTCACAACACGTTTAGTTAAGGATGATACATATTTAAAATACCGTATAAAATGAGCCTACAAATTAAACAATTCAAATACATTAAGTAAGAGCTACAATCTAATCACTGGTTCCATCCTCAAAAACCTGTTTTATAAAGGCTTCCAATATACAACTTAATTAGCGCTTTACGAAAATTTTGATGCTTTTCTGAACAAGAAAAAACTCTTGTAATATTTTAATTTCAAAGCCCAGAAAACTTATTGATCAACCAGCTTCCTACAAACCAATTATTTTATTACCAGTTTTATGAAAAGCAATCAAGAACAAGCTATCAAAAATACTTCTAATTATTTTATTCTTGATCACCAACTTAGCCATCGGAAAAACCACACGACAATTTAACAAGTTCACCGAGTTGTGGACAAAATTAACAGAAATTTTGAAAGCTATATGTAACGTGCTGCAGTGTTATTGGGCGTCACCCAAGCTTTCGACATAATTAAATACTATGATCTGCTCTGCAAAATGTAGAGCTTTCTACGTACAGATTACTTCAAAATTCTGAGATTATGTTTATCACAGTATTAACATTTCTTAAGCCCCATTTAATTACAATATTGTTCAGCGCAGCGTACTGAATCTAATTGTTTTATAATTAAGCACAATTAAAGTAACTAAATAAACAAGACAGGAATTAAAACAAAACAGAGCTGTGTAAACTATATATTGGGCAAAGTAATTAATAACAAAGTAACAATTAAGCAACCAAGAAATTGAGGAGAAAAAACAAAAAACAACTACGATTAAATAACTTCAAATATAGTGGGCGGTTGTGCACTCTCCAGACTGCGGGAAAAAGTGCTGTTGGGAACAAATGCACTACGCAACAACTAAAACGAGACTTACCGCAAGTAATGGTCTCTGGTAGCCTGGATGGCGGATGTCGGCGCGCTCTTCGTTGGCGGCTTCAACCCGGGGGTGGGTTTTTCTTGGCCAGATGTACTGAGGCACCCTGGCAGGGCGGAACGTACAAAAGGCAGCAGCAGCGTGCGAGCACAGCGCAATAGAGCACCTGATCGGCTGGCTGGCGGCTCCATCGCTCACAAGGGTTCGAATCGGAATGCCGGACGGCGGTAAAAATCTCACTTAGTTGTGACTAGGGTAGGTTAGCGTACAATTAAGGTTACAGGTAGAGATGAGATTCGGGACAAGGGGGTTTAGAGATGAGCACCAAACATACCCCCCCACCAATATTATTAGTGAGGTAATTTTCTTAAAGCAACAGAAAGTAAAATAAACTAAAATAACTGAGGGAATTTTATCTAAGACTTAATCAAGATTACTGCGGCGCCGGTAAGGGACACAGTTTAACTAGGGGTCGCTCTACACACCCATTGGTCGTGCGCACGGTGGCAACACGAGCAATGCCGTTCTGACCAGGATGTAACTCGGAAATTCTTCCTAAGCTCCATTTGAGGGGTGGACATAGCTCGTCCTTGATTAGGTACCTTGATTAGTACCTATGTCAATAGGGTTAAAAATCTTTGCCGTCTCCCATTTTCCGCGCTGAAAACACGTGTGAATATATTCGTCTCTCAAAAGTTTCCAGAAATACTGCTGAAGTCTCTGAATAAGTTGCCATCCCGATAAGTGCGACAATTTCACTTCAGACAAATCGGGATTAGGAGGGGCTGTTAAAGGCCCTAACGTTAGAAAATAACGGCCGTCAGAACCGACATATCTTGAGGATCCGAATTTATAGGGCATAAGGGTAGCGAATTGAGCATAGCTTCTATTTGTGTGGTAATGGTACAAAGTTCCTCATATGTTAAAATTTGGGTTCTGATGACACGTGAAATGTGTGACTTTGTCGACTTGGTCCCGCTCTCCCATAAGCCACCGAAATGTGGGGCCGCAGGAGCATTGAAATGCCCATCAATAGCTTCGGTCTCCACCGCCGAACGCATTATTTCTATCAACTCGCGGTTAGCACCGACAAAATTAGTTCCACAGTCACTGTAAATTTTGGAACAGCGACCTCGTCTGGCAACAAAACGCCTTAAGGCGGCGAGGAAGGTTTCTGCGCTCGCATCAGAGGCTATCTCAATGTGCACCGCTTTGGTGCTAAAACATATGAACAGGCATATGTAAGCCTTCTGTGGCCTGATTCCTCGTCGTTTGGACATGACTACGGGCAACAGTCCTCCATAATCAACGCCCACGCAACTAAAGGGTTTCGCCTGTGAAACACGGACTGCTGGCAAATTTCCCATTGGAGGTTGTACCGGATGGGGATTAACTTTAAAGCAACGAATGCATTTTGCCAAATAACTACGAACAACCTGAGGTATTAAGGGTACCCAAAACCTTTGCTTTACTAAATAGCAGGTGGTGTTCATACCAGAATGAAAGTTTTTTTCATGGACAATTTTGACTATAAGTTCTGTTAGCTTATATTTACGGGGGAGTAAAGCGGGATATTTTGTGTCGTACGGCAGGTTGGCTTCTTGAAATAGTCCGCCCACCCTCAACACACAGTTTTGCTCCACGAAGGAACCTAATCTTTGTAAGGATTTGACATACGGCAAATTGTTGTGTAGTTTATCTAATTCTTGGCGATAGAACTTGGCTTGAACCATTTTTATTATCATCAATAAGGCATTGAATAATTCTAACTCACGCAAGGCCCCCGTTTGAGGAGAGTTCCTTTTACGACAGATATTGAAAAATCTAAAACAAAACGCTACGATCCCCTGAATCTTTCGTAACGCTGAGAATTGAGTCAACAAATTGTCAGTTAACGAAGTTTTGGTTTGGGCAACGAATGACACGATTCATTTTTCAGATGCTAAATCGTCTAGGCACGTTGACCATAAATCGGAAAGATCCATTAACCATGAGGGACTCGCCCACCATAAGGAACAGGGTGCGAGATCTTGAGTCAATAAACCCCGGGATGCGGTGTCAGCAGGGTTGTTACGGGAGCGAACGTGCTTCCACGAACTGGGTGATACTCTTTCTTGTATATACGTGACTATATTGAACACAAAAGTCTTCCACTGGTGAGGAGAAGATCAGAAAGGGCAACGGTAGAATCACTCCAAGCAATGACTTCATCGAATGCAATACATGACTTATAGGTTTCTATTACGAATGTCACCAGATTGAAAAGCAACACGGCGGCACCCAATTCCAACCTTGGGATTGACAATCGTTTTAAGGGGGCAACTTTCGACTTCGCTATAACTAGAAATGTCTTTATTGTCTAATCTTCATCGGTACGCCGAACGTAAATTACACTTGCGTACCCCGCTTCAGAAGCATCGAAAAATGCATGTAATTGATGTTGCAGACCCTTTCCAGCAACAAGGAATTGAAATATTGCTTAATAACGCCATGGATGCTTTAAAATTTTCCCATTTCGTAATGACGTCTGCAGGTACCAGGTCATCCCAACCAAGACCCAAAGTCCACAAATACTGCATTAAGCGTTTGGCAAAAAACCCCACAGGAGCTAGGAAGCCAAGTGGGTCATAGATTCTTGCTAAGTCGGACAAAATTGTTCGTTTACAACAGGACTTGTTAAGCGGCGTGACTGAAAATGAAAAGGCATCTGACAAGGCTAGCCATTGCAAACCTAAGACCTTTATAGAAACAGGAGACTTACCGCAAGTGATGGCTCTGGTAGCCTGGATGGCAGATGTCGGCGTGCTCTTCGTTGGCGGCTTCAACCTGGGGGTGGGTTTTTCTCGGCCAGATGTACTGGGGCACCACGGACGGGGCGGAACGTACAAAAGGCAGCGACAGCGTACAAGCACAGCGCAATAGAACACCTGGTCGGCTGGCTAGCGGCTCCGTCGCTCACGACGGTTCGAATCGGAATTACGGACGGCGGTAAAAATCCCGTTTAGTTGTGCCTAGGGTGGGTTAGCGTACAATCAAGGTTACAGGTAGAGATGGGATTCGGGAAAAAGGGGTTTAGAGATGAGCACCAAACACTAATCATGAGCCTGATATTCACGGCGAATGTCTAGACTATAACAGAGAATACAGTCGCCACTTGTGTCGATGATACGGCTATATTAAACATTGCACACCGATTCTAAATTAGTAATTTCAGTGGCACATTTAAATAAATAAAAAATGGCCTGTTTGAGTAACCTTTATACCTGTCAATACCTGTCAATAGTTTAACAATCAACAGATTCCACAAGCTAATAGTGGAAAGTACTTAGTTACTCATCTGGATAGAAACTGACCTGGAAATGCGCGTATGGGCAAAAAGCAAACAAATGAGCCTAAAGTTACAAAAAATATGTTGGCTGTTAGGGCACTAAATTTAAAACTAACAATGAAAACGTCAATAGTCAGTAAAAATACGAAAATTAATTTACTAACTCCACATCCACAACAAGCACTAAACTGTCTGTGCATTTACTCTAAATGAACAGAACATTATTTCAAAAATTGGTAAGTAGTATTTTATGTTATAAACGAGTATTCAAGCTTCTATCGTATCACTATCTTATAAAATATAATTTTTACATTTTTTGTACTATGTATTTGTTACAAACATTTCTTGGCTGTTTTTTCAAAAGATATAAGAGTTTAACTTTGGAAAACTGCAGAATTCTCTTATGTGCGGAGACAACTATAAATTTATTATTAGTAAACTCCTTTTTACCATAGAAAGGCACTAAAATACATATCAGAAGATTATAAGCTACGTTATTTTAGATTAGTATCGGCAGGGTTTGTATGATTTATTGTCGCATTAGGAACGCGCGTACCAAAACTTTAATAACAAAGGATGTTGTAATCAGTAGCTTAAAATACTTGTATAATTAAATTTATAGCTTAAGGCATTTCTGATTGCAAGCACAACGTTCTACGGTTCGCATTAAACTTTTTATAATCGAAACATTGTAGAACTGAATTTCCTTTCCACCCACTGATTTTCTCCTAGCAAGAGTTATGTAAAATTGAACTCTGTGGTTATTTATAAAACCCATAACTCTTTTGGCGCCTGAATAAGATATTGAACTATTTGGCACTATAAGTAAACTTAAAACAAAAATTGAAAATAAAAAATAGTTATAAAATGCTTTTCTTCTACTATTCTTAACAGCACAGAGAATTATGATTTTACTTGGGTTAATTGTTCAATTGCTATTGATGGCGTCAGGGTTTGAGTGTAAGAGCAAACATGCGTACAAAGGACTTCCAGGATCATAAAATTCCGTATTCCTGGAAACAATTGAGGTACGGTTAGTCGATAGTTCAACTTGCCCCTCCTACATGCGAGCTACCGAAAGTTTATGACATAAAATGAGTTACATGAACCCATTGTTTTACCGTTTAGTTGTTTTATTTATTTTAAAAATATAATAAAAACTTAACATAATCAACAAGAAATATTCGTTTCATATCTTTTTCGTTGAAATATATCTTTTACTTTAAATTTGGATAAAATATATTCAAATAAAAAAATATATCAAAATGTCTTTTTTCTGGCTCCGGTCGGGACTGGGTGTGTTTCACCGTTGAGTCCTATTCTTGTCAGAGTGCAACCAAGAAGCAATACATTTTTTATTTACTAAATAAAATCCAACGGCAATGGTGGCATTCACCTCAGTATTATCAGTTTCTGGTAAATCAGCTGCGTATTTAAAGTAAAGCGGGGGGTCCAAAACATTATCCCGAAAGTCAAAGGATTTGATAAGTTAATATAAGGATAGTTTATTATCGTATTTTTTATTTAATATTTTTTAATTTATATTTGAGGGAAAAACATCGGCCAGTTAGACAGGATCTAAGGAGTAAATAGAAGTAGCTTGGTAACAGCGTTTTTAATTTAAAGAACAGTTTTGTGTGCCATACTTTATCAAACACTTGGGGTACGTTCAAAATACAAGGTAGATGATATTTTATTTAGTATCTTGTGCATTTGATGTGTCTTCAGAACCCGAATTGGTGGTGAGGTATGTGTGTAAATATATCTGTATCTTCTCTTGGCCTTTTAAAAAAGAATTTTTCGAACAATGTAATTTGCCGACATGAGGTCACATTTTCTGTCTTCTTTCTGGGTTTAGGTATTATTTTTTTGTGCATATTTCTAAGTGATTGGGTAGTAATAGAGGTTTAGCATACGGTTATAAATTGTAGTCAGTAATACCACAGCATTTCTAGGCAGTACTTGTAAAATTTTAACAGTGGTCGAGTCATGGTCCGGTGTCTTAAACAGATCAATCTTTTTTATTCCAAGCATAACTTTAGCTGGTGAATAGCAGTTTATGAGAAGCGCGATTTGGCAGGGAGTATCTAAGAATTTTTGTATTTCATCGTCTATTTGGGTTGTCTTTACTTCTAGAGAGTGAAGATTTTAGAAAAATGTTTTGGAAAAATATCTGCCTTATCCAGGCTAGCTCTCCATTTGTCTTCCTAATTGGTTGATCGGTCGTTTGAGATGTTTTAATTATTTTGTGGCTTTCCAAATTAAGTGATCATCTTGCTTCAGTGTTAAAAAAGTGTCATTTTGTATTTTCCTGTATGTAACCTTTGTGTTAGACGATTGTAGATGCTTTTATCGGTAGGGTTGTGAATTCTCTTCAAACCTTTAACGATTAAAGCTACACTAGTTGTAATTTTCTCTTAGTTTGTTTCGTTGGAAGTAAATTTCCATATCGTTTTTTGAATCATGTTTGAGTTGCTGCGTCTAGATGCATTTTAAGATTTACGTTATCCTTTAGATACTGTTGGAATAATTCCCAGTCAGTTTGTTTTGACACAAGTTTCTGAAGGAGTCCTTTTTTAATAGTGGAGGTACTTAAGTTAACTATGAGTGATCTGAAGACAAATCATTATTTGCTTCCATCATTATGTAGTTACTCGCTATAGAATGAGAGATGCAAAAATCCAGTAAGTTTGTTTGTGTTCGACGGTTAGTAGGTAAGTTCGTCAGTGGAATGGCAGATGTAGTTGTTTTGGAGCATTGAATTGAGCAGATTTAGAGTATTTCTGAAACCCTATTGGCTTAGTTCCAATCGCCACCTGGAATATGTGGTAATTCTAGTAGGGTTGTAGATAGCTGAGACAGCAAAAAACAGCAGAAAGAGTTAATTTTAACATTTGTAGCATGTATTAGTTCATACTGATAGTTTTTCACTTCAAGGTGGAAATCAAAGTTTTTTTATAACTGCAGCTCCTGGCATCTAAATGCGTTACATTATAAATACAGGGCCTTCACTATACGATGAAAATGATAAAAAACGCATTATAAAAACTACGTAAGATAATATTCCATTTGTTTTTTCATTATCATGATGAATAAAAGGAGTTCAATGCATTGGCTAGAGATGACAATTTCAACCCTATTCCTGTTTTTTAAAACTTTCCATGCAGCCTATTATACCATTTAAAATAGAAATTTAATTATACAGAAAATTTTATCGTGCTATTGTATGAGACAGACTAGGTAAAGTACTTGTCAAACTTGGCCTTGAAGGCAGTTAGCGCTCCACTAGCACTTCGGCCCCTCTCGTAAAAGGGGGCCACAATAAAAATCCTTTCTTCGGTTGAATGGCTGGTCTTAGCTGACGCAATATTCCATAGTGACTTAGAGTATAAACAAAACTTCTAACATTAATTAGCGCCAAACATAGAATTGGTTGGAAAGTTTAAATACGGTAATAAAACACTCTTTTGCGTGACATTATAAAGGCCCTGTAATATAGTTTAGTATTCGAAACATGGCATTTTCAGTGAAGTGGATATCACTCACTAGTAAAATGTCAATTTTGTTGAGGGCAAAGAAGCTACTAATTTGTGTTTATAGTTTGATAAACCTTCGCGTTGTATGTCGCAATTCGAAGTATACTAGCCATTGTAGAATTAATTTATGTATAACAATAGTTGGTAAGTTGGGCATGGTGTTGTTCTAGTTAAAGAACTGGACAGATGTTTTAGATTCGGCGAGAAAGGTGGTAATCTTTCAACCAATTTTACTTGTTGCTTATTGAAACATCTACTAACAACCCGGCTATATTTTTGGGTTTCTTATTGACACATTATTGTGATTTAGCAGAGCAACTAGGACAGAATGAGACGATGAGGATGAAATCAGTCTTCTATCTGATTTTTTTTGATTATTTGCTTTGCTTTGCGTGTTTATTAAATCTTTGTATGTTGAGCATTCTTTATAATTTGCAGGATGGTTCCTATCACATAAAGCATATTCAGCTAGCGTGTTTCTTAGTTTTATGCATACTTTTGTCTCGTGATCATCTTCATATTTGCCACACTTGTATTAAGTAATAAGTCTTCGAATAGTCGTAATTTTGGCATCTTTTGCACTGTATAATACCTTTTGTTATGTGGCGCATAACAACTATTTTGCAGTTAGAGAGAAATTTAACATATATATTCTTATTGTTTTAGGTCTGTATAGAAAATGGGTAAGGGTTTCTTCCTAACTTTTTGTATTATGTTCATTACGTTACGAATTTTCTCTGAGCTTCTAGAGCTTTAATTTTTCTTTAATTACTTCAGTCGAGATGGAGTGATAGCGATGTCGGATCATAACTCTGTATAAGCTCTCTTTCTTAAGCTAATATGTATCGTGAATAATTTTTTATTCTCGTAGATGTCTCATAATTTTTCGATAGGTGTCTAGAGGGTGTCTGTTGATTTTTACTGTATCGTTGCCAATGGTTTTACTGAAGAAACAGCAACTTTTGTGTTGTCGTCGATCATTCCATTGCAATTCGTAACACTGTAAATGTAAAGGAAGAGTTTTAGGAATTTCTATTGCATTTTTGTTTCTTTCAGGGCGTTGTTGGTTGAGTAAATCGAAATTATTGTTGGCATGAAAGGCTCTTATACTTTTTATGAATTGAAGTTTAAGTATACAATTTCAACTGATCTATTCAACCGTTTTCTTTTTTTAACAGCTTGTCAAGAGTGGTTACTACTTTTGTTTTCTTGCTCTATGTGTTTACATAGGTTTGAAGGTTGTGTGGAAAGAAAAGAATGATTTTGTAAATGATTTGCGTAATTAGATTGTATTTCAAAGTTTTGCTGACTGACATAAAATGTTAATAAAATTATTGTAATTAGAGTTCACTGTAGCTTAAAGTGTTATAGTGTTTAAATTGACGACATAGATTGAATACATATTGAATCCATTAATTGAAATGCTGAATTTAGCTTTAACCAGATAACTCAGTAAGTTTATCGGTGCGCTTGACCATAATAAAGGATGTATTCAAATTAAAAATGATGTTGTTTGATCTTAGTAATGTAGGCACTTAAGTCACGGGCTATTTGAGATAAAATTTTGAGACACCTTGGACACTGGTATCGGAGCATGGGACACATCCGTTAGCTTCAAAATCGCAATTGAAAGTACAAAGTGATAGAATGCCTTAAGTGATTTCTTGATAAATTGTGACTACGACTTAAACATTTAAAATAGAAAAGAAAAAGAACACGTTGAAAGAACATTAAAAGAAGAATAATGAACAAATCAATATCTCTAACGTTACAAAAGATGTTTTAATATGTTTTGATAACGCTTTTACTACTCCCAACTGTTGTAATTTTTGCAACATTCCAACATTCCAAAATCAGACCAAATCAGGATATAAAAGTAAATTGTAATAAAGCTGAATTTCTATATAAAATTAGTGGAACCATTTTCCGTAGACTGTAAGGTATTAAACAAGTTTTGGCTTTGAGCAACCGCCACAGAACAAAAATAACTTAAAACAAGTTTTATGATACACATGGAAGATGCGAATCTGACATCTCTTTGGGAAGATTTTATAAATTTGATAGAAAATCAGCCAAATGGTGGAAAAAAATTTATATATATTAACTATAACCGTTATAAATTCATTTATCATCTATAATAAACTGAGACAAAAATATCTCGATTTTATGATGGTATTATCAGAGATATTGATTGAATACAAAAAATTATACTTAGTTGAGAAGAGATGAGCAATAGCTGGAAGACCATCGAAAAATAACATTCTTTTATCAAGTGTTAGTAAAGTACAATTAAGAATAAAACAATCAACTCGGCAACATACTTGAGTTTTGAGAGAATGTGTATCCACTCCGATTGCATTCCAAGTAAAGCTCAGTGTACTGAAAGATTAAAAACTGTGGTTTTAAATAATACCACTTTGATTAAAATAAAATCTTTTTTGACAAAGTTATGGGCCTAAGAATATGTACAACACAAATGAGTGAAAGGGAAAAGTTGATTATAAAAGAACAAAAATAAAATCCTTAGTTGAAATTAATTTAATAGTTTTTTTAATACATGGTATTGCCACCTTTACTTCTAACTGAATTTTCCAAGCTGTTACGCATGGATCGAATGACTTGTCTTATTCTGTCTTGATGTATTGATTCCCACTATTCAATCAACGCCATTCTCAGTTACATCACGCTCCTTGATGCAAGATTTCTGGGCTGGACTGTTCGCTTAAGCTTATCCCAAATATGCTCTGTTGGACTCGAGTCTGGGCTACACGGAAGCCAGTCTATTTTCGGTATACCGACGTTAGCCAGGTAGGTAGCGATCACCCGCGTGAATTGTCGTGCATTAGCATGAAATTCTCACCAAAAAATTCCGCAAACGGAACATTCTTCAGAATGTCTCCTATGTAGCGGTCCACTGTTAAACTTCCTTTGCGTTCTCCACTAGGCTTGTAAATGCCCGCCCAGAATATGCAAAAGTCACCTCCATATGTGACAGTTTCTTGAATACAGCAATAATAGGCGAATCGCTTCCTTAGACTTCTATAGATCCGACGTCTCCTGTCGTTGCCACGTAGACAGATCTTGAACTCATCAGTGAATAATATCTGATTCCAATAGCCGAGGTCTCAATCGAAATGTTTACCAGAAAATTTCAGTTATCTTTGCTTTTGAACTGCAGCCAGCTTGGGACCCATAGTTGTTTTTTTTGTGGCCAGATTGTCTGTTTTCAGTCTTTTTCTGATTTCTAGGCGCTGGCGACCACACCTCTGACCACACTCAGTTCTTGCTTAACGTCAACGCTACTGATGTGTCGATTTGCGAGGGATATTGGGACGAGATATAGATCGTTTCTCTCCGTTGCCACGCGGCTGCGGCCGCCTTCTTGCCGGCAGACGTAGCCATTGGCTTCCTGGTAACGACGCCACACTCTCGACACAGCTGATTGACTCAATTTTTATCGATTTACCACAGCTCTCTGACTGAGGCTTTCTCTCAACAATGCAATTGTCTGGGTTGCTTCGGTGGCTGTGACATCCATTATTTTGCGAATCACTCAAGCACTTACGTCATTTACTTACGCTAACTTCGGATAAGTGACGAATTATCGGATTGAAATTGTACTGTAGGCCAATCACATTCATTTTTAACTGAGCTAACGGACGTTAAACTGCAACATAACCTTCTTCTTTTACCCCGCACTGTCTACTGAACTGCTGCCTACAGCGCTACAGAATGGGTGTCGCTATCCTCACCTATTTGTTGCCCATATTCAAACGATGGTTTACTTTTGAATTGCCTTCGTATCTTTCATTTTACTAGTTCTGTCAGAACAGAGAACCTAAACATAAAAGCTTAATGGGAATATGTATTTCAAGTACAAATTATTAGGTTTTTATCATTACCTGGTTGAATAAATTTATTTTGTCTACAAACTTTTCTTCTTTTTCTTATGGTCCTTCTCCTTCACGGAGGTTGGTTATCATCATTCTTATACGGATTTTGTCGACGGCCGATCGAAATAGTTCAATGCTGCTGCAATTAAACCAATCTCTGAGATTTTTTAGCCAAGACATTTTAGGCCTACCAACATTTCTTTTACCCTTTATCTTCCCTTGCATGATGAGTTGGAGCAGTGCGTATTTGGGATTTCTCATTACATGGCCTAAGTACTCTAGTTTCCTCTTTTTTATTGTATTTGTTATTTCACATTCCTTGCTCATCCTTGTCAAAACTTCTCTGTTAGTTATTCTTTCAATCCAGGCTATACGCAACATTCTGCGGTAACACCACATTTCAAAGGCTTGTATTTTGTTTGTTTGTTTGCTTTTTTGCTTTTTGTTTGCTTTTTCAAACTTTTAATAAAAACAAATTACTCATTGTTTCAAATTAAATAAAAGCCCATCTTGAGAGGATCTTTTCAATTTTTAATTGTTATTATGCAATATAACAAATGTTTAATACTTTCAATATTGGGTAATAAAATTTTTAAGCAAAACACTTCTAAATAAAATATACAGAAAACACTATGAAACAACAAAATGCTATTTAAAGCATTACTTTTTTTATTCATGCCTTTCTGCCAATCTGGTTTGGTTAACTAAATTTATTGGAAAGTATAGTACGATATACTCGCACTTTTCAAGCCTGCTCTTAAAGTAACTTTAGAGTTTATTTAATTCGGTAGCAAAGAAACATAAAAGCAACTATAAAATCCGCAGACAAATTGATCGACAATGCCCTGTAACGGCCAGACATAGAAGTTTATATATCAAACTGTATAGCATGTAAACTTATCCAAATATTTCAATTTCCATTATATTGCAATGCTCAAGAAACTATAGACGTAAATTGAATCATAAAATTGAATTTACACTTAAATCAGACTGAGCAGCGATTCGATTCTTGTAAACACGTAGTTTTTGTTACTTCAAATTCAAAATAATTAGAAGGAATAAAGGGGTTTTATGTATATTTTATTGTTGCAACTACAGTAATTGGTCTATGTTTTTGTTTGTAGCTTTTTACATTAAACTACTTATTTTAGTCGATTTTTTACTAATAAATTTATTGTTATATAAAGAGTATGTCAAAATATTGGCGAATTTTTAAATTTGATTTTGCTTATTAATGTATTTTACTCTCCACGTAATTAAACTGGTTATCTGAATCACTTAAATGACGGCAGAAGCTATAACAAAAGCTAACAGAAATAAACCTGCAAAGCTTGCAACGCATAGCGAAATGGCGAAGCAGTGTCCCAAATTTATGAAATCGCGTTTCCTGGTTAAAGGTCACGTAGTATTTCAAAGTTTTATGTTTAAATTATTCAGTGTTCAAAGACGAGTTGAATGATATGCTACATGCCCTATGTTGCTATTTTCAAAATTTGAAATCGTAAAGGTCACTAACGCTAACCTTTGACCAATCAGTTTCAAAATCACTAGTAAACAAGCCTTTTTGGTCACCTGTCGATTGGTGAAAACAGAATTTGAAAATTCCCAGCCGTTCTTGAGTTATTGCTCGGCCGGCCGGCCGGACGGACGGACAGACAACATGAAGTTAGTGACTTCTCTTCGCTTCGCCACTTAATAAAATGAGTGCGTTTGGGAAGGAGCCAGTAATCACATGTAGTAATGAATTGCTTTGGGGTATATGCAGTTAGTGGTTTGGTATGGAGTTAAACTAAGATTTAATCCAAGAACCTTCTAGAACAATCCAAACCCTCCCTCTGAGTATCTGTAACTTGTAAAACAGATGTTCTCAAAATAATGATCCGTAATTGAAATTGGCACCTAATTAGGTAGATCTGGTAAGTTCTAAGAAAATAGCGTATTTAAATAAATTTTTAATGACATAATGACTTTACTCAAGTATTATGATTAAAAGTTAACATTAAAACCTCCGTAATAGTTTATAAAAAAAAATATAGAACACATAAATTTACTGATTTTTACTTTCCTTATCCTATAATAAGGAAAGTAATGTAATCGGCGGAAATTTGACCTACCCAGTTTTTCACATTTCTGGACGAAATATAGCCCCAGGACCCCAAAACAGTGTGTGTGCGCGTGTGTGTGTGTGTGTGTCTGTCTGTCTGTCGGTCTGTCAGTAAACAGGATATCTCGAGAACCGTAAGAGCTAGAGACTTGAAATTTGGTATGCAAGTTACTTGTATGTAGGGGACGCGGTGCGAAGCTTTTGGTAAAAATCGGCTAAATCGTTTGGTCACAAGGTCGCAAAGCGGTCGCGAATCTAAACGGTTGAAGATACAAAAAATTTATGAGAATAAAAATGATTTGTTATCATGAGATAAACATGAATTTAAAATAAAAGTTGGTAAAATAGGAACTCGAAAAAAAATTGAAGCTCAGGATTTTTAATATACCGGGTGTTCATAAAATGTTTCGGGAAATTTATACTACCGGATAGATCAGAATGGTAGTTCAACAACAAAAAATTACAATGAAATTTTTTGATCCGAGGTCAAATAAATAAGTTATAGCCGATTAAAAATTAATTAAATGGACCAATCACAGCGCGCTCGGAGAGCTTCCTGGCCGACTGCGGGAGGACGAGTCAATTATTGTCAATTATTTTAATCAGCTTTCGAGTGTTGGACTCGCGCCTCGTCCTTTTTTAAAATAACAAGTTCCGGGACTAGAGCAGCGCAAGGCCGAGACTATGGACCCAGTATAATATATAATAATAGGATAAGAAAAGTCGTGTGATGTTCACACCAGATTTTTAAATAAAGTACTATAAAAGTGCAACAAAAGAGGAAAAATAAGACAACCTCTGTAAACAGCACTTTCTTAATTTAAAAAATTAAAGCCATTCGAAACTTATAAACGAATTATGATACAAGCACTTAGTATTTCTTTGTAATGTTGTTTAAAATATTCAAGTTTACCACAAAGTTTTTCTATTATACGATATTGTAGAAAAAAATGTACAGTTTCGTGTTCTTACAAACAAATGAAAGATAATTTTAGTAAAGTCTTAGTGGTAATAAGAAATATCATTAAACTATCTTAATACTATTTATTTAGTGATAGCAAAGTAGAAAAATAACATGAACCAAATGGTTTGGATAATACACACGCACACACACACACACAAATCTGTGTACATATATATTACGTGTATGCAAATATTTCTTTGTTGAAATCAACTTTTATAGCTTCTACGCGCTCTTTTCGCTTTTCCGTACGAATTGTTTGAATGGAGCACTCGTTTATAGGAAATTCGTCAGTGTTATGTCCAAGTGCCTCAATAGTTGCTTTAATAATGAACACAGAATTTCTCATACTTAACTGACACCTATCTAATGCTGTCACTAATTTTGGAGTTATGAAATTTTTTCACACGGAAGTTTTACTAGTATCGGGCTGTGTGCTCTCAGTTGGGATGGGCAAATTTTCTTGTAAATCCATCATTTCAAAATCAGAAGAAAAATTTTCTTGGACTGGTTCATAAGATTTTGCTCCTCATTGTTTCTAAGCGCACCTTTTCCTCTTTTTCGGTCAGTATTTTGTCCACTCCAGCTAAGTGACCAGGTCGAGCTGGCTCTCTCTGCCCCTGCAAGAAGATCCTATCTTCATTTATCTTTATTAATTGAAGCGCATCGGTATGTGCAATGTCAAACAAATTGTCTAAGTTTGTAACAAACTCTTATCGAGGCTGCTCAAATATGTTTTCTGTTTTGTTTGCATTTTTTTTGTAAAACTCTGCAAACTTGGTATAAGGTAACTAGTTTCTCAACACAGTTAGATAAAGATTTAATAGGTGTACGTGCCTTTTCCCAATAAATAACACACTCACGAATAGTAAG
Organism: Sinelater perroti; assembly: GCA_036346155.1. Lineage (NCBI taxonomy): Eukaryota > Metazoa > Arthropoda > Insecta > Coleoptera > Elateridae > Sinelater > Sinelater perroti. The sequence continues at coordinate 696,214 of JARFIY010000278.1, forward strand.
ATTTGAGCTTTCATTGACTATTAAATTCACTTCACGAATATTATAGAACAGAACTGCCAGTACCTGTCCATTAGAGGGAAATTTTTATTTATGTTTTTGATTGTATTAGTTACGGATTTGTTGGAATACCCATTTTGTAATAGGGTGGTGGTAATAGTTTTAATTTATGTGTGGCGGTTTTCGTATTTGAAAGTCGGATGGATCTGGTGATAAAAATTTTGCAACTGAATAAATTTGGACAGGGTGGTTTTCGGATTTGGTAATAAGATAGCGGTTAGTGTGAGTGGGTTTTCTATAGGCCGTGTAATGAAAGCTACCATTAGAAGGATTTTTTGTTATGAGAGTATCTAGGAAGGGAAGGAAATTATTATGTTCGGTTTCCAGGGCAAATTTGATATTGATATGGATTTGGTTTAGGTGGGAAAGGAACAAAAGTGTCATAGACATATCGTATCCAGTAGATAGGTTTAAGGTGAAAGGGGTGAGGGCTTTTGTTTCAAAATTGACCATAAAAAGGTTAGCGATAACAGGTGAAAGTGGGGAACCAATTGGAACACCATTAGTTTGGCGGTAAAATTTATTTTGGAAGGTAAAGTAAGTATTGGATAAGTAGTGGTTTATTAGGGAGATGATACCGTTATTTATATTATAGCTTGACTTTAATAACTTTAAGGTATCTGTAATTGGGATATCTGTAAACAAAGAAACGATATCAAAGCTAATTATGATATCACCTTTGCATATAGGAAAGGTTTTCAGTATTTCCGGAAAATTATAGTAGTTTTGGTTGTAGGATGATGTCTGCTCTGTAAGAGGTTGGAGAGTTTTGGCAAGGTATTTAGCTAGGTTGTGGGTGGAAGAACCAAACGCATTAACCATGGGGGACGTAAAGGAATGTTCTTTTTGTGAATTTTTGGGAAATAATACAGTTTAGGAATTCTGGAAGATTTTTCTCGGGGTCTAAGGAGTTTTTTGGTATCGGATGATGGATTGGAGTTAGTAATGAGGATTTTGGTTTTATTTTAGAGGTGGGTGATGGAATTATTGGATACATGGCAATAATTAGAGGATTTAAATAAATTGTGCATCTTACCGATGTAGTCTGCTGTATTTAAGCTCACTGTCCTTAACTGCCTGTAAAATTGTAATATTATTATTTTGTTTTAGTTTTTCTTCTTCTTCTTCTTCTACTCTTATATAGGCTATTAGCCTGTTTCTAACTACACATTTCGTGTAGTACTATGAGCCATGTTGGGCGTACCCCGGGCAGGTGGCTAGTCTGACCCGTTAGAAGAAGGAGAATGTACTTTACGACCGCCAAAGGTGTTTGTATGATGGCTGGAGAGCACTCGATGTTTGCCGTTATTTTTGACCTGGGAGTCGAACCCAGGGCCCGCCGCGCGTTAGTCTGGCAGGCCGAAGCCTTTACGTCGGGGCTGTCGTGCTCTCTGTTTTAGTTTTTAATGCGCATAATTTGGAGACTTTGATATTTGGTTTTTGTAGTTCGGCTGTATGTAGTACTTGGGCTACATCTTGCCAAGTTTCACTTCCTACATTTTTAGGAATTAGGATCCTTCATTTTTACCCTTTCTAAAAATGTGGTAAATGAAACCAGGCTCTTCTTAGGCGCCCTGTCGCCGCAGTTTCTTTTGCGCTGCTTGTGTACGTGCAAAAACTTGAGCAATGAGAAAATATTATATTGATTTCTTTTAAGTAAAAGAAATAAGTAGTTAGATAAATTTATACGTGTTATTCACCACTATTCAGAGCGACATGCATTTGGTATGAGGTGTGGTATTTTTGTATTCGCAATGTAAAAGGTACATAAATTAAAATAAATAAACTAAAGCTAACATGGCCGCAAAGAAAATTGCACTATTCGAACTTAAAGCTGCCGACGTTGAACGTGAACTGGAAGAAACAATTTCTGGAAATACGACCGCTTTGACTTAGCTTTATTGGACGTAATGAGGTTTAAGAAAATTTGCCAGTTTGAGATTGCTGGAGGATTATCTGATTTGGGCTCTGTGGTAAATGGGTTAAAATCAAATTTGAAAGCAGACTTTAATTGAATATAGCATTTAAACGCAAATATAAATAAGTAAAATAGATGGCTCGCAAAAAAAAATTTCAAATCATTAAAATATAGATTGAATCAAGTCAGAGACAAAATTAACGATGTAAAGGTAGTGATAAATATAAAAGACAAAAAAATTGATGCACTTGAAAAAACTTGAGTGCTCCGATCAAGATTACTTTTGATAGCGGTACTGGCGAGTCTAACGAAGGCAATTAAGAAAGCTGGCAAGTGTTGAGTACTGATATAATAAAGATTAAGTCCAGCCCCCAACGTTCGATTCTTCTTCTTGCGGTTCCTATCCGTTCCGGATGTTGGCAACCATTTGGGCTATTATAATTTTGTTGACTGCTGTCTTGAATAACTGTGTTGTGGTCATAGAAAACCATGTTCGCAGGTTTTTAAGCCATGATATCCTTCTTCTACCCGGACCTCTTTTGCCTTGTACTTATCCCTGCAGTATAACTTGAAGTAGTTGGAATTTGTTTTCGTTCCGCATAATGTGTCCTAGGTACTGGAGCTTTCTTGTTTTTATTGTAGTCAGTATTTCTTTTTCTTTTTTCATTCTTTGTAGAATTTCGTCATTCCTGGCTCTCTCTATCCATGACACTTAACATTTTGCGATAGAGCCACATTTCAAATGCCTCCAGCCTTTTTTCTCTTGTTTTTGTCAGGGTCCATGACTCTACTCCATAAAGAAGGGTAGGGAAGACGTAGCATCTCAGAAATCTCATCTTTGAATTAATTGTTAAATTGTGGCTTTTGAAGATGGTACTCATTTTGTTGAACACGGCTCTAGCCTTTTCAATGCGGTTCTTCATTTTCCTTTGAGTTAGCCCACTGGTCATTAATGGTGCTACCAAGGTAAGTATACTTTTCCACTTGTTCTATAGGTATATGGTTTATCATGAGTTGACATCTGGGGATATTATTTTTACTGATGATCATTAATTTCGTTTTGTTTATATTGATGTCTATGCACTGTCTCTGACTACATTCTGTTACTCTGTTTAATAGTACTTGTAAGTCCTCTAACTTTTCACCAAAAATGACTGTGTCGTCTGCGTACCTGATGTTAGTTAATCTTTCTCCATTTACGAGAATCCCTATATTTGTGTTTTCTAACGCTTCTCTGAAGATGTATTCTGAATAAAGGTTGAACAATAGCGGAGACAGTACACAGCCCTGTCTCACACCTCTCTGGATTTTTATATCTACGATGTTTTCTTCTTCTAATTTCATTGATGCCGTCTGATTCCAATATAGATTTATAATAATTCTTAGATCTTTTTCGTCTAGTCCTATGTTTCTTAAAATATCTATCATCTTTTGATGTTGGACTCTATCAAAAGCTTTTTGAATGTCTATGAAGCAGGCATATACATCGCAGTTTACATCCCTGCAACGTTGAATTAATACTTGAATGCTAAATAGGGCTTCGCGTGTTCCGACTGCGTTCCTGAATAATTCATAATAGAATATACAAACTATGCGAAGAACAAATAGCACCTACACAGTTTGGTTTCAGGAACGCAGTCAGCAACGTTCGATAGTAAGCCTTTTTGGACAAATTATCAAAAACAGTTTAAGGCGGCTGCTAGAGTTAATGGATCATAAGAAATTAAAAAGTCAACTGCTTTACTTGTTGCTTTGCGTGGCAATGCTCTCGGTATACGACAGACTATAACTATTAATAAACAAGAAACTTATAACCAGCTCGTCAAATTCCTTGAAATGCGTTACGGTTATGCCTATTTGGGAGAGGTTTATCGCTCACAGAATCAGGATCAAGTACAAAATTAGAGCGAAACTCTTGAAATTGCTAAGCAAACGCCTGGGAGACGCGGAAATATAAGAGAACTGGTGGAAGATATTGATAAACTCAATAAGACACCCGTGGAAGACAGAAAAGAAGAGATTGTAAAACTAGCAAGAAAAGATCGAGGTGATAACGCTGCTGGAATATTGGGGAAAGTGGCTATATCATAAATTGATGCAAGAAACGACAAATGATTTCTGGGTTCTCTTAACAGGAAAACTCGAACGGATTGTTAGAAAATATAGATTGCGACTTTCAAGCATAATTGTGTTTATGTCGATGGCCGTATAAATGAAAAACTGCATGCTTTCCTATTGGAAACAGCAGCGAGACCCGATGTTATCAAAATTTTCAGGCGTCTTTTGAAAATTTTAGACGGCAACTGATGCTTCAGCAAAGATTAATGGAGAAAGAAAATCTCTAATCGCTACCTTTAAACATTTTTTATTGGTTTCAGACATTGAAAACGACATAATTCGCGGAATAAACATACTTACGGTTGCAAAGTTGACTTGAGCGTGGGGTACTAAAGATAAAGGAAAAAAAGTTGTTTTCTGTGATCAAGACGGACAAGTGGGAGTAGCTCATGACAACATCCTCCCAGAACTCAGTTAACTGGTGATAGACGCTATTTTGGATTATGCTGTTTCAGCAACAGAAAGTGCAACAAAACAAAAAGTATGTGAATGATCAAGCAAAAGTCAAGTATTTTTCGTTCTCATCCAACACATTAGTTACTACTGACCCATTATTTAATGACTATTTTGTTTGGTGCTAAATTCTGCGAACCGTTTTCTTCGATACACTCAATCTATTGGCAATAATTTTAATTGCATTGTGGTTTAGTCGTTATTACTGAGCTCTAATAGTAGCTCAATTGTAGTGGGTGAACACTCTATGAACCTAGTTGAGACAGGTCTACTTCAAAGAAACGACCCTGCTCACGCAAGTCTTAATTCTTTTCCACCTCCTAATATTGAGAGAAATTAAGTCCAAACCTCTATTTCTAACCATACCATATTTAATCTTATCTATACCTTTTCCTTCTCGTAATTTTTCAACTCGTAATTGGCTAGCGTAGAGTGGTGGGCCTAAAAACCTTCATAAATTTCAACGAGATGTAAGGCCTCTAGTCTCTGGCATTCTCGGAGGCTACGACCACGACAACAGTCGGATAGCTGAAAGAAAAGGGTGTGCTAAAAATTATTGAGTTGGATCTAGCTGTCACACTAGGGCGATACGGATAGGAACTTATAATATTAGAGAAATGTCAGATGACAAAATATATAAGTTAGAAAACGAACTGGCAATAATTAAATGTGACTAAGTTTGATTAAGCAAATTACGTAAAGCAGGCAAAGAATATATAATCTTGAAAAAGTAGAAATATAGCATCATACACAGAAACATACGAAGCAGTCTCGGATAGAATAGCATATATAACTATAAGAATTAACAATAATGTAAAAGTGAATATAGTAATACAGGATTATGCACCTACTAGCAGTTATACAGGTATATATATATATATATATATATATATATATATATATATATATATATAAATAATAGATATGTTTTACAACAAGATGAAACAAGTTTTAGATCAACAAAAATGCAAATTTTAAATTCTAATGGGAGACTAATGCAAAATTGAAAAGACGACGATTTTATAAACGAAACAAAATTATAAAACACGAAGAATTAAAAGTGTTAAAAAATAATAAAAAGTCTAATGAACGTTCACTTAAGTGAAAATGGCTAAAGCAACATTGATAATATGAGCAAACAATAGTAGAAATCAATGGACGTTACTGTACATGCCGCGAAAGTAAAATGGTCATTTGCCGCCTACATCACTAGATAAGACAAAGGAAAATGGCATAAACAAATCATATCATGAAAACTATATGATCATCGAAGACGATGTCCCCAAATGAGATAGGTCGTTAGCATTAAAGCAATAGCGGGGCTGAAATAGATGGAAAGAGCAACTGATAGACAAACATTAAAAACAGATCTCGAAGAGACATATATTCAAAAAGGAATACAAAGCTAACGAAGAAGAACAAGAAGATGAGTGGTAGAGAACTTATCTAAGTTTTGAACCAAATTAGAGTTTTTTTTTGAGGAATTAACTGGGGTTAACTCTAACAAATAACGCAAAAAATTTAATATAAAAATTAATATACTCACATTAAGTATTCAATTTTGTCATTTATTTTTCAGTATTTATGATGTACTCGTCTTAATTTTCATAAATTCCAAAATCAGGCGTCTATTTATGTAGAGGAAGTGTAATATTTATTTTTTTATGTAATAATATAAATAATAATGGTAAGGCTCTAACGCCCCGCGTGGTAGCACGGGCTGCGAACTGAGAGGTTAAGGCTTTCATATATTTGCCTTCTGTCGCGTAGCATCTCTGAAACGGGTGATGTGGGAAGCACCGCGCCTTAGACAGCCGCCATTATTACCCCTTGCTCGAGCAGGCGCAAGTACTCAATTATTTTTAGTGACTGAGTAGGCCACCCGCCAGGTATCAAAGAACTCCGTGAATGGAACCCTGATCCGTCCGCATTGCAGTCCGCGCCTCAACCACTTATACCACTCTGGAAATCTATATTTTTATATGTAAATATCTCAATCACAATTTTAATTAATAAAATTAATTTTTGTTGTACAGTACTTTTCACACGCTAATGTAATTTTTTTGGCTGTTTTACATATCGGTGTTAACAATGTTATGCTATACCTTTTGTAGTACACCTAGTTAAAGTTTAACATATTGTCTAAGTTTGATTTTGTATAAAAGTAATTAAAATTGTTATATTGTACAAGAAGCATTCCTATTTTGTAAACTGTAACTAAAAAGGCATCACAAGAACTAAATAATTTGTAACTAATTTCTTTCAAGATTAATTAATTATCTAAGACAAAGCCCTTTATGTTGCTGCGCTATAGCTTACACAACATTACAGCTACTTGCAACGTATTGTGTTCGTCTATGAATGTATAATGTTTGTAATTTAAGCAATACATAAACAAAGGTTTATAATATCGTTTGTCAATTTATTTCGATAAATATAAAAGCTGCTTTTACTGCACTTCTCGTGAGAACAGTATAATTAGTATTGTAATTAAAACTTTTCATTATTGTGCAAGATTAAAGTTAATAAGTGCTATACAAACAATTTTATAATAATTATAATAAGAAATGGTATTGTAAATATTGTTTCAGAATATCTATTCTACTTTTTTAAATGATACTTTTAGTAAATATTCGTATTACACACACACACGTTCGTACGCACGTATGTACGCACGCATGCACCCCCCCCCCCCCCCACACACACACACATATATCTTCTATCTGTGCATTTGAACAGAAAGTAGGTAAAGAAATGTGGCGTGATTATAGGCTCTTGATGTACACGAGGAGGTCCGTGCGTTTATATACGCACGTCGGGGCCGCTCTCGCTCCTTGCTGAATGGCTTGGCAATTGCGGCTGTTATCGGGCCGCTGAATTGCCGTATGCAAAAAAACGCGTCCACAACGGTCATTTGATTTTTTTCCGCTGAACGGAGGTTCAATTGTCTATTCATAATGGACGTAAGCATAAGACGCCCATAAGAAATATGTATAATGCACGTAAGCCTATGTAAACATTTGAAAGTTGCGCATGCCCAAACACAGTAGTGGCAGCAATGTCTTACCAGGCATTTTGCATAATTATGTTACCTTTGTACCTGTTATCTTTTTTATGGTGTAGGAACAAATGCATGTTTACTAATTAAATTAATAGTTCCTTATTCGTTGTAAAAATGAAGCCAAAATGTTGATAATACTAAAGTTAGGTTATGCAATTCCAGAATCAAAACAAACATTCTGTTACTGCTTGTAACATTAATCTAGGGAAAAATTAAAAATTACTGCAAATGAACGTAAGAAATACGTAAAGGTGAATCGATTTCAACTTTCGTATTTCTTACGTTTGAACGTAAAACGTAAAAATTACGGAAGTGGATTAGGAACGAGGGCATAAGCTGTGCATTGATTCAACTTTACATATTACATATTTCTTATGGGCCGCTTATCTTATGTCTATTATGAATGGGTGTTAAGTTAAATTGTTCCACGTTTCCAATCCAGAGAAAAGGTCGCTTTAATTAAAAATTTATACGTTCCCACCTTGCAAAAATTTGAGGAAAGGCAGGCGAAAAATTATCAGCCTAGTGCGTCAAAAATAACTTTTGGCTGGCAACCCTTTGTTATATATACGACAAAAATAACATTATAATACAAAAGTTAATTTGTTTAAATGAAACTTAACATATTTAAAATAAATAGTATTAAGAATCACATTATTAAGTGACTAAGCGAAGCGGAGTCACTTACCAACTTCATGTTGTCTGTCTGTCCGTCCGTCCGACCAAAAACTCAAGAAAGGCTGGCAATTTTCAAATTCTGTTTTCAGCAATCGACAGGTGACCAAAAAGGCATGTTTGCTAGTGATTTTGAAACTGATTGGTCAAATGTCAGCTAGACTAGAGGGTTCTCAAATTGGGAGACTGCTTCGCCACTTCGCTATGAGTTGCAAGCTTTGCAGGTTTATTGAATGTAGCCTGGATCAACGGGATCTAAACCTTTAGCAAGCCAACACAACTTTCTCCTTGTTCATATGTGTCATTAACTTTATGGTGATTTAAGCTGTCCTTGGTGTTATATCGCCACTTAATAACCTTTACCTGGACTACGCCTTATACGTAGTAGTAAAGGAAATTGCAGTCGGGGCTGTGGGGTCTTTCTTGTCTTGTGGGCTGGAGCGGAGTCTTGCTAGAACGCTTACTCCCTCTTAGCTGCGATTTTCTCTATTCAGGGCTTGACACCTCTTTTTAGCACGTTGAGATAGCTGTTAGCAGTCTCATTCAGGCATTTCTCAAAGAAGTAGAGCATCATAAAATTTCCTTCGTTGCTCATCAGCCCAAACACCATTACAGAGGTTTGATACTTTGTTGGCATAACGGTAGATACTTCAGACATATCTTGGCAATTTTAGTGGTCATTTTGGTCGTTTACTTTCCTAAAAATCTTTTCGTTGGAATAGGATTTCATGAAACCAGTGCTGTTGTGCTTGATGTTTAGAAGTTCCTGGGAGTTGTTGATTATGTGAAGTTAACTTGTTATGTTTTCTAATAGGTGACTATGCATTCGCATAAATCCATTTTGGTTTTTAGAGCACCATACGCAGTATTCCCAAAAGGTTAATGTTTGAGTTGACATTCTAGGTCATATTATCAGTCCTTTTTCATCTACGGAAATTTAACTTCGGCTCTGTATTTGCAGTTATTGCAAAATCAAATTATACCTGCTTGTGCTTCGCTCTATTTGCATGAAAACAACAAACACCTTCCCAATAACCGTATCTGGTTCCAACAAGATGGTACTCCACCATATTATGGTTTAAATGTTCGTCAATATCTGGATAACGTTTTCTTAAATGGATGGATTGGACGAGAAAACAATCGGTCGGTTCGCCTGATTTAAGTTCTTTAGATTTTTTCTTTTACAAGGATGAACTCAATGACACCAAAGATTCAAATATCCGAATTACCGGAATTTGTTTTTTATGATAATATTTTCATAGATAACTTTATTGCAAATAATTTTGTCTATCTTTAAGGTACCTACTATTAAAAAACATTTATTAAAGACTTGAACCGGCGTTTTATTGAAAACATGTTATTAAAATAATTTTAAAAAACTTCTTATACTATTGTAAAGAAAAGAAAAATGTTTTATCGAAGATAGCGTAAAATTAACGTTCCCATTTAAACAATTTCGCAAAAAACGTAATTTAAAAACAATTGAAGAAAACAAAATTTCAAGTATTTTTATATGTAGATAAATTTATATACAAAACTTTTACATTGAACATTATTTCCTAAAATGAATATTAACGACAATAAATCGCCGTCTCTATACTTTTACTCAAACCTATATAGAACGCAATGCAAGAAAACCAATTTAACAGGTGCTTCTAAATACAGTTCTGTGATAAAATAGAATAATTAGTATCTTAAACGTTTCGTTTGGGTTCTACTTAGAATTTTCAATTTTATTTAGCACTCACCTCTGGCGGTTAAATTAAAGGCGCCATCATTTTCATGCCCAATAAAAACACTGTAAGTGGTTTAGATTTCGTAACCTTAGAATTTAAATTTAATCTCCATTAGAATTTTCTTTTTCAAAAGTTTATAAAGAGGTAAGATATTAGCCGTTCCGAGTTGCAAAAAGTTTTATTAGTGTTTTTTTTCTGTTTAACGACGCTCTTTACCTCTTTGTAACTGTCATCCAGATTCGAAAGATAATTGTATACTATACAGGGTGAATCGTAACTAAAGGAACAAATTTTATTTCTGATAGAGAAAGAAACAAAAAAATTAATATAAACGTATGTCTGAAAATTTATGTGTTACCAACAGCACTGTTATTCTTAACGTTAATTTCCTCTAAGAACATTTGTCTCAGTTACTGTGTATTTATAAGCTACTTTTCACTTGTAAATCTGGTTTTAAGTAAATATGTGTTATGAATTTCTGCTTAAGTTTCCCATTATTCATCTCAAGGATAAGGAAAGACGATCTAGATATGGATAAGCGAATGCAAACGATCCGTTATTGCAGAATCGCTGAACACTCCTGGTCATATATTTATATAAGCGTGTTGTTCCAGTTTCTATCAGAAATCACCTTCTAAAGTTTTGTTTCTATAATTAACATTTACTTTACATATACACAAGATTTGTTCAAAAAGTTACTGAATTTTTAAAATGTGCTGCAGATAACTTCCATTTTTCGGTTTGTTGCTTAATTTCTTAGTTCATGTGTTATTGCTTTTTAATTTAGTATTAATATGTGTTGTTTGCCGATTTCCATGATGATTAGTTTATGGGAGCAGTGTTACAGTATAAAATTTTACCTAAAACTAGACTTATGTCTACAGCTAAGAATCAGCATGTTGAGATGCTACGTGTTCTCAGTAGCATTTTATGGAATGGAGGCTTGGACGATGAAGAAAAACATCAGTGATCGACTGGAAGCATTCGAGATGTGGACCTATCGAAGAATGTTGAAAATCAGCTGGGTGGACAGAGTGACGAATGGTGAGGTACTCAGAAGAATGGGGAAGGAAAAAGAAGTATTGAATACAGTTAAGATACGGAAATTACAGTATCTGGTGCATGTGATGCGGGGAGAAAGATATGAAATCCTACAAAATATCATGCAAGGGAAGATACAGGGTAATAGGAACAGAGGAAGAAGACGCATCTCCTGGTTGAGTAACCTGAGACAATGGTACAATTGCAGTTCTATTGAATTGTTCAGAGCAGCAACGTCGAGAATACAAACAGCCATAATGATAGCCAATCTTCTAAGAGGAGACGGCACTTAAGAAGAAGAAGAAGACAATAATGATTAAAACTTACCAATTGTTAAAATAAATTTCCGATTACAAGTTTTCAAATAACACTCAGTATTACAAATGGTTGAAACAGATTTAAAGTGGTCGAACGTTTTGCACAAGAAATCAATTGAAAGTTATATTTCGTCCTCCGTGAAAGAGAGAAGTTTTGATACGTTGAAGAAATTATAACAAAAGACAATGCTCAAACCTTATGGGACGCGGCGTATCCACGTACCGCAATCTCAGCTAGTGCAACCAAAAGAGACTCCAAAGTAGGTAAAAAATTAACCTGTTCTTTCAAAATCAAAGTAGACGACCCCTAAAATGTCTTTTAAACTTTTGAGTGACGTAGTTTGGGACTTTAAATATGCCCCTAAGCGCATCACATTAGGGATCAGTAGCCTACCAAACCATTTTGAAACAGTCACCCAATACATGTGTCTCCACTATGCCAAAAACCATACAAGTTTTAGAACGCATTATCTTTGTAACCCGGGGAGTTCCCGGCATTGTACCAAATAGCGACAAATAACAGGCTCCTTACTAAACTATTTTAAATTCCAGAAACACGACGCTCACAATCTGCTAATTGTAAGTTCTATAAAACGTTCTAAATGTCCGCACCCCGTGGAGTTGCGCCCCCGAGCCTGCAACCACCGCACATTGATAGCGCGGCCGACGGTGAAGCTAACGCTTTTGTCCCATCAGAATCCGACGTATAGTTCGCTAGTTAGAATGTGTAGACTCTCCACCAATCAGCGTAGTATATTAGACCCGTAGGGGGAATGTATGTAGCCCATGGTTATACAACATTTTTGACCTTATTACTCGACAGATCATGAGGCACAGAGAAAAAGTGATTTTCATGATTAGGAAATTCAGGGGTGATGACGTTCAAAATAGCGTCCAAAAATTACTCTTTTATCTACGATCTGGGCCAAATAAATCCGCATAGGTAGCAGTAACAGACTTTGACTGTTTCCTGGTCCATAAGTTGTAAGAAAATAGAAAATAGGAATGTTCAATGAATGCCATTAACCCTTGCAAGATTCGGCAAGCAAGCATCGCCCACTCTTCTAATTGGGTTTTTTACTTGAATTTTTGTTAAATAATTTTAATGAATTAACGCAACAACTTAATTGAAGAGAGCGCAGAACCGAACAAAATGACATGTATATATGTACTTCGAATCTTCTGTCAACCGGTCAGAGCGAGCTCGTCGCTGATTGAACGGAATAGTTTTTTGAATTTCTCAGGCCAGACTGGGCCGATTTTGATTGGACTAAGTGGGCTTGGTTGGCAGTTGAGTGAGCTACAGTATAGTACCGGCTTGGTGGGAGCGCAACGTGACTCCGTAGAGCACGCAATTTTTAAAGATGCGCCGTTTCGAGGGGTTTGACGGTTGTCACCCCTGATTTCAAAGAAATTCTAGTTTACTCTTTACCTATGTTTTATCCTCTTTCGATTGTAACGTGTGAGCTTGTGGTACGCGAATATATCATTTTGGGCATTGTCCTTTAGGGCAAGCTATAAAAAAGACTAAAAAACGGCTTAAGGGGATTGATTCAAGGAAATCTATTGTTGCCTAAAGTATGTCAGTTAAGGGAGACAATACATCAAACGTGACCAGAACCAGCAACCTATACGAAAATCTAAAATAATTAAAATTCAGACTTCTAAGATGTTTTTGAACAGACACGTGCGCGCGCGTACCAACGAACACATATATTTAAACAACTTTGAACCGCGTTATTTATAGAACGGCACTAGACGTTTCTATGCTGTCATTCAAGAGAATTGAGCTCGAGGCCTCAATCTGGCCATTTGACAAGGAGACCTATGAAACTTTTGCATGCACTACTTTACTATTTATAGGATTAGAAATAAAAGTTGAAGAGAATGTTGTTTGGTGGTAAAAAGTTTATTGGTTTGGTGACGCTGTTTAAGTAATCATGCGGGATAATGGGGACTTTCAAATGAGAGATAAGTGTTGGCTATCGTCTCTCATATTTAGACATTAAGGGAGCAAACTTTTGTGTGACCTTGTTTTTCTAAGATTCTTCATGTGATCTCTATTACATTGAGACTAAAACATCATTAGAAATAATGTGCTAGCTTTTGCATATTAAATAAACTAGAGCTAGTTTAGACATCCGATTTACTGAACCCGAATAAATCTCAATAAAACCAATTCGGAACTTTATGGTGTCTTCCATATTGTTTAAATATGGATCAAGTAGTTTAAATTTTTTTTACTGGAATAATACAGGAGAAAGCGTTTTATATACCTAAAGAAAATATTAAATTGTGCCAAAATCTACTAGCCAATATCCAACCATCACTAACTAACACCAACGTACATAACTTTTTCCACTACGCTATAAACAACTCGACTAGTTAGGCTCTCGCAAAAAGTTCTAATTGTGCTATTGCTCGAAATCGTGTATTCACTGTACATTCATTACATTTCAAAAAGAACCCTCTATTTTTAATCACTCTGAAATGAAACCAAGCAAAATGTAGCTGAAATGTTACGTATAGCCCTATTATCAAAATTAAATATTAAAGCTTTAAAACATGGTAATCTTGAACACATAAGGCTATATCGGTAAAACAAAACACTTATTGGAGTTATCGGACTTTCGACATACCTACATCTAAAATTCCACCTACCTTAGAAAGAAAATCAAAACCCTTATTACTAATTTAAACTTATTATGCGATGAGAAAAATCTATAAATCCTAAATTAGTATTTTTAAAAATTTATAAAGATAACCTTCCTTATATCCTTTAATTAAAAGTATTCTACGTTCCCACCTACAATATAGCTAAATAACTCGCCAAAATCATTTTCTAGAAATACTCCAAAGTTTCACTATGCCCAAAATAATATAGTATTTCTTTATTTACTAATATTATAATTCCCAAGACCATACACTTATTGCAATCAACTTCATTTGATTAACCATTGCCAATACAGTACCTATTTTACCTTACAAAGTAAATGTTACTGACAATGCTTCTATAAACTTTTCACTTTCACCCGTCATAGCAAATCTTTTTTGGATACGATAGATCGATGATAACTTATCTGCATGATACGGTTCCCAAACTGCTTTCCTATCCAAACATAATTTATACTAATATCATACCACAGAAGCTGAATGAAACAAGTTCCTCTAATTGCTAAACGCCCATGTTAAAAAAATTCTTTGAAGGGCAGTTTTTATCACATTGACTGTAGAAAACTTATTCATACTAATCGCTTCCTAAATGCCAAATTCGATCATCGTGCTGCCCAAAATTGTTCGGTTACAAAATCCCTAACCACCAAACTTATCAGACTCACATAAGAAAGGAATAAATATAACTTAAAACTATTACAACAGTCCTACTACTAAAGGGTATTCTAACAAACGAGCAAAACGTATATACGGTTTTGACAACTAATTATAAGATAGCTGACTTTATTTGCCTAGCCAAGGATTAGTGTTGTAATAAATTTCAAGAAATATACAAAATATTTTATAAAAATTGTCAGAAAAACTGTATAAATCAAACCGGCAAATATCTAGCCGTACGTAATAATTGGTCTATCGGGTAGGCTAAATTTAACTTTAAAATAAAACACGGTAAATTATTATTCAGTTGAGCGACTTTTATTGATTCAAAAAATAGACATGTTGAGATTCATTATGAAATATGATGTCGGCCAAGTGGCCGCCGCGGACCTTTTGATCAGATTTTCGAAAACTTTTTCCAAGTCAATAGCTCAGTTTCAGGAATAACGCATTGAATTTTAATTTTCAGTCAAGGAATTGTTCATAGTTTGTCAACATAATCCTGGACTTTACAAAACCTAAGAGGAAAAAATTGCATGGAGTCAGGTCGTAAGACCTCGACGGCCAATTAATATCAGCATTTCTAGAAATCACACGACCAGGGAAATGGTGTATTAACAAATGATAGTTTCTGTTGCTGTATGGTATGTGACACCATTCTGTTGAAACCACATTTCTTCCAGGTTCATATCGTCCAACTGACACTACAAAAAGTTCGATATGTCACGATATTGTGCTCCATTTACAGTTAAAGCTTGGTTAAACTCAAACTCAAAAAAGAACGGTTCAATTACAGTTCCAAACCATAATCCGCACCAAACAGTAGTTCTTTGCGAATGCATCGGTTTTTCATAAACAGTATGAGGGTTTCATTGGCCCAAATCCGACAATTCTATTACAAATACAAATGTGCTTTGTTGCTAAAGATAATGTTTAAAAAAATGTCATTGGCTGTTTGGTTTTCCTTCAGTCAATTAACCAATTGTCTTCGTTGCAAATTGGCTCGTGGCTTGAGTTCCTAAATTAATTAAATTTTATACGGGTGGAGGTCAAGGTTTTTAGTAAGAAATAGTTGCAAATTAGTTCTGCTAATGTTCAATTGTTGACGATTACAATGTTTTCGGACGACCGTACAGGACGAGGGCACGGTAGAGTTTGTTTGTCCATAACCGAATCAGTTTCTTCAAATTTTTTAATTAATCTTCTAACGGCGGACTCATTAAGTGAATTACGAATACCAAAAATTCCACGCACTTTTTGAACAGTCTTCGTAAAACTTTTGCCAAATTTGTAATATGTTTTAACAATAACAATACATGGTTCTTCTGTATAGCGATCCATTTTTAATATCATCAGCGACTGCAGATGATAAATGTCAAACGTTAAAGTTACTAACTTAAATATAAAAAATAGTGAAAAATTTAAATCCCGCATACCCAATGGACCACCCATTATAAACCCTCTCTAGTCGCACGGAAAGGCTTTTACTGTTTGACACTTGCCAAACATAATAAAGAAACAGGCCACAAAATTAACTCCTTCCATATAAAAAGCATTGCTCCCATTTACAATCTCAACAGCAAAATTATAAGTAAGGTAATTGAAAAAAAAAATACTCTAAATTCCTACATGCAAGAGACGATAGCCAACGCTTACTTGTTACATGGAAACTGCTCATTACCCTGCACCATTAGTTAACCAGCACCACTTGTTCACGCCAATCTCCAATTACTTTATTTAAATTTTAAATTAGGGCCGGGCGTCTTATGGCTCCCTTTGTATACGCGCTTTAGTTTTGATTTAACATAACGGCGGCTAATTTGCCCGCTTGCGCGGTGCGGTGATATATAGGGCTGCAGCCGCGGGCTCGGTCTGGCTTTTCGCTCTTTCGCTCGCTTCGTTTTGAATTTTAGTTGTGATGGTTTAAAAAGCGAGCGACCGGCTTTAAATTTTCCGTGTCCAAGGTTTTTGAGCGAGAGTTCTCCGGGAGAGTTTTCAAATCCCGATAGCCGTTTTGTTGAAGGCTATTTTATCACGTGCCTCGATATTTTGCCGACCAGATTTTTCTCTTAACTCTTAGCTGCCACACTGGTGTCCAGATGACCCCAGCCGTAATCAAGTTCAATTTAAACCCTCGCACTTTTACAAATATGGACTTGTGGCCCCATCTGGTCTTAGTTGTAGATTTCCCCTGACCCCTAGAGCCCAAATCAAGACTCACAAGACGTTAGTGTAGCTCTGGCAGCTGTGCAAAGTAGGGTGGTGCCGTTTAAGACCCCAGTGTGGCAGCTATAGTTATTAGCCGAATTTTTTTTCGATTTTATTTTCATTGTTTTCGCGTTGTTTTAAAGAAAGAGAGGTAAGTAAAACATTTTGGATGATGTGAATTTTCTAATATATATATATATATATATATATATATATATACATATAAATGTTTTATATCTCTTTTTTTAATTACTTAGATTAGTTATTAGATGGAGTATAATTTACGATCTCGAACACTGCGACAAGAGCTGTTGGATGAAAACGAAGAAAGTCATGTATCTGATAATTCAGATAATGAAGTTTGATTCTGACATGGAAGTTGATTTGGAGGAAGATGAGCAAGAAGCAAGTTTAGATCAGCGTTTATTAGAGTCGCGTGCACGTAGCCGCCCAACAACAAAGCTAAAAGGAAAAAATGGTTCCTTTAATCAATGGTAAAGCAACTATAGTTCTACATTATAATGAAACAAAAGGAGGAACAGACTCATTTGATCAGTTGTGTCATTCTTATACGGTTACGCGTAGCACAAATAAGTGGCCAATGCATATTTTCTATGGTATTCTCGACCAGGCTGCATTCAATGCTACAATTCTCATGAAGTGTAAATTGAAAGCAGATAATAGCAACGAGAAATGCACGGCAATCATGTGCCTTGAAAGATTGTACATGCACTTAATTCAGCCTTATGTCAACGACAGATCTAAAATACCAACACTGCGCCGCGACATCAAAATTGGAATACAATCAATTTTAAACATTGATATTCAAAGAGAAAAACTAGAAAGAATAGAATTGCCATCCAGGCAACGATGTGCTTTTTGCGATAGAAAAGAAGATAGAAAAACCAAATGCGCGTGCAGTCTTTGCGAAGCACCAATTTGCGATGCGCATCGTCTGAATTTATGCCACTCTTGCGCTGGATAATAAGTCCTTTTTTTGATACGATTATTATTCATTGATATTATTATTAATACGGATATAATATTATGATTCTATATGATATTTATATGATTATTTACATTTAATTGTGAATTATAGTAAAATTTTGATTTTGTAAAAATGGCTCCATTCAAAGTCAAAAATAAATACCTTTTTTTCAACGCCAACTACCAAACGATTTTTTTCCTTAAAGATATATATCTCAAGAGTATTCTATTGAATTTTTGGCCCTTAATATATATATAAAAAAATATATGTTTTTTTAGTGAAAATGGGCATTTTTTCCGTTTTTTTGCATTCAACAATTTTTTTACAATACTGAACGTTATTTTTAATAAACAAAATTATTCTATCCTCTAAAACAATTATTAACAAACATTATAAAAAATTTTCAAGCATAAATAATAGTAAGTCGCTTCGCAATGAAATTTTTTAACGGTGGGGTCTGAAAAGCCCCAGTGAGGCAGCTATGATATTCTGCTGAAGTGTGGCAGCTAAGGGTTAAGGGGGTCGCTTGTTGCCGATTGCATTTCGGGAGTTGAAATTTTGCCGGCGAAAAGACTCGGTTCGATTTCTTTGTATCGCCGCTTCAAAAAAGATGAGTGTTTTAGCTTGGGCTTTTAATTGAAGTTCCTTTGTTCAAATTTAAAATTACGATACAGTCCACTTTTAGTCAAAACATTTAAACAACTTTTTCTAACCACGTGCACCAAACAACATTACCTCGAACCTCTCACTTCTTATATCTTATAAATAGTAGAACAGTGCACACAAAAGTTCAGTCTTCTAAAAACCTTCATTGATTATTTTTTTGCAGTAGCCAAATGGAGGCCTCGAGTGAAGAGCTAAATTCTTATGAAAATGGCCCTACATAAGATGCCAACGTTGAGAATTATTTCAAAACTGACGCGGTTCAATCTGTGAACTGATTTGTGCATGTAGAAAGGAAACCTATCTATACATACATACATATAGGCACATGCACGCTACGTGTATGGGTCCACGCACACACATGGAATAGCGTGAGTCTACTAGCATGTTTTAAAAAGCTATGGCTTTATTTCTTACAGTATATGGAACATCATATATATTTTACCTAACTTTAATTTTTAAAATTAATGATTTTGTGACTGGAGTTTTATAATAGCGCTATATGACACAAATACTAATATTAACTTTTTTTAAATTCTGTTGTATTATTTACGTATTTTATTATGCTCCTAGAAACAAATGTGTACATCGGCAAATTCTAAATGCAAACGACGTTCACATAATCAATTTTGAAATGACTAAAAACTTGCTAATATTTTAATTAAAAAGCAGTTTTGTAGATTTATACTGTTTCTAGATTTTTATCTGCATACTTTTGCTTTTTATATGTCCTTAATAATTTTATAAACTTCACTGTCTGTACATGTCTACCTACATTTTTTAGGAGTTTTTTTATTGTTGCTTGCAACAACTTTCGAACCGTTATTAAAAGTTTTATTTTTCATTTTTGTGTTTTTACAACAGTGTTTTTAAATTGTTTTGTCTTTGTATCGCACCTAACAACCTTTTAAAAGTCTACCGTTTCTCGTTATGGTTTACGAGAACACCAATTTGTTTTTATATAACTCCTGGTTTGTTTACGTATTACTCAAAACCTAGCTGCGTTAAATACACCACCTAGTAATTTCATTACTTGTTATAAAACACAAATATTGCTTGTGTCAGTATTTGTAGTAGAAATTGAGTAAATTAGCAATATTACTTACTAACTCTTATATATAGTCTATTATAGTTTATTAACGTTGCTTATATAAAAAAATAATTCCCATCTAATAAGGGCAAACAATTGGAAATATTTGATAAAAAGCGAAAGAAGTACTAACTAAAGAAGTAGAATATATATTAAAACAAATATCTACCTGAAATACTATACTTGAAATTAAAAATATCTATTAAAAAATATTTATCTAAAAGTAGAAACTAAAATTATATATCCAACAAATTCATTGATCATACAGGGTGGCGTGTAAACACGGGACCTTTTGAGCAGTGCTTGGTGGGGCGGTCACACTGGGTCAACCCCTCCGGCCTCATGTTCCGATCCATCGAAACCTTAAGTTAGTTGTCATGGAGCGTTGGACCGGCCCACAACACGCTTTCGCTATCAAAGCGTATTACGCTTTAAACGGTAGTTTCGTAGCTGTGCAACGGGCATTTCGGGGGCATTTTTATCTTTGTGCTTCCGACCAACTTCTATCACGTAATGAAATCGATTTGTGGGTTTCGCTCTTTGAAGAAACAGGTTCTGCTTTGAATCGAAGACCTCCAGGCCGTCCGAGATTCGTTAGAACACCCGAGACAGTGGCAGCTGTGAGAGACGCTTTTTTGCAAAGCCCGAACCGGTCTGCACGGAGACATGCGCAAACCATTGGACTGTCGTTCCCTCTGCCGAATTTTGTGCAGTGACTTAATCTTTCACCCATATAAAATTCAAATTGTTCAGCAGTTGCTGCCCACTGATTACACAAAAAGATTATGCAGAAAAGTATTTAAAATGACGGCCGAAGATCGCACTTTTGTGAAACTAATGGATGTCAGATGAAGTACACTTACACTTTGATGGAAATGTAAATAAACAAAACTGTAGATATTGGTCCGATAACAATCCATAACTGTTGCATCAAGGTCCTTTACACAGCCAAAAAGTTAAGATTTGGTGCGCCATTTCTTCTCAAGGAATAATCCGTCCTTGATGATGTGCAGTAACTGTCAATTCTTCTCGATATGTGACAATGATTGAAAATTTCCTCACCCAAAAACTTGAGATAAACTAGCCCGTGGATGAAAACACTTGTTTAAACAAGATGGCGCCACTTCCCACACTGCTCCAGCCTCGATGACCGCTGTTCGCGCAGTTTTCGGAAATCGCAGTTTCTCAATTAGGTGGCCACCAAGGTCACATGATTTAACTGCTTGCGATTTCTTTTTGTGGGGTTACCTCAAAGTTAAAATTTTTACTTTGGTTTTTGTGTGTTTAGAATTAATGTATTTTTTTATTTGTATGTGTTTTTATTTCTGCTTTCTTTAGGTACCGCACATAGTTTGTGTATATCTGTAGTTTTGCTATCTTTGGTACTGTGGTACTATTAGTTTCTGCTTTCTAATTGGTAGAATATAACCACTTTGATTCCTATGTCATTTATTTCAAATATTTTATTAATATCCCTATCATGTTTGAAGGCGAGTCCGGTTCGAACGTTCAAGCAGTACGGTTATGCATCGCGCAGTGGCCCGACGAGCTGAAGTGTATTGAGGTGAAGTATATATCTGCCGGAACGCTTTTAGCAGAACAAATCCGGGCTTTGATTCAGGAGAGTTAAGCTAAAACAATGGCAGGAGTTAAATATTACAACGCACGGTTAACGAAACAAACAGATAAATAAAATCTATAAGTTCTGCTTACTTAGCTGCAGCAACCAATTATCGAGCTACAAAAAAACAAAACAGAAAATTTGTGAAGATTGGTTTAAATATGGCATTTATAAAGAGTAAAAAAAAATATATCGCCGGAAGCAACACCCAAAGAACAAGCCTCCACTAGTGGCATAAAGATTACCAAGATCTAAAAAGAGACAAAAAAACCTTCACCTGTCCCTCCTATAATTGTGAGTAAAATACATGATTAGAATTAATTACAAATAAATCTATTAGAATAAGATGCCAAGTATCACGCAACTATGATGAATAATAATTAGTTAAAGGTTAATATAAAAGACAAGGTAACATATATAGAAAAAAACGAAAAATATGAGTGCCACTCAAATGATGATAAATATACCAAACCTTTAGAAATGATGACAAGAAGACCACATATAAGCTAGAATATATAGTATAGAAACTTCATGAAAGAAAGTTTAAAATCACAGAGGCAGTAAATATATTAAAAAAAAAAGACTCCCCTTTCTTTGTTTATGGTCACCTTCAAAAACGGCGCGGTTCTAAGAAAGTATTTAAAATAACTAAAATCCAGAGTATAAAAGTTAAGCAATACAGAAATCAAAAATTGCACCCCAATATAAAAGATGATCTAAATGCGTTAAATGAGCAGGTAAACGTAAACCAAAAGAAAATAAAAATGCAATTAAGTGTGATAACTGCGGAGAAAAACATCCAGCTAACTATAGAGGATGTAAGGTGGCTAAAAAGATGCAAAAAAAAAAAACAACCAGAAACCAAGACAAGCAGCAACAGAGAAAATAACTACAAATTCTAATCTACTTGAAGCACTAACAAGTCTATAGTGTTTGCATACGAATGCCATTTACTTTTGATTATTTTACAACTTTGTTGTTTCTCTACAGCATTTTTTATTTTATTTATTAATTTTGATATATGTTGCATTTATAATTTTAATCTGATAGTTGCTTATTAATGCAACAATTCTTGCGTTCAAAGTTCTTTGTACCATTCACAACTATTGGCAATTGTTTGGGACTGTTATAATTGTAGGTTCTTTTTTGGTGCCTTTGAATTATTTCGTTCTGGGATTTTTGTGCTTTTTTGGGAAATGGAAGTAAAGTACCTACTTTTTTCAATTATTTTTGTTTATCCGTTCCGTTTCCTTAGTTTAATTCGTCTTTATCTCTAAAATCTTGGTCTAGTGCCTGCTTTTTTTAGATGTTAAAACGTGTGCCAATTTATTTTCTAGCTCTTTATATTTATTTTGAAACTCTATATGTATGTATAAGAAAATTTTAAATTATCTCTGAATTTTATTAAAGTTATTATTTTTGTAATATCTTTCATGTTTAGAATTTTTCCAGGCAACATATAACGCCTATTCATTTTATGTTCTATAACATTTTCTTGAAATTGTGCATTATTTTGTTACATTATCATTACCTCATTAGCTGTAGGTATTAGCGGCATTTGTTAGAATATTTAATTCATTGTTACACAACAACTCACAACCGTGAACTTGACCTCCAAGCATCACTCACATGTATTGATACTCGCTTGTCATTTACTAAAGTGTTTCCAACACGTTTTTATTGCTCAAAACTCAAGCGAATGGCGACAGTACTGTATAAACTGTTATTTAGTTCCTTTATATTTTATTGGGTAAAATATTATGAGTGACAAATTATTTGATAGATATCCGCACAGTTACAATGGTTGTTAGTGTAGAATTGTTAATATATTTAACATCTGATTTAACAATGGTGACCAGGGTTCAAATGGAAATAAAATAAAAGAATTACAAATGATAATTTGTAGTAGAGCAGTGTATATAAGAGTATCGAATACATAATTGGTAATAAATACAGTGCTCACGGATTAGAAGTAATCGTTCGTAAATTCCGAATTCAGACTCCTATTCCGGTTTTAAGTGGAGGAAGCGGGCGCATCCAGACGGGAGTTGTGTTTTCATAAATAATGTAGAGTTAGTTGTTTGTAGTGCTGATGTATATAAATAATGTTATAAATTTAAACAGTTGTAGCACGCTTTTTATTCATCATTGACAAAAGCAAAATCGTTAAATTATGATGTGCCCGCTTTAGTGACACGCAATCGTTTATAAGGCACATAAACGCGATGAAGCTAAGTGCAACACAAAGATAAACTTCGCAAATGTGATGTAAAACTACACATCTGCAATGCCTACAATTTATTTGAATGTTGCTTAGAGTACTTGATGAATGTAATAATACTTAAACAACTATAAATATAAACGTAATCTTTTGAAGTACACGTTATAGAAAGGAATCAGAACTTGTTTACAAGAAAACAAAATCTTAAATATAGTAAGAATACAAATAAATGCATGTATAACGTAAGCAACATAAGACACACACATAGAAGTTACTTTTAATAATTTATGGTTATATTGAAAATAACATTAAAACTAAAAGCCATGGTTTGGTGGATTTTTCTCTACGAGATCGTTTCCCTCCCCTTCTTAACATTCGATACTATATTCAAACACACCTTCCCGCGAAGAGCACTCGCTACCATATTTTGTATTCTTTGATTTATGCGGGTGACGTAACGATATAAACAAAGGATTATTACATAAACCGTTGTAACTCCACAGTAGTTTTGTGCGATTTCAATTTGAGAGCTAAGTAAAACAAATGTGCTGCTTTAAAATTCACCTATTAGATAACAGACAAAGCTTAACAAAAAATAGTTACTCTGTGACTTTTTAGATATACTGTATAAAACCAAACAAAATTAGAGAATATCAAAGAAAACTGCACTTCATTTGCTGTTAGACTATTTTTTAGACTTCAAAGCTTCCTTGGTTGCCTTTAACATATGCATATAATCGTTTATATTTTTTATTACAGCAAAGACAATAATTATTAAGCCAATTCAAAAAGACATCCGTTTGGTTATCAACGGCAGACACACGCAGAAGCAGAACATTTATTATATACATTAGAAACCTACAAGCAGTACATTAGTTTTTGACATAATTGCACTTGTCATAACGTCTTACAAGATACGAAAAAAGTCATCCTGTAGCAACAACTTGAAAACCAGTGTCATCATCAAAGTGGTGCGACACAAATCACTATTTCATGTGCAATTTTCTGCACACGTTTAGCGCTGATTGGGCTCCTACTTCTTGCTTCATTGTAAACGTTAATGCGACTATCTTTAAACATGGGACACCGTTAACATACGACAGCTTCATTCAGCATGTTTGGTGAGTAAAGATTAAACACTTAGCAAAATTTTCTATGACAACTTTTATTTTCAGTTGATCTAGCGAGTAAACTGCAACATAATCTTTTTCTCCCACTTCTCATTGTCTACGGAACTACTGCGTCATGAGACAAGAGTCTCTATCCTTGCCTATTTCTTGCACATGCCCAAACGAAATTTTTTTTCAAATTGGTCATTTTTATGTACTTAGTGACTACTATTTTTAAAAGATTTGATTGCTGCTTGAATCTCGTGGCAGTGTCTCTTCGTCTAAAATGTTTGCCGATTGTTGCTCATAAGGTTTAGAATTTAGAAATTCTCTTCTTGACTGCATTGTTCCTTTCTTAAGATTATGCTAAATTTTTTACTATATTTTCTATTCATTTCATTAAATTGCTTTGTTACATTAGCCGATATCGTCGTAACTCATTTGCACTGGTAATGCGTGTACATTTTAGTTTTATTAACCATCTCCTCGATATTAATACAAAGTTGAGCTAAAAAGAGAGTTATTACAGAATATGTATATTTGAAAAAATGCACACATTTTAACCTTAAAAGCAATCTTTAATCATAAATTTGCTTATTACTTACATATATTTTAATGTCTCCATTTTTGCATATGTAATTTTTAAATACTAGAAACTACAACTAAATGTTTTTTATTTCAGTTATTGCCATTTATTATTGTCAGAATTTAATTCTTAAATAGTATTTACATACTTCCTTAAAGTTAGAATATTTAATTTTAGGCGAGCAGCCACGCAAGCCCAGCAGCATCTCGTTCGTGCTCTAGTGATTTCAGAGCAGTAAGAAAAAGTTCCCGGTGATATATTTGGCAGCACTGCTGGAACATCCACCCTTCAGAGTATCTTATCTTGTACCTGTTTAATATTGCCTCTCCAAACTCAATTATACGTATAATATAAGGTTTCTTAGTGGCACGGTTTATACGTTTTAGTGTTGCCTTTTCAGGAACATTTTTTTTGTCACCTAGCCCGGAATGTGTTACGATGCGGCGCTAATGAAAACAGGATGCTTTTTGTTATGCGTGTGTATGTCAAGGCTAGAAAACGGCGTAGGTTTCAGTGACTTGTAGAACTTACGCTGTGTAGCTTCTTACCGTTGCGAAAGTCCGCTTACAATTTAAAATAAATTTTGTTGGCGTAATTATATCCGAGATGTTTCTTAAATTATTAAAAACAAAACATACTATATATAACATTTCAATTTTCAACATTAACTAATCAATAGTACATCAATAATAATTAAAATATAATATGCTAGTATAAAAATAAATTAAAAATAAGTATCAGCAAATTAAATAAATAATAATCTCCGGGGTTACATATGTTGTTGATGCCTGCACAATAATAAAAACCGAAAAATGCTAACTCGGCATAAGCCGCGTGATTCTTGCGAAATGCATGGCGTACAATAGATGCAAGTCATGTAGCGAACGGAGTAGGGTAAAAAGGAAACGTCCGGCCCCTGAAATCTGACACATATCACCTAAGGGGGACAACCTTGACATAAAACATGAGGAAAGCAAGGAAAAATCACCTCATTATTTTTCCAAGATAAAGATTACTTAGCACAAACAGAGAAAATGGCCCTCAATCCCAGGCAGATGATGAGTTACCAGAGGATATTAAAAATACCCGCAAGGAAAAACTTAAAAAAAGACAAAAACCCAAAAACGCATACGCCTTCTACTATTTGGGAAACAATCATAATTAGTAATAAAAAGCAGAGTAGAAATAACACCCAAAAATAGAATAGAAAATCAGTTACACATTTTTATTTCTTTTTTAGGTAGGGATATGCTAATTTAGAAGAAAAATTGGTAAACAAATGTAACAGAAATATATGGCCAAACAGCAGACGAATCTAAGGAAATTCTAAATAGGTGGTGTGCTGAAATCGGAGGTTTACTAAATGCAGAAACTGTACTACCTGATTATAATTTTAAGAGACCTAATGTAGAAGAAAAATGTACTTCATGATCGTCAAAAGCTTAACACTTGGTGTTTGCCGTTGCTTTTGACCTGGAAGTCGAGCCCAAGATTGCTACGTGCTAGTGTAACAGGCTGAGACCCTTACCTCGTGGCTATCGGACCATAACTAAAAATCTTGAAAACAAACAAGCTGCAATCATCGATATATTTTAAATAATTCGAAGAAGAGAAAAAGAACCTAGTTAAAATAAAATTAAACTAAGAAATTTTGAAAGTTAAAATGAAGCCTACGAAAGATATTGAACTGCAATAAAGCAGGTTCATAAACAAAATCAGTTAAAGTAACAAAATAGAATCTCGAAAAATCAAATGCAGCGAGGAAGAAATAGAAGTGGGTTACGCAAGAGATCCTAGATCTAATGTACAAAGAAAGAAAAGAATAAGAAAGAAACAATAAGAGATACAAAGTATTAAATGGAGAAATAGAACGTACCATAATTTTGGAAAAAGACAATAGACACAAAAACAACGTGAAACAATAAAAGAACTCAGTAATGAGAACTTACACAAAAAATTAAAAAAATTAGTTCTTATCTTCAAAAAAACAGTTTCAAAAATAAAACTTCTGTTCCAGATACAATAAATAAGGAAATAATTAAATTAATTGACCAACAAAAAGTTAACTTACTCTTACGCCTCATTAATAAAAAGTACTATTAAAAATAATATAAAACAGAATATACCAAAACTAGGATATTATGTTCCAAAATTATCAGATTAACGACGTGGGAATAAACGTTGTTATACCGAAAAAGTAAGCCGTGCCGCCAGTTGGACCATTTTAGCATAATTTTCTCGTTAAGTTGGTGTATTCGTTAAAAGTAAAGCTCTAGAATTGTCTTTTAAAGTAGTTTCTGTAATGTATTATTGCACTATTCTAAGACCAGTAAATGTAGAGCATGGTCTTGTATAGACAAATCTCTGATTTGACTAAAGGTGTGTTTTGTCTTTTCGAAAATTAGTTATGTTTTCCTTTGCTTCTTTGCATAGCCGATGTTGATCATATAAAGATATCTCTCTATCTAAATAGCCAAAATGTCGATCTAGTAAACAGTTAAGCGTTGTTCATTGTGTTGAGATAAGAGGCGACGATATCGTAAAAGCATCTTATTTGTTAAGACAACTTCTTAGTGGGCTAGCGCAAATCTTTAAGTACAAGTTACGTCAGTTAATACTCAATGAATTGTAGAGGTCAACCAAAATTTGAAATAACTGTGAAGTTAAGTTTACTACTATTAAAATATAAAAGTAATTTTTATTCAACTAAACTAACTTTGGCGGCTTCGAAATCTTAATTATACGCAAATAATAGATTGTCCAAAAGTTTTCCAGAATTTAACAAATAAGTAATTAGTAGTCCAAGTACTCTTCCTCAACATCAATCACTTCGTGCCACTTGTTCGCCACAGACTTCATTGATCCGGAGAACAGTGTCAGCAACAAACGATACTCATGCAACATAAACAATTGTTTTTTTTGTATGTAAGCTCCGTTCTAAAACAAGTATATAAGTATTATGTATCAGAATTTGCGGCATATTATAAGCTTTCAAATGATACCAAAAATATACAATAATATTATATAAGATAATAATTATATACGAATAATTTTGGTTTACGTATTAGAAGGAAATGTTATCAATGTTAATTTTTATCTACTTGAAATTCTTTAGCCACATAGTTAATAATACTTAAAGATTAATAAAATTATAGAAATAACAAATAGCATTTACAGAACAACGATGTAGCTAGAAAAATCACAAATCACTTGAATGAAAATATTTTTGTATCAATTTAAATAACATCGGAAAGAACAAAAGTAAACTTACTTAAGACTTGCTATTTAAATTATACATAAAATGGTTTAATAACGCATTTCAAGTCGGCGGATTCTTCAATCGTCATAACCGCCATTACTAGACTACGTGATAGCGATCTTAAAATAACGGTTAAGAAGATATAAACTCGATCAAAAGTAACCATGTTATGAGCAATAAGACTCATATTTGTTCGTGACATCATGAATAAAGACCGCTGGAAACTCATGGATGTATGTGACGTGGTAGTATAGCATAATAAGCCCTTGACGTTGCAGTACGTCTCAGCAAAAAAAATCTAAATGGGATCATGTACGTTGCCTTTTTTCCATGTAGGATGGTGCACCACTCAAATTTTACTGTGATTGAGTTGTTAGAATAACATTTAAAGAATGTTATTTGGAATGACGCAAACCTCATGAATAACTTCCAGTGGGGCTACACGAAGGGCGAAGTGTACACCTATTTTCATAGAAATTATAAAAAAAAAACTAGTTACGCATTGATGGAGTTAATACTAAAAAGAAATCGATTAGTGTAAATCACAGCTCGATATCTCAAACCGTTTTGAAGATATAAGCCAAAGGTCATTTTCAGTCAATTTCTAAAAAGTGTCATAACTATGTTGTTATTTTATTATAAAATCTGTTTTATTTATAAGAGACAATACGTATTTAGTGTAATACATACAACAAGTGTAAACAGCAGTTAAAACTGTTTAAAGTAGGGCTATAATAAATCACTTTGTTGTAAATGTTACTAGCCTATAATACAAGAGAGTGTTTTAACATAAATTTAAAAGAAAGAAAGAATATTTAAACTTTTTGTTAGAACTAATGTTAGGTCAAACTACAATTATTAATTAAAACGCGTTGGAACTTTATTGGGTTTAAACGTTTTAAACGTTTTAGTTTATCGGATTTATTCATCAAGGTATTTACTAGTTAATTGGAATATACTGATAGTCTGTCTTTATATTTTTGGACACTTCTTTCTATTTCTTCGTTTATAGTAGGTATACACAAATCACTTAAGACCACTTTATTTGGCACGTACTACAGGGCACTGACTAAAGCGCATAGCACTTTATTTTGAAATATTTCGATAATAGCCAGGTTGGTGATGCTAGCGGTTCCCCACAGAAAAAGACCGTACGTCCAAATAGGTTATAACGTAACTTTCTTCGAATCATCCAATAAATTTTTCTGTATTGTAGCCCAAGCTGTTCGCGTTTGTTGAATATATGGGTTTTCCAAGTCAGACGTCAATCCAAATATTTTGCGGAGTCGGCATGTTTTAGTTGTCTACTAAATATAGCTGCTGGACAGTTATCGCTGGTTCATGTTGAAAGTGACATCTTGTGATTTGTTTCCATTCGCTTTGATTCTCTATATTTTGAGCCATTATTGGACTTTATTAAGGGAGTTTTTGTAAGTTGTGGGATGCAGTGGTAAAATTAATATGTGAAGCCAAGACTGTCGTATCATCAGCGAATGTGGCGGTTGTGGTTAAATTCGTAATTAGTAAGTCGGCTACGAACAGTAAGTATAGGATGGGCCTCAGCACACTGCCTTGGGGAACTCCAGGTACACCGGATTGGAGATTTGTGGATTAGCATTAATAGTCCAAAAAGGAAGGAAAGCCTGATAGGTAATATTTTAGTATTTCATGGATTTGGTATTCCAAAAACTTTTTTAGTTTATAGGATAAACCTTGTCGAAAGCCTGGGAAATATGTAAAACCGCAGCAGAGTAATGCCTATGTTTGTCATGGTCGTTATGTATTTGATCTACTACATGATAAATTTGTCCTATAATCTCGGATTGGCTGAAGTCGTTTCAATAATAACTTTTCGAAGACTTTGGAGAAGATTGGCAAGAAACTAATAGGATAATAGGGCTATAGGATGCTGGATCAGTATGTGCCTTTCCAAGCTTCTATATCATTGTTACCTGTGCCACATTTCAGGTGCTTAGAAAGCATTATATATTTGAGTGATCACTCGAATTACTATTTCAGGTAGCTGTTGGTGGATTTTCTCAGTAATAAGGACAAAGCCTAGTGCTTTTCTACGTTTCGGTTCTTTACTGATTAGTTCTTGTACCTATAAAATCTTAAATGAGTTGGTGGGTAAAGTCACTTGAAAAAGCGATTCTAGGTAGTCAATTATTTTAGCATCTTCCTCAAAACACTGGTTGAGGTAGGGTTGAACACATTTACTAGGTGTTTAGCAAAGATTTCTGCATTTTTACAGCTGCGGAATTATTGTCAATTTGGTTTGATAATAAATGGTTTGTGCATTATAAGTCCTTTCATTTTTTTAACCGCTTCATAGAACGAATAGTTAAAGGTAAAATTGGCTAGGTAATGCTGGATGCCTTGGTTTTTGTATTGCAGTAGAAGTTTTGTTATTTGTTTCATTGATTTAGTGCTTGTTTGTCTGCTGCTGATCAGGTGATTTGCTAGCGTTTTCCTAGGCGCCTTTGTTCGACTATTTTTTTATTTTAAGTTTATTTCATCGGTTAATGTGCCCCGGAAGTACTTCCAGTTTGTCTTTATATTGCAGAGTATTAGTCTTGAATAAGTGTGTTATTCCTAAGTGAAATGTAATTATAAGAGATGAATGATTAGCAGCTAGTTCTAAATACGATTTGATTGTGAAGTGCCCTTTAATAATGCAGAAATCCGACAATCCGTGGGGCGACAGGTCGGTTCCCCAGACAATAAATAATTTAAATTGTTTGTTTGTATGGCCTCAATTTATTAAACACAACTTGAAATACAACAAAAGAGGAAGTGGTAATTTCCAGTGAATTATTTAAGAAATTTGTTTAACTTTTTGATTTACAAACTTTGGAATACATTGGCAATGTTTCCGAAAGAAAAAGAGAAGAAGAAGATGACGATTGGTTTAAAAATACTCCTTGTAAGAGAAGATTGAATAATATTCCAAAAAAAGCAATACAGAAGGTGGTTTTGTTGTATAAGCAGAACATGGAAAATAATAATTGTTATAAATGAAAGCTTAAAATGTAACAGAAAAAAAGGCATCTAAAAAATTTGTACGA
This sequence comes from Sinelater perroti, assembly GCA_036346155.1. Lineage (NCBI taxonomy): Eukaryota > Metazoa > Arthropoda > Insecta > Coleoptera > Elateridae > Sinelater > Sinelater perroti. The sequence goes on from JARFIY010000278.1 coordinate 727,733, forward strand.
TTTGCCTGTTTAGGAAAAGTATTAAAAAATGAAAGAAACAGAGAAAAGAAGTTGGAATAAATTAGAGATTACATCAAAATGAGTTTTGATGCTGCTAGAGCGAAGTCATTGTCAGTTCATGATATTTATGTAAGAAGATGGGCTGTAACAAAAGCACGAAAAAAAGGAATAGAAAATTTCAGAGCTTCTTATGGTTGCATTCAAGACTTGAAAAAGCGATTTAGAATCAGTTCTCGAAAAGGTACAAATATAAGTTCGACCAGTAAGTTGAATAAGGAACGAAATAAACCTGCGAAGCTTGCAACGCATAGGGAAGTGGCGAAGCAGTCTCCCAAATTTGAGAACCCTCTAGTCTAGCTGACCTTTGACCAATCAGTTTCAAAATCACTAGCAAATCAGCGTTTTTGGTCACCTGTCGATTGGTAAAAACAGAATTTAGAAATTTCGAGCCGTTCTCGAGTTATTGCGCGGACAGACAGATGGACAACATGAAGTTAGTAAGTGACTCCGCTTCGCTTCGCCACTTAATAATGCAAAGACAGTAGATGAATTCTGAAAATCAATAAAGGAAGCGACGCAAGAATTAAACTTTCAACTAGGACAACTACTAAACTTCGACCATGTTAGAGTTTGTCAAAAGATTGCAAGTAATAAAACGTCATCATATGTTGGTGAATGCAAGACACCGATAAAAGTTAATTCTGAACATTAGGCAACTCACTCGCACATAATTTATCCTGGAATCTATACAAATAGAGCACTGTTTCAAAAGACATTAGTTTGTCTTCAAAAAACAATTGGTTATAATTTTGGTCCAAGAGGAGAAACCAAAGTAAATTAAATGCACAATCTTTCTCTAATTTGTACGTGGTGTGCAGTTAATCAAAAAAAATGACATTAAATTTAATAAAGCGATTGGCAGAAAACTGTTTTTTCCAGAAACCAAGAAAAAAGGTTTTGCTTTTGTCCAACCATTTGATGTTGCCTTTAACCAATATTTTAAAATATTTTAAATTTTTTTTGCACGTACTTCCATTAAAATTAAGTTCGCGAACTAATTGTTTGAAAATGGTTTCTCTGGTACACAATCAATATTGTGCTCCAAAATTTAGAAATCTTGTTTCTTATGCATTTTATAAGGCTGGTTATGTTGAAAATCGATCCGAAATATTTGAAAATGTCGCAATGCTGTTTTAAAATAAACGAAAAGTGTAATAATCCAAATTATTCTAAATTTTCATTTATACGATGCTGACACTGTGATATGAGATTGTGTTTTCGACACGTTTTTGTAGACGAACATAATCACTTTTAATTTAAAAAACACTATAAGGCAGTTTAAGAACAAATATTAATATTATAATAGAATTTTTTAAATGTAGCTGCATTTTTGAAGTTTTGCAACAATTATTTTAAAAATTTAACTTTTTTTTATTTTATTTGTTATTAAAATATCTAAATATTAATTAAATTTATAATGCCATTTAAAGAAAATTAAATTTAAAAAGTCACCTTTGTCGTCCAGATCGAGGTTGAACATTAATTTTAAAGAAAAAACTTAAAAAAATAAAATTAATTTTTTTTAAATTGGCCAGAGTAAGCTTTGAAATCCAAACCTTCAAGTTTGGAGCCCACCTTATCTACTAGACCACAGCTCCTTACTTAAAAATCTGTTTGGCTATTTTTCAGGTAAAGAACATAACCAATTTTTAACATCCCATTTCTTGACCCTGAGGTCTAAATGTCCGTTTAAAAATAAATTCTAGATCTTTGTACTTTTTTTGTTAGTTTGGAAACAGTTTTTCTCTTAATTGCTTATGTACTATACATTTTCGACAGTTTATACATTTAACCTGGTTATCTTTAATTTTTCTTGGGCATTCTTTAGTCGAGTAAGGTCCTGTACATTTAACAAAGCTATCCATTTGCTGGCAGTAGTTTTTGGTATGACTAAATCTTTGACATTAAGCACATTGCGAGATTGTTCTTTTAGCATGAAGGGGTTTGACAGTTATGTCTATGTTGAGTTCATAAACAGTTTAATTTTGTAAATTTCTTTGTTGTTATGTTTTTTTTTCATTTCCATTATAAACATGGGTTACCTGTTATTTTATGCTCCATATATTAAATATTTTATGGCCAAGTGTTTTTAAGTTCTGTTTAATGTCCTCTGTGTCTCTTGAATGATGGATGTTTATTATTACAACTATAAATGTTCCTTCTTGCCTTGGCTTGTACGTATGGAATTTTGTGTTTTTATTTATGTTTTTAATAATAGTTGTATAAATTCGCCTGTATTACTTTGGACTTTATTTTGATCGTTGCCTAGTGCTTTTAGTGTATAATTGTCTTTTGCAATTTCGTTAAGTAGCGTCATTAGGGAATTAATGTTTTTCACATCAAATACGTAAATTGGTGGTGGTTTAATGACTTTTGGGGTGGTTAATTCTTGTGAGGTGCTTGCTTGTTTTTTAATTTCTATATTTAGTGGCTTATATCTATTACTGGTCCGTGGTGGGTCGTCTAGCCAATATTGGTTTATTTTTCTTTGCCGTTAATTATTTGAAGTATCTTTAGAGCTTCTGCGCCTCTTTTTGTTGGGGTTGATTAAGTGCCATTCATTTCCTGACTTGTTACAGGCTAGAAGGGCCGTATGAGTTATTGATTAATTAGGTACATATTTATTATCTGCGCGTGACAAGGATTTAGTAGGTACTGGTAAAGTTGAAGTTGTGAAAGAAAAAGTTGTTGTGATATATTATAGATCTAGTGTTAAAGTTGCTGTTGTCGGTCAGCTTGATTTGGATAATAATGAAAGTTAGATTGCAAGTGAGCTATACTTTATTATTTTAATTTATGTTACATTTAATTCAAGATTTAATATGTAGTGGCGATAACAAATAACTGAATGATAATTTCTTTGTCGTATCAGAGACCTTGCGGTCAATAACGGCGATCAGCACCCGTTACAGCCGGCACGCCACTACTAACGACCCTTTACGTGCAAATACCCAATTAGAAGCATACGCCGACCTAGGGGTAGCTATCATTTACAAATTAGAAACTAATAAAAATGCAAGTCTGACCTTAAATGGCAGGTAAAGCTTATCAGGGAATTATATATCGGAGCGCCGCACATGTCTGGTTCAGAATATCCTGAAAAAAGGCATCAAAACATTAAAATATTTGGTTAATATCTAAAACTACGAACAAGAAATTACAATAAACCTAACAAAGGAATAATAGAAATATATGTTTATGCTACAATAAATATAAATTAAAAACTTTTAGTATGTTAAGTACATCAAGAACTAGGTAATTAGTAAGTCAAATGCTACAAGATAAGAAAAATTCAAAACTAAAGCCTGCAGTTCTAAACGTTAAATTTTTTCAGCTGGAATGTTTCAAAATAATCCAAACTTTACAAGAAAAAGTAATATAGACAAATGAGAAAATAGCTATAAATGTAGGTATAATTAACAGGAATAATAAACTCTCTCTCTCTCTCTCTCTCTCTCTCTTCTTCTCTCTCTCTTCTATCTCTCTTCTCTCATATTCTCTCTCTCTCTATCTATCTATCCAGCGTTTGTTGTCCATAGGTGAACATACGCTTCCTCCATTTCCCTCCATTTGTTTCTATCCATCGTACCATCTTAGTATGGGCCTTCCTGGGTTTCGTTTTTCTCCCCATGGTTTCCATTCAGTCGTTTTTCTTGTCCATTTCTTCTTCTACATCCTCGCTATATGTCCTGCCCATCTCCACTTTGCTTGTATTATTTTGTTTTTGACATCTTCCATTTTGGTTCGTTCTCTAATCCATTTTATCGACTTTTTGTCTATCAGTTTTATGTTGAGGATCGCTCTTTCCATGTGTCGTTGGGTAGTTTGCATCTTACTCATGGTCTTCTTTGTCATTGCCCATGTTTCAACTCCGTATAGCAAGACCGGTATTACACATTGGTTTAATAGTTTTATCTTCATGTGTATCTTAAATCTTTTTCTTTACTCTCTAATATATGTTTCAATCTTCCGTACGCTGTCCATGCGAGTCTAATGCGTCTATTTACATCTGCCGTTTGCATTTTCCTGTCTACTCGCAGGTTTTGTCCCAGTTATATATATTGTTCTACTTCTTCTACAGTTTCCCCATTTAGCGTAATGGGACCGTCATCTTGGTTAGAGGATCTCTTCATTATTTTTGTTTTTGTCATATTCATAGTTAGTCCTATTTCTTTTGATTTTTCGTTCAGTTCTTCCATCATCTCCTGCAGTTCCAATCGATTTTCTGCAATAAGCACTACATCGTCTGCGTATCTTAGTGTATTTAATTTTCGCCCTTCTATATTAATACCATGGTTCTCCCAATTAAGGTTTTTGAATGTGTCCTCCATTGCCAGTGTGAAGAGCTTTGGCGATATAGAGTCTCCTTGCCTTATTCCTCTTTGGATTTTTATTTTCTCTGTTTCTGAGTGTAATTTCACAGTGCTTGTTGCTTCCTTGTATATATTTTCGATGAGTTCTATCTATCTGAAATCTACTCTGCAGTTTTGTAATGAGTTTATAATTGCCCATATTTCTATCGAGTCAAATGCCTTATTACAATCCATAAAAGCTAGATATATGTCCTTGTTGTATTCTGTTGTTTTCTCGATGATGTTTCGGAGTGACTGTATGTGATCCAAAGTATTGTACCCTTTTCTAAAACCTGCGTGTTCGGTGTTTTGATACTGTTCGAATTCGCTTGTTAATCTTGTTGTTATTATTTTCGTCAGCATCTTATATACTTGACATAAAAGACTTATTGGCCTATAGTTTCCTAGATCTGACTTATCTCCTTTCTTATGTAACAGCACAATTCCAATTCTGTGGTATTTTCCGTTCTTCCAAGCATTCCGTGCTTGGAATAATAAACACCATTACACAAATAAAAATAATAACGAAATACAAGAAAGGGGTTTTCAAGGCCGATTTGTCTTTAATATGTGGTCGGAGATTAATAGGGTTTTATTTTTTCTACAAATATATAAAACAATTTCCTTACGTTCAAATATTGTTGTACGTTCTGGAACACGTGTTAGAGGATATGTTGACTACTTAATATTATCCAATAAATATATTTTTAAACAAAACAGGATACCAGCTCACAATACAAAGATTGCAATTTAATATTCAACAGAAAAAACAATTTCACATCAATTTATTGGCCAACTAGGCCTCCAGACGTTACACCTCCAGATTTCTGTTTTGGGGTTTTGTAAAACATCAATACTATAAAATTGTTTGCAAAACTTTAGAAAGGTTAGAAGAAAGTATAAGAAACGCTCTTCAGCAGCTAAAGCCCTTCGGTTTCTTAAAATATATAAGATCGGTTAAAAAAATGTTATCTGTACTTAAATATGAATGGTGCTCAAATTGGAATTTGCTATTGCCTTTTCTATTGAATCATTATTGTTAAAAATTAAAAACAACATATATTCTTTGCTTTAATTAATTTTATTTAATTTATTTTAAATCAGCTATGATAGGTTTATTATATTATTAATTTACAAACGCTTAACTTTAACGCTGGTAACTTTTTGCAAAATTATTAATACATTATTTTTTGAAAAATTTACTGTTTTTATTAGGCTTTTATACATTAAAATGAGAAGCCTTCTGTAGAGAATAATGTCGTCTGTCTGCCCTTCCTTTTATTTTATTAACTTTTGATCAAGGCAGCTTCCAAGCTAAAGACAAATTTCTATTTATGTAGTTTCTGACAGCTGGCAAGCCTTATAATTTTTGATCTGTAATAGATAGAAAAATAACGTTTTCAGTATTCAACTAAGGGCCATAAGTCAAGTCCAGACGCCAAAAATCAGCCTGATCGGAAAATTAGGAGTCCAGTTTGACCAGAAGTGGCCGCAAATTTTTGTTTATGTATAGAAGCCCCGCACATCTGTGGAACCAAAGTTCCACGTCCGTATTTGTTTTTATTTAGCATCGGTCATGCTTAGGAACGAAAATGCAGCAGTCGAATGTTCTAGTTGTTTTCAGGTTTGTCTTCAGTCTCTTTTTCTTTGTACGTTTTTGCTATTGCAGAAAAGTTATCAAAACATGCTTGTAGATTAACAATTGTATGGCAAATATTAGAAAAATAGTACACAAGAGGCACTATATGAACACTAACACTAACAGCACAAAAACCAGCAATATAGTTACAATAATACGCGACTGGTACTATACATTTACTCTATCAGTCGTTACCCGTACCTCATACTCGCCATTTTTAGTGTGCTCTGCGATATAAGTATGAGTTTAATCAAGTTGGTAAGTTCTAATACCAATGTGTTCTTTTTATAAGAGTCCCGGAAACTCCTAGAATTTTGTTCCACTTAAGTCAAACTTGCTTGTACACATTTCAATTTTTTCTCACGTATTATTTTTTAATTGTCTTCTAATAGAAAATCAAGTATATCCTCAATCTGGTGATCGGTAAAATCATTTCTCAGTTTGGTTTTCGCAATGTCACGCACCATCTGGAATGTACGCCTTTTTTCCAGAATTCTTAAATGCTCCTCGAAAATTGAAGTTACCCTAGTTTGCAATTGAACATACATTGTGATGTTATGCACTTTGTTCTCTTCAGAGAAAAGTTAATTTTTGAACGCATATTATATAAATCTCCTCTCTGTCTTGGCTTTGCCTAAAGAAAGTATAAGTAACGGATGTACTCATTTTTGTATGGCGGTGTATATATTAGTATAATAACTAATGAGCGCATATCATTTAACAATCAATAAATCAAGTTAATGAAAACGTGCCACTTCACTTGCTAGCGTTTTGGCAAATAATAAAACGACTTTATTGTGATGGACTATTATTTTTACTCCTCTAAGTTTAATTTTTTCTTTACTACTTAGCTTGAGGAAATATTTATTAGTCTTTCTGATACGCTTGCTAAACAAAGGTAGTTGCACCGTATTCAGTGCTACCAGGCGATCCTTCTATACCGATTATGTTTAATTTATGTTAGGACGGGAAACATGTCAACGACATAAACAAATAAACCCATTAACATATATGATCAGTATGTTAAACACCAGAGATTGACAGTTTGAGTTTTAAACACCACATACCGACACTACCGCTCTTGGAAAGATAACAAGTACGGACGTGGAACTTCTTTTTCACCAATGTCCGGGGCTTCTATACATAGACAAAAATTTGCGACCGCTTCCGGTTAAACCGGTCTTGAGATTTTTCGATCATGCTGATTTTTAGCGTCTGGACTTGACTTATAGTCCCTAGTTGGATACTTAAAACGTTTTGTTTCTATCTACCACAGATCAAAAGTTATAAAGCATTACAGATGTCAAAAATAATAGAAATAGAAGCTGGTCTCCAGCTTGTAAGCTGCCTTGATCAGAAGTTATAAGGAATGACATACTGGAAGCTAAGTTCTCTAAAAATCCTTATCGCATTGTTGTAGGACATCCCACTTATGTCAGCTTGCGGATTTAAATCCGGTAGGCCACAGGCTTTTGGATGATACCCCCCTTATGTCTTTAGGTTCAGTAGTTGTCAAGTAGAAAGTCGCGACGGACAGACAGACGTCCGCACCGATTTCATTAGGCTTCCCTTTCAGGTATAGAAGTCCAAAAGTGGACTTATCCAAAATGCATATGAAATCCAAATATCCTTGAATATGCGTTACATAAATACAAGATTAATCTTAGAAGCTCGTTCTAACAGTGAAAGCTACGTAAATATACATAGGTACAACATTTATCACACATCTTCTTCTGGTGGAAATCCGTACAAATGCAGTGCAGTGATCATAGGGAAAAACATTAAGCATAACTAAAGATAGGAATAGAAAGTAACAAACATATAACATATTATTGTTAACTGAAAAGACTCTGTTGGAGAAATAGTGGTCTTGTCTATATACTATAAACTTAAACACAATAACAAGCATGAGGACTTCGACTAATTATTAAAATTTCTTAGCAACAAATTTATCGCCAAAATACACAGTAGAACGCTAGACTTACAACGGCTAAGGTACATTCATTATTATCCACCATACAATAAATAGTACATTATGATACGAGTGACCTACGAGCGCACGAGTATCGTATACTATTTTTCCTATTGAGTGCGCAAAGTTCGATACTGCGGTGCTGCGTGGGCGGTGGAAAGGGGGGTTCGGGGGGGGGGGGGGGAAGCTCTCCCGATTAAAGAAAATGTAAAAAGCTGTTTCAATATTTTTTACGATAAATTAAAAACTTTTTTTTCATTTATTATTACAATTATTAATATTGTTACATTGCAATTAATAAACTGTACATTTTTTAAAGTATTTAAATCAGATGCGTTATTTATTGCTACATTTCTCTTTGAATCATATTTTTTTTCATTTTGGTTATTTTCATCTGTTATTTTTTCTGAAAATATTTCAGGATTTTCGGGAGTTTCTGGAATCATGATTACTGCAGGAATTTCATTGGTTATTACGTTACTTTCTGGCGGATTTGGATATACTGTGTTATCATAACTATGCATTTCTTCGTTAAATATGGTAGATTCATTTATTATATTTTCATCGAGTCTTAAACGCTTTGAATTTGTTGACGTAGACGGTATCGCGCATGTAATGCGATTACTAATTTCTTTTTTGTTCGCCAACGAGTCTTCTATATATCCTTCGGCAACTGTATTTGACTTCCATCCACCGTGCCTTTTTAATGCAGTTACATCTTCTCCTGCGTCCACAAGTATTGCAGCAGATGACCTTCGGAACGCATGACTTGTATAGAGCTGAGGATTTTTTTATTTAAGAAATTTTGCAATTTCTTGAGGTACACTACCAATTTTGTTGATGCCGAGAGGCTGCAAAATACATCTTCCTGCTCTGTATGTTAAAAAAATCTATTTGTTTTTGAATTATTTGGACTTTGTTCCATGTATCTCTTGGCTATAGTGTAAAACTCTCCAACTACAGTAAATATTGTTACGATGTTCGTTTTTGTTTTTGGTAGTGTTATATATAAAAAAAATCTTGTATATTTTGTATGCATAAATTTGCCAATTCTTTTCTTCGCCAAGCACCAGAAAGCCCAATAACTAATAATGTCTATAAAAGGAACAATTTTTTTTATTGTATTTAATGAAAAGATAAAATTCCAGTGCAATAATTAATCGCAAGTCAACTTTTAATAAATATACGTATACATACCTTCATAACAAGATATTGTGCATCTAGTGCTTCTTTAAGGAATTTCGATACATCATTAGTTGTGAATACACTAGATTTTTTCGATTTGTTTTTTTTTAAATCCGAGCAACTGTGAATAATTACTGATATTATTGTTATCGTAAGCTTTAATTGTCGCTTTTAGCATTGAAAATTTTCAGCACAGTGTGTATGAGGCGTATTTAATAGACATTTCGTTAAAATACACTAACAAAACTGGTTCAGCAAAAGATTTCGTATTCTTTGCACTACGCCACTTTTAAATTTATTGTATTATTTTGTATACTTTCGTCTAGAAATATCCGGCAACGAATTCAAGACAATTTCTCTTGCTCCTTCGAGCATTTCCGATGGCACATCCTCGAATGCATCGTCACTGTCACTATTACAAGTATTTATAGACGCCATACTTTTCACTGTACACGTTCAAAAAAATATATGAAGCGAGACCTGCCTCGCGACTTGACGTTCTCTGCTGTACTAAAAAAAACAGCGAGTGAGAAGACAAAATATAGATGCAGGTTTTCACAGGTCTATTTAGTAAGATCAAGCTAGCGAGATGTAAACAAACCGGCGCTCGAGTTCAACGGCTCTCGCGAGGCATTGTGTGTATTGCAACAGTGACGCACGTATGGCTCACTGTCGGTATAAGCGTGCGCCTTCTTATACTTTTCCGCACGCTCATCTACTTTCCCGCACGCTCAGCTACTTTCCCGCACGCTCAGCTGTAGGGATAAAAGCGTGCGGGAAAGTAGTACTTTGCGCAAGCAAATACGTGCGCAAACTCGAACTTTGCGCACGATAGTAGGAAAACGATATAAACTATCTATTGACGGGCCAACTTACATACCAGCCTACTAATCGGAATCGATTACCTGATCTATTCAACCAAAAAAAAATGTTTGTTATAAAAAAAAATAGAATAATTGAAAAGTAAAAAGGTAAAAAGCGCTGGCATATTACTCGAACTAAAAAGATAAACAAATATTTAATAAATTAGTAAAATAATTTAACGTGCTTTTATTAAGGACATAAGATCATTCTTTTTCACCAGTTTTGTTTTGGAAATGAGCTAAGTATTGTTGAGCAGGTTTACAGAATAGTCAAGCAAATATAGGACAGCAAGGAAGAGAATTCTTACTGCTCCATATCTTTCCCCGATATCAATAAACCTTTTGATAAAGCATAACAAGACGGTCTGTGTTACAAGTTAGAAGCTTGTATCTCTCGCCAAATGTATTATTTTTAATACTTTATATTACTGGTACTTCTTTGTCAAACAGAAAGATGCAATTAGCAGTCTTCATAAAATCAGATTAGTGGTATCACAAAGAAGCATTTTTGGGCCAATTCTATACTTGATATGCACAACAAACCTTTCACAATTGCAGTTGACTTTGTCTGCTGCGTATGTAGATTATACAATAATTTTGTTATTACACTTTAATCCTCCAAAAACTTACAGACCAGCTTGAACGAGTTCCAATCTTGGACCAGAAAATGGAGAATCAAACATTATGACACAAAATCAGTGCATGTTACTTTTTGCTCTGGTAGTAATAATAAACCATCAATTATTTTAATCTAAAGATATAAAATATTATTTAGATCTTCACTTGGATATAGACGTTCATCATGACATAAACACATTTAAACAAGTAATTAGACTTTAAACTTAGACAAATATATTGGTTGACCGGATGAACATTTCAACTTACATCAGAAGACAAACTCATCTTATATAAACTTATATTAAAATTTATATGGAGTCACAGGGTACCATTATGGGGGACGACCAATTATTCCAATATTGAAATTTTGCAAAGACTTCAAAGCAAAGTGCTCTATGTGCTAGTAGGACGCTTCTTGGTATGTGCCAAATAAAGTGTTGCATAAAGACCTAAATATGCCGACAGTCAAAGAATAAATTGTGTTGTGCGTAATTTAAAAATCACTTGCAATTTCATCCCAACGAATTGGTTGTTACATCACGAAGTGGTAACACCCAAAATAAAACGCTTTAAATGAGCCGGTTTAAGTTTGGCTCATGCATTCAAGAGAGCAAACGTGTTGAGTCATTAGTTTGCGTTTTGTGGACAAGCATCAAGCCCGTGACTAGAAGGTCAGCATGTGGATTGAACCCCGCACCCGTCATTGATATGCTCTTACCGCCATTCCTGTCCCCACAGTCTCTATTTTAAGAGGAAAAAGCGCTGCAACAGAGCTGGTACAACAACTTTTATTATACGTCAATACTAGGAACTGCTATACAAAACCACATAAGTGAGCTGTAGAAATTAGACATTGTGTTGCTTAATAAGTGTCGGTATTGTGCTTCTAAGCGGAATGGGTGTACTATGTGTGCTATAGTTACGGACAAAACATAATCGAGCGACCCTACAGTTAAGATAAAATATTAATTTAACTAATTTAAATAACCATTAGCTGAGATGGCTTACATCAATCAAGATTTACCTATATAAAACGTACAACAGTTTGTGCCTATGCAAGTACAACAGAATTATCAATTCTAGTATCCACAACAAAATTATAAGTAAGAGTAGCAACTGCCAATAAATAATTTCTATCCAAATATGCAACTAAATAATATCCCCCAAACACAAAATACAAACTGATTTTATCAAATCAGTTCTTTTTTATCATTAAACTCACACAACCCGGTTACCTCAGAACGCTCAATGGAGAGCATTTAAAAGTAAAGAAGGCATAATTTTTGAAAATCGCAATTCTAAACAAAGCAAAAATGCAACATATTGGTTAAACCCTTTTAATAGGTATGACATCTTAAGTGAGGATGTATTAAAGAAAGAAGTAGACGGTAGTAAAAATAAAACTTTTTTTTTTAATTATGTGTATTGCCAAATCAACAATTACATTGTTGTACATAGCACGGATGTTACATACAATTTACTTGATGCGGACTAAGGTAAAGAAACTATTTGGCTGTCTCGATAGACATTTCACAATAGCAGCGTTAGTGATTTGCTATGTCGGCTGATATATCCTGTGGAAGGCGCCGTTTGAATCTAGTATAGATCTGTGTTTGAAATAGTTCATAAAGAAGCGCGCCACTACACACATTAGAGTTGGTTATAAATTTTTTGACAATCCTTTTAATGTAGTCATCAATAGTCATAAGCCCAAACTCGTACTGCAGTTGAGTATTTCGGAGATACCAGGGTGCATGGACTGCAATCTGCAGCACTTTGTTCTCTCTAATATATTTGTAGTTTGTTTATGTTGGTTGTAGTTATATTGTACCATATACGGGAGTAACGGACGAAGGAAGCTTTTGTAGAGGAAGCCAGCACATACAATTTTTAAGGGAAACTTGCGGTTAAGTAGAGGATATAGTTAGTTGCTTAAGTCTGGTATAACCTTGAAGTAGTTTCTGATTAATATTAAAGCTCCTTTTGAGACGTGTGTCTAGATGGATGTCCAAGTATTTGAGTGGAGAATCGTGTGGTTTCCAGAGTATCGGAGTATTAATAATGTGTAGGCTGCCGGTATTTGTAACTCTTTTAAGCGTAAAAACTTTGGCCTGACACTTTTCGGGGTTATTTGAGTGTTCCACTGTAGGAACCATAGGTAAATTTGGTTTGTAGGTTGTTGCAGTGCTAGTATGGTTTTATTCAGAGGTTGATTGTATCATCAGCAAACGTGCCCGTAGTTGCTATGGTATTGGGCAGGTTAGATGTGTAGGTGAAGAGTAGGGTTAGGCCAAGTACGCTAACTTGTGAGACACCAGCGTGGATGATATTGGTTTCCCAAAGTGCTGAGTTCATTCTAACGGCGAAGGTTCGGTCTTCCACAAAGGAGAATAAGATGACTTTGAGATAGAATGGTAGATTGATATCCAGGATTTTCTTTTTTAGGTCTTAGGTAGAGAAAGCCTAACGTGCATTAGAAGCATGTTAATTGGTTAAAAAGAATTAGCTTGAGATCGGGTTTCTTAAGATAAAAAAATATTTTTTCCTTATTTAAGAATTAATTTAGCAAGTGTTATACCATTTTAGAATCTGGACTAAATGCGTCAACTTTTAAAGTCACTTACCAAAATAGCGTTGTACATTTTCTTTCAGTACTGTCAGTTAAAGTTGGGCGATGCAATAATTTTGAGTGCATGGTTGGGTAACAAAAGTGATATTCAGGGTTACATCACATATACAAAAAAATTTTCCCGAAATTCGAAATCGAAATCAAAAGGTTTTTGTAAGTTCTGGGATTGCTTACAGAGCAATCTCTTCGCCGGCCCCATGTTTTCTAAATGCCTACAATTTTAAAAGTACACGACTAAGATTTTTTTATTATTTTTCTGATAGCTGTCACTACCTGGTCTACCACTCGTCTCCGGTTTGACGTTGATTTTTGGTACACCCTGTATGTATGTATGTATGTATGTATGTATGTATGTATGTATGTATGTGTATATATATATATATATATATATATATATATATATATACGAGGGTAAATATTTAGCTCTGTCGGAGACTACAAAGCCAAACACAAGTACTGGAGATAGAGAATGACCACTAAAAGCAAAGAATTGCTGAAGGCAATAACAAACAAACGACTACACTACCTGTCCACAGGTGAGCCAAACTATTGTTCTTCATACATGGAGAAAATAGCTGTCCTACTAGACTTTTCTATTATGAAGGGCATCAATCTAAGCTACTGCAAATTTGAGTCCTGTTTAGATCTGTCTTCTGATTACTCACCAACCATTGTGGCATTGTTTAATCTTATTACTCTCAGCAACAAATTAACGAACTAGGGTCACTACAGGAAAATAGTAAATAAAACATAACACACATATATCTTTCAAACACGATAAGTACTTAATAGCAGCAGTGGAGTAATCCAAACAGCCTGAAAAACAACACCAAAGAAAATGCTAAATAACACACACCCAATATTTCCCATTGATGTTAAAAAGAAAATAGCTGAAAAACGCAAAGAAGAAAGCAGAAAATAGGACAGAATGCACTTACAATTTTTTCCTTGATCTTCACCTACATTCACCCACGTACTCCTCCTTATTAAAAAGAATTTTTGGCAGAATTTGACGGCCATCTAATGAGTTTAAGGTCAAGTTCGGTCGATTCAAATATTTTGGGAAAAAAATAATGATTCCGCGTAGTTTTTTCAGGTGCCACTAGATGGCCACACCTTTAGTAGGCGCTGCCACTACAGAGACGTCACGCACCCACTATGTTACTGTACTGTCAACGCACAGTAGACATTTACAGGAAAACACATGAGGACAAAGCCCGTTTTGCTGGCACTTCAAATTCCAATTTCGTTTTGGCCCAAAAAAGGCTACTTAACAACTTACAAAGCAATAGTCTTATTGTATTATATAATAGATAACATACACCAAATATTGAACCCCTCCTTGATGATCAAATTCTCATTACTAGCGTAGTCAGAAGTGGTGCGCTTAGCTTTGAGGTGGACATCTTTGACACACTTTTCCACCAACTGCAAGTGATTTGGGAAGAGAAACGAGATGGTTGAGAAATTAAAAACGCTGTTGAGAAGGAGTGGTTCCGCAGGGAAGACATTGATGTTAACCAACTGGAAATAGTGATCGGCCGATAAGTTGAGCTCAGACTTTGTCGGCTTGTGAAACTCTCGAGGAAGCGGAGGCGCGGCTTTCAAACGACGAGAAGCGGCCGATTTGGTTTAAGCTTGGCGCACCACCAAAACGGCCCTCGTCTTCAGAGAAGAGTTTTTCTCCTGGATCATAGCAGTAATGATCCATTCTGGGCTAGCAAACTAAGCGTTGTCGACGAGAACTTTGCCCGCTGCCCTTTGCGCAGCTCGTGGCGTTCCTTCCATGGTGGAAGATGTAGAGTCCTGAAGAAACGCTCGGGTTTCTGCGAATGAGAAAAAACAAGGGGTTGTAAACCTTGATAATATACGTTGACATGAGGATGAGTTGAGGGACCGAGTTGGGCTTCTGTTCGGCCAGGAATCGACGGATGATGCGAGAAGCGGTCGTCAGCCAGCGCGAGTTGTTAGGACCTGCAATCTTTAAAGTGTGTGCTTGCTTGATCTTGGCGTAAGCAAAATGATACAGCATTTCAAAAAAAAGCCCATGATTATCTAATAGAAAGGGCGTCGTTTCCCATTAGGGTAATGTTAAACCTCAGGTCTCTGACTACTCAATTTGATGCAGTTTGACTGGAATGTGCTGCTCTACACGCCATAGTCTAAATATTGCACCTTCAAATTTTCATTTATCTAGATATTTGCAAAATTATCTAAGGGAAAAAACTTCAATTCATTGGAAGCCATAAAAAACAACGTCAAGAACTTTTCACTTAGAAATTTAAGAATTCTCGAAAAATAGAATCTTCAAGTTGATACATTTCTTTAATAATTGTCAGGAACTTTCCAAACAACTCATTATATTGTACATAATTGGAAATACCTACTGAGGTATTTTCTTGTGACAGACACGTGGCTTTAATTTTTAGTTTTAGTTACTACATACCAAGTACTTATTGTCTAAATAGCAGGGAAATTTTGAGACAAGTGAACTTAAAAAATTACAGAATATACTTCATTTTTAATATACTAGAGAAATGTTAAAAAATAAAATTAAACTTGTTATGACAGTATAAATTGTAAAGATAAAAAGTAACCGAAACAGATCTATTGTTTTAGAATCGATAAACATTTTTAATAAAAATCTAGTAAGTTATCTAAGATAAATGTTTATAATTATAAAGACAAACTTTAATGGCTCTAAATGGGTACCCAAACATCCTATTATAGTTTTAATGTTATAACACTAGACAGCTATTTAATTTTATCTGTTACTTCAGCGTAAAATATGAAATGGTTAACAGTTAACTTTATGCGTATACTTAGATATAATATTCATTGTTGAATACAGATACACATCTTATCCGTTGTTGTATGGTAAGAAATGTTAATGCAGTGTATTAATTTGAGTCGAAATTACACCCCCCCGTTAAGCAAGACGCTGCCTTTGAAGCTACCAAGCGTAAAATTAATTAAGATTTTCATCGCGAGCCGTACCACTGCCATAAGGTGCTTCTACGGCCAGAAAACTGCAAGCAAATGTATGCAAATGTCTCAGACTGCTGAAAAGCACCCGAACGCTTCACCTTTTCAGAAGTATCGTCTGTATGCCATTGATGCCGTGCAGCAACTTATTGAATGGAAGTGCGCTGGCGTAGCTGGTTATGAAAGCTTTCGCTGTTTCAGTAGGGGATTCGTTTCCGAATAGCCCGCTTCACACGGCGCTTCCTTCGCCGTCAGTGTGCAAACTTCTGGCAACTTGGAAATTGGGCACGGAAAACTGCATTTAAATTTTGGTGACGAACAATTACTCCGAGAACTTATTAAATGTGCTGTGCATCAACTTTTATAAACTTTTACCTAAACTTTTCGCACGAATGAAGTTGCCAAAAAGTTTTCAAAACATCAAAGAGTGTAACTTTTAAGAGCTTTGGTGCTTCAAAATTGTGACAACGCACGTAAGTTAAATTTAAATTTCTGTTAGAGATTTTAAGGTAATAATTTATTTAAATTGCACTAATTTATTACGATAAACAATTTTAAATTGTGAAAAAGATTTTTGGTTTGTTAAAGACCGTTATTTGTGTTATCTTAAATTAATATAGAAATCTAAAATTTAACTATTATTAAATTATTATTGTATACAAAGGGCGTTACATGTAGATATGTCTTTAAGTAATATAAATTATAAAAATTCAAATAATTAATAATTTGCCAGAATAATTTTAGGATTTGTTTAGTAAAACTTATTTACTTTACTAAGTGATTAATTTAGTAATTAAAATTTAACCTTTATTTAAAATTGTTCAAAATGGCGGTTTACAGGCAAATTATATTTTACCTATTCTTTTAATTTCTTGTGCGGTATGCAGGACTACGCCAGCATATTTCAAATGCGACTTTGCCAGCCTACATCTTTGCATAATTGAGGCGCGCCGCCAGGCGCGACAAAAAAGCGTCAGAATCAGTGAAATAAGTCGAACCCGCCAGACTTTAAGCAAATCTGGCACGCCACGTACCGCACACGGCCACGTTTTCCAGAAAATTGCAGCTGAAAACAGAAAGGCCCCGCTGTATAATTTATTCTAATGAGTGGTAGCGGCCGGATTGGATTTCAATTCTAAATTGCCGATAATTGAACCTCCAACACCTCCGGCAAAATTGCGCAAGCCTGTCACACCTTAAAATATAACACGCCGAACGCATTTCGGCTACTAATAAATCCCAGGGCACCAAGCGTTTTCAGAACAAGCAGCAACTGAAAATTCTGAAACAAAGAATGATTCTTAGAATTTTTTTAACATAACGCTTACTTGGAAACTAAAACCACTGGGATATATTCTAGATGTAAATTTAATAAAAATATTTTTTACACAAGAGTTGTTGTATGTAACATACTTAATTTCAAATGAATAAAAAATTAAATCAAACCGTTTCAACAAATTATGAAATTTATTGTTGTAAAAGTGTTTGAAAGCCTATTGGTTTATTATAATTTTTACTTTAATTAATTTGATTATTAGAAGTGTATTTCTATACTTTTAGTTCAATTCCTACATAAATTCAATACTTGCAATTTCCTTGACTTAATCTTGATAAAATCTACAAATTAGTTAAGGAAGCTGGAAGGTGTGTAACACGGAAACATGATAACGTATTACACACTACTTAAGGGAACACAAGCGTCCTCGTTTGCAGAGTCGAAAACTACGACAAACATTTAAGGAGAAAATGGGTAATTCCGAGCACGACATAAATTTTTTCCGCGCGTGTACAGTTGGGCGTGTGCGTGATAAATGATCCGGCAAAATTGCTTTGTAATACATAGCAAGACAGCGCGTTCTGCAGGTTAATTACAATTATAAATACTCCGCAAGAATTCACTAATTCTCCGATTTAAGCGGTGCAAAGTTGTGCAAAAAACAAATTGTTCCGAGCATACGATTTTGACACGATCAAATGAACAACTGATGGAAATTCGGGATGGAGCTTAATCTAACAAAAATTGTTCGAGCTTTTTAGACGAGTTTCGACATTCAAATTCGTGAAAGCTTTGCACTTTTTGTAATCGTTACGAACTTTGACATTACATTTAAAATTCTATTTCTGGCCGCGTATCTGCATCTGTAGACAAATAACAGAAATAAGGTGGTCTCCGACGAAAGGGATATGTCACGGATTTCATCAATAACAGCTCGTTTCTTCTTCGTCTGACACTATTTTCTTAAACCGCAGCCGAAAATGCGCAGCTAACTTTTCGCTAAAGGTTTTGAGTGTTTTGTCCTTAAATTTACTTTTGTTTTTAATAGCGCTAAGTATCTTACGCGCAATTGAGCACAACCACAATAATGCAAGATTGTAAAAGCTCGCATAACATACAACATACACTTAGAAAATAAAAGAGCACGGCCCCTCGGTGCCATCTACTGGCACGCTAGCTCTTTGCTGCTACACCCATGAATTGAAAATTTAGTGCTTTCGTTATCTTTTGTGTACTTTCAACTACAAAAGACATGCAATTTGAATCACATAATGTTGTACTAGATTAAATTTGTTACTGTTTATAATAGGTACAACAAAATAAATTTGTCAGTTATGATAAATAAAAGATTTAATTTTTGTGGTTGGGGCTTCAAAATTTAAGTTTACTTTAAGTATATTAAAATTAAATAAATAATCTAGAAAAATAGAAGCACAATAAACATTTTTACTGTAATTTAAGTTTTAATTTAGTTATATTGCCATTAAAAAGAATAAAGAGTCATTAAATGTAAAAGTAAAAAACTTTGCATTTTTATGAGTGATAAAGAAACAATGTGTACAATATAAATGTTACAAATAAATAAAATTATTTTAAATCAAATTTTATTAGTTTTGTAGAACTTCCTCGTTATAATACTTTATTATGACTTTTAGTTAACTTTTATATTACTTTGTTTTCACCCGTCATCCTTGATCATTTTTCCAGTTATTTTTGATTACCAGATAATCCTCTCGAGCTTAACCGAATATGATTAGAGCTACGTTTTATACAACTGATTTTCTTTTAGGTTAAGCATAGAATATGCTCTAGTTACAACTTAGAGTACAGATGTTTCTATTTTCATTCTATCTAAAACTTTAGTTTCTATTAAGAGAATATTTAAACATCTTTTTAAAATCTTGAATACTTGGTTATATTAACTATAAAATTACTTTAGTAAAATTGTTGGAATTCCCGCCTATGATTGCATTGTTTAAAACTATGAGGCATAAGTTCACGTAATATTAATTCACGCTAAACTATTTAGACGAAGCAATCGATTACTAGTGGACATACGAGGCGTATAACTAGTTATGTGATTTACGAAACATATAAAATAGAAAATAAATGTTACTGCGTATAAAACTACAAATTTGTAATAGAATACTCTTGAATTATTTGATAGTCTTCGGATTTTATCCAAAAGATTTTTGTTGCAAGTCATAAATAAAGCTCATTATTTTAACACAAATTGCCAGAATTAAATGTCTTAAATTTAAATTTATATGTAATAAAAATTACAAACTTAGGTTTTTTTTTGTTTGAGCATAAGGTGGTATTTTACAATATATTTTTGATTGTGACGTCTTTATCATTTTTGAAATTTTTAAATTAAGTTCTAAATTTAATGTTTAAACTTAGTGATTTTCTGCAGTTTTCTTTAAATTAAGATATATGCATTAACCAATTTGCATTCTTTGCATTTTGTATTTTCATTATTTTAATTTTTGGAGATATTTGAAGGGATTTTCTTTCTCCTACTTTGTAACGCAAAATGCTGCCTATATATTTCGATGTTTTATTTTTGTTATGTGGTAACTAATTAATCGTGTTGATGCGTTCAAGTTAAGTTTCCGTCGAATGTTAAGTAAGAGTGTGGCTCTCAAAATGCATCAGCAATTCTGCTAAAATGTTGCTATTTTTTGAGTTAACGTCCGATCGTATTAACTTTTGTATGTCCTCAATCATTCACTGTATTTTCTGAAAAAATGACTGGCAAAGTAGTTGTGCTATCATTGCTTGTAAATAATTTCTATAAGCATTTGTTTCTGATTTTAATTTCCTTATATTACAACTGTTTCCAATTTCTTATCTTATAGTTAATTATTTATGTAGCATATAAAAAAGTATTATTAGTTCGGACAACTTTGATTATTATTGCGTTTCTTACTTTGTTCTTTTTATTCTACCACATTGTGAAAATAGGAATTTCCTTCTTTGGTGCTTTAATAAAGATCTCTGTTGTACCCATAAGGGTTTCATTTATTTGTTTAGGCTTAAGTTTTTTGTTATTGTTATATTTTATTTCTTGTTTGTTAATTGAATTGTTATTTCTGTGTTCCACTTAGTAAAATAAATTTTTTGAATACGTATTACAAAACTGGTATGGTAAGTAGTTTGCGTTGTGTAATTTTTTTATCTTTAGTTTATACATCTTAACTTCGTATTCAAACACTTTCCTAAATTTTCTTAAATATTTTTACAATCTCTACTAATGATTTTCCTAATACTTCGCTATTACTATTCTTAATTTTATGTTTATGTTTATATATTCTACTATTAATCTTTACCTCGTTCTTTTATATTAAGTTTTAGGTTTTTGTATATTTATTATATTTTTTTGTGGTTGCTTGTAAGTATATTTGTCTATATTCTAATTATTAATCCTCATTTATACTTTCTGCCATATCTACTACACCTTATAATAATAAATATTATTTTATTAGTTTGGCACATCTGTTTTTAGGTGTTGTTTGTTGTTCCTATTATTACCAGTTTCTCTTTTTTTCGTTTTACATGATTTATTAATTTTTTTAGCTCGTGTTTTTACTTTGTGGTAAAAATTTAGCAATTTTGACTTATCCATAATTTGTGTTAATTTTCTATTATATAGTTATTTTAATTACTATATAATACAATAAATATGGGTTAAATCGCGCCGTTATTGCAAAGATTCTAGACGTTCCGGCATCTATTTTGATCATTTAATTTTTCACTGAACGCCTCAATTTGCCTATTGCACAAGAAAAGCTAATAATAAGAGTTTTCAAAAAAGACTGATCTTTTTGTACTCTGCCTTAGTTTTTATTGGTTTTGAAGTGAATATTTAGTTGAAATTTGTTTGGAAATAGGTGTATTTGGTTGAACACAATTTGTTAGTTTGAATGTATTTTGTAACTCATGGTGCGAAATAATTAGAAGTTTATAAGTAGAAACTTAGTGTTTGTATTTATCTGCTGTATTGAGGACGCTTCTCTATTTTAATTGTTTTAGGTATAATTCTGCTGGTGGAATATAAAATAGGAGAAACTGTTTCGAACCGGAAAAATTTATTTTGTGGCCTGTTTTATTATGCTATTTGAGAAATACCAAACAATTAGCGTTTTCTTATATGTCCTTGATATTTTTCTATTAACTTCTATTTGTTTTTTAGTATCCACCACAAAGCATTTTATATTTTCCTTGTCAGAATGAATAAAACCATCTCTTTTATTTGTGAGCATAACCATCGCATGTATTTATATGTTCCGCATTAACACGCGGTTTATGTTGTATGTAAGCCAAAAAACGCTTCTTCTCTGTTAAGCAGATTTTGAAATTGCGAGTTGTATTTTTATTAAATTTTTTAATTATAAGTGACAAGCATCTGGACACCGTTTTGTGATTGGGTTTAATAATGTTTATGGGATATACTTGAGGAATCTATTAAAGAAGGATTTTAGTAAGACGATTATGTTTTTCATGTAAGTAACGGTTGATTTTGTTAGGTTTTCTGTATACACTGAAATGAAAGTTGTCATTTAAAGGATAATTATTATAAGAGTGCCTATAAAGAGGAAGATATTGTTTTATTCCATTTTCATGAGAAGTTTAATATTAGCATAAAATTTGAAATTAGAAAGAAAGCTTATTTGGTCCAAGAGGCTATCTAGCAAAATTATCATCAACATATCGTTTCCAATAAGTAGGTTTAAGGTGAAAAAATGTAAAATGTCTTTAAAATTAGTAAAAGTGAGTAAGCCACAGGAACACTATTCATTTGGCGGTAAAATTTATTTGAAAGGTAACGTAAGTATTGGATAGGTAGTCGTGAATTAAGAAAAATGTTGTTTTTTATATTTCAAATGCAAGGTCTTAGAAATTCAGACATTAAAGCTGACCATCATATCATCTTTGATAGTGAGAAATGTTTTGAGTATTTTTAGGACATGATAGAAGTTTTGGACGTAAAATAAGGTTTGCTTTATAAGAGGTTGAAAAATTTGGTAAGGTAATTAAATAAGTTGTAGGTGGAAAAACCAAATTTTTTAATTGTAGGCCACAAAAAGACATTAGGAGTTTTTAGTATAGAATGATAGGTTTGAGTTAGTAAGGAAGATTTTGGTTTGTTTTTTAAGTTGGATGGTATAATTATTAAATAAGCAGTCAAATGATATTAGTAAGTCGACAAAATTTTAACAATATTATTCTCTTCTAGAGCTTTTATGGTATGTAATTTGGAGGTTTGAATATTTCTTTTCGGTAATGCGGCTGTACGTAGCTTTTTAGCTGCATCTTGCCTGATTTTTCGTTTGGTACGCTTTCAATGAAAGTGAAAATGGAAAATTCTCTTTGGGTGTATGTATACTTTAGGGTAGCGGCAAAATTAAAACCGTTTTTAAGAGCCTGGATATCCGAAGTCGTTTAGTAGTTGGAAATATTACGTATAGTGGTGCTAATTACTGCTTAGGGGTGGATAAGCATTATATATTAATTTTGACACAATTTAAAAATTGTTTTTGGATATTCGTTTTTTATGTATATGATGTTTTATTGTATATTAACTTAGTAAAAAAATTTAAATAACAGAATGAATATTGAAATTTTTGAGTTATTTGCTTCTTGGAGTGCCTCTTCTTAACGAAGGTTGGCCACCATCGCAAATTCTTAAATATTCGTTTTCTCCCAGCATTTCTTCTACCTTCAATTTTTCTTTGGATTATTAATTGCAGTAAGTGATACTTTTAATTTCTCACTATGTGTCCTAGATATTCAATTTTTTTGTTTATTTATGCTAAAACCAAAGCGATTACTAGAATTATGTACATTACTAATGAGAGTTCGTAAATTGGTCTCGTTTCTTCTAGTAGGACAGTATCATCTGCGTATCGTAGGTTGTTCAGTCTTATTCCGTTTATGTTAATCCCCTCCTGTCTATTTTCTAATGCCTCTGTAAATATCGCTTCACAGTAGATATTAAATAATAATGGGGACAGAATGCACCCCTGCTGTACCCCTCGCATTATTTTAATATGTTTCTTTCTTTTTCCTTATAGTAGAGACTCATGATTACACCTATGTCCTTATTATCCAAGCCGACGTTAGTTAGAATTTCCAGGAGTTTTTCATGTTCTACACGGTCGAATGCCTTTTTATAATCGACAAAACAGACAAACACGCTGACATTTATATCCCTACATCGTTCGACTACAATCTGTAGGCTAAAGAGCGCTTCGTTGTTGCCTACACCATTCTTAAATTCCAACTGGGATTCGCTAAGGATTGTTTCACATTTTTTATATATACTGTTGTGGATTATTTTTAAGAATATTTTTAATGTGTGACTGGGTAAGCTTATGGTTCGAGATTCGTTACATCTTTTAGCATTTGTTGTTTTTGGAATTGCTACGAACGTCGACGTTAAACATTCATTTGGTATATCCCCTGTGTCTTATATTTATGTAGCTTTGTTAGAACCTTTATTCCTGTGTCATCAAGTAGTGTATTTCATCTGGCCCTGTACTTTTGCCACGTTTTGATTTTTCAATTGCATATATAACCTCCTCTGTTGTTATATGTGGTCCGGAACGTCTGTATAATTATTATGTGAATATCTGTTTTTCCAGGTTTCCATCTTTTCTTCTTTGTTTAGTAATATTTTTTCCTCATTATTTATTAATACGTTGTAATTTTGTGGTCTGTCCTTTCCTTCCACTTCCCTAATTTTCTTATGTAGATTGAATGTATCGTATTTCTTGTCAAGTTCTTCAATTTCACTACATCTCTTACTTAACCACTTCTCCTTACCTTCTCGTATTTTACTCCTAATTGTCCTCTACATCTGTTCTTATTTTTCTATATTCACATTTTTTATTTTTCTGCGATCTTCCATGAGTTGTAAAATCTCATTGGTCATACAGTCTTTCTTCTTCGTCTTATTTTTCTAATTTTAGATGTAGGTAATCTATTTGATTTCTAATTATATTATTTGGGGTATTCGTTAGTAAGGACCACGTGTAGATTCTCTGAGGGGGCAATTTAAAATAAGTATTACTAATTACAAACTGTTTCTCGTGGCAGAATTGTAAGAGTCTATCGTTTTTTGTTCCTAAGCCATGCTTCCCCACTATGTCTTTATATTTGCCCCTACCTATCTTTACGTTAATATCTCCCATCACTATTGTCAGTTTATTTCCCTTTGTGCGTTTTACTACTGATTTCAGTTGTTCATAAAAATCTTTTATTATGTCATTGTCCTTATCTTCAGTTGGGGCATACACTTGTATCACATTAATATTAATCAGGTGTGCTGCTATTTGTAGCATCATGAGAAAGTTGATGACAGACTTCTGTATTTTTTGGTTAACCAGTATCGCCACTCCGTACTGGTGTGCAGTTTCGTTGCCAGAGTAATACATTCTACCATTATTTGTAGGACACTCTCATTTTCCCTGTCATCTTACTTTACTTATACCAGTAATATCTAGCTTTAATTTTTCCATTTATTTGGTTAAATTTCTAAGTTTCTCTGCTTCGCACAAACTTCGAATGTTCCAAGTTGCAATCTTCTTCTGGGCTGACCCGGGGATTCTTCACACCCTCTGCCCATTTAAGAGCTGCCGGGGACTGAGGGCTATTTTACTTGAGTTTGCAGCCATTGATGATTTTTTATCTGGGACTAAATAAATAGACGGTGGTTTTCCGTTGCCTTCCACCCGCTGTTATGTTACAGTACCAATACCCATTATCCACGCCATCATATCTCTAACCATAACTGTTCCACTCCACACGACCTGCACTTAATAGTTGATACTGATAGTACAGCTGCACACTACCAGGCTAGTTTTGGTTCGCCTCTAGTATTTGATTTCCTAGGCACGCGCCATGTCTGTCAGGCTTTTTGCTATCCACCGGGGAAGCGCCCGATGGGGAATCCAGCAACCCCTCACAAGGTTTTGAGTTCTATAAAATACTATAGTTTGAAGATGGTAAAGAATTTTTGGCGAAGTTTTAGTCTCAGTTCAACTGGGATCAGATGGTAATTTTTAGAATATTTTAGAAAAACAAGGTTATAAATGAGCTTGATGCACGAAGAGGCAAATTTTAACCTAACTACACTACATTCAAAGTGTACTTTCAAAAAAAAAATATGTGTTATTGTCTTCATAAAATTTTGTAGAGAACACCATGTTATCTCTTTTCAATTGTGACTAAAACATCATCAACTTTGTGTGTTTCTAAAAAAGCATAGATACCTAAATAGAAACTCAACACCAAGACATCTTAATAAAATAATGTTCGAAGGTTATAGTATTTCCAATAAATTAAACTCCTTCAATATTCATCGTATTATTTAGGATTTTTTAATAAAAGGGGATGTATAAGTTAAGTCCCAAAAGTAAACCAAAACCAGAAACATATTTTTTTAATTACCCAATGGTCGACCATCGCTAATCAACACAAACTGAACTATGCAGGTTCTTGAAAATGTTTTTAATTTTGCTGTTTCCTTAAACCGTGTACTCTCAAAACACAACATATTTCAAACAAAACCTTTTATTTTCTCTCGTCCTAAAAATATGAAAAAAAAAACACATGCAAGATATAGCTAAAGTGCTACGTGCCGCTATATTACCAAAATCAAATATTAAGGCTTTCTAATTAAGTACTTTATGAGTTCTAAAACAAAATCTTACAATTTTACATACAGATAAGAGCAATGGTATAATGATCCAGAAGAAATTAGGCTAAATCAATAAGACATTATTCAAATCTTGTCATTTATTTAATAACTTTACCACCTACCTTTAAGAAAACAAAATCCAATTAGTAACTCAAACGTGCTATCGTATACCAACAATTTCTTATATCTAAAGAAAAATTCTCAATAAGTTCAAAGTTATACGGTTTTCTAAAAATTAAAAAGAAGATTTTCTTTAGGTCGTAGTACTAGAGTACTTGATTTTCATACTTACAACTTAGCTAAGTACCTTACTAAAATTCATCAACTACTTTTAGAGCACGCCTCATTTTACGCGAGAAGTTCCTAAACATATTCAAAATTCATAAACAAAAATAATATGATTACTTTTGGTGTCGTGTTCTTATCAATATCCTTATTTCTTGACCCTAATTGAAATCAACTTGCAACATAAATATCGATACCATTTTCCTATCACTTATCTAATTCCTACTTCCCTTTTAAGATGAATTTAGCGCCAATCTAACCTTCATCTTCTACGATGTGTCGATGATACTTTCGATATTTGACCTCATTGACCCAAGTTAAAGTTCCCGAAAATTTTTCACACCTAAACTAAATTTATACACACTTAACTTACCATAGAAAAAGAATAAGACAATTCATTATCTTTCTTAGATGCCCTTATAATAAAAAAACTGCTTCGAACGACAAAACATAGATGTTGTATGAATTTGAAATCTTATCATTCTTTTCCAAATTCATTTGGTTACCATTATCATTACCCTGCTACAATATAACTATTTTATTTTTTTTTTTTGGAAACAAAAAGATTATATAAATGAAATAAATCGCCAAATAACTAACTGAATATATGAGCACTTTCTGATCGTATGTAAAAACTTCATAAAGAAACAAACCAGCAAAATTAACTTTGCTCATGTAAGAACCATTGCTTTCATTTCCTATCTTACCAGCGAATTATTAGTGAGGAAATTGAAATAAAGAAATTGTCTTCAATGCCTGAGTACAAAAAACGATAGCAAACGCTTACTCATTATTGAAATACAACTCGCCATCAATTCGATAACACAATCAAATCAAGAGAGTTCGACAGCCGCGACGTAAAGGCTTCGGCCTGCCAGACTAACGCGCGGCGGTCCCTGGGTTCGACTCCCAGGTCCAAAATAACGGCAAACATCGTGTGCTCTCCGGCCATCATACAAACACCTTTGGTGGTCGTAAAGTACATTCTCCTTCTTCTAACGGGTCAGACTGGCCACCTGCCCGGGGTACGCCCAACATGGCTCATAGTACTACACGAAATGTGTAGTTAGAAACAGGCTAATAGCCTATATAAGAGTAGAAGAAGAAGAAGAAGAATCAAATCAAGAAACAGTTTTAGATTTTGGTATATAAAGCACAGTAAGTTTATGCGTAAATCGAGCAACTTACAGCTGATTTGCGGAGGAAGGTCCAGACAACATTTAATAACAATGAGACAATCTACACAAATTGTTTTCTACAATAATTTTTTTTATAAAAATGTTAGTACCGTAAATGTAAAATAAAAATTTAAATTGTGTTGAGCTACCATTGGGGGTATAATTTGTCTCATCATTTGGTAAGAGTCTATTTACAAAATTAAATTCCAATGCTTTGTAACGATGTCTATTTTTTTGTTTAGTA
Organism: Sinelater perroti; assembly: GCA_036346155.1. Taxonomy (NCBI): domain Eukaryota; kingdom Metazoa; phylum Arthropoda; class Insecta; order Coleoptera; family Elateridae; genus Sinelater; species Sinelater perroti. Next base: position 755,723 of record JARFIY010000278.1, read on the forward strand.
TTTTATTTTACAGTACACAAATATTATATAACAAATTTTGGGTCCGAAAATTCATTTTTCAAGAATTTGTCGTACGAGGTGCATTCAAATTCTAAGGTCTCCAAATTCTTCTAAAAAAGTACTTGTCCAAGAAAGTTGAAATTTCTGTTACTTCTCAACGTAATCTCCATCTAGACGTACACATTTTCCACATGATTGTTGCCATGATCCCGTGGCTTTTAAGAATACCTCTTTGATGAGTTTTGCCTAGTGGAATAATGCCTGAATGCAATAGCGGTTCGATTGGAAAATGAACGAATACAGAGAGTGTCTTTTATGGTCAGAAATTTATAGCGGTATCACGTATGAACATGTCAGAAACATTCCTCATTTTTAAGTTCATGCGAAATACACTCTACAGATCTTACGAAATGTTAAGTGTAGAGGCGATATTACGCATAGCTAATCGACGGTCTTCATAACCATTTGCTCCACTCGCGCAATCATGGTTTCGGTCCGGCTGGTTCGGTTTATTATCATCCCAAATCTCAACCTTCTTTCCACTTTAGCACCCACAAAGGCATATTTTTAACATCTATAACGCCTTTAGCGCATGCCTCACTGAATTGGCGAGAAATTTCAATGGGCATTTCATCATGCAAGAAGAGAAAACGGATGATAACATGTTTTTCTTGAACACTAAACGTCGCCATTTAAAGTGTACAAAACAACTCACTGGTGATAATTCGACTTGTACACATTATATGGTGCTGCCATCTATATTACAAATTTAGAAATATTTCCCGCGTCTTTTAAAATTCAGCATCTCTATACTAACTCTCACTGCTGAGAAAAAATTTGGAGACCTTAGAACTTAAACGCACCTCGTACTATATAAAATATAGTTAGGTTATGCATAAACCAACCAATTTAAAACCGGTTTGTGGCGAAAGGTCCAGATAGTTATTGTAAATTAAATATTTTTTAATTGGTGTTTTGAGATTGTTTATTAAGATTATGCATTTCATTTTTATAATCTATTTTGGAAATTTTTTGTAGGTAGTAAATCGCAGCTTACAAAAACTGTGTTAATGTTCTGTTCGCAAATTTTTTTATTATTTTATTGTCTGCGTTATTTATTTTAATTTGCAGACTTTTGTAAGTAGAAACTTATTCTCTAAATTACTCATAGGGTTTCGATGATAAATGCAAATTATGAAAATATTATCTTAAAACAATTTTGTGTTATAAATTTTGTAGAAAGAAAAGCCTTTTACTTTCAAAATGTTTAATGAAGTGAAGGTCTTAATAGCATAATCTTACTAAATTACCAATTTTACAAAAAGTTCCTTATTTGGTGCGTTTTAATATAAGTGTAATAATTGAAGTTTATCATAATCCGCGTTTTATTTTGTTAAGGACAGAGATAAGTTGATAATTTATTATGACTTTAGCTAGTATTCCAATTTAAATTCTGCTAACTCCAGAACCAATTGAATTATTCATGAAGAATTTAATTTTGCAATATTATCTAACAAATCCGCTCGTTATTAATTTAGGAGAATCTTTTCCTCCAATTTAGCATTGCTTAAGTAATTGTTTAATTTTGTATAAGCTTATTACATTAGATAGATAACTTCTGAGTTTTCCCTTACGGTATATTTTTCTTCTATTTTTTACTTCCTATAATAGTCGCGTTGCTGAACTTTAAGAACTTTTGTGTTTTTGCGGCTGCTTGGATATTCACTTTTATTTTGTTTCATACTTCGTCTAGTTTTCACTCGCGTAGGCGATCATTTTTTGCCTAGGCTTCTCAGATTTCGTTTTTCGCCTCGCTTTGCGGTTTTTCTGAGATATTTTTGTCGGAGATTAAAATCCTTTTATAGAAGTTTTCAGCAATGGCTTCAATTAGTGCGTAGCTGTTTAAGGTCTCCAAGTACACTATTGTACATGTGGAGCATATTTTATTTTTATTATTGGTCAACATGAATACGATCTATAATCTCACTGTATTTTATAGTGTTTTTAGAGAATTTAGATCAAATATATAATTCCAATAAAATTTAATTGTTAATTTACGTTACTTAAACCAAATTAATTCTGAGAAGTATTTAGATCATTATGTTTATTAAATTTAAATTAACTAACGCTGGCATTTGGTTTATTAGTTGTTTTAGTGTTATAGTGTATATTCGTTGTTTAATAAAATACATTTTTAATTTAAATGTCCTTTATTAAGTATTTTAATAGATGTAAATTAAAAATAAATTTAAAATGCAAGGAGGTTTAAACTGCAAGTTATATCGATAACTTTAATTCCAAATTAATTATTATAACAGTGACTTTTGTAAAATAAATGTTTAATAATTTACTTTTGTTATTTTTATTATTTTGGAGCTACCTTATCCACCACATAAATTGTCTTGTTTTTCCAATTTTTTGAACTTCTTGAAATAGTCGTGATGCTTAACTTTAAGGGCTTTTCTAATTAAATAATCATGTACTCGTCTAGTTTTTAGTTTATTTTAATGTGATCTATTTAAGCATTTTTATCATTTTGTTACCTTAATTGACGTTTGATTTCTTATTTGTTCTTTGATATTTTTTGTATTAATACGTAGCATTAAAGTCATTAATAAATTATGTTATTTAGATTTACAAAGAATAATTAAAAACAACGGAAAATAAAAACTTATGATACACTTAGTTAGTAAACTGTGTTAAATATGTGAATATTTATTTATCTGTCTTAAAGTGGTGCCTAATTAATAATGTCTATTTTATAAAGTAAATATTAAAATACTAAATTTAAATTATTAAAAATTAATAAGGGCTTCAAAATTAATCTTCTATGATATTATTTGTTAATGTTTGTCAATTTTGTTACAAAAAATTATACAGTGATAATAACGGTCTGATTAACACACAGAATGAGTAATCTGCAGCCTAAGATGCCAGAATTTGGAGAGTAAACGAAATACTGGTTTCAATCAGAGAAACTTTAAATAAGATACAACTATTAAACTTTCAAATTTTACATTCATCGTTCATTGACGTATAACACATTTTTAAAAACATTTATACTTTAACAGAAGTAATATATCACAAATAAATGATTTAGGAATTTTCCAGAACGATCGATCATCGTCCACGTCATTTCTAGCGACACCCTTGAGTTAAAATTCCACTTTCTTCTAATTCGTTCTAGAACCGCGCGTTTGAATATAAGGCGGGCCAGTAGTCAAATAGAAAAAACTCATACAGTAAGCAACAGCTGTAGAAATAGACAGTAACCGCTAAACGTTGCGTTAATAGTATTATAATTTATAATTATTGTGCCGCAGTGCAGTCTTTGAGAATATAGTTTAATTTTAAATTAAATCTTGGTAAAATTACCATTTTATTTATTATACAGGCTCAACAGTGAGTGCCAAAGATGGCGGAGATTTGTTAAGAATCAAGTGGAACAAAATACAGAAAACGTTTCGAAGAGCGTCTTGCTGTGATCACGAAAATACCAAAACTGGATACTTGTTTCACGCAGTGTGCAGCAATGACAATAGTTGCCATCGATTCTAGCGACTTCAAGTCTAAATTGTAGTACATCAAATGTATAACTGCAAAATGCTTTGAAATTACAAAACTTTGTAATACATAAGTGAAGAACTTCATGAGTTGTGGCCTTCAATGATATTAAACAAAATTATTTTGGCCTAAAAATATCTAAAAGACAGTGTACCGGTCACTTGCTTTATAAAATGTTAATGACTGGGGAAGACACCATGCGAAATTGGTTAGTTTATTAAAAATTAACAGGAACACTGTTTTGTGCGCCATGAAAACGCTATGGAGATACGACGTTCCCAGCAAATAAGAAGTTTGATGATTGGAAAAATAAACATAGTTATTATTAACAATCATGACAACAACTTTAAGCACAGAGAGTGCATTTCAAAATTTATTAGGGAAAGTTTAGTTTCACAAAGAGTGGGTTGTAAAATAGCAGAAGAGTACTAGGACAAAGCTTTGTATTAGCGAAATATTCTCTTAAGAGTTGTTATAGTTGTAAAATTTTTAGCTTCCCGCGGGCTGCCAATTGATAACGATAATATAATATTAAGCCTTGTATGACTAATTAAAACAATTATCCTCTTATGGCTAAACATTTGCAAATTTCAAAGATTTATTAGGAAAGTTTAGTTATCCACAAAGATGGTTCATTATACAATTAGCAGACCAAGTTAAGGCAAATATTGTAAATGCCAAGTATGTATGTATGCCACATGTGTTATGTTGAACAGTTTTTGATGTTTATTCCTAATTGTGGCCATACAGGTAAAGATTTGGCGAATACCATAATGTCGACCATATATAGGTGTTGGTCTAAATAACTGTAGAAGACATTTTTCCTCAAAACAATACCATTTTTTCGTTTCTCATCTAAAATGTGGAATATATCACCTTAAGAAAGGCTCTTTATCTTTAAAAAAATTGTTGACAATCCGATGGAGCGCTCGTGCTGATGCTAATCAAACGTTATACGAATCGCACCAGGAGGTTCTTGATGTTCTGATTACCTATAATAGTGATCAAACTAAGAACGCACGATATGAAACAAATGGTGTATTCGACAAACTTAAGAGTCTTGAAGTGGCATTAATAGTGTGTTTCTGGAAAATGTTAATGTGCAGTCTCGAGAAGTATACGAAAGTCTTTAAGAGGCACATACACAACATTGGTAAGGCTCTAACGCCCCGTGTGAGAGCACGGCTTGCAAGCTGACAGGTTAAAACTCTCATCTGTTCGCTCTCTTTGTCCAGTCGTCGCGCACTATTTCTGATGACGGGCGATGTGGCAAGCACCGCGCCTTAGACGAACGCCATTAGTACCTCTTGCTCGAGCAAGTTCAAATACTCAATTATTTTTACTGACTCAGTAGGGCACCCGCCAAGCATCAGAGAGTTTCGGGAACGGAACTCGGGTCCATCTGCATTGAATCCGCAAGTTAACCGCTTATACCACACTGGCGATTACACATTATTCTGTAGAGTAATTTAGAAGCTTTTATAAATACTCAAAAATATAACGAATTTTTAAAGCTAGAAAACAAGGAAAAATTGATGTGTAAAACTAATGTTTACAAAACAAAAGATTCTTTGAGTGAAAATAAAATGGAAAATGCGAGTTTTTTAGATATAAAATATATCATGTCGCAATTCATTCTATGTAGATTAACTTTGTATGAAGAAAAACAATCTATACAAAAATACATAAGAATTTTTGATTTCTATAGGAACTTACTCAAACGCAAAGTGACAAAATACGATAGAAGGCAAATCATCAACTATCGGAAAAGTGTGTTTCTGATTTAGATAAATCCTTGAGGAATGCGCTTGTATGCCTTTAGCGGCATTTTTAAAAACTAATAAAAGCACTGACAAAAGAGATAAGTGTATCAATCTAAATATATAATTAAAACTACAAAGACTCCTAGCATTATTGACGTCATAAAACGTATACTCTACTTCTTCCAATACTACGATTGTTCTAAAAAAAATTGAAGTATGATATCGAAAAATAATCCTTTTTAAGGGAGTGAAAAACTTATTAAGATTATGGTTAAAATAGGAAAATGGCGCTCTTGCACTTTTATTTATGAAGGTAAGTTTTACAGTTTTTTCTTTTAATGACATAGTCCAGAGGTTCGTTAATGTGAAAGCCAAAAAAGAAATATTTTTTAAATAAAAGTGTTTGGGTAAAATAAACGTTTATTTTTATTTTTCCTTATTAGTTTGTAAATGTATGTACACATTATATTAAAGCGCCATTTATATAATAAAATTTTAAAAATCAAATAAATGTTTCGTATAAACAATCAATTTTTTGTAACTTTTTGTCTCAAACAGGCAAAAATTTGAGGAAATGGGGTGAAAAATTGTCATTTTAGGGCGGTAAGTTCTGGTGGTAATAGCACAAGAACGTACAGAACGTGATAAAACGTTTTTCGATTCTTATTCTTTAGTGCCTTCTGTCGAACATATTGAAATTCAAATATGCTCCAGATGTAAAAACAACGCGGCGTTTATCGAACACGTTTTTGATAACGGACAGTGTCTGATATAAAGTATGGTAATGGACATCGCATTAGCTACCCCAAAAACTTCAGTAAGGAGGCGCATGGATCATTTGCAACTGTCTAACAAATGTTAAAACAAATTCTGTATGAATATTTATGCGTCTATACAAAATACGAACTGTAATTAAACTGCTACCGCATCATTTGGAGAAACTGTTACCAGTTTAATGCAAGTACAGCTGAATTTCTGGCACAAACTTATGACTAATGGCCGCTGAAGATTACCTGCCCTATTAGCGTTGTAAACAAAATAAAACAATCGCTAATGGGAGACAAAAGATCCTCATATATACAGATTTACCGTTTTGGGATCAAATGATCTAATTTGTACAGCGACCTAATGTCTTAGGATTCTGAATAAAATTTGTAAATCCTTTATATCCTATACGTTCAGGCAATTGGTTTTGAGCAGTATGCTAATCAGATCTGACCTGGTGCATTTGTCCATACTTTTAGCGACCATTTTATCATCTTTATTTCTTACTGTAAACTTTCGTATTGAATAAGGACATTTGTATTGAGATGTAATTCTTATTCCTTCAAGATCAACCTCAAGAGTTTGAGCTTGAAATATTTAGCTAGATCGTCTGCAAACTGGTTCTGCTTTCTTCTGATCTTTAACCATGATCTTTAGTCTCTTAATAGGAATATGAGTCTTTGGTTCTGTAATACCTTTAGCGTACTTGGTAAGTGACATTTGTCATTGGAGATTGTAAAGACTTCATTCTAGGTTTGAAAGGATTCAATTCTTGAAAGATTTTAATTTGTGTTTGAAGGTTATTTGAGCTAGATTGACATTCTTTTGTCTTCAACGTTGTGTGCTGCCTCTAGCTCTGCTCGTCTCTCTTTTACTATTTCCATGATCCCGTTTGTAGTTGGGACTCATTATTTATAGAATTATCTGAGCTGTTGTGGCTTTCATACCTCTAATTGTAGTTATAAAGTGATTCTGCTAATTGAATTTCTTCATGGATTTTATAAGACTTCAGTGATAGGCTGTTGAATATGATTCATTCTTGAAAGATTTTCAGTTAGTTTGTGTTACTGAGGGACTAGGTGTTTTGTAGATAATGGTGGCGATGATCGGGATGGTCGGAGATCATATTGAGATGACATTCATAGTTGGATGAAAAGCCGTTTGTTACGAAAAGTCCAGAACGTCTGTCTCTTTCTGATGGCCATGTTACTACCGGTTCCATGACCACGTTTGGTTATCTGTAATGAGTTTAAGTAATGTTCTGCCTTTAGTTGTAGTCAAGCGCCAGTCCCAGTGCGTGTTCTTGGCGTTAAAATCCCCGCCGGCTATAAATGTTTGTCCTAGACTCTCAAAAACGGTTGGAGAAGTTGTTGAGTTAGATTGTGTCTGGAAGGATAGTAAACAGTCGAGGTATTGAGTGAAGTTGTGAGTTTTTCAGTGACTTAAATTTTTGTAGCTTGCAAATAGTCAGTTTTATATTTTGGTTGCTGGTAATGAGTAATAGAACTGCGGATGAGTATTGCTGATCCACCGTGTGCCGTACCGTTTGGGTGTTCCGTACGATAGACAGAATAGTGTGGTATTTTTATGTGCATTCTATCAGTAAAGTGTGTTTCTGACACAAGCAAAATGTCGATGTTATTTATATGTAAGAAGTTTTCAATTTCTAGGCTTTTGAATTGAAGCCCGTTGGCGTTCCATAAAGCTAGTCGAATAAACTCATCCATTAGTGAGCTATTTTATTAATGTCTGTACTTAGTATATTTAGATTTATGCTAGTTTGTTAGGGTAATTGATTGAATAAGGCTTTGCATTCGTCTAGAAATTGTTGGAGAGTTAGGTCGCGATTGTGGTTTAACTGATTTGAGACTATTTGGGAATAGGTAATGTTTGATGGATGTGGTAGAGTTGTAGAGGGTTGCTGATTATTTTGTTATCGATTTAGGATTGGAAAATTTTGTGCTGTTAGCTGAATAGGTCTTCTGACCGCTGGTTGGTGATTAGGTTGGTATTTTTGTTGTAATTCTTGATATACTGAGCACCCCTTGTAATTGGCCGGGTGCAAACCTTCGCATAATACAAACGTGGCCTCAGTTTCCCTAATTTTGCGACATATTCTGGTGTCGTGGGGTTCACCTCACTCAACACACGCATATAGTCTATTACAATATGTTCGTGTATGTCCATAGTTCTGACAACGTGTGAATTGCACTATTTTTGCATTTTTCCTTGGTGGCTCAAAGTTGACAACTATGTTACGCAGGTATCGAATATTGTATATTTCTTTGTTATTTTTGGTCGGTTCGAGGTCAATGAAGAATATTGGGAGTGGATCTTTTGTGCATTTGCTTCTTATGTTTATAATATTTCGTACTTTATGACCTAATTTGTCAAGTGCCTTTATGATTTCTTGCGTTGGGGTTTCATCTAATATGAGTGATGTATGATATTTTTTTCATGTAAGTATTTTATTAGACTTCTGTGTCAAGTGTTTTTGCATTTATTTTAACTACATTGTTAGTTAAACACTTTGTCGTGTATTGCTCAATGTTTGCTATATCAGTTAAGTTTTTTATCATTTCGTCATAGCTAGCCACACCTTGTATAAAATGGGGGTGGTTTGTTTACTAATGAGGCTGAGGTTTGTTCATTATTATTTTTTGTTGATTGATTTGTAGGATTTTCTGCTAGAACTGAGTATTTGTTTGTGTTTAAGTCTGATTGCTGTACATTTGTTGATATCGGAGAGTTTGTTTTTTGAATTCTTTTACGTTTATGCTCTTTGACTATTTGCCAGCTGTTAGTGTTTTCAATTAGTTGGTCCTCCTCGTCATTGTCCTTGTCTATTTCAATAGCTTGGTTTGTCTTTTCTTCATTTTTTGTGTGATTCGAGTATTGCGCTAATTGTGATTGTGATATTAAAAATGTCTGTAACCCGGGTAAATGCTGAGACTGCATTGTTGGGTAGAATTGAGTATTTGGGTATTGCAGGTTGGGTGACTGGTAGGTTGTTTGACTTGGGAAATTAGGATTTTGTATTATAAAACCTGATCAACTGGCTTGAGGGGTGTTCGTAGGTGGATTATTTAGGGATTGTTGCTGAGTAAACACGTATTGTTGTCCATTGTAGCCGTTTCCGGCTGGCAGCATTACTGCCTTTAACTTTAATTAGATTCTTCTTATTTTATAAGTTTATTTGACTTACAGTCCGTATTTGATGTTAAATATTAATAGCGAAAAGTGCTCTTGACCTCGCGTCTATCGCTAACGTTATCACTCGACACAATTATGCTTGATGCACGTCTTTATGCTGTGAAAGTCAAGTGAATGCTTTGAAGTTATTTAAATTTAATAATTTGAATAAGACCTTGTTGCCAGAAATAAAATGTAAATGAATGTTGGTGTTAGCGGTAATCGCTGTGACCGGACGTTGATAATTTGCACTCACACTTCCGAGCCGCGAAAGGAGCGTATACGTCTTTGCTGTTCGAAATAAGGCGAGAATTATACTCTAATAAGTTGACTAATAAGTAAATATGTTGTACGATAGGGACGTAAGTAGAGAATTAATTCATTGACAATACTCTTGCAAGTCGTTGTGGGTGGTGGTAGTTTTAATTAACTTCGTCCATGGGTTGTGGTAGATCGGAAGACCATTGTCGTTTGAATCGTCTTGTTACGTTGGGTGGGTTTCTTATTTGTGCAATATCTCTGTTTTCATGTCCCTCTAGTCTTTGATAGTACAGAGTTGTGAATCTCTGATTTTTTTTCTGTTTGTAGGTCGTTGTGCAACGTCAAACTGGAAACATACCAGGGTGCATTGGCTATGGAGCGCAGAACCTTTGAATAGAATCTTTCAACGATTTTGCAGAATTCTATATGTTTATATAGGTTTTAATAGGCTCTTGTAAAGTGATAGCTTGTTGTCAGTGGATAACTTTGAATTACGGCAGTTTTAAGTTTAATTGTTGATGTATTGTTTTAAAGTGTTTTTTCCATGTTAATTTTTGATCTAGATGTAAACCCAGATATTACGCATCAGTAACTTTTGCAATGTAGCTTGTGGGCAGATTACGTGTTTCGTCGTAAACGTAACTTGTTCTGACTTTGTTTGGTTTATTTTGATTCTCCAGGTGTTGAAGCAATGCAGCAGGAAGTTTAAATTATTTTGAAGTTGTTGTAATGCTGTAATTGGGTCATGATTTGTTGCTAACAAGGCCGTGTTATCCGCAAAAGTTTCATTGGTGGTAGTGTTTGTAGTGGGTAGGTCTGGGGTGTAAATTAGGCATAGCAGAGGACCTATAACACTTTCTTGTGGAACACCGGATTTTACTTGGCAGTAGTTAGAGTAAGCGGTATTGTGTTTTATTTGAAAGTATTTTTCGGTAATGTAATATTTTAAAAGCAGGCAATATAGACTAGGAAAGGTGATTTTAATTTTATACAACAATCCAGCAATACCTTATCGAATGCCTGTGCGACATCGGAGAATACTGCTGTACAGATTGTTTTTTCCTTAATAATGGTTGATAGGTCCGATTCATTTCTGATTCTTTGCAGTAACAGTTTTTCAAACAATTTATATGTTATGAGTAGTAAACTAGTCAAACAATACAAGCTTGGTTCGTTAGTTAGTTTCCAGGTTTAGGAACATTATAATCTGTACAAATATTCATATTAGCGGGTAGTACCACTATTTGGAGCATGCTGTTATAAATTGTTCTTAGTAGAAGTATTGCTTTTCTTTGCAGTTGACTGAGTATTTTTCCGGAATTAGGTCATATCCAGGTGCTTTATGCTAAATTTAAATTCTTGATTTTTTGTATGACTTTTCTAAATGAGAAAGATTTGATGGGTAAATACATCTTAGAGGGTAGAAAACCTTAATATTGTTGTCGGTGTTATTTATGTTGTGTTTTAGCGGTGTAAACACTTCAACTAAATATTCACTGAATGTGGTAGCTTTTTTTATATCAGCTTTCGCCCAACTTCTATCAATTTTTCTAGTGGCGGTATTAATAATTGCGGTCTTTTAAATTTCTTTGTCGCCTTTCAGATTGTGTGTTTCTTTGCATTGTGTAGTTTTCTTCTTAATCGTCTTGTAGATCAATTTGTTGTTACGCAATCTTTGCCATGTGTTTCGAGCTCTACATTTTTACTTACTAGCTTTTGTATAAGGAGAGGAATATTTTCTGTCTTCTTTTCTTCTCTTGTTGGGGTGGGTGTCGAATGCCAGGATACCTCTTGTATTAATGTGGTAAGATACTGAGTCGTATAATTTCTTGGTTTGTTTTATTCGTTTATTTAAGTTGATGTGTTCGTTTATATATGATCGAAAATTGTCCTAGTTCGTTTCTTTTGTAATAGGTTGTTGAATGATTGCTTTACTTATTGCATTTGTATTTACTGTGGCAATGAATGGAGTATGATCGGACGATAGCTCGTAGTTGGATTGTACTTGTATGTAGTTTGGTGATATACCGTTAAGTACAAAAAAATCCAATAAATTTGGAATTTTGATGGGCTCAGTTGGCCAATATGTTGGTTCGTCGGTGCTGGGGTATCTGGAGTTTTGCGTGGTTATAGCATTCAAAAGATTTCTTCTCTTCGGTGTAGTATATCGGTATATTTTGCATTCCAGTCACCTCCTATCAAGAATTTGGTTGCTTGGAATTAGAAGAATGTTGTATACTCATTTGAAGTTAGAGCATGTGTTGGGGACAGTAGATCGTATTGTAAAAGACCATGGGTTGGAGTCGAGTTGAACGTTATCAGCTTGCATTTTGTCCTTTTGGTAGTAAAATAATTTGTTCCGTTTTAAATTATAATCGCTGCACCTCCGTATGCTGTATCATCTGTGTGAGGTGTATGGTAGACTTTATAATTTGGTGTCTTGAACACTCTAGTAGCAAAATGTGTTTCTGATATTAGAACAATGTCTATTTTGTGCATCTGTAGAAAATACTGTAATTCCAGTTTATGGTTTGATAACATTCGAAAGTAGTATACGTAGCGAGTAATCCATTATTGGACAATTTTACTTATGACACTACTTAGCATATTTAGTACCATGCTGTTTTGATTGATGAGTTGGTTAAACATTGCTTTGAACTCGTTTAGGAAGACCGACATCTGTTCTGACAAGTAGGGTGACTGCTGATTTTGTGCGGTTTTTGTGAATAGGGAGTTTGTTGATTGAATTAAATTTGTATTTGTATTTAATTGAGATTGAGTGGAGGAAATTGTCTTTTGTCGAAAATCGGTGGTATGTTGTATGTTAGGTGAGGTTTAACGTGGTTGATTTGTTGGTTTGCCTCTTATTTTTTGTAAGTTTTTATAGATATCATACCCTTTGCATTATCAAGGTGGTTTTTCTTACAAGGTGCACAGTTTGCAAGGAATTTTTCGACTTGTTATGGATCAATACTCCATCTTTGTCGTGAATCTCTTTCATCTTTCCTTCCTTTAGATTTATATTGTATTGCTAGTTTTGCAAGACACTCTTCGGTCATTTTATCTACGTGTTGTTTCTAGTTTGCTTTGTATTGTTTTATTTTATCAGTTATTGAAAAATCTTTAGTTCTTGTCATAAGTTATCACATGAAATCTAGTACAACCTCTGATTGATTTTATTTAAGTTGATTGAATTTTGAAAATATCTTTTTTTCTTAAAGACCACGTTTCACTGCCATAAAGTAACAGAAGTACTGCTATCGTTTTGTAAAACTTTACCTGCGCTTCGTTACGTGTTTTTTATCTGCAGTATTCCTAATAGTGCCACATCCGTTGAAGTAATACTACCTTTTGATCGATGTTTCTACTTATTCAAGTCTTTGATAGTTTATAACAGTGTCTGGACTAATTAAATATTTTTCCTTTAAAATCAATACTTGGTTTCTGCTTTAAATATTTTGCAAAATGTACTCTGTAGCTATAGTTCGTCTCTAAAGAGAATGGTATTAGATAAGTATTTTGTTTTAATTAATGGCGCTTAAAGTTTGTTATTTTAACGTCTTTTAAGTCATTTGTGTGTAGGTTAAATAGAGTGGGCGATAAAGAACACCATTGTTTAACGCCTTAGTTGGTTGCATATATGAGCTCTACGCGATCGTCATATTCATCTTTGTGTTCCATAACTTCACATAATTTAAACCCTATAACTATATCAAATGCTTTAGTGTTGTCTATAATAGCAAAGTGCATTTTAAGGTTTTGTGATTTGGGTTTTAACATATGTTCCTTGAGAATATAGATTTCTTATGTACCAAGTTGCAATTTAGGTTATGGACCTTAATGCATTTACTTTACGCTTTACCCACGTTCGAAATTGCCGCCCTTGAAGAAATTTGTGTTATGTGCCGCACCGGCACAGTTGGCTGAAACATGCACCGAGAGTATCTATTCTGGTTATAATATGGCGATCTAGGATGTTGCATTCTGTGCAAATTATTTAACAGTTAATTTGCACTATTTCACACGTAACACTTATTATTGCGAGGAATTTGGACCAGCAAGCACATCTCCACACTACAAAACGTAAGCAGAAAATATACAATAATTTGTATTTGTATTAAGCTTTTCAAAGCACTTATGGAAGACATTAGTTTGCTTAATTAAATATTCAATTTTAAATAACCAGCAAGAATGGTTCGTTACAAAATGTAAGATGATCTTGACTGACCAGTGGATTTTGGATGATTAATTTCGTTATTGCAAATAGAGCTGAATTGGAAAAGAAGAATGCCACTTCTCACCTTTTTATTTGTGCTTTAATAAATTAGAACATTTGATATTTATATTGTGTACATGTTCTTATTATACAGATGAGGTTTACACAATGAGTAGTTTTGCCGTGTATGGATAAAATTCTACTACAAAATTGTCTATATTAAAAATGACACATAAGGAAGAACTATTTCGCAACAATATCACATCTCTTGAGTTAATTTAGCGTGTCAATTTTACCAACCTTTTTTAAAAATCTACCAGTTACGTCAATTGCAAAAAGTTCATGATATAGCTTAGCATTTAGTTTCATATACATAATATTTGTTAACACAAAGTTTTATTTTACGTTTTCTTTGCTTAGATAAATTTTAGTTTTTGATATCCATTTATACATTCAAATCATAAAAAATAGCTTTTAAATCCATCTCTCGATAGGGTTGAGAAAATCCAAACACCAACAATAGTTGGCAATAGTTTATCTATCTTTGATATAAACATGAAATGGTCTTTTACTTGTTAAAATATGTCTAATGATTTAGTTGAGTTTTAAGTCCTCAACAGAAAGGCAAATACCTTTACAAAGCCATTTTTTCTTTTTCAGATTTAGGACAATTAATTCCTTTTTAAATTTAAAGGGGACATTTTAGAGCTAAGGTGTTCATTTTAAAATATAATGTTGATATGTACACTTTGTAGTTTCTCCGTATAATTAATCACCGCGTAATTTTAATATATAAATGGACAGATGAATCACCATTCATCTCTGGTATAAAAGGAAATAATCTCAAGCGTAACCGTAGCTTAAAGCAAACACCTCATCCAATAGCATGGTCTCAAAGCAGAGGTACATATAAGCACAAATGTATTAATATCTTGATTTGAATTACATCCGTATTTTTTATTAATAATATCTAGTCTACAAAAGAGACAATGTGGTTGCGTTATATTTATTAAAAGATAAACAATACTTAATAACAAAACTACTATTGTCTTCTATCCGTTTTAAAATATCTTTTTAAATATACAAATAATTTGTTGGATAGATTTACTTAATTAATAGCTGAATTATCAAATCTAAAAAATTCTTTAGTAGTAGGAAACTTTATTATTAACATTTTATTTGAAAACTAACGAGAGTTTAATCAAAAACTTAACTACTTCATACTTTTTATGGCAATTACAATTTTTTTTATAAACTTTAAAACCGCATTTTGTAAACTTTTCTTGCTACGATTTGTCGCTGTATAAAACATGCAACTTCGTGGGCATTAGCATGTTAATTTTATTTACAGACGCGGTAGTGCAGGGCTTTAAAAGACGTTGTGCTGAAAGAATGAGACGTTAAGTATATAAGAAAGCAGAAAACAGCGGCATTCCCGTTTTTGTGTTCAACAGACGACTTTACTTAAACTTTCTTTTAGCTAACGCGCGTTTTTGTCTGTCAGATATTTCTTTAGAAAAATCGTGATAATATATAATATGTCGTGTAGCTTTAAGCTGTAATAATAACTGATTGTTACTTATTCCCATTTAAATAAGAGTTTAAAAAAACCTTGTTGTACTTTAGCATTTTCTTGCATATATTTGTATTTTTGTAGAATTTCCAACAACATTTATAACAAACCAACGGTAAATACCACATCCTGTTTTGATACTCATTTTCCTGATGACTACCATAAGAAGGTTTATCTTTTAGTTCAGATAATTTCAGATGTTATTATTTGTTTACTTACAACATTCATATTAATAAAGATTCTTTATACATATATAAAAAATGTGGTGCTGTAACTGAACCATTACTAATTGATTATTTTCTTATTTTCTAGCACTGCATGTGCTAAATCACTTTTAGGCATTTCTAAGGTTGTCACAAATACGTTAAATCTAAATTCACATATTTTTGGCAAGCAAAATCTACAGCCTACTATTTTTATGAGTTTAATATTTAATTATATATATAAAAAAATTATTAGTGCTGCTGCTGCTACTGCTGTCACACAGGTCAAAGGTCAAATCGTTCGTGCCTTTCCGTGCCGACCCGAGCGCCTCCGAAGGACAAATTTCGGCCCGGCGGCAGGCGCGACCGAGGTAATATATTTCCGGAACCGCAAGCGATGGAAAATTTAATAAAAAGTAATAAAGCACTTATACATAAAAAAATTATGAGTGCTGTCACACAGGTCAAAGGTCAAAGTTCAACTCTAACTGGGTATACGTAAATGCGTTGTCATGGCAACGGCGTACGCCAATTATGTCAAACAGAGCTTTTTAATCGTGTTTTAATTTATTTTTAAAAACTGCTATGCGAAGGGGCTCAAGCATGTCGGAGTTGGACAAGCTCTCCGGGGGGCCGCTGTCAGACCTCGTTAATTTAAAGAAAAATGACACTAAGATGTTTTAGTAGATGGATATCCTGAACTTAAATGTCTAAATATAGCATATCATAAAACATTAGACTTTGGAGCGTTACTATCCACATTTAATCAAGTTGCAATTATTCTGTTTTGCTAAGCATCATGAAGCATGCCTAGCCATTATGACTTGGTATTATGGTAACTATGACACATAATTAAAAATCAGTAATTTACGCACTATATGATCAAGAGGCTGCCGTTAACTTATTTAGTTAATAAATGATTAATTATTTCGAACGCAGTATGATAACTTATTTTGTGCTGTGAAACATTTTCAGTAACATGTAATTCGCAATTCTTGAAGACAATATATATTTAAGCAAACTAATACTATGTCCATCTATTCATAAGGCTATACATACCTTTTGGGATTTAAACCGCTCTTACACGGAGTCTTAGTGACTTAGCAGGGGTGTGGTGCGTCAGTCCACATTTTCACAATTTAAAATAAGTTTTTGTTTAGTTAAGGCCATTTCCACCACAACACGCAAAAAATTAACACAAGAATTGAGTTGATCCGTGTAGCATTTGTAGAAATGAGAGCTCTATTTCTAATAAAATTTAACGCTAGATTTGAGAGATTGCAGAATTAAGTGTAACATATCTTATAATATAATTGTTTTATCTCCCTAACTTTCTTTCTTTCTTTCTTTCTTTCTTTCTTTCTTTCTTTCTTTCTAAACTTATAATTCTATCTCCTCCTAGAGACGCTTCAACCGATTTCCTTGAAACTTGCACACATTCACAACTATATTTTCTAATTGCAAAAATCAGCCCTCTAAATTTAACCGTTTTGAATTATTTAAATATTTTGATTATTGTCAGAAACATGTGGAATGTTCTACACGACTGCCTGATCCTAGATCAGGCTTCGTCGACGAAGCCTGGTCCCATGTTTTAGAATAAAACAAACATTCTGTTACTGTTGCCAACATTAATCTAGAGAAAATTAAAACTACTGCAAATGAACGTAAAACGTAAAAATTACGGGAGTGCATTATGAACGAGGGCATAAGCTTTGCATTAATTCAACTTTACGTAATACGTATTTCCTATGGGCGGCTTATGCTTACGTCCACCATGCAAAAATTTGAGGGAAGGCGGGTGAAAAATTGTCAGTCTAGGACGCCAAAAAAATCTTTTGGCGGGCAACTCCTAGTTCTTTATATTACTCTATGGAACAGAAGCACGGATCTTGAAAAAATATAATTAAAAAATAGAATTGTTTGAGCTTTGATATACAAAAAATTTCTTGTGTGGGTCGCATAAGTAATACAGAAATATTGAGACACATGAATAAGGAAAAAGAACTAATTTCTATTAAATTTCATGCTTTGAATCTGTTATGCGCGGCGTCAAGGACTTCATTTTACATATAATCGTGCGGGGCGCAAGATAGAGGAAAAGAGATCAGTTAAAAGAAGAAGGATGTTTTGGCTACAAAACTTAAGAAAAAGGTGTGACTGCACATCTTTACAATTATTTCGGACAGTGGCATTAAAAATCAGAATCCTCTGATAGAAGTTAGCACCACAAGAAGCAGAATTTCTATTTTCAAAATTTTCTTAATTAATAATTTTAATAATAATTCTACATAATAAATTTTCTAATGTACAACTATTAATTTTAAATTTTTATTTTACACCAAATGCATATCTGTATCGTTCTGGAAATAAGATAATTTTTAAAAGGCTACTATAAGTTGAATTAATGGTATTATCTACATTCTAACATATATCCCAAAAATTCTTGATGGAAATACGGCTTAAAAACTGTTTAATGTGTTCATTTGTAACAAATAGTCGAATTCTTATACATTCTCTATTGATAACTTATATTATAATTTGCACTCTACTGTATTAAAAAATCTATCGGTACTCTTTGAAAAAATGTTCTGAGTTGAGTGTACCACGTCGTCAATGTAAATCTAAAAAATTAATAAACAATAAGAATAACATTAACATACAAGAAAAATTAGATTTATTTACATTGAACTAGGTATAATTAAAACAAATAGCATTGAGAACTATATTATTTAATGTAGCCCCCATCAATGGTCTCGACCTTTCCGAGCTCGGACCTAAAGTTACAGTAGACCAACATGACTCTTTTCTTGTCCATATGGGTACTTACATCTACGCTTAAGGCCGTTAAGTTGTCCTTGGTGTTATAATAATAGCACCTAATAGCCAAGAGAATTGCAGTCGGGACTGGAAGATAGCTACAAGACTGCGGGGAGCAGTAGTAATACAAATTGTTGTATATTTATACCTGGGTCTTTTTTGTTTCGTGGGCTAGAGCGAAGTGTCAACGACCACTTCCTCTATCCAGGGTTTGACAATTGTTCTCAGGACGTTGATATAGCTGTCGACGGTCTAGACTTCCTCAAAGAAGTGGGGCGCTACGACTTCTTCGTTGCTCACAAGCCTTAGAACCATTACAAAGATGGAAACTTTGCATATATCCCGATAGATACTTCAGAGACATCTTATCTTAGATAAAGTTCTTTTCGTCCAAAAATAATCTTATCGCGCTTAATCTCGTTCAGCAATGCCTGAGCGTTTCACAACCAATCTTGTTATTCTTAGTCAATAGTTGGAAGTTTTTCAATACAAAAAACTTGTAGTACAGAATTCAGTGCATTACTAAACTAACTGTCGACATTTGTACGTTCATTTCTTTTGTCAAGTCATCCATGGACCGTTCAAGATCATGGTCGATCTTCACTTTCAATCTGCTGTCATACACTATCTTTTTGAGAATTTTAAGTAATCGTGGAAATATTTTGCTAGTTTTCATGCATAGAAAAAAATTAGTCATACTAATTGCACAAATTAATGCTACTAACGGTTATTTAAAAAAAATTGTACTTAAACACCGAACAAGATCTAGCATTAGAAGTTAAAGAATTGATCTAAAATTATTTTATACTTATTATTGAAGCCCAGATGTTCAGGCAAAATGCCCAAAATTCTTAAAAATGTTTATTTTGACTACTTTTATTTATAAGTGCCTTTTTTTGATTATAACAGTTATAACTGCCTGTTTAGTCGCATAAATTTGGTTTATCATAGAATAAATAACGACAACAAAAATACCATTTAATTATTACATTAACTACCCGGTAATCTGTTAATCCCTTACCAAGAATTCGACCTGAAAATGTATATCTACTTCAGTATTAATACCTACTTTGTTTGGTAATTTGAATTCATTTATTCATTTTACAAGAAGGTTTGCTTCTGCCACAATTCCAAAAGTGCGTTCTTTTGTCACCGACAAATTAAATAAATTTGTGCGAGGGTTTGGAAGTGACAATTTGTCATCGAAGGGTTCTGTACTTTTTTGTAAAATCTGTGAGAAGCCAGTGAATTTTGAGAAAAAGTATTTTGTTAGTCAACACACTGAAGAACTAGTCCATTAAAAAACAATCAAACGAGTGGCCGCCCCAAAAACTCCGTAACTGAAAACGTTTGTGTCAACATCCCATCGACAATCTGAGTTTTTGTTTGACTTATGTAAAGTCTTTGTGAGTGCTGGAATTCCGTTGAACGTTACAAAATCTGTTATTGCGGTCATTTTTCAAAAAGCATGTCAAACAAAATTTACCAAATAAATCGACGCTCAGAAAAAATCATCTCGGCAAAGCTTATGAATCCACAATAGATGAAATTTGAAGAAACATGAAAGGCGAGAAGATTTGGGTATCAATAGATAAGACAACAGATGCTACAGGAAAGTAAGTTGGAAATTGCAAACTTTAGCTTCTCTGTATCAATACAACCTGATTTTGCAGGCACATCACCTATGTAATTGTTGGATCTTTGGAGCCAAATCAAGCATCTAAAATTTGTTTGTTAAATACCGATTCTCTTCAGAAGGAAAATAGCACTACAATTCCTGTCATTAAGTCAAAGAAAATTCTTTATGACAATGTTCTTATGTTCCTAAGCGATGCTGCCCCATATATGAACAAAGCTAAAATTGCTTTGAAAGTATTATTTTCACGTATGTTGCTTTTGATATGCCTTGTCCATTGGGATACATCGTGTAGTATAGGAAATACTTGAACAATTTTTCGACGTAAATATGTTCATATCATCAGTAAAAAAGATTTTTCTAAAAACACCATCTAGGATAAGATTTTTAAAGAAATGGCACCTAAGTTAGCTCTCCCACCTCAACCAATATTAACTGGATGGGGTATATGGATTTCAGCTGCATATTACTACGCTATCAATTTTACAAAAATTAAGGAAATAGAAACACTTTAGAGGAAGATTCGGCAACATCAATCAAAACAGCCAAAAAACTTTTTGAGGAAAAAGTTTACAAAATGATCTTTCCTTTATTTCAACTAATTATGCTATTATTCCTAGTGCAATAGTAAGTTTAGATAGCAGGGACTTAATTTTAGTTGATTCCATCAGTATTGTAAATAATACCATACAAGACATATGTAGTGTCTTAAGCAATATAGGACGCACTATTAAGAAAAAATGTGAAACTGTGTTTACTACAAATCAAGATTTTGAGGTTGTAAAAAATCTAATTTGCATTCTTTCTACGATGTTCCAAAAATCACGTGATTTATATTTGCTCCAGTAACATCAGTAGATGTAGAGAGATCTTTTTCTCAGCTAAAATATTTATTGTCCTATAGGAGACAATCCTTAACGATAGAGAATTCAAGAAAACATCTTATTATTAGCTGTAATTCTTGTAAATAATATTTTTTTACTATTGTACTATAATTAAAAATGCAGTCTACATGATAAATTGTATAATAAAATCACTAAAACAATAATGCCCATTCAGTTTCATAAAATGTTTTTTTCATATTTTTAAATGTTTATTTTCGAATGTTCCAATGTCTATTTGCCTGCTTGTGATTTTTAGTTCCTAAACATCCGGGATTTACTTATCACATATTTTGAGCAAATGTAAACATCTAGGTATGAAGGTTTCTAAATTCTACTGGATACTAGGAGAAATATCTAAATCAACAATAACCAACAAAATTTTACTTTATATAACCGTATTTCGACACGAGGTGTAAACATGAGATGTAATAATGAGATGTAAAAAATTATAATTTAGAGATTCTTTAAAGGTTTGAATTTAAAATACTATGTGATATGGAAGAAGCTCTATGGTATCTGAGAAATGAAGTACTCCATCGTCACCTTCAAATTATAACTGTTAAAGGTAAAGTGCAAGGTATCTAACTCGACTCGAAATCTGTACTGCCATCCTCGCAGAGGACGTACTGGACAATAGTAATACAACTTATAGGTTAAATAGGGTTCAACTTAGACCTAAAAGATTGTTTCTAGCTTCTAATCATTGTTAATATTATAATTAGTTGTCGAGTTACACATTATACCTATAAATTAAGTTTTATTACAAAGAAAATCTTTATTGGGAAAGTATCCGAC
Source organism: Sinelater perroti (assembly GCA_036346155.1). Taxonomy (NCBI): domain Eukaryota; kingdom Metazoa; phylum Arthropoda; class Insecta; order Coleoptera; family Elateridae; genus Sinelater; species Sinelater perroti. The sequence goes on from JARFIY010000278.1 coordinate 777,395, forward strand.
GTTTTAGTGTAACTGTAACCAACAAAGTTGAGTTATTTCTAAACTGAACAGGTTGTAAATAAAAACAAAGTAATAACGCTATAAAAAATACTCGAAAACTGTTTGCTATTTTTGACTAGACTTTTAACAGATCAAAAATTTATAAGAATGCTCTAGAATTTTTCTTCCCTCTCTCTTCATAAAACTTATAAACGTTCAAAAAATTCAGATTTTTATTTAATTTTACTTAAAGACGCATAAATTTCTAACTTAGTAAAACTTTATAATTCACCTAAATTACTTTACCATAAATAGTAAAGTTTGAAGTAGGAGTTAAAAGCAAATTAGGAGCTTAGTTGTGGAAGATATTAGGCTGGTAGTGATTATAGTATTGGTCTAGGTCTCAATTTATCCCATCCCATTTTCTTTCTATTCTATGGTTTACTTATTTATTGACGCTGTTAGTTTTATCTATTCAATTTTCTTAAAAAAAACTCAAACTTTATGTCAGTTTACAGTTTTTAAGCTGGATCATTTATAAAAAATTTAATTTATTTGTATGTATTAAAATAAAAGCCACGAATTTGCATTAGTAGCACAATAAAATGGATCGTTTTGTAGGATGTATAGTCAAATTTTATTATTATTTGCAATATCGCAAAACAAGGCTGTATTTATTTATTTGTATTTTAAGAATATCTAGATGCATTTACAATTATTTTAAATTTATTGAATAAAAATTGGGAGAATTTCTTTAAACCATTGTTATTAACGTGCAACGTGTGCATGAAGTGCTGAATTCAGACCGTTGGTTAAATGTGCGCATGGTCGCGGATAAAACTGGCATTGATAAGATGACAGTGCACAGCATTATTACTGAAAATTTGGCGATGCCAAAGATCTGCGCTAAACTCGTCCCGAAAGTCTTGACGGACGGCCAAAAGCAAAGGCGTGTGTCTGCTTGCGAAGATCTTCTAGAACGCGTTGAAGAAAACTCCGGCTTTTTGGACGATTTTCCAACCCCGTCATAGTCCCGAATTGGCACCAGCAGACTATTTTCTATTCCCAAAAGTAAAATTCTTCCTCAAAAAACACCACCATGGATCTCTGAATGCCGTCAAAGAAGCTTGCACGCGTACCCTTAAGGACGTTCCGGAATCCCCCTACCAGGGAGCCTTCGAGTCGCTGGAAAAAGTGTGTCGATTCTCAAGCAATGTACTTTAAAGCTTTTGAGGTATTGTAGCAATATCTCAAATAGATCTATTTTTCCGAAACTTTTCGCGATACTTTTTATACAAACCCTGTAGCACTGATAACTATGTTATTTATTTGGTCCTCTCCTCTTGAATTACTATAAAAAAATTTTCACAAAATTTTATCCTTTCGTAGCATAATTTAAGGCTTTATTTTCATTTTTCGAGGAATCTTTAAATCATCTGCAGCTAATGCCGTAGCAGCTGCTTATTAATCTTTTTAAGACTTTAACGATATTAATAATGTAGTAACCTTTTTTCTGACGTCCAGATCTCATAGCATCATACGCAATGCCAAACTTTCTGATCTGGCTATGTACAAGCGGATTACTCATTTTACTTAAGACGACCTAGAGCACAAGTTTTACTAGGATTATTTTGTACATATTGTCGAAAGTTACAATTTTGGTAAATTATTTAATTTTATTAATAAAACTAATCTTTTAATGGCGGTCGGTTAAATTCTCGTATGGCTTTAACATTGGCACTATTAACCCATTATTTTATTTTCACGAGCCATATGTGTATATATATATATATATATATATATATATATATATATATATATATATATATATATATATACTACAAGACAGCAGATATATGATTTTATGACAAAGGTTTCTATAAAAATGCAGAAAAGGATCGGGATATTCAAATGCCCCGAGTCAGCTTAGCCACTCAAATGGATGGGAAATACAGCTGCAGCAGACGGCTGACTTACAAAGGACATGGTAAAATGATGCTGTGAACATATTTTAAGTGGAAGAAGTGCCAAAGGCTGACCGAAAAGATTTCGGGAAATAGTGCAAAGCTCTGCAAGTTAAAATGCGGGTAATGCTCGAAAGCCGTAATTGAACTTACAAGAGGTTATTTCAAAAGAGAACAGCTAGTGTAATATAATAATGCTGATAATAAAATAATATAAAAGAATATATCAAAAATAGATCAAATATTTGTTTTTTGTCTTTGTCGAATTTTAATTTTGAACGGAAATTAACATCAACAACATTTTGCTCATTTAATTTGCAATTTTCTGTGTATTAGATGCAGCCACTTACAAAAACCAAATGTTTATATACGATTTAATAATATTGCAAACATGTTTAACATTTGTCTGAGTTTTCCGAGGGTCTCTCCTAGATTTATCTTGCGACGTTCAGAAACAGACTGCTATTTACATTGCGTTATTTAATCATACACTCGGATAGCAAAAAATGTTGATTTTGTAAGACATTGTTAGTAGCGCTGCATTCTAAACTAATGTATTGTTAACATACATTGAACATTTTTCCGCATGGGGGAGGTAATATGTGGGATTTGTAATTCGTGCAATATTTGTTTTTCAATTGCTAACATTATTGAGTCAGTAATTTGTAAATTGTTTGTTGCACATACAATATAATTTTATATACAGCAAATAAGTTAGTTATAGTTCTTCTTTGCAAAGGTTCTTGAGTATCATGTACAATAGAACCTCAATTTGCGAGCATAGTTCGTTCTAGAAATATACTTATAATTGAAAGCATTCGTATATCTAAGCAAATTTCGCCATAATAAATAATGAAAACTCGATGATCTGTTCCACAATTATTTATACATGTAAATATGAAGCAAAAATACAAAATATAAAGTAAAAATAAAACAAGTTAATCGGCACTGCTATATGTATGTTGGTTTGATGAAATATTTTTCTTTGTGAGTGCGTGCGTGCGTGCGCGTGCGCGCGTGCGCGCGTGAGTGTGTGTGACTTTTGCTTTTACCTTCTTATTGCGTTGTCGTTAAATAAATTAATCGCTCGCATTGTTACAGGTTTATTAAGGTGGTGTTTTTCCACATTTTACACATCTCTCTATTCATATTTGAACTGAAAAATTTCTCTACTTTTTCCTCTTCTTCTTCGACAGTTAAGTTATTCTTTACAATGTTTTGCTGTTGCTCGCGATGCAAATCTAGTTCGTTGGCGGTCAGCTCCTAACTGTCTCCCTCTACTAGTTCTTGCCCCCTTAAAGGCACAATTTTAACGTCAACTGGCGGCTGCTGTCCTTGAGCGAACCTCTCAAAGTCACATTCAAAAACTCAGTCAGGCCACAGATTTTGCTAAGCAGAATTAAAGGTTCTTTTAGTGCCCCTATCATAGGTTTTATCGATGATATTAAGGTAATGTACGTTGTCGAAGTGATTTTTCTAAAACTGTCTGTAACCTCAAAGCATCGCTTTTATGTAAGGCTCTTAAAGTTAGAAGTAACCTGCTGATCCGTAGGCTGGGGTAGTGCACTGTTGTTGGAGAAAGTAACTTGACTTTAGTAAACTTGAATTTCTCCAGTAGACCGCCCTCAAGGCCTAGAGGTTAACCAGGAGCATTCTTCATAACCACCACGACTTTGAGCGGCAGATTCTTTTTTAACAGGTATTTTTTCACTGCAGGACCGAATACCTCATTGATCCGCTCCACGAGCCAAATACGGGTAACGTAAGTCTTCTTGGAACCTCAATATAAAATTTAACTAGTTTTTCTGTACCTTGCATTTCTTGAGGGCTCGTAAATTCTTGGAATAGATAGACGAGGAGGGATTTTTAAAAAATTCCCACGTCGATGTTGATTAAGTAAATGAGGCACTCCGAGTGAGAGAAAACATGCTGCATCAGCTCAGTTGTGATCACATACCATTTTGCAGACATAGTCGAGTCAAATTATAAAGAAAAACGCTAAAAGGTCGAAATTTTTAGCGGGTACACTTATCGAGACGTTCCAATGCGCATTCGATTCGTAAGAGCCTCAGAAAAAAATGTTACCACATAATGTTTTGTTATAATGAGAAAGTGCATTTGTGCACGCAAAAAATGCATTTATTCGATGAGCTTTTTGCAGACCCAAAAGAATATTTTATTTTTCGCTTAATATTGGCCAAAATAAGCTCATTCCTGTTACTCAGAGGTTTTTGGGGTCACTGATCACGAATACGATGGTTAGAAACTGCCCTGATGTACTTGGGGGCATAATTCTGGGGATGGGGGTGATTTTAGAAAATTATCTCAAATTTGTTTGTTTTCCGAGTTTAAATTGTCCGAATTAAAATTTTTGGGGTCGCCAATGACGAATATGATGTTTAAAAAGTGCCCCGATGCACTTGGAGGAGAGCATAATCCTGGGGTTGGGGGGCGAATTTGGGAAAAATCTCAAATTTGTTTGTTTTTTTGAGTTTAAACTGTATATATAACGGTTTTTGGGTTTTCTGATCACGAAAATAATGCTTAGAAAGTGCTCCGATGCACTTGGGGAGCATAATTCCAGGGATGGGGGGAAATTTAGAAAATTGCCTCAAATTTGTTTGTGTTCCGAGTTTAAACTGTTTATATAAGAGTTTTTGGGTTTGCTTATTACGAATATGATGCTTAGAAAGTGCTCCGATGCACTTGGGGACATAATTTTGGGAATGGGGGCAATTTTGGAAAACCAGCTCAAAGTTGTTTGTTTTTCGAGATTAAACTGTTTCAATAAGGGTTTTTAAGATCTCGGATAACGATTTTGGTTCTAAAATTAAACTAGAACGCACCGAAGAGAGAAAATGCCCTGGGGAACTTTGGGGAAAGGTTGCCCTGGGGCACCAAAGTACGCGTAGGGAATTTTTTCATTTGAATATAATTCAATTTTAATTCTTTTTAAAAACGATTTTTTAGATGTTATTATGAAAAAGTTTTGCAGACACACAGACAACCCTATCAGTGTCTACGTTTTAACAATATTAAATAAATAAAGGCTTTCAAGGTTACAAAACTGGTTTTCAAGGTTCTATTTAAGTTAAAAAATCATAAGTAATAAAATATATTCAAATTTGAATTTTATATTGTTTTCTTAGTTTTTCTCTTTTATCAAAGTAAATTGAAATTTTCATAAAGCAATTTTGAGCAACAGATTTAGAAAGAAAAACGTTACAATAATTACATTGTCACAATGAATCTTCTCTGTTGCAGTAATAATCTTCCAACTATATATTTATTTTCCATCAGTTAAAAAATAAAATATCTACCGTGTGCTGAATCGGAAACTGCCGAATGTTAAGAACAATGCTATCAAATATTTAATCTCGAAAAACAAGCAAATTTGAGTTGGTTCCCCAAAATCTCCCACATCCCCAGAATTATCCTCCCCTCCAAGTGCATTGGGGCACTTTTTAAACATCATATTCGTAATCGGCAACCCCAAAAACTTTTATATAGGCAGTTTAAACTCGAAAAACGACTTTGAGCTGCTTTCCTAAAATCCCCCCCATCACCAGAATTATGCCCTTACAAGTGCATCGGAGCACTTTCTAAGCGTCATATTCGTAATCAGAAAACCCAAAAATCCTTATATAGACAGTTTAAAGTCAGAAAGCAAACAAATTTAAGGTACTTTTCTAAAATCGCCCTCATCCCCATGATTATGCTCCTCCAAGTGCATTGGGGCACTTTTCAAATATCATATTTGTTATCAGCGACCCCAAAAACTTTTATTCAGACAGTTTAAACTCGGAAAACAAACAAATTTGAGGTAATTTTCTAAAATCACCCCCATCCCCAGAATTATGCCCCCAAGTACATCGAGGTACTTTTTAAACATCGTATTCGTGATCAGCGACTCCAAAAACTCCAGAGTAACAGGAATTAGCTTATTTTGGCTAATATTAAACGAAAAATACAATATTCTTTTGGGTCTGCAAAAAGCTCATCAAAAATATGCATTTTTTTGGATGTACAAATGCACTTTCGCATTGTAACAAAAAAATATGTGGTAACATTTTTTTCTGTTGCTCTTACAAATCGAATGCGCCTTGGAAGATCTCGATACGCGTACCCGATAAAAATTTTGAGCTTTTTTGTTAATTTGCCTCGACTAACAAGCTTATACGTACTCTTAGTATTGCATGATATCGCTAGAAACAGCATTTGAAAATATAGAACTCACCTGGTTACTCTATCATTTACCACGTCTTTTATAAAACAAAAAACTTTTAAAAATTTTATTTTTTTCTCAACATTATCCAGCATCTCTGACTAGCAAATATAAATACTATTTTTTATAATTCAATTAGTTCTCATATGACACGTAATCTTTAACTCACCATAGCTTTCTCTAGCAATGTAACAGATCAAACACTAAATTAGTTTGGTCATCCACTTAAAAAAAAATTTTTTTTCGATGTAATAATCTAGCAAAGCCCGATACTTGTATGCGAGAAAAGGAGTTGAATATAGAGATGTTATATAAAAAAAGGATAAATTAGCAAGCGCAGTCAAAATAGACCCTTGACTCGTGTTGCACATTTTAAGCAGTTCCAAAACGGCGTTCTTTCAAGTTAAACTTGAGCTTATAGAAAATTAGAGTTTTCTTCTGTTTGTAAGCCAAAACCTTGAAAACCTATTTAACAAAAATTGTCTGCATCTGCAATTCTGCCGTCATGATTTTGTGCACGATAGATTTTGGAAGTTTCACTTTCTTTGCTGTCAATCTAACTCTCAGACGTCGCTCAGAGTGTAAAACTGCTTTTATCAAAACTATGATGTCTGAAGTGTGAGACTGACGAGCATCCTTTTCATGAAAGTTTTGCGTCACCTAAAACTTGCATTTTTGGTAAAGCTTTCTTTTCGCAGGTTTTCTTATTATTATAGCAAAATTGTTTCTTATATAGTTGATCGACAATGCGCTAAATTTTGACCTTGTGATGCGATACTCCGTAAAGACTCAAAACCAAATAAGTTAGGTCGTACTGTTTACCTGACATCCACCACCAAACGTCAAGCTCAAATTCTGCTTAAACCAAAAAATCAGCCTTATTACTTTTTATATGAAGTAAGATATGTAATTATTCTTAACTAATTTAGAATTTAAAAGAATATTTTGCTATTACTTTGCACAAGTTAACAAAAAATAAAAAAGCTTGGAATAATTTTGGCTAACCCTTCGATTACTTAATAGTGAAAGTAAATTTGTAAGTTAGAGGATAATATGTTTTCCAAGCCTAGCAAATCAGGAATATTTTCTCCGGTCAACCGTAAGGAAGCTTGTAGAACAAGTAAACAACAAGCGTTTGAGGACGGCTGTTGAATACCTCAAACTAATTTTGTAGAATCGGTTTGCCTTGTACTACGCTCTAGCTTCTTCGGGTAGTAATACGTATCACAGAGAGCTACACCAAAAAGCACTGATGTAGTCTTCCTCTGCATGTTTAAGGTTAATCCACTGCAATCCCGTGACCAGGGTCCAATATTGTATAATTCTTTCTCTTCGGCAGGAAATTCCGCATTAAATTCAGTTGCGTGAGGTCCTTGGAAAAGTAATTTTTAGTGAGCGTCCCCAAGGCGGCGTCTTGCCTCCAACGTTCTACAAGATCTATGTCAGGAACATTCCAATGACGAAAAAAATAACGCACCTATGGACATCCCATATTGACAGAGCGCTTACGCTAGCAGAAGCAGTAAAATCAGAACTCCTCTTTAGTAATCAACTCTCAACTAAAACAAGCTGCTTTTGCTTTAAAATCATCATCCTATGTATTCTGGTGTACGCGGCTTCAGTGTGGGGTTAGGCTGCAAAGACTCATGTCAACATGTCTTCAGCGTCTCGTGGTTCGAACTGCCAACATTCTTAGATCCTTGAGATCAAGCTAGCATTCAAGGCCACGGCAATTCCATCGTCCGTAGCATTTACAATTATGAGATCATCAGAGGCACTCGTCACAGGCGTTTAAAGATTTTGATCTGTCTGTACGCTAGGTCAAATCAAAAAGGACTAAGGGACTTCTGATTTTTCCAGTGAAATCAACGCCAACGTAGCTTTATTTTCTTAAATTTGTATTTCAGGGCTGTGGATAAAACATATACAGTTTTCAGACTTCAAATATAGCTTAACAGTTATAAAACAGACAACATGATTTGTCGCTAAAAATAATAAGCTTTATTTTTACATAAATATCTCAAAATCTACGAATTTAATTTTCATTTTAATTGTAGAGGAGATATCAGTTCTAGGCAAAGATTGTAACTGAAAAAATGTTTTATTGAAACCTTTCCTGTGTGTAACTAGAGTTTTATGTTTATTATTCTTCGAAAACTGAGCTATAAACAACCAAAAATTTAATTATAACATTTAAAATTGTAATAATACAAGAAGTTATAATTTTGATTCAAGAAATTATGTTAAATTTTTTGGGTATAAATTATATATATAAAAAAAATTATGAGTGCTGCTGTCACACAGGTCAAAGTTCAACTATTGCTCTCAATTGTTCGTGCCTTTCCGTGCCGACCCGAGCGCCTCCGAAGGACAAATTTCGGTCCGGCGACAGGCGCGACCGAGGTAATATATTTCCGGAACCGCAAGCGATAGAAAATTTTCGTTTGAGAGCGGGTAATAAAGCACGTATACATAAAAAAAATTATGAGTGCTGTCACACAGGTCAAAGGTCAAAGGTCAACTCTAACTGGGTATACGTAAATGCGTTGTCATGGCAACGGCGTACGTCAATTATGTCAAACAGAGCTTTTTAATCGTGTTTTTATTATTTTTAAAAACTACTATGCAAAGGGGCTCAAGCATGTCAAAGTTGGACAAGCTCTTCGGGGGGCCGCTGCCAGACCTCGTACTTGTTTTTATTAAATATTTATTTATTTTGTCTTTTATCCATTTATTTGCAGAATTCGTGACGTAGAACATCGTGTAACTTAACTATTGCCTTTTATTTTCGTTTATCCTTACAACTTGGTGTGGCGGCCTTTTCGCCCTTGAACCGCTTTATATCGCGGCGGCATGCGAGCCTTTGATATCAGCTACGTTTTGCTGTCGCACACAAACGGCATGGGCTTTTGCCCCGCAAAGATTCATGCCCCGCAGCGCGGTCACTACGGTCGTGTCTCAGTCCGCATAAATTCGCATTTCAAGCACCGCAGCTCGGCCAATACGGTCGTGTCTTAACCCGCATACATTCACGCATATTCAACACCCCGCAAATATTCACGCATCGCAGCTCGGCCAATTTAGTCGTATCAACATCCGAAGATACCAGATCCGCAACGCAGAGGTGGCCACCTTGAATCGCCGACGAAGCCGAAGCCGAAGCCGATTCAGGTGAGCGATTTGGCAATTCATTGGTTGATATCGGTAGCCGGCCCCATCCGCTAACGCGACGGCCGTTTAAGGGACGATTTGGCCTTATCGGCTGACCTTCCACTACGGGCCGTACTACGTTTCCACACCGCACCACGAGAGCGGCTATTTACACGCCTGCCTCTCCATTTTTTGGTCCTTACGAGCCGCATCGGTATCGTATCCCACACCGCATCCACGAGAGCGGCTATTTACACGCCTGCCTCTCCACAACTTGTTTGTTATTTTTCTATTGCAGTGCTTCTAAATAATTAAAAACTCTTATTTGGTTTAAATATATTCTTTTATTTTCCGTTACTACTCTGTCAACTTTTTTTTGATAGTTACAATATCATTTGGAACTTTTATGTTTTAGTTGTTTTATTTCCATATATCATATTTAGTTACGTGTTAAGATTTTTATGAAGGAATGCTTAGGCAATCTTTAATATCTGTATACTAAGGCTTTTGTAATATGTTAAAATTTTACGTAGTTCACAAAAAATTTGTAAGTGTATTATTAATTATCTATTAATTACATGATTATTTTTTCTGCATTAACCTAAGTTTCTTTTTATTTTGTTAATGCTTGCGCTGGCAAACAAAATTTTATATAAAAAGTTGTTGCTGGAAAATCTCTTTGCTAGACACACACTGTGGATCAAACATTGTTGACGAGGGCTTAGCTAAGATATTGGCTATATGATTATTGGCGCCAGACATGTACATTATTTTGATATTTTCCTTTATCTGAAGTAAACAATCTCAAATATGTTGTATAACATCATGTAATATTATAAAAATATTGTTGTTTTAAGTTTTTCAAACTGGATTACATACGTGCAACAAACGTAACTTTTGTGGGTTTCTTTTAATTACCCTTTAAGTAGTTTTCTTTTTGTTTATTAGCCTATATTTATTATGGATAATTTAAATGTTAATTTTTTGCAGTTATAGCAATTCCAAGACAACTTATAATTTTAAGGCTCAAAACTACTAATTTGAACCGTAAATAAATTTTCTAAATATACGCTGTAACCTAACAAATCCATTACAGCTCTTACAAAGACCAAAATGTTTTCCTTAATTTTAGTACTTTGTAGTTCAGTATTTCCGTACGACAAATCAAATCGAAACGTTTTATGGTAATGTAACTAATCTATTTATTCAAATCGGCGAGATGAGTTAAAATTCAAGATGTAAGGCAGAACGAGGCAGTTAATTAATTCTACTCATTAAGCCCTTTTTAATTCAATTTGGCACTTTCATAACAGAAGAAGCTCATCGTTTTACGTTGAAAACTTCTTACAACGGAACTCTGTCATTTTAATGAACTAAAACGAAGAGCTGCTTGTTTTCTTAGCAAAATGCGTGCTATTCATACTACGAAATCGAAAATAGTCGAAAACCAGCGCTTCTAAAATAGTTATTTAATTCAACTCAATATATTGCACGCCTCAGATAAACTGACGTAATTTTTATAGACTACAAAAATAGACAAATGTTTTTATAAGCAATAAAAATGTGTTAATCAACATGTTATTGTAAAAATGTAAATATTGATTACTGTGCAACTTAATTGTTGTTATAAGTCATATAGATATAAAATATAAGAACTAATCATCTGTAGGGTTGCAAAAGTATTTATAGAAATAATTTACGCTAACCAAAAATAATTATTTTGTTTTCTAATGTTCCATTATAGTGCTAAAGAAGAATTTTCCGTTTTAAGTAGCAGAATTTACAACATAATTATTTAAGCGAATGTGCTGACTTAAGAACTAGATAGTTCCTCGTTGACATCATGAGGTTTTCTTCAGTGACCAGTCCTCCTTTGTTTGGGTCACCAGGCCCGTTCAGGGAAGCGTTGGTGTGGTTTGCTAGCGTAATGATTGAGTAATGATTTTTTTCGGTTATGACATATGGTATTTTCAAGTCTTGATGAGTTGTTTTATTAGAAACATACCAAGGGGAGATCGTAAGTAATATATTTGATGAATTTCTTTCTATTATTACCATATTCGACTTACTGCTACAACCCCAGAGTTCGATGCCATAAACTTATGTTCGTTTAAGGATTGTTTTGTAAATTAGCAGTTTGTTTTTAAGTGGTTATTTGGACTTTCTGCTAAGTAAGTATTGCAGTTGATTAACTTTCAGATCTATCTGTTGTCGTTTTTTAACCACGTGTTGTCTCCATATTAATTTGTTATCTAAATGCATTCCTAGGTGTTTTGCACTAGATGATGTAGGTATTTGTATGTTATTGAGATAAACAGGGGGCATACTGACACATCTTGATCGACTCTTGTTCTAATTTTTTTGTCACTTAAGTAGGATTTTCGAAGATTATAATAGGTTATGGGCAAGAAAGTTCTGATCTTGTATAATAGGCCCGAGTGCCAAACTTTGTCGAAAGCTTTACTTACATCTAAAAATACCGATGTACAATATTTTTTGTCCTCAAAAGCTTTATTAATTATGTGACAGATTCTATGGGTTTTTTGTATCGTAGTGTGATTTTGACGAAAGCCAAATTGATGTTGTGGTATTCATTCTTTGCTGTTGGGATCAGCAACTATTCTTTACAATATAAGTCTTTCCAAGAGTTTTGAGATGGTAGACAACAAACTTATTAGGCGATATAAGGAAACCTTGTTTAAGTCTTTGCCCGGTTGAGGAATTAATATAAGTTCCACAGCTTTCAAGCTTTCCGCCAGTAATTTAGCTTAAGGATAGCATTAAAAATGTATGTAAGTAACACTAAACCTTTTTTGGCCAATTCTTTTAACATTTGGGTGTCACACTATCTATGCCAGGAGCTTTGTGAAGGTTGAGTTGTTTGATTTCTTTGTTAGTCTCTCCTAGGAGTGAAAATTTTTTATTCCCTGAGCAAGGTATTCTACAAACAATTTTCCTCATCATTTCTGGATCATCCTGAATCTGCTTCATTCAGTATAGAGGACACTTGCTTTTGCGTTTTTTACCGACTTCCAAATTAAGTTGTCATATCTGTTCAGGCTAGGAATATAATCATAAAAGGATTGATTTTGTACTTTTTTAGTTGTGTTGAACTCTAAGGATATATCGACGACACAGTTTGTTTAGCAGTTTTCTTAAGGATACTGATACAACTGTTTACTGCTTCATTGATTTCTTTCGGTTTTTTAGGCTAACATTTAAGTTTATGCTTTCTTGGATATTATTTTGGTATTTTTTTTAATTAGTTTTTCTATTATGTAGTCTGACAATCTGCTTTTTATGTATGACACAAGAGCTGACAGACGCTATTATTGAGGAGTGATTGGAGGAAAGGTAATAGCTAAGGACAATAGCTATGTAGAGTGGTGAGATGCCATTCGTTATAAAGAGCTCCAGTAGGTCGGGAGTTTTGTTGGGATCTGCGGGCCAATAATAGGAGTACGCGTAGAAAGAAGAATAATTATGTTCATTGAAATGTTTTGACAGCTCTCTGCCTTTTGTAGTTGTTATGCGGAATTTGCAAATGGAGTTTTTACTTTTGAAATTTGCGCCTACAATAAATTTTGCATTTAGTGGTAGGAAGAAATCTTGAAAATGTTCTTTTTTGATGTGGTGACGAGGTGGGAGGTATACATATACTACTGTTATTTTATACGAGAGCATTTAACTTTTATTGCGGTGGCTTGTAGGTGGCTTGTCTCATATTTGGGTAGCTTGAAGTGGCTGATAGATGTCTTAAAGGGTTACATCATTCAGAAATTTTTTCCCCATTTTTTTATTGGCCTAAAATATATATTAACTATCTAAAAATGATACTCCATCACATTTATGAAAGGGAAAAACTTTTATAAATGTTTACAGCTCATTTTTCGAGGTCTCCCCGAGCAATCTTAAATGTTTGAAAATTCCGCTGCGTCATGCGCAGAATTTTGGAGCGTTGTAGCCAAGCTGGTTGCCTTTTGTCGATAAGGGTTACTTACGCGTTCTCCAATGAAGTATAAATGACTTTAGAAAACATTTGACATCGACTCGAAAAAGCCACATGACGCCGTAACGGCAATTAGACCGTAGCTATTCTCGCAGCACGTGGTTTATTCACAACTTCAAACGCGATTTTCTCGAAACTATGTTTTTGAAACTGGTGTGCAGCATAACTCAAGCAATTTTTATCCGATTAACTTGAAATTTAACTGTAACTTTTTAAATACATTATCTATGGAAGTTAAAGATCGATTTTTTATCAAAAAACCAAAAATAACCTTCAAATGTATGCCAAATTTCTAATAATCAATATTTTTTAAAATCCTTAAGTACTTCGAAAGAAGAGCTCATATGGAATAATAAAAATATTTTGTATTGCTGCAAGTGCTGTCTGGACATTGCTACCCTGCACACCGTTTTGCCCCTTAAGAAGGGCGTCTCTGCTGATTGGACTTTTACGACGCCATTTTGTTTTAAAAATCACAATATATATATCATGATGATATGAGCAAATTTCCACATCACTGGCATATCCGATAATCTCAGCATACTATTGAAGATTGTTGTCAATAGAACTACTGCTTTTCGTTGGAGATGCTTTAGTGTTGCTCCTGTTATTAAATCATAACCTGGTGCTTTGAGTTTTTACTCTCCTGGTTTTATCTCTGTAGGAGAAAATGGTTTTATAGGTAATGACATTTGGCAAGGTATGTTCAGAAAATCTTCGATTTCTTCGTCAGAGTTTCTGTATGGAGGTAGAGTGAATATTTTTTTGAGGTGTTCAGCGAATGCTGTGGCTTTTTCGATATCGCTTTTTGCCCAGCTTCTGTCTGGTTTCCTTATTGGCAGTATTGTTACTTGCGGTTTTTTGATTTTTTTGTGCTTTCCAAATAGTATGATCGTCTTTGGACAGTGAGGTGAAATAGTGTTAAAACGTAGTGTTTCTTACTTTGTTGATTTCCTCCCTAGTCTGTTGTGAATCAATCTGTCTTCGTTATTTTTTGTCCTGTGTCATCTAGCCCTTGCTCTTCGTTTTTCTATTACTAATTCTCTAATATGAAGCGGTATGTTTTCCGTTTTTGTGGGTGTTTCAATTGGCGTTGGTGTTGAGTGCCAGGCAGCTTGTATTAGGCTAACGAGAATTTGTGCTGCTTCATCTAGTTGGTCGGTATTTTTGATTATTATTTCCAGACTTATGTTTTCTTCTATGAAAGCTTTGAATTCTTCGCAATTTGTTTTTTTTTTGTTGTAAGATTAGGCAATGACTGGTGTGTGGTCCGACGAAAGTTCAAAGTTTGATTCAATTTGCTTATAGTTTGGCGATACACTCCTCAGAATAAAGAAATCTAAGAGGTCTGGTAACTTGTTGGGGTCGGTTGGCCAATATGTCGGTTCGCCAGTGCTAAGATAATTACAATTCTGTGTAGCTAACGCATTTAGGAGGTTTCTTTCTTTTGGTGTCGTCAGTATCGCGCCCCATACTGTGTTTTTTGCATTCCAGTCTCCGTCAATTATAAATCTATTGCCTTGAGATTGAAAGAACTCTTTGTACTCTTCGGAAGATATGGCGTGTCTTGGAGGGCAGTAGATCGCAGTAATTCTGAAGGACCACGGGCTTGCATCAACTTGGATACTGGCAGCTTGTATTGTTGCAGTTTGGCGATGTACTAGCTCATGATGAGGTATTGTACTTCTAATTATGACAGCTGTCCCACCGTGTGCAGTGTTGTCAGGGTGGGAAGTGTGGTATGTATTTTGTCGAGGAAGTTATATACATTAGTCTCTATATTTAGTGAAGTTTCTAGTTCTATTGGTCATTGGCATTCCAAAGGGCGATACGCAATGATTGTAGTTTGAATTTAATTAATTTTGTGGATGACAGTACTCAGCATGTTTAATATCATGCTGTTTTGGTTGATTAACTGACTAAACATAGCTTTGAACTCGTTCAAAAACATTGTTAGTTGTTCTGTGATATTGGTATTTGCTGATTGTTGATTTTGTGCTAGCGCTTGCGAGTATGGCATTTGTTGATAGGAGAGCGCCTGTATCGAAGGATGGTTATGGTTTAGTTCAGGGAATTGTTTGTTATCATTTATGTTAATGTTTGTGTTTTGTTGGTACTGAGCATTATTTCGACGTTGTGGTTGTCCATTTTTGTTTCGAATATTTTGTAAATTTAAGTATACATCGCATCCCTTATAGTTGGCCGGGTGTGCACCCCCGCAAAGTTCACATCTCGCTGGGGTGTTAGAACTCTTCTTGCAAAGAGCTGTGCTATGCTCTCTTCCGCATTTTACGCACATGAACGGTCTAGTGCAATAAGTCCGTAGCTCTGACATCTGGTACATTGGGCAATGATGTTCTTTTTCCTTGGGGCTTCTACTGCTATTATAGTGTTGCATATAAATTCAAGGTTGTAAATGTTTTTATTATTTTGTTTTGCTTCTAAATCCACGAAATGCACGGGAAGTGGCTCTTTTGTGGCACGATGTCTTATATTTATCACATTACATACTGTATGTTCGTATTTTTCTATTTCAAGTTTTATATCTTCTGTTGATAACCCCGTAGATAAAAATGGGTGGTGGTTTGTGGTTTCTTGTTTTATCTTCATAATCTGTCACTGTTTTATCGGTTTCATTAGTGAATCATTTTCTGGGTGCTGTTAGTTTTTCAAATCTCTTTTGGGTCTTAAATTTAAAAGGGTTTCTCATCTGCGTTAAGTCCGGTGAGCGCTTATTTCTTTTCCTTTTCTTTGTAACCTGCCAAGGCTGCTTGTTTGCTATTTCCGGTTCATTTTCAGTTGTTTCTACAGAATCTTCTTCGGTGTCGATTTCAATGTTGTTACTTAAATAAGCTGTACTTGTTGACTGTTGTGCTAGCTGCTGTTTTGTTTGTTGGTGTATTTGATGGATGTTAGTTGAACATGCTGGGTAGCTGTATTGTTGCATTGGCATCATGTGGTGGTTAATTTGCTGTGCTTGCTGCATGGGGATTGCATTTACAAATAGTTGTTGCGTTGTTTGTTGTGCTGGTTGTTGCATTTTTTGTTGTAGCGGTTGTTGCATCAGTTGCAGTAGAGTCATGTTATAGTTAATACCGTATGTGGGTTGGGTGTCGGTAACATTGTTTTATCTTAATCACTAAGTTTTGTTCCCGAACTCCTGGTGTTTTTATGTTTCATAACGTTTATCAATTGAGCTTCCGGACTATTTACAAATATATTGTTTTGTTATATTTTATTCTGCGCACTCGAGATAATTTTTTGTTGTATTGAATTAAATTTAAATTTATTAACTTTATAAATAAATGAATGGAAATCACTTTAGTTTATTTATTTATCGCCTTCGTTTATCACGCGCGATAATGTTAGCATTTGAAGTTTCTAGCGGTCAGAGCGGTGACACAAACATCTTTCCCTGCGAAAGCCAAATGGGAACTATAAGCTATGTAAAGCAATAAAAAGAGCTTTGTCTTGATAATGAATTTTAAAAGAAATTGGTTACACATTAACTCGTTTTTGTGAGATGTTTTTATTATTGTTTACAAAATACCTAATGCTCTTATACAAGTTAACAATTTTAATTAATTTTATACGAAATCGAACGCAAATTGTACGCTAACATACGATGTTTGCTATTAATAGTTTTGGTATAACATTGTTACTTCTAATATTTAAAAAAATACGGAAAAAAGCCAAAAAGCTACATTAAAATAAGACAGCAAGGTACTATTCATCATGCATTAATTTTATACAATTAAAAGCATTATTAAAATGTTTTAAGATATATACATAAAAATAAATAATTTATTACAGAACGGATTTTATACTTTATAACCTTAATAGGATTCTTTGAATTCTTACCAATGTTCTGTATTTGAATTGAAAGGCATCATAAAACCAAGCACAGCTTAAGTGCATCCATTATAGAGGTATGAACTAGAAGAACTTAAACGGGTTAAAGATAGATAGTAATAAACATTTTATCCCTTTTAGATAGCTAATGATTACATGAACTATAAAAAAATACTGGATATGCAAATGAAAATTTTATGCTTATATACGCATTGAAATTTTGGTTTTTTAATAAAGTTAATAACTGCGCGGTAGTTTACAAAATTTGCGTGTCAGGCCTAGTTATTTTATCATATAAATAGCTTTTTTTCTATAATATTGCACTTTATTCGTTTTTGTTTGTAAAAATTAGACAAACGACATATTAAACTAATAATATATTTACCATTTAACCTCATAGCTTCTTAAATAATTAGAAATATATAATCTAAATCTCTCTACTTACTAGCTTAATTTTTAGGTTACTAGAATATATGCAAAATACATAAAAATGAATTTCATTTATTATAATAAATTTATGTTTAGTTTTAAGTGCTACGTTTACGAATTAAAACATTGTGGGGAATAAAATATATAAAATATTTTAGGTGATTTAGTAAAATTTAAATTTTTTATGGCTGTTCGAAAAATAGCAACTAAATGAGAACACTTGCATTACTTTAGAAAAGATATATATTTCTGTATAAGGATAGTGAAAAAATAAATTTATACTTATAACAAACGGTTTAAATAATTGTTACCTGAAAAGTTTTAACTTTCAATTTTAACTTTAATTTCTACAAGTTTTAAAATAAAAAACTTAATAAATGAAAAAGTACATCCCAGTTTTCAATTATAAAACAAAAAAGTAAACTAAGTAAACATTCTTTAGAACGCATTCCTCTAAAATAAAATAAGTCAACCTGAACGGATACAAAGAAGCGAGCTTTTCGCAAAGATGAGATAAAACTCGATTGGTTTTTGTCTGACATAAACGATAAAAAAGGCACGAACGTACCAAAATGGCAACTGTAATCAAAATCGGAAATGTTTCTGTTCCATTGGATTCTGTGACACTTCGTGTTTTTAAGTGAGAACAACGGCCAACGCCATTTGATCCCTTACATTAGAATGAATGGATACCTAGGAGAACCATTAATAAAGAACAAAAGTCTTGGAATAAAGTTGATAACGGACATATCTCTCTGTTCACAGCTAAAGTATTAGAACCACAATAAAGCTCACATTATTTTGAAATAAGAACAGCCAGAACTTTGTATAAATAATGACTATTTTATATTTCTAATATTGATACTTGCTAAAAAAGATTATGTAATTTTTAAAGTATTAACATGTGATATAAATGTGACATAACAATTTTTAATTGTTATAGGTTACCTACATATTAGATTTAACAAAATTATTTACACATGTCCTTTATATTACTTTACAATTTATTTCAAGTAATCATATTGCGGCTGCAGTGCTACAGATTCATTAAAAATCCCGAGAGCACTTTTGTCGTTCCTTACTTACACGTTTACTTAACTAAACTTGTAGCGTTTGTTGAAAAATTGTTTAATATATACAACTAGAATTGATTTTATTATTAAAAAATAATTTTTCACAAATAAGTTAAAGAAATATTATTTCTACGAGACTAATTGCTATTTTACAAAAGCATAATACCACATATAGTGCAGCAATAAAAAATAAATAATTAATTTTGACCCAAAATAAAAACAGTAGTAATCAATTGTACGTATGACGCAAAAATAAGAAACATGTCTATTCACCAATTAAAATAATATGTACACTTGGTAATATGTAGAAAACTTCGTCAATTTGATTGCGAAAAAACGACTCTACGGTTAGACTAAATTAGAACAAATTCACTACACCATAATATTGTATAATGTAAATACTCTTTTATTAAGAAAAGTGTTATATAATATATAAGATGACACCGCAAATATTATGGAAGCAAAACAGCCAAGTCCGATTTACTGATAAGTTAACAAGTTTAGCATAAATGGGAAACGAAATAAAGTAGAAGAATTTTTTGTAAAGCAACCAAAGACAAATAACATTAAAATTCCTAAAAATATCATTTCGTCGTTTGACTTTCGTGAAGTAAAGTCGTTCAGCGGCTGCACTTATCGCCCTCACATTAAAAGTTATAACTCTTGTTTAATTACGAGAAAGTGTTTATTTGCATGTGGTAATAATACTTCGTGCTGCATGTAAGGCTTCAATGACGCCTAAGATGACTGGCGTAAATTAGTTTCCAAATATAACTTACATCCAACCTACACCAGTACTACAATATTAAATGCAATATCACCCACCACCGTGAGACTTTTTCAAGTTATATTTCAACAAATTCACATCAGATTGTAATGTAATAGCACAAAAAACCATAATCAAAATAAATCAAAATTTTTTTTATTAAATTAAAAGATACTCATTACAAGATTTTTTATATGTATTACAATCTGATCAATAATAGATCAATGAGCAATTTTGTTCCAACCTAAATGATTAAGTTTGAAAATTCTTAAAAGTAAGGTCTTACCCACTAGTTTACCTTGTGTTCTAGTAACTTAACTACACTAAACATAACATGCAACATAAATACCGCACAATGTTCTGCTTTGCACTATCACTATTTCACTAACTCAAAAGGCTTCGTCCTCTTGATACTTTTTACTAAGTTTGTGTTGTGCAGGATCTGGATAGCCTCGGCGTTCACATGGTTGAGTAGCCTTTGTTTATGGCTGCTGGCAAGTTTGGTGATGGTTTGGTCAACAGTATCCATTTGAAGGTCTCGATGAATGTTTCTGTTTCGTCAGTACCAAGGTGCATCAACGATGTTTCTTAGTGCTTTGTTCTGGAAACGCCGTATCACTTGGATGTTGCTTTTGCTGGAACAACCCTAGAGTTGGATGCCATAAGTACAAATGGGTTTCAAGATTTGCTTATATAAGTGAAATTTATTGTATGTGGAAAACTTGGAGTTTCGTCCAAGTAGCCAATACATTTTTCTTTTTGACATGAACTCTCCAGCGGAGTCTAATGTCTAAGGTCATACCCAGATATTTAGCCGAGTCTGCATAGGGAATCTGGGTATCGTTGATTCTGATAGGTAGATGCTGCTTCTGTTTGTTAGTAAAGTCTACATGTACAGGCTTATTTTCGTTTAACTTCATACGCCAAGTTTTAGTCCAGGTGTTAATTTTATTAATAGAGGTTTGAGTTTCTCGGCAGCATCTTGATGATCTTTTCTGACAGCAATAACTGCGGTATCATCAGCAAATGTTGCTATTGTTTAATGTTCAAGACTCGGAATGTCACTGGTATATAATAGGTAAAGTACCGAACTAAGTGATACCTTGTGGCACCCCTGCTCTGATTTCTTTTAATTCAGAATAAGGATCTTCTTGTTTAATTCTGAAATATCTTTTTGATAAATAAGTTGTGAAAGTTGTTGTGGTAGAAGTAGATTCGGTTTGAGAAAAAAGCCTTCATCCCAAACTTTATCGAAAGCCTGAGCAATATGGAGGAAGACGGTGGAACAGACTTTTCTTTCTTCTATTGATTTTTCTATAACGTTTGTGATCCTGTGGACTTGGTCGATAGTCGAGTGGTTTTCTCTAAACCCAAACTGTTGGAAAGGGATCAAATTTTTTTTCCTCTGCTATAAGGTTTAGTCTCTTAAGGAGTATTTTTTTAAATAATTTCGAAATGAGTGATAACAATGATATAGGTCTATATAATGCTACATCGATAGGAGGTTTACCTGGTTTAAGGATCATAATGACATCTGTGACCTTTCACATCTTAGGGACATACTATAATCTAAAGGATGCATTAATAATATTGGTAAGTTTTACTATGGTCAAAGCCTGGGGCTTTCTTAGAGTTAATATTTGTTTTGATTTCACCAAAAACTTCTTTCGGTAAAGTGGGTCTGATAATTGCTTCTTCTTGTTCTAATTCAGTCCAATCTTGAGGGTTTTCTCCATCGTTTAGCTGAAAAATGCTCTCTAGATGTTCTGAAAACCTGTATGCTTTTTGGGTGTTATTTCAGGTCTTTTTAGTCGCTTGGTAGCCTTCCAAAGTGAGTACCCTGTTTTATTATCGTTAGTTAATTCACTCAAATAGTCTCCAATCGCTTCGTTTTTGATACGTTAGATTTCGCTCTTTAATCGCTGAGCTACGTTGTTCAGAGCTGTTTTAACACTTGGTGCTCTAGTTTGCTGCCATTTGCTTTTAAGCTTTCTTTTTTCTAAAATAAGGTTTTTAATCTCTTTAGTATAGTTATTTCCTTTTGTTCTACGGGTAAGCTGGAGTGTGTTATCTCGTGCTGTTTTTTGAATGTTTCTGGTCAAACAAATCAACCTTAGATTAGTTCCTCAAGTTGGATTTTAAAACTTTTCCAATTTGTCATCTATTGGTTAGGCTCTGTGGGTCTTCTTTTTGGATTACACTATCACTTAATGTAAGAAGTATTGGAGAATGATCTGAGTTCACATTTTATGCTTCTTCACCATGGATATAATTTGATAAGATATTCCTGATTACAAAGACGTCTATGAGGTCAGGGATTTTATACGAATCAGTAGGCCAGTACGTTGGCTTACCGGTTGATAATACTCCACAAAAGTTCTCTACCTTTAGTTGTGGTTTGTCTAGATCCTCAGTGTGTGTGCTTTGGGTTGAAGTCGTCTCCAATGATGAATCTATTTCCTTGGCTATTCCGAAAGTTTTCATATTGCACTTTCTTTGTAGCATGTCTCGGAGAGCAGTATAATGCGGTGATCATTACATCATGACTTTGTTTTAGTGTTGACAGATGTGGCCTGTATTTCCGCTGTTTGATAACCCATTTCTTGATGGTGTAAGATGGTTTCCTTTATTATAATTGCACTTCCTCCTTTCGCTGCATTATGCGGATGGATTGTATGATAAGATTTATATCCTTTCAATTTGATGTATGACTCTTTAGTGAAATGAGTCTCAAATATGAGACATACACCAATTTTTTCTATGTCAAGGACTGCTTGCAAATCTGGTTGATGTTGCAGCAACCAATTGGCATTCCATTCTAATATTCTTAACTGATTAGCCTTACTTAGTTTTAGAAATCGCTCCTTGTGCGCGATATTCCAATTTGGAAATACGTTCATTCATTTTATTCGACTTCTCTAATATTTGTTGAAGCGTCTTGCCCGTAGATGAATTTGTTTGAGTTGTCACTGCTTGGCTGTAGGTCTTACTCTTAGATCCGTTTCCTTGCTGCATTGGAGCTGCATTTGTTTTATGTTGAATGGATCTTTGAGGCTGTTTGGGTAGGATTTGTTTCTTGAACTGCGTATCCTTAATTTTATTGCATTTCTTTTGTAACTGTACACTCACGATAGTTAGCTCGATGTTGTTGTTCACCATGAATACATTTTGGTTTTGCTTCTTTTGGTTTTTCACAATATGCTATGAGATGTTTCCCGGTGTATTTCACACATCTAGGTACTTCAGCACAGTATTTCTGGGTATGTCTATAAGTTTGGAACCGCTTACACGCTGGCACTAATTTGGTTTTTCTAATTGGCTGAATTTGCAATCTTATGCCCATGATGTCGGTTATGCCAAAGATTTTATTACTATCTTCATCGCTTCTAAACGATAACATAAACATGTTGAGTGGCTGTTTTGTTTTATACTTTCGTTTTCTGGTAATTTCAAGTAGTTTGAAACCCATTCTTCTCATCATTCTCGTTATTTCATCAGGGTGACAAGGATGATGCAAATTTTTAAACATTACCTTAGTTGGTAAAGTTATGTCAAGCTCATTTACCGAATTATAGGGAGAAGAAATATTAAACTGCCAATTTTCGCCGGTACGACCTAAAGAAGGCAAAAATTAAATAAACTATTCACTAAGCTTCACTAAGGGCTTAAACACTCAAGATGACACATTAGAAAGCCAATCAGTTGGCTAATCACAACTAAGAGTTGAGAATTATTTAAGGATATGATCAACGAACGAACTAACCTTGATACGTCCCTAAAAACAAAAGGAAATATAGATAATGCTGTACAACATTCGATATACGTTATACAAAACTCTAGTAGGAAACTTACACCCAAATTTGCAGGTAAAGTAATTTATACTTAAGATCATATGGATGCTAGAAAACAATTGCTACATAACGAAGCTTCGAAAACATATTACAAAATACCAGGTTATGTGCTGACAAAACTAGATTCAATAAAGTACAAAAAATCTAAAACATATTCTTTAGGATATAAAATTCAAGCGATACAAGTACACTTAAAAATTCTTTTCCCACAGTAACCACTGATTATTTGCTGCAAACGACTATTAAGCAACTAACGGGACCACAAACTAACGGTAATTAGGTTAGAAGTCCAAAAAAAAACCTAAATTTTTCCTTACGTTCAGCTAATGTACCTCAAACACTACCATATGGATTAACATCTGCTAAAAAAGCAGAAATCTAACAAAAATTAAGTGGTACAGACCAAACGTCCCTACCTATTGATAAAAAAAAGATTTATTTAAAAGGCAGACATGAAATATATTGAACATGTACAGCCGACACTGTCTTGATGAAGACTGCCCTCGATATGCATCCCGAGCCTGCTACCACCTAATCCCCTTTGTCCCGGAAAGGGACGAGGCCAATGACATCAGAATTTTGGGGAAATCCCTTTTTTCCATTTATTCACAAGATGACATCACCTTCCGTCTATTTCGGCGCTAACAGTATTGTCTAAACTTTCCATACTTAACCTATTTACAGAAAATAAATCTTGAAAAAACTGTCCTTTAAGAGATTAAAACTAATCACAGCTATATGTAATGCTGTTTTAAGTGTGCTATATTTGGCAGCTCAGCAAAAAGTGGCATAGGTAATTATGCTACACTAAGAAGAAAGATCTATAAAAAATCTTAGTTTTACTGTCCTATTAGTTTGCTGTCTATTTTGTGTAAATTTTCGAAAATTTACTTCGGCGACTAAAGGCTCATTTTGAAGAACCTCAAAACATATTTAATCATCAATTTGAGTTTAACGAAAAGCACTTTATAGTTGAACAAATACACAGGGGTTGAAGAAAACATTAGTAAAACACTTGAAAAAAAAAGTACTGTTCAGCTGCTTCTCAGGCTCTCGTAGGGTCTGGTGCACAGACTTGCTCTTAAAGATTGAAAAAAGCTTTTTTATAAAATCATCTAATATTCAAATATAGGGTGTTTCAAAAGAAATCATCCAATTTAAAAAAATCATGACTATTCAGCTTTTAATCTGTTTTGATTGAACACTGTATTGTTAGAAAGAGAGAATTCTCGAGTTTTACGCGGTTGTCGATAGGTAGAACCAACACGTTCTATTCACCCGACACTTCAGTGGCGACTAGAAAATTGCAAGGCATGAGTTGTTTGTGTAAAGGGAAATCCAGTAGTCGTATCTGTGTGTTAGACAAAGATGTGGAGCGTACTCGTGCCGGTAAAGAAGTAATTATCAACATGTGTCTGACGTATTTTGCGGCGACGTTTGATTATGAAACCGTACAAGATTCAATTAATGCAAGCTTTTCATGCAGGTAACA
Source organism: Sinelater perroti (assembly GCA_036346155.1). NCBI lineage: Eukaryota > Metazoa > Arthropoda > Insecta > Coleoptera > Elateridae > Sinelater > Sinelater perroti. Next base: position 802,185 of record JARFIY010000278.1, read on the forward strand.
AACAGCGATGTGACGGTTGTATGAATTCATCCTCGACAAGGGTGCAGAAAATGACAATCTTATATCACTATTAGTGTTTTCTGACGAAGCTACTTTTCATTTAAGTGGTAAGGTACACCGCCATAAAGTTAGAAGTACGGAGCAGCCACATTAAATTCTACAGCATGAGAGAGACTCTCCTAAATTTAATGTTTTTTTATGTAATTTCTCGGTAAAAGATGTGCGGTCTCTGGAGGACTGAGAATTTTTGAATAAGATTCCACAACGATATATCGGCCGTATAGGACCTAACTATTTAATTTTACATTACTAGCCTCTAAGGTCGTGGGACCTTACTGTGTGCCATTTTTTTGTAAAGATTTATAAAAAACGCGTTTATATACCTCCTCTTCCAACCGTAGTGCTCGAATTACGAAATCGCATAAATAAAAAACTATTTAAAGACAGTGAACGGAGAGATAAATGAAAACAAAGATCGTAAAAAAATAAATATGTTATAGAACAGCAATAATGAACTTGTGGCATACGGGTTATTGTATGTTTTGCGAGACAGTATTATGTTATTTATGAAGCATTTGTAAAATCTACCCAAGAGTTTCTAAATTATAAAGAAAAGAAAATTTTGTTACTACAAAATAATTAGTTGTATTATTTAGCTTTTCTATCTAAATAATATCTTGTTTAGATAACATATTGTAAATAATCTCTTTTGACATAAAAATTTGTGAAATAAATATTTGTCTACCCTACCTACATTACTAATTCTTTTATATCAACAAGGTCATCAGGATGTTAGGTGGCTTGTAACTTGTTAATAACAATCTTTTAAACTCAACAAATCATTCCGATTGTATGATTGGTGTACATACCCAACTCTTCAAACTACAGTCAGTTAACGGTATAAAAAATCTTTATTTGCAGTTTAGTGCCATTCTGGATCTTCAAATGCTCTAGAGAATTAAATTTCAACAGCGAACTGTTTACTTATTTGTCTACAGATCTACACTCCATTTTTGTCTTTTTTAATTTTCCCTAAAGTAAAATATTATTAACAGTATCAGGCGAGCAAATTTAAATATGTAAAGCTATAGACATGATAGCCTTACGTATATTTTCACGCAATATTATCAGTATCCCTCAAAACTCTCTAGTCAGCAACATAATAATTATTTAATTGTTGCCCCTGATGTTCTTTAGGATTCTGCTAAGTATCAGGGGGTCTTTTATTAAAATATTCTTGTCCCAGAAAGGAGCTTAAGCAAACATTTTTATAGGTTTTAATGTCGAGAATGTTCTCTTTTTGTTATTTGACTAATACTTCTTTGGCGTTAGAAAAATTGTTTCACCTTAAAGACACTTTTCTTTTATTTTTAGAATAACAGACCATTTGTTAGTCGCCTAACTCCAAACGATTTGACTTGGAAACAACTACTGTATTTGTAAACATAGTCTATAAAACAAATGCACTTTGGGTAACTGTCTATTGGAAGGCTGTTAAGTAAGATAGGCATATATTTAAAGGGTGAATTGTAAATATTGTCTATTTTATAAGTCACATCAGTATTATGTTATGCCTAAGTAAATTCGACTTTCCACAGAAGCACTCGTCTTTTTACAAGTTTTTTAATATTGGTTTTCTCATATCAAAACTTTGTTCCTTTATGAATCTTGATATACTCTTTCCGATAGATCGCTATTGTTACTCTGTGCATCTAAAAATTTATGGTAATATTCCAAAATTACTTTGTTTCATACAGCCTCCCTAAAGGGTTTCTTATTTTTGGCATCTTTATATATAACAAGACGTTTGCTATAAACATGTTTAAACATAAAAATAGTTAATATCTGTAATGGTTTTAATGCCATTACATAAAAAAGGTTTAAAATATACTATAGTTATTTCTGATAGAATTGACTAGCTCACACATTGCTTATACAAATGAATGTCATTTATAAAGTTGATAGAGGTAGAAACAAGTAGGACCTGTCTTTTTTAATTGAAGCACCAGTGTAAAATGTCACCTTTATATTATTATTTGGACACTTAAAAAATTCATGTCGAAAAGTAGTTCTCACAGTTAAGAAATAAATGATAGGGCTTATATAAAAAAATATAATCGTGAAAGCAGACAGAAACGTTTCCGTAAAAGACTGTGATTAAGCAAAACTTTTTTTCTAGGTCATTTTATATTCTCAGGTATCAATGTGATTTCTATTTGATTATATAAAAAAAATTAAATAAAACGTTTGAATATATTGTTTCTTATTGCACATATATTTTTCTTTATAAACCTGACGATGTCTTTAATATGATTTTTAATTTATTTTAATAGCAATAATAATTAAAATTACTCGGTAAGCTAATGCTACATTAATCTATGACTTGAGAGTTGTGGAATCCAGTAATACTATGTTATTTATAAAAATAAATCTATTGACAATTTACGTTTTCAAAGTTTATCAATCGTCTGCCTGCAACATTTACTGATAAATTGCTGAAACACCCGTCAAGCCTTTGACGGTATTTTAATGCTTTTTCCATAATTACTTTACTTACTTTAGGTCATTATGTAAAATGTGAGCATCCACGATTTGAATTTTGGATTGATATTTTGAAGGAATATCGGAGTTTGACTTATTTGTACAACTCCAAATTTTAATGTTGTATATCTAAATAAGTCTACAAATTACTTGTTATTATATGAAGGATTTGATTACTTTTAAGAAACCAACTTATGTCTATGGTTTTTAAATCGAGCTGTTTACTCTTTTTCTTATTGTTTGTATAACTAGAATAAAAAAAACAAATAATATAGAATGTAAAATGTAGTTCTTAATGAAATCATAGGCTAAAATTGGATCTTTAATGTTTCAATTGTTACAAATTAAAAATAATTTAAAAAATAGCGTCAAATATAGCAAATACCTATTAAGACTACTACGTTTCAAGAGTTGTTAAAATTGAAAAAAAATATGAAATACCAAAATAATCATCTCACAAACTACAAAGGGTAATAAGACACAAAAGTGTAAATTTTTACCACTTAGGTTTGGAAAAATTAGTAACCAAGTATATTTTGTGCACAAGCCACCAATAACCAACAACCACAAAAAGTACACAACCAGCACAAACATGGGATCTGAAAAAGTCATTTCACGCAAAACATCTATGCGAATTTATCTAAATAGTCTATTTGTTCCATAAATTACTCATTCTAATCTATTAAAAACATTTAAAAACATTTTAATAATGTATTAAATGTAAATGTTACATCAATGATTTTTGGTGACAATCAAATAAGGTTTTCAACTTTTGCAACCAGTTTCCCGCAGCGCGGGTAGTATGGTAATCCCTTTAAAAAGCCCACTTTGTAAACCTTTTAATATCTTCTTATTAATTGCTTTGCTAACCTAATCTCCATTTCCGTAGCGAATCCTAGATTTGCGAATTTTTAAAGACACAAAACGATTGGAATCACAGAAGTGCAAGTCGGGTGCATATAGGGGGTGATGCCAAGTTTCTGTAACGAACTTTACTTTGCGTAATCTGGCATTATCATGAACCATGACAGACGACTTTACCCCTCTCTGGATAAATGACTTATGGACCTCTTTAGTAACTTTGTTTTTTTTAAAGATTTCATCGAATACCATTGCCTTACTCAACATCCTTTTCTTTTCCCTGAACTTTTTCCTTTGTTTTCGTTGAGCAATCTCACGGTCTACTAGCTAAGTTTCATCCATAGTCTGTTTAAATAGCTGAGGTCGACGATTGTACCAAAGAAGCCATATGCCGATTCTAGCTTGCTTTTCCTCTTCTGTCAAATTGTGGAGACCAAATTTTCAAATTTTTTGACCGAATACAAATTTTTAGTCAAAATCCTCCAACGACTAGTTTTAAGAACATCAATGTGTATGGCTATTTTAAAAACTGACTTTGATCTTGTTTAATTTCAATCTTTGATTTGGATCGGGAGTTACATGATAAGTCGCTAATCCCTTCAATTACAGTGCGCTTTTTATTAATCTTACTTTCTTTACGCTAAAAATGACCTTGATAGCTTTTTTGTCGCAAATTATGATGATCATCTGATTATGCATCCGAATTTGATAAAAAATCGCCGATTTTGGTCACTTGCCAAAGATATTAATAAATTTTTGTCAAAACCACCAGACATTTTGATCACTTAGTTTGTTTTTTAAAGTTTATAGTAAAGGTCTATCTGGTTTTTTCCATAATTTTAGAAAGAAAGAACGCGAATTCTGTGGAACAAATTTTATAATAGACCGTCAGTTTGCTATTAGAGAAGAACACACTACCATAGAATAGATCATGGTAGTCAAAAACTTGATCATGACCTATAACTTAAAATATACTGCTTCGCGAGTTTAATGAATATGATTGAAGCCGTTAATAAAATGTTAAATGTTGTATTATTCAAGGGCAAAAAAGAATTGCTAGCCTAATATAAAAGAAAAATTGTATGTAAGCAAAAGATACTTTTAAGTCAAATATTAAAAACAATTAGTATTGTCCCACAGGACAACATACTAGGGTGTGTTCTATCTATTGCATTCTTCAGACCTCAGGTATTTATAAATTCTTTTAAATAGTTAAAGGATACATATTTGAAAAGAGAGACTAGCTGCAACTAAGACTAAAATTTCATTGATAGTGTCGGTTAGTAGGTCAAAACTTTCAACTAAAAATTAAGGACAAACTTGTACAATTTAAATGAATAATTAATTCGCTACAAGTTTATTGTATCTACTTATGGGCAATGAATACTAATACAAATTTAAAGCTTAAAGCTCCCCAAGTAACATTTTGAAAATAATTATTAACGTACCAAGGTACGTCTTTTTACTGACTAATTTCTACGTTGACTATAAGAGAATTATTCCACAAAAAATTTAGAATACTAGATTTGATTTCTTAATTCCAAAGTAAATCATCTAGATTTGATACTAATGTTATTAAACATTTTTTTATATTTCTATTATGTTATTTATTTATTATTTATATTGCTAAGTGAGTTTTATTTGAAAAAGAGACTTCGTTGGAAAGATCTTTTTATTAGCTGTTATATTAATTTCTAGGTGTTTGATTAAAAGCCTTTACAAAAATTAATAAAAATTTTTATTGCAACCACGTAGATTGAATTTTACATTTTTAAATAATTGTCAAAATGGTGCTTTTGTTATTAACTTTTTTTAGTTAATAGTACATACGTTTGGTTGTACATCTTTAACAATAACAAAATGAGAATATTAAGTTGTGGCTGTTAACGTAACTTTTAAAATTGAAATTATGTTGTAGTATATAAGAGAGTATAGCAATCTTCTTTTAAATAAAATTTGTAAGAATATATATAACCCAATTACGAGTGATAAATGCCCTGCTTGAATCATTGTAGCAAGTTTGTTAATCAGTTCTTAGAGATTATATTCTAAATTTGAAGTTTTGTAAATATCAATCTTTAAGCACTTTCTCAGGGTAGGTTAGCTCAACAAAGACTGCCGTAAAATGCTTTATAATTTGATAGTCGAAAATATTTCCCACCCACGTTTAATTCTTTGAAACATTGTTTATGACTAAATGTTCTTTGATTAGCCCTTAAAAAATTATATTTCAGGCAAATTATATGTTATCTAAGCTATGAAACAGTCCTGTGTAATTTTTTGAATTGGTCACAGCCCACTCATGAACGCCGACCTATGACCACTCGCATGAAGGCATGCGGAATTGCATTTCAAATACGTAACTTTAATCAACGGAAATGTAATAAACACAGATCATAATATTGTTATGCAAAAATGTGAACAAACTTAACTTTGTAGTTTTATAACGCAAAATCTGCATAAAATTTTTTGATAAAATACCAATACTACTTTTATATTTACTTCTACAATAAAAAAGTCTTATCTGTAGTTAATATCAACAATTGTTAAACCATAAAATACATGTACGTGTCACGGAAAACATTTTATTGGTTTCCGCCTCACTTCTGCAAAAGGAACAACTGGAAAAGTGTCGCTTTTGTACTCTAATATTTATATTTTATTGTAGAAAGTAAGTTTTGGAAACTTCAAAGCATTTATTTACAAGCTTAACTTTTTAAATTTTTAGATACTTTATTGTCGCCGTCTAAAATTGAAGAAGTTAGAGCTGTTTTTGTCGCAATTTGCAAGTTCTAATGTGCTCAATCTAATTCACTTAAATCGCCGCATTACGTAAACTTGGGCCCACCTTCTGTTAATTTGGGTGTATGGTAGATGCAGCTCCTTCGATACTTAGACAACGTTATTAAACTAACCTCAAAGTTTCGTCTCTTAGTGTAGAACTTATTCGATGACATGGGGTGGGTAATTTTCAGAAATAAACCAATTCTAACTTAATGGCTCTGCATTACAACGATTATAACTTTATGGGGCACCAAATGTAGTTCATAAAAAAGTTACTTGCAGCATTGTATTTTAATTGGATATTTAAATTACCATACGCAAAACTTGGTTTGTTCAAAAAATATAACCTTTAGTAACAAAATAGTATAAATGGGATCGTATATGTGATAATACATAGAATAGTATACAGAACAATATAACAGCACACTTGAATATAAATTGTATGCATCAAACTGAGTTATTAAAGTTTTTTTTGAAATAGTGGTTTCTACCCAAAATTACGAGGAGTATTCGATTTTAAAGGTACAGGTGGCTGTTATGCAAACTGCATATGCGCATTATAGCCGTCATATGCATGACTAGACACGTTCTACACGTTAGAGTCTGGAGCGTAGTTTTGTTCAAGACTCAATTTAGCTTTCGGGGAGCAGACATGGCGTGCGCAACCGCAGAGTATTGGAAGTGTGAGGTGCGCGGAGTCATTCAGAGTGAAACTCATTGCAGATTAGAGGAGGTTTATGACACAAAAAGATTTAAGTTTAAAAGAAGTAAGCGTTTGCTGGAAAAAAATTAGACGGGCGAACGGAGCTGAATTATAATCCAAAGAAGAAAAGACGCAAACTAAGGACCTCACACACACGGATAACAACTGCACAATTATCGAATGTTTAATTAGAGCATATTATGCTGAAATGAATGGCATGTCTAAGAGTTGTGTTTATGAAATCATATGTGAACCAAACTTCCGCAAAGTTTTGACTTGCTGGGCACTGAGAATGCTCTCCAATAAACAAAACACCAATCTAATGCGTGCTTTACTTTAAAATCTCCAGCGGGTAGATTTAAGGAAAAAGAAGGTGAGGGGTTTTTGTTTCAAAATTGGTCATAAAAAGATTAGTGATGATTGGTGAAAGTGGGGAACCCAAGGGAGCACCATTAGTTTGGCGGTAAAATTTATTTTGGAAGGTAAAGTAAGTATTGGATAGGCAATGGTTTATTAGGGAGAGGATATTATTATTTACATTATACGTTGACTTTAATAACTGTAGGGTATCAGGAATTGCGATGTTTGTAAACAAAGGAACGACATCAAAGCTAACCACGATGTCACCTTTGCGTATAGGAAAGGTTTTCAGTATTTCTAGGAAATGATAGGAGTTTCGGACGTAGGATGATGCCTGCTCTGTGAGAGGTTGGAGAGTCTTGGCAAGATATTTGGCTAGGTTGTGGGTGGGAGAACCGAACGCACTAACTATAGGGCGTAAAGGAATGTTCTCTTTGTAAATTTTTGGGAGACCATACAATTTGGGAATTCTGGACGATTTTTCTCGGGGTATGAGGAGTTTCTTGGTATCGGATAATAGGTTGGAGTTAGTAATAAGAGTTTTGGTTTTCTTTTCGAGGTAGATAGTGGGATTATTAGCTACATGGCGATAATCAGATGATTTAAGTAAATTGTGCATCTTACCGATGTAGTCCGCAGTATTTAGGGTCACTGTAGCGTTGCCCTTATCCGCCTGTAAAATTGTAATATTATTATTTTCTTTTGGAGCTTTGGTTGCTTACAGGATAGTCAGAAATGTTATGTACCGTCGCGTTGGTCAGGGGTGGTTGGGTATTGGGAATTTTACTTTGGCACAACATGGAAAGTTTGAGTTTCTGGGTGTCGGTTTTCTTTTCGAATATGCACGTGTATAATCCTAGAGAAAGCATCCCAGATAATAGGATGAATTTTGGAGGAACTTAATTTATGGAAAAGGCCATAAAGTTCCAGTTTGGTATTGGCGAGGTTTTTACAGGTAGCATGGATGGAGTTTCTAAGCAGAGATAGCTCTGCTTTTTTAAGGATACGGGAGATGGTGGATGATATCTGGTGATGTTTTAATCGCAAACCAACAGGTATCACATGTTGGTCTCTGCAGGATTTTAAGAATGCAAGGTCACACAAAAGTTTGCCCTTACGTAAAGTAAGCTTTGAATATAGCTTAGTTAAGTTTAAAGTTTCCTCCCCGTAGAGGCATATAAAATGTTCGGATAGGTTTCCGCGGTTAAATATGTTTAAACAACTTAGTTCACAGGATGAACCGCGTCTATTTTGGGTAAATTCTCGACGTTTCGGCATCGACGTCGAGAATAATAATAATAATAATAATAATAATATATATATATATATATATAAATATAGCGAGAGAGAAAGAGAGAGAGAGAATGGTGGGCCCAATGCGCTGCACTGCGACCCTTAGGGTCTATTGTGCATCCCTCTAATTTGTTAGAGCTCTTCCTCTCTAGACCTAGGCTTTTGACTAGCCTCTAGAGTCTAGAAGGGAGCTTTTTTGTGCAGCTATCTGGCTTAGATTTTTTTCGTCTACTTGTAGAAAGCCTTTACAGTAGCACAAAATGTGGTATGTAGTTTCCATCTCTTCCTGTCAAAGTCCGTACAGGCTGCTATCTATTACTATTCAGAAATTTATATGCCTTAGGCGACAGTGTCCTATCAACAGGCCAAGTATGACCCTAAGTTTAGGTCTGTTTAGTGGTAGGAAACCTGCTGTAAACTTTTGTGACGGTCCCTTCTTCGATTGTTTTAAGTGACGGATATTGTTCCACTTTTACTTTTTTATTTTTTTTATTTGTTTTATTGAGTATTTATTTATTAATATATGCTTTTTTGAAGGTCTTTGAAATGCTACAGTGGCATTCGGGTCCGATGGGTCTTGTTTTTGATCTTTTCTTGGCCAATGAGTCTGCCATCTCATTACCTCCGAAGTCCTTATGTCTTAGTACCTAGGAAAAAATCAGGCAGTTGTCCTTTGTTACCTTTCTTAGAGCACCTATGCAGTCTCAGACAACCTTTGTCTTTACCAGAGGTGTGGCAAGAGTTTTAAGTGCTGCTTGGCTGTCCGAAAAAAAGACTATGGTCTTAGCCCTAATGTTAAATCGTTTGATTTCCTTCACCCAGTGTTCTATAGCTATGATTTCTGCTTAAAAAGCTAGAAAATTTTTCAAGGGCTATTAAAATCTTATTGCTTCTTTTTAAGCCATAGATTTCTGCTCTTGTGCCTAATGTAATCTTGAAACCATCAGTATACCAGATAAGATATGGAAGTCCTTTGTTCCAGTCTCCTGTATCTGGTATAAGATTTAAAAAAAGTTTGTAGTTCACTGCACATATCGACGCCCTACTGAAATAATTGATTATATTGACTGTTAGACAATATAAAATCTTGAAAAATAAAAGGTGCGCAAAATCAATTGAAGACGCTAAGATCAGAATTAAAGCGAGCAACTCAGGATCTAAAGAATTAATCAGACATCCGCGGCATGTTTTTTAATCTCGTATTCGTTTAATGAATGGGCAGCCAAAAGTTCTTTTTAATGTTTGTTTCATTTAAGCTAAGATTCTGCGTTGAATTATTCAGGCGTCCCATTTCAGTGCTTTTACGGAAAATTTCTTTTAAGTTCAAAGAGATCAGCGGAAATGTTTACGTGATTGCTTTTAAATGCAATTATAAATGTTAGATACTTTTGCAGGTACTTACAAAAAGCGCAAATGTACGTAATTGGAGCTCAAGCAAATTTACTTGTATTTTGTACATTTTGAAAAATTAATAGTAAACCATAGAAACATGTATATTTCTGGCTTCTAGCAGGTTATTAGGCTAAGATTGATATATAAATAGAAATGATGCTAATCTATCAAAAATTCAGAAAAGAATATTTTATAGAAGAACGGCATAGCACCATCGAAATGACATATATTAACTTAAAAAATTAAAGCGAAGAAATTTAAAATTATAAAAACTATTATTACTATAAGCTGTTATTGATTTGCTACTATATTTTAATTTAATGGCCTATTTATAACTACCCTGCTAGGCTAGCGAGTATATGCATTGGTATTGCATATTATGGGATACGTGCATTAGTTCGAAATTCATCAGCCCGAAAATTGTTATCCCGAACTTATTAGCCCAAAAATATTTAAAAATTTCGGGTTAATTATTTTCGGGCTAATGCACGTGAATGCATATTATATACATATACCTTACAAAACCGATATTAAAGGAGTTACTACCCAGTGGTGGTAGTTAGATTTTTGTGAATTAGTACATTTTTATTAGCTAATAAATTAAAGTAAAAGTCTGTTTCATTTAACCTCCATATGAGGATTTAGTTGCCGAGTAACTTCCTAGGATAAACACTTATTAAGTTTAGCTGTCGATGTAGGCTTTAATCACATATTTAACTTAGAGATTCTTGAGATTGTTGTGTACGATTGTTGTACCACTCAGCATTAGCAATTGTTGGAAGAGTGTTGCTTTGGCAGCATTGAAGTATTTGATATTCGAAGAATTGCCGGAAGACCTAACGGGAGTTAATATTGCTTTATATATTACATCCTTGTTACTTGAACTACAACTGTAATTTATTTCCTAATAGTCAATGCATTGTTTTAAATTTTATGCCAAATTTCTTTATTTTAGTTATAATGCATTTCCAGGTTAGTTTTTTTCAAGGCAAATTTCAAAGTATTTCACATCACTCTTTCTGGTCTAGGGATGCCATGTAAATTCAATTGAAGTTGGATTAACTTGCTTCAATATAAAAGGGATTGCTGTTGATTTAGTTTCTTTAGTACTCCATGTCCGCAGCCGAGTTTGCATCGTATTTATCGCGAGAGAACAGCATAGTACCTCGTAAGTTTTTCAGCCAGGAAGTTCTTCTTCTACCTGGCCAACGTTTACCGACTATTTTTCCTTGCATGATTAAAGGGATAATCTCATATTTTTCGGGGTGTCTTATTATGTAATCGAAGTACTGGAGCTTTCGATTTTTAGTAATTTTAACTATTTCCAATTTTTTATTCATTTGCATGAGTATCTCGTTATTACTTATTTTGTTAATCCAACTTATCCTTAATAACCTTCTGTACACCCACATTTCCAAGGATTGTAATCGTTTAAGTGTGGCTTTTGTTAGTGTTTCCGCTTCGACACCATACAATAGAATAGGGAAGACATAGCATCTCATCATCCTCATTCTTAGATCAATTCTTACGTCACAAGTATATAAGACCTTTCTCATCTTAATGAATGCCGCACTTGCTCTTTCTACACGGATCTTAATTTTTTCAGTTTTCATTGATGGTACTTCCCAGATAAATTAATTTTTTGATCTTCTCCAACGCTGTGCCGTTTACTGAAATGTCATTGTTTTCTACGTCCGCTTCTTTAGTAATGATCATGTATTTAGTCTTCTTGATATTTAGTTTCAACCAAATTGTTCGCACTTATCTGTTAATTGATTCATTAAATTTTGCAAACTCTCACTGATGTTGATTATTATTAGCGTGTCATTCGCGTACCTAAAGTTATTAATTGATAAACCGTTAATATTAATTCATTTCTCAACATCAGCAAGGCTCTCATCAAATATTTCCTCTGAGTGAAGGTTGAAGATCAATGGTGACAGTATACAGTCCTGCCAGACTCATTTTTTGTTGTTAATTTTGTTTGACAGTTGATGTTCTATTCTTGCTGTTGCTGTTTGGTGCCAGTATAAGTTATTAATGATTTTAACTCATTTATCATTTATGACCGATCTTTTTAAAATCTTAATTATTTTATCATGTTTAGCATTGTCGAGGGCTCTTTAGAAGTCTATCGCGCACACAAATATATTTTGGTCAATATCGCAACTTCTTTGAATCAACACTTGGACGCGAAACAGTGCTTCTCTTCTTTCAGAGCCGCTTTGGAAGCTGAACCGAGTCATCCTAATCCGTCTTCTAATTTTTTATACACTCTACCGTGTATTACACGTAAGAAAATTTTCTAATTATGGCTCAGCAGGCTAATTGTCCTGCGTTCGTGGCATTTCGTTATTCTTCTTTTTATGGGAATCATTACGAAAGTTGATTTTAGCCAATCCATTGGTATTTCTCCGTTCTCATTATGGTGTTAAAAAGTTTTGTTAGAGCCTTGATTTCGTTTTCTTTTAGAAATTTTTGTGCTCACTCGTTTTGGTCCGGTTGCTTTCCCGTTCTTTGCGATTTTTATTGCTTGTATGACTGCCTTAGTAATTGTAGGTCCCTTTCCATTTGTTCTTAATTTGGCCTGTTGCCATCAAATAACTATGATATATATTCTTTCCATCTGAGCAGTTGTTGATTTACATCTAGCAATTCGAGGGTGATGTTTTCGTTTGGTACCATTTATTTCTTTTATTTTCTTATGTAAATGAAAAAGGTTGCTCTCGTAATCTTCTATTTCAGCACATCAAGCATACCACTTTGATTTTTCTTGTCTTATATTTCGCCTTATCTCATTTTATATCCTTTTATATTCCCTATTATTTATGTTTCTATGCATAAAGACTGCCTTCGACTTTCTTTTGGAAGTGTGGGTGTCCAGGTACGATTTAGATAATAAAAAATACTAGTTCAGAAGATCATTTTAGATTGTGTATAAAAAGCCCAAGTTGCACACTCTGTGAAATGCCCAATTTATGTTTAGAACTATAGCTGAACATATTATTTTCTCTTCAAAGTCCTTTGAAATAGAATCAACAAATCTATAAACTTGTTCTAGAGTATAATGTTTCGCACGAAAGCTAAGCTGATGTGCAATATTTTTATTTATTTTCAGTATAGATTTTAGTATTAGTTCTTTTTAGTTTAAAAATTATGGGCACAAAGTAATTGGCCTGCAGAATATTGTTTAAGATTTTTAAATTAAAATCACATGCAAGTTTTTAGTTTAGATAGAGTGGTGCTGAGCCAGGCGGTTTGTTCCTGTTCAAGTATTTAATTTCAGTTTGAATTTTCTTTAAGATAATAAAGCTTAATGATAAAACACATTTGTAATGGATTATCTAAAAAATCTAGGATCTATTTATCATAATTTGGTAATATTTTTAAGTTAAGCGGCTGAAATATTTTGGACAGATTAAGTCGTTTTTGGTCTATTCCAAAATTACCCATGTATTCTTCATCGGGTTCTTGTTTTTTGCCTAATTTGGCATTAAAGTCCCCCATAACGATGGTCCAACCTGAGGGATCCGTTTGCATAGCTATTTTTAGATGTTCGTAGAACAATTCCATCTCTTCGTCCGTGTGGGAGGAAGTAGGGGCGTATACCTGTATAACTTTGATCTTTATTGTTGCCGTAATTTTTAGAATTATATAAGCAACTCTTTCTGATACTGATTCAAAGGTTTTTATATATGGTGTCCATTTTTTGTTAAAGAACAGTCCGATTCCTGCCGTGGTTCCATCTATTCCGCCTTTGTGTATTAGCGTGTTTCCTGACTTGAGCTTAATCCATTCTTCTCCTTTTCTTCGGATTTCACTTATTCCAACAATATCTCAATTGATTTTTGTTAGTTCCTCTTCCATCTCTATAATCATATCATCCGTTCTGAGTGTACGAGCAGTGTACGTTGCAATCCATAGTTTGCTTATCTGTATTGATTTGTGGTTACATTTCAAAGTCGAAATCTTGCCCCCCCAGAATCCTTGGGACAGCCTGACGCATCAGGGTTAGATTGTGAGCTGTTCGCTCTACTAACCTGGGGTAATTTCGTTCTGGAGTTCGACATTATCATCATTAGGGAGTAATTGGTAGTAAAACGCCACGCTTGCCAGGCGTCTTGGCGAGTTGGGTAGGATATGGGTAGGATTGAATGTGGTGTGGTTATGATTTCCCTAGGTATTGGGAGTTGAGGGAGAACCAAGGCTCGCGTAGGCAGGGTCGCTTCCCTGAGACAGACCTATCTCTACCAGGGTCATAGAGAGTGTCTATCCGCTACCAGAAATGAAAGAGGAGACATGCTAATGAATTTCATGATCGAGCATAAACTATATGCTATGAATTCCTTCTTTAAAAAAAACCCAGTCGAAAATGGACCTGGATATCACCATCCGGAAATACAAAAAATGAAATAGATTATATTTTGACAAACAAAAAACAAAAAATAAATGACGTTACCGTACTAAACCTATTTAATACGGGGAGTGACCACAGACTGGTAAGAGCTGTACTGACTATTAATAAAAGAACAGAAAGAAAACAATTAATCAGGAAAAATTCAATTAAACTGACAGCAGAAGAAATAAAAAGAAATGGAGAGGCGTATAGAGAAATAATAAACAAACAGTTAGCTAATGATGATATTGATGACAAAATACTCACAATAGCTGAAGTAAATAATAAAATAACTACAATAATTAACACTTCGATAAAATAACTACGGAGAATTATACCACGCAAAAAGAACAGAGATATTATTAATGCAGATATCAAGAGTCTAATAGAAAAACGCAGACGACAAGCAAAGGAAAATAAAAGAATAACAGAAAAATTTAAGCAAGTGAATAAACAAATAAGAAAACAGATAAGAGTACATAGAAGACAAATACAAGAACAACAAATTAATGAAGTAATAAAGAAAACCAAGGAATGAAAATACTTCAACAAAAATGAGAAAGAAAGAAACGTACGCATTACGTAACAAAGATGGTATAATAATCCACGACAGAGATGAAATTCAAAAATTATAGAAGAGTTTTACACCGAATTATATGAATCCAAAGTACATCAAGAAATAGAAGACAATGCCATTAGAACTAGAAAGATTCAAAATGTGGGATCCGAAGAACAACCCGATATAACCATAGAAGAAGTGAAGAGCACTATGAGAAAATTCAAATTTAATAAAGCTACAGGAGATGACGAAATATCAATAGATATGATCATAGAGGCTGGGGATAATTTAATATCAAAAATAGCAAAACTATTAAACACATGCTTAAAAACAACTCAAATACCCAAAACCAGGAAAAACTCAAACGTCATATTATTATACAAAAAAGGAGAAAACACAAAACTTTAAAATTATAGACCCATCAGTTTATTGTCACATTTGTACAAACTGCTAACAAAGATTATTATCAACAGACTAGGAAGAAAGCTGGATGAGTATCAACCCCGGGAACAGGCGGGATTGAGGAAGGAGTACAGCACTAGAGACCACCTATTAACAATAAAAATAATAATCGAAAAATCAAACGAATATGGATTCCCCGTATGCATGGCCTTTTTAGATTATGAAAAGGCGTTTGATACCATTGAACACTGGGCAATATATAGAGCATTAGCAAACAGTGGAATAGATCAAAGATACATACAACTCATACAACAACTAAACGAGGGAGTCACAGCAACATATACATTACACGCGAAAACTAACCCAGTACCACTTGCAAGAGGAGTGCGACAGGGTGATACACTGTCGCCGAAACTCTTTACCCTAACACTGGAGGACGTGTTCAAGAAGATAGAATGGCCAGATAAAGGAATAAATGTAAACGGAGAGCGGCTTACTAACCTACGCTATGCTGATGATATCATACTACTCGCGGAAAATTTAGAAGACTTGAAAGAAATGATCATTGATCTAAATAGAGAGTCAAACAAAATAGGATTAAAATGAATTTAAGAAAACCAAAGTAATGCACCCTGGTCCAGATGTAGAAATTAGAATTGACGATTCTCAAATTGAACGAGTAGAAGAATATATATACCTAGGCCAAAGAATAGAACTAGGACGAAGCAGTGAAAAGAAGGAAATAAAAGACGAATAAAAGTGGATGGATCGCATTTGGAAGACTATCCTTCATTTTGAAAAACACAAAAACAGATCAACGCCTGAAAACAAAAGTATTCGAACAATGTACTTTACCAGCCATGACATATGGAGTAGAGAATTGGGCAACAACAAAAAGCAACATAGAGTCAATGAGAATAGCACAAAGGGGAATGAAGAGAGCAATTTTAAATATAACAAGGAGAGATAAAGTTAGGAATGACAGAATAAGATCAATTACAAAAGTGACAGACATTGGTATTAAGATTGCCCAATTAAAATGGAGTTACGCAGGACACGTGGCGAGAAGTGACAAAAATAGATGGAACCGTAAAATAATTGAATGGAGACCGTACGAGCATAAGAGAGGAAGAGGACGACCACCTATGCGTTGGTATGATGATTTTAAACGTACAGCTGGACTAAATTGGACCCAAATCGCACAAAATCGTGATAGGTGGAAGGAGTTAGGGAAGGCATACATCCAAAAATGGATTTAATTAATTACTTAATTAATTGGGCTTAGGAGAAGAAGAAGAAGAAGTCGTTTTATTTTTTTTTAACGCTGCCAGTACAGGTTCCATCAGTTTTGCGAATAGGAAGAAATAGGTAGTTTTAGCCTTAGTTTTTTTTGTTACCTTCCTCAGAGTATAGTCGTATTAGCAAGTAGATAATAGATTATGCAGCTATTTGTTGGAATATTAATTTTTCAGGAATTTTGACTAACATTTAAGAGGTAACTGTTAATGAAAAAAGTACTAGATTTTTGTGAATCTAGAGGTGTTATTGTGGTTCATGTTGTATGTTAATTAGAGTTAATTCAGTTTTATACTGCTATTTCTATTTTATTTAGTGCATTTAATTAGATTTTAATTATTAAATTTTTATTCAAACATTCTCTGTTATTTTCTTAGTTGTTGGTTGGTTGTGAAGACTGGGCTTTTTTACTTCTTTGTTACAGATATGTTTATTATGCAGATTATTGCTATATAGCAGAAGTTATATCGTAGCATTCCGTAACATACATATAGTTAGGAGAGGCCTGCTTGATGACAAAGTAGTCTATGGCATCTGGGCACTTGTTTAAGTTACTTGGTGTAAAGACTTGATTTAATCGATTATCTGAGATATTTGGTGTAATTTTCTTCCTCTCAGATAGCTTGGTCTGGTTTCTATAGTTAATGTTTGGCGTTGTAGTCCTTTCTGGACACAGACTAATTTCTTTTACAAAAAATTATTAGAATTCTTCTTGTTTAATTGAGTGCCAGGCTGGATAGTATACTACTAATAATATACGGTAATTTAAAGTTTTGATTTTAATGTATTGTAACGTTTCTGCTTTTTACGGTAGTAAATAAAACGTGCAAATTTACTAAAGTTTATTATTTATACTTATACGTTATACAAATTAATAACGTTATTTATATAGATGTTATACACAACTATTAACATAAACGGCGCACTATTTATATCAACCTAGCTCCCGCACTTGGATTCGCTCATTGACTTGGAATGCCGAGGCTGTGTCTCCTATTCGGCAACACTCCAGAACATTTCAAATCCATCGAAAAGCTCTACACTCGTACCTTTCGTAGTTCAAATTTCTCCTAACAGCTTGTATTTGTATTTGTTGTATTTATAATTTGCTGTACAAAACTCATCGCATAATGCACATTTGGTAGGTGTTGTTTTAAGTTTTTTGCTTGTGGCAGTATTGTGAACTCCTCCATAGGATTTTTGACAATAAGTTTTGTTGTGTTTGTATGTTTGGCAGCGAGTGCATTGGATTATAGTAGTATTTATTTGGAAATTTTATCGAAATTTGCATATTAAGTAGGGATTTTAAGTTATACATATCTTTGTTGTTTACTCAACATTTACCGGATCAGTACTTATGCTTGGATGTAGGTTTCTGATTACCACCCTATATGATTTTCATCTTCAATTTGATAGGTATTCTAAATTATTTTTTATTTTAATGGCCTCTCTATGCAAGTCTATGGTTTTGCATTTATTTTGATATTACCATCTGGGGTTTTAAAACTAAAACGTCCAAAGAATTAATTTAAACTTTCAAAGATTTTGTTATGCTCGATAATAGCGTGGATGTGAATCGATTAAAGTTTAATAAATTTTGGCTGCTTATTTATCTGTGAGGGATGTGAGTTATTTTTACCTTCATTAGACAGAATTTTCTTGCTTACATAATGTATTATTTTTCTTTCTGCTGGCTGTCATTTGTGATGTCCGAATTTAGTTTTGTAATTCATAAATTTTTGTCTATAGGTGTTTGTTACCTATTACGATCGTAAAATAAGATTTGTGTATCTGATAAAGCATTATCTATATAAGTTGCACGATTTGCGTCTGTATATGTATTTGATTGTTCTGCGAATATAAATTGATTTTGTGCTAGTAACATTTGGTGCTGGAAAGAATATATAGCCCTATTACAACTAATTTACTTGCAATTGAATTAAATAAACTTACTTTGTTTCTCGGTCCTTTAAATTGATACGCTGGCTCATGACCTAGCATTTATTGCACCACGCATGCACTTTCTTATATTCAACAAAACTAACTGGTACAATTACCTTGGAACTAACTATTGAGCCTAACTGTAGAGACTAATGTTAAATGAATTGTTCTAAAAGCTTTTACACTTTAAAATAGTTTCTTGAAAGTTACACATCTGGAAAGCGGAAGTCACGTTATCCTTAAGGCATAATAATATCTTTCTCTACGCGATAATAGAGCAAAAGCAGAATCGTAATTACTGTCATTAATTTTAAATTCAAACCATAAAGTTTAATTATAGCTACTATTGCACTTTGTGATTGGTCAATAGTTACAGTTCATTTTTGAAATTTCGATAAGAGTTTGATAAACTTATCTTTTCCAAAAAAATATTTGATAAAAGATTTTTTATAATAATCTTATTTTGTTTGTGTCAACTAGAACCAGTTATTATTTTTTTACTCTTTTCTTCCTTTTTTTCTCTTTGCACAAAAAGTAGATTGTGACAAATTGTCTACAAGTATTTCAAGTAACAAAATGTTTGTTTCGGTAATAGATAATTCAATAACATATTATAGTAATACAACTAAAATTGCAAAATTTTTATTTTAATACGCACTTTGATATATTTGCAATCTATAATATTCTAAAAAACACTTAATTTTTAAATGACAAAATTTGTCTTGCAAACAGGGCATAAAAGTCTGTTGAAAGTGATTATGTTATGTTCTGAAAAAACAGCAACCAGCAGAACACCAAAAAATGTTGAACATGTACGGCTCGAGAACCAAAAATTATTTGAGGATTCCAAAAGTTAAAA
This sequence comes from Sinelater perroti, assembly GCA_036346155.1. Classification (NCBI taxonomy): domain Eukaryota; kingdom Metazoa; phylum Arthropoda; class Insecta; order Coleoptera; family Elateridae; genus Sinelater; species Sinelater perroti. The sequence continues at coordinate 821,572 of JARFIY010000278.1, forward strand.
CATAAAATTTTAACGGAAGATCTTGGCTTCAAACTTATCGCAGCAAATTTTGTTCCACGATTGTTATTACAAGAGATTCCAAAACGTCAATGAGATTTGAGCAGTACGAAGTCACATTTATTTCTAACATACATAGAACATTGTAGAATATTTTGAATAGTGGAAATGACGATGGCTGGCGAAAGTACATAAAGTCGTCCACTTTAAAGCGGATTACGGCTATGCGCAACGTTTCTTGTATATTACACCATTTTTGCTAAATATGCAAATTTAAAATTATTGATGCAATTAGCAACATAAAAATCTAAATTAAAAATCCGTTACCACAAACATCTCAGAAACTTAAAACTATTTACAACATCGCTAATAGTTCCACAGTTTCTGTAAAACGAGCATCTAAACGTTTTTACATAGTCCTTAAAGCTCTCAGGAATTTCATGGACTTAAAGTTAATAAAATACTCTGCTAAGAAAACCAAAAGAATATATCCATTTGCTAAAGCAACTTTTTGAAAACAGCTAATTGAAAATTGATTGACAGTCAGTGAAAAGCAAAAATAAACCGGTTCCTATTTAATGGCTTCTCTATTTGCGTAAAGAACAATGAAATGAGTTTTAGATGTAGCTATTTTAAAGCAATTTACTATCGAAGTAAATAAATACGATTGTATAAGGTACTATCAGAAAATAATAAGATTGGTGTAGAATTAACGGGGGATATCAGTCTGGCTTACCTCATATGCTTTTAAAAAATTGCAAACGAAGTAGACAACTGTTTCAGCATCGTGTCACGTGTCAAAATGTCGCACGGTATGGGTCAGCAAACACGCAATAAAATTTTGTGTTAAACTAAAAAAAATCACAACCGACATACTTGCTATGATACAGAAAGGCTACGTAAAAGACATTTTATCAAAAGCATAAGTATTTAAACGCCACAAAGCGTTTAGAAAAGGAATAGATGAGATCGACTATGAGCAACGTGTGAGATGTTGACCAACGTGTCACATTTCGGAAAATACGATTAAGTTTAAAGTGGTTTTGTTCGGATAGGTTTTCGCAGTTAACTATGTTTAAACAACTTAATTCACGGGTTGAATCACGTCTTATTTGAGATAATTCTCGACGGTTCAACATGGGCTTTGATGCCATTTTCAAGAATTTGGGTCTTCACTCGAGGTCTCAATCTGCCTCCTCCCAAAGAGAGTTACGAGTCTTTGAGTAAGACTGACCTTTCGTGTGTCCTGCTTTGTTATTTATAGGGCTAAAAATGAAAGTTTCTTTGGCGGAGATGCATTGGATTAGGGAAAATTTGTTGGATTAAGGGTATTGCGTAATTGGTGGTGCGGGGTAATAAGGGATTTCCACATGGAGGGTAAACGTTGGCTGTCATCTCTTGTGTTCAGGCACTGTGGGCGTTGTTCTATTTCAATTGCTTCACGTACTATCGTGGTAAAATGAGAAGTAGAAGGAACGGTTTCAGCCCCCGAAAAATTAATTTTGTGGCCTTTTCTTTGTTATGTTTAGAAAGTGCCGAACCATTATCACCTTTCCATACGGCCAGAGAATGCTCATATATTCGGCTGGATATTTGTCGATTTGTTTGACCTGTATAGGTCCTTTGGCAGTTTTCACAAGGTATTTTATAAACTCCTTGGGATTTATTGGGGCAGTGATCTTTTGCTGAGCGAATAAGCCCAGATATTTGATTATTGGTCGTAAAGACAGTACGTATAGTATCCGGCTTATTTTATCGGTGATTCCTCTGATGTAAGACAGGAATACTTTTTGTTGGTCAGGAAGGTTTTGTAATTGGAGTGTTTTTATTTATATTTTTAATTATATTAGTTAAGGATTTGTTAGAATACCTATTTTAAAATAGGGTGGTGGTAATGGTTTTAATTTTATATAAAAATTTTGCCTAGAATATGTAAATCGCTTATTATATTCGTCCAGATTCCGGGCTTGTGTTTCGGAGCAAGCCTTCGTGTGCCGCGCTTCGATATATGTATCAGTCCCCGATATGCCCTACCTGCTGTTTAAAGACAGGCTTGTATTTTTAATATTAGTAATACGAGTGCTAATTGCTATCCTTGTTCGCAAGGTCTTTGTTATGAGTCAGGAAACTAGTGTCGCACAGTCAACTACAAAAAAAAATCTAGGAGCTCTAAAGACACTTTAAATAACCAAACGTAAGAGGGACAGAACCAATATTGGCTAAACCACCCAGTACAAACCACCAATAGATGTGACTCACTAAATATAGACATCTATAATTAGAATAGCAGCATCCAGGAAACAAGTACTCTAAAATACCTTAATATTTATGTATCTAATGTCAAAAATATAAATCCGCTAACAACATTACTTAATGATATTGTCAAAAATACCTACACATTAAAAGCACTTGGCAATGACCAAGTAAAAATTCATACTAACGAAAGCATAATTTATTTAACAATTATTAAAAACTTCATGATTAAGAACACAAAATTTTACGCGTATAAACCAAAACAAGAAAGAACATCAGAGTAATGAAAAACATCCACCATTCTACAAACCCACTAGAAATCAAACAGATCTTAGTAACACTTAACCATAAAAAGTAATTAATGTTTGATATATAAAACAATTATCAACCATAATTCCTCTCTCCATGTTTATAATTGAAATTAAAGAAAGAGCAACAATAAAGATATTTAGTCATACCAAAAATTACTGCCAGCAAACGGTACGTTGTGTTAAATATACAAGAACTTACTCTACCAATGAATGCACAGGAAAAAGTGAATATGACCAAATCAAATGTGTCACCCCGCCAACTGTCAAGGATGTATAGTACATAAGCAGTTTCAAGAAAAACTCTATCTACGTCTAAGACGCAAAGTTAACACAAACATGTGAACACCTGCTCAAACATATAGAGTTCTTGAGATTACATACTCTAAACAAACAAGATAAAACAACTTATACAAAACCTCATCACCAATGGTGCTGCTACCCCACCATCACACGTGTTACCTCAAAAACAGTAGTCAAACGACATGGAAGAACTAGAATCTATGATAAAGAATTTAATTGTAAGAATGGAGACTACCATAAAATTTCTATCCATGTAATTAATAAGATGACATAATGACACAACTCTTAAAATAGCATATAAATGGGCTCAGCTAGCATGCTCAGGAGGTCAAACTATTCCTAGAACATAACCAAATTGATATACTTCTTATAACAGAAGCACACTTTTCCAGCAAAAGCTACATCAAATTCTGAAACTTCTGTATCAATAATACAAAGCACTCAGACAGAACTGCTCGTGGCGAAACAGCAGTCATAATAAAATCCAACATAAAGCATACGAACTAGTTAAGTACGAAAAACAATATCTGCAAGCCACCACGACAGCAACTCTCAAAATCTCTGCCGTCTATCGACCCCCCAAACATTCAACAAAAAGAAAGTCTAGGACATAGATTTATTGCAACTGACGATTTTAACCCAAAGCACCAAGATTTTGGATCTCGCATTGCAAGACTAGCGTGAATTACAGCAATCTGCAATACTTATCGACTTGTGAACCAACCTATTGGCGCACGTATCACCGGAATGTCTCTGACTTACTTGATTTCTGCATCACTAAAAGGCTCAATACAGGACAATTGACCATCGAATCTTCACCTTGACTTAGCATATCACTTAAAAATAGCACTCACCCAAGTACAACCAATCCTGTGTAATACTGAAACAGATTGGAAATATTTTCAAAGCACAACAATTGATCAAATAAATCTACAAGCACTATTCAAACAAAAAATGACATAAAGAAGTAAAAATACACTAACAAATATCATTCAGCAAGCACCTGGAAAGCTACACCCCCAACAAATAAAACACCAAGAGTTACTTGTTAATATTAAAACAAAATTATGGAAAACGGCGCTTCAGAAAACGTTGAAAAATCACCCGCTCAGAATCAGGCAAACGAGCACCGAATCGGCCTACAAAGCAGTTTAAGAAACTTTTATTACAATTTAAAAGCCAAATCATTCAATAGTACCTAGTAAATTTCACAGTCACTGAAACTCTGACCAAGAAAATAAAAAGGCTTATATTATGCACATACTGCCTATCATCAAGCTTGATCACGAATAAGCCTGCACCAGTAGAAATAAAACAAAAAATTATGCTAACCACCGGGTCCACGTATTTAAACCCTTTGCCAGCCAGTGTCCAGAAGAAGACATTAAAGTAATTGATTTTCTTAAATCTTCCTATCATATAAACATTACCGTTCAAACCATTCAAGTTCCATTAAATACAAGAAGTCATCATCAACAAAATCCTAAAAAGGCTCAATGCTTTCACTTTATCACTAGAAAAATGTTACAACAATGATCTGAACCCGCAATCTGTGCAATTACTCAAATATATAATTCTATCCTTCCCAATAAATACTATCCAAGCACCTGAAAAGTAACACAAACAACAATGATTCTGAAGCCTGAAAAGCCACCTTCTGATCCAACATTCTACCAACCCATTAGTCTCTTGCCACAACTTTGATAAACGTGAATATTATTCTGCGATATTTTTAGACATCCCTAAGCCTTTGCTAAATCTGGGTCGCCTATAAATTAAAAAAGTATCTGTCGTACCAACTATACGAAATATTGAAGTCGTACCTATCGGAAAAACGCTTTGTACACTGTCTAAGCGAATACCCACCTTCAACCAGCCACATATGAAATTTTAAAGATCAGCGTGCTGAAACCCATTCTATACGTGCTCTTTACAGCCGACTTACCAACTACGAATTTGACCACAACAGCCACCTGTACCTTGGCCTCACATCTGAATCCCACTGCAGCATCCCACAATCTGCAACACGCTTTCAATAAAGGCCAAAATAGGCTAAAAATAATCAAGGTAAATGAAAGCAAATCTCAACCGTCATTTTTACCATAAACGGACAACAACTAAAACACACCAATTTCGCAAAATACCTAGAGCTCCATTTGGATCGCCACTTTAATTGAAAGACCCATATCTTTACTAAGCGCAGACAGCTTGGGTTACAATACAGGAAAATCTACTGGATAATTGCAAGAAAATCTGCACTTCCATTAGATAACAAATTATTGCTCGATATGCCCACGCTGAAACCTATTTCGACATTTAGTTTTTCCCTCTAGGGAACCACTAACAAGTGTAACCTGGCTATCACAAAAATTTTCAAAAACAAAGTGCTGCGTGTAGTATGTGCCAAGCAAAGTGATCTGAAGTGATTTGAGTATATCAACCGTGAAAGAAAAAAATTGAAAAAAATCACTAAAACCTATAAAATCAGATTTAAAGAATTAATCCGATAAAGCAGAACGTCTCAAACAATCCAAACCCAACGAACTACCAACGTGCTTTACTTTTTAATTTTTATCTTGAAATTTAAACTTATGTTCACGCTCACTTGTATTAGGCTAGTGAAATTAATAATATAGTAAACTTATGGGAGTTTGACTTAAAATGTCTATGACATAAGCATTTATTAGTTTTACTTGAGATTTGCATTATTTATTGTATGTAACACACTAAGTACTTACTGTTCTTTGTAATAAAAATTTTGCTTCATATTTTTTATTTTATTGTATAAATGTTATATCTAAAAAGACATCAGGTTTTAGCTGACTTGATTGAACAGATCTGAATAAATCTTGAAATGTTTTTTACGTTGCAACCTTAAGCCACGCTTCTTTTTAATTCAATCAAATTTTAGGAATTCGTAAATATGCGCTTATGCTGGTATATCTATATAAGAGAGTAAAGAAGGATTATTTAAATTTAACTAGGTCGGTTTATTATCATTTGTTACGTTAAATATTCACAAAGTCTCAAAAATGCATAAATTATGCGATTTTTTTCGATATTTGTGAAAAATTAACAATTTAGCAGCATAAACGAAATATTACACTAACAATAGAAAAAGCGTACTATTATTACTTTGGCGGTAAAATTAAAGATTAAGATAAATTTTAGACTTCCAAGATGTTTGAATGAGAAGGACACTGCTATGCCGTTTGGAGTACTTATGATACGGCAAGAACAAACACCCCATACCACAAACTGTTACTTTTTTACACCAAAATATTCGTCCTCTCGCTCAAATACAAGAAGCAAATTTTGTTTCTTAGTTTGTCTTCTTCTACTTGGCCCGTATCTCGTTAATAAACCCTTTTAGTTTCAAGATATTCAGCTAATTTAACAAAAGCAGTATGGATATCAAAATGGCAACTACAGTATTATCTAGCCGAGATAAGAAACTTTTACTATATCAAGAAGATAAATCTAATCTAATAACTCAATGGGAATTAAATGACTTGGTATGAGATTTACACATATTAATAACTCAAGCAGAAATACCAGGGTCAAGATTGCAAGGATGGAAGTTGTTAAGTCAATATATACAACCGCCACAAATGTTTGTCACAATATTTTTCAATTAGAGAAGGTTCTTTTTCTCAATAACATTAACGACTTGACGCTTCTAATAGGTTATAAACACAATGATTCTTCAAACTAAGCTTAAAGCTGTTTTTTACATATTCTTAGAATTGAAGACCTTTTTTCAAGGTTTGCTAAACCATTATCATTTCTGTTTGCGGCTATAGTTTTTATGAATTAAAAATGGAAAATATTTTCCTCGTCTTACCAAAGCACGGATTTAGATTAGCTAACTGCAGGAGCAGAAGATAGAGTTTTGGTTTCTTCAACACGTTCTTCTTCTATATCTGTTTTAGCAAAAAAATATTACATCTTTCAAAAGGCGTCTTTTAATCAGGATGTCCTTAATTGAAATCTTAATTATCACTAATATAAAATATAAAAAAGATATTCGATTTTCTCATTGATTTTGTTAATTTAGTTTTCAAACTCTTATTTAGTAAGACTAAAAAATACTACAAATAGTTAGTATCGGTGGAACACACGCCCATTACGTTTACTGATGTATATAAGACTTACGCGACGCTTGTTTTTAGTATAAATAAAGGGTTTTCTAATAGGATTAATATGATTTTGAAATGGAATGTGAACCATGCCTAAAATGTTACAACTGTCACTAGATATCATTAATTTTGTTTAGTATACTCTGACAATTTATGATAGCTAAATACACCCTTCAAGAATGTTTGATTATTGTTAAAACATTATATGAAAAAAGACATTCTTTTGTAAACAATCAATGTGCTCTTCGCAAAACCTATGGTCCACATAATTGCCTTTCTGTACTTTCTGTTCATCGAATCATTGTATTTGAGCTTAGAAGAACAACTTGGCGTATTTTGTTGTACAAAATTGTGTTGACCCAAGAACTAAAGCTATTCAACCATCCTAAGCTCCGTGGCTGCTAATTGAGCTCCAGATAAACTTGAAACGGATCATAATATTGGGCAAAAAATATCTTCTAAGGTGTAGCTCATTTCTGGTTAAATAAGTATGTTAACAAACAAAATTGTTGTTACAATTATCCACAAGAATTCGCCAGAAGCCCTTGCATTTATGGCATGATGGACCATTCTTCTTCAAAAACAAGGTAGGAATTGCAGCTACAGTGATGAGTGAGCGGTACCGATTGATGTTAACATACTTTTTGTAGTCAAATTTAAATTAAAATTATTTGAAAGACATGTGGTTCCAACAAGACTGTACCACATGCCACACTGCTAATGCCACTATTAAACAATTTCAAGAAATGTAAATGTTGGTTGGCCTTCGAGAAATTGTGATTTAACTTTTTAGATTACTTTTTGTGGGGTTATTTGAAATCTATTGTGTATGCAAACAAACCACAAATCTATGATGCATTAAGATTGAGCATCGGTTACCGCATTCGTAACATTAGACCCGAGTTATTGCACAAAGTAATCGAAAATTGGATTCACCAAATTTGCTCGTGTTTACGAAGTCAAGGTGGACACAATTATGCGTTTTTCAAAACATAATATAATAGAACGTGCTTTAAAATTGTATAAAGAGTTTGGTTTTATCCGACATAGTTTTTATTTTATTTTATTTTAAAATCATTCTTATTGGAAAACCTTTTATATTACAAGATTCTTTTAAAACCTACACTAAATTATGTTTCGTTGTAAAAACATTTTTTGTATACATAATTACGCGGTAGACTAAAAAACAGTGTTTAATGCAAACGGGCTGCGTATACTTCTATTGCGAAAATGCACTAGAGAAATTATAAAGTGGTGGAGGGACAACGGTACAATATGTCGTAGTTCGACCAACGCACAGAACCTGTATTTAAAGCAACTCTACATTTGTTAAAATATTTGAGACATATATGTTCTATTAAACACAAAAACGTTCTTGGTGAATTCATAATATAGATATATTTACTATTGATTTTGTTAATCACAGGTCTATTTGCTTCATTAATCCCTTCTATCTTTATTGACTCCTAACCGCACTGGCAATGTCAACATCGTCAGCGTAATTCCGCACTTGAGCTATGGAGTGCAGTGTGGATGAACCCGGGTTAATTCCTGGAGCTTTCTGTGGCCTGGTGGGTGGTCTACTCAGTCAATAAAAATAATTGAATACCTATGTTCACTTCGAAAAAAGGGGTAATAATGGCGCAGTGTTTGTCAGATCACTCCGCATTAGAGATGGTGCACGACGACTGGGCAGAGAAGACAAACATATGCCAACCTTAACCTCTCAGTTCGTAGGCCGAGCTCTCACGCGGAGTGTTAAGCCACATCAATAATGTCAATAAGTTAAATTACGTTTATACTTCAATTAAAACAGTTTACATTCTCATCTATTTACATCAATGGCTAGACAGATATACAGACAAACAAAGACAAAGAGAAAAAAGGGGAGAGAGTCTGAGCATACCTTATAAATTATAATGTGTAATTTGTGTTCCTAATATTCTGAAATGTTAATTAGGAAAAAACGTTTTTCTCTACTTGATCTCGGAAATATTGTTTGCCGTATAAGTAATTTATTGTCCATTTTATCTTTTACATTTCAAAAAATATTATTTTTGTTCTTCCACGCACAGAAACTTTAAAATAATTACAATTAAACAAGCTACTCTTTCAATGCTTACAGTCGTATTCTACATTATTTTAAAATGATTGTATAATAAGATTTTATCTAATCAACATTTTCATTTTATCACAAAAAGCTTGATAATACTATTTTTGTTTGAAGTTTCACTTAATTGGTAGGTGAAACTTACAATCAATTAAATTAATTAATGATCCTATCACCACGTCTTTCCAACTAAAACTTTTTTTCGTGCCACTTGTTTCTTTGTTTGTATTATTATAAATTATAAGCTAAGTATGCAATTTTATAATGGTTTTAACTTTATCACCTGTAAAATTATGGAAATCGTAGCCATAAGGCATTTATTAAATAAAATAGATTTGCTTACATAATAGACGTCAATAAATAATGGAAATAGCCATAGCACCGATATTATCGGTAATATACTCTCAAACATTTTTTATAGAGGTTTAATCAACGATCCTGTACTTTATGGATGCTCTCACGCCGGACTTATTGATTAACATTTGCTTAATATCACGGCTTGAGAATCCCTTCTGTTCCCTGGGGTATTTGGAAAACATTCCGAACTATTCAGCCTGAGTATTTGGTTGGCGCTCGCCGAAGCCGTTGTATTAGTTAGGGCTGCAAACGGTTCCAAGATATTTTATTACTTAATATCAATTAGCCAAGAAGCCCCGAACTGATTGACGACAATTGGATTACGGGAGCGCTGGCGGTGCACTAACTTTGTTTGTCTATCATTACCTTTCCTTTAAGCTGATAATTTTATTATGTGCATTTCTCATTTTATCGGTTGCATTTTTAATTTCGTGGTTCACGTTATTCTAAAATTGATAACTTCTTTGTGGATTTTAGTGTTTTAGCTTTTAGTGCTACACATATAAAATTATAATAAATATTATTGCCTTATTTTTTATTTTTTTATATTATAAAATTGAAAGTTGTCCTAATTGTTGGGTTACAGATATTGGACTTTATTTTTCTGGTCTCAGCTTTTTTTAGTTAGGTTTTTAGGGTTTCTTTTACATTTTCTTTTATTAACGCATCATATTCCTGTAAATAATTTATTATTTTAGCAATTTAAATATTTTTAAGTCGCTACTTTTTATTATTTTAGACTATGAACACGTAGTTTACAAAGATAATTTCTCTTTTATTTCTATGACAATTTATAATTTGTTACATTAATAACACTTAGTAAATAAATAAAAATGAAATGTGACATACCAGAAAACTTTCCAACGAAAACACTCTTTCCTACGATAACTAAATTTAACTAATATTTTATAACAGGTAAATATAATTATTAATTACAAATAATACTGAAATATAAATACACAACAGGCAAACATATAACTGATTAAACCTAGCTGGTAAGTCTAATGGATCAGATCTTTTTAACATTTGAGTGTTTGTCCTCTGTAAGAAATTTGTTGCCAGCGTGTTGGAGTGATCTTGAAGTCTGTCTTGGTATTTTACGCTGCTTCCAATTTATATCCATAGAAGAATGAAAACTGTGTGCCGTAATAATTATATCGACATCAGTAATGTGCGACGTTGGGTTGTTTGTGTTCGTAATGAATGAAACGTTGGTGTTAACCTCAACGTCTGTGATAGAGCTCGGAGTAGACGACCACCGAGGAAACTCATCGGAATCGGGTTGATAAACTCATCAGAGAAAATCGTCGGATAACACAGATTCAGCTCTCAGGTAAATGTGGCATATCACGAGAGAGTGTACAGGCCATGATTGCAGAACTGCAGTACAAAAAACTGTGTAACGGTGGATACCTCGAATACTCACTTCTGACATAAAACGAAGATTTGATATCTGTCAACAATTTCTTTTGCATTTTTAGTGTGAGGGTTATGGGTTCCTTAACAACATTGTAACAGGTGATGAAGGCTGGATTCACCATTTTGACCCCGAAAACAAGAAGGCATCAATGAAGTTCTGCCACAAAGGATCACTAACGTCAAAAAAGTTTAAGACCATGCATCAGCAGGCAAAGTTATGCTCACTGTGTTCTGGGATGTTCAAGGTATGGTGCATTTGGAATTCATGCCTATAGGCAGCACCATAGACTGTACAAGGTACTGCGAGACCCTCAGAAAATCGAAAGCACAAATTCAAAAAGTTCGTCCACACATGGAGCACCCTCTCCTTCAGCATGACAATGCCAAACCATTTGGGTTCACTGCCAACGATCATCTTCTATACAGTCCCCGCTTGGCCCTATTCGATTTTCATCTGTTTCCAAAATTTAAAGAACACTTTCGAGGAGTTTACTTTGATAGTGATAAAGCGGTGCAAGCAGAGGTAGCTTGTGGCTCCGTCAACAAAGTCAAACACCTACAGTGACGGTATCAACAAACTGGTCTATCGTTAGGAGAAATGTGTTCGTTCTCAAAGTGACTATGTTAAGAAATAAATATATAAACATAAAGAATAAAAATGTAGAATGTTAATAAAGTTCGTTTTGTTTAAAAGCTCTAAGAGTTTTCACATAAAAAATTTGGAGCCAGTACTTTTCAGCACGCCCTCGCATTTTTAGATTCGAATTACTAGCTGACTCCTATAACTAAATGCTATACGTCCAAGTAGGTGTAATTGTGCATTTGCAGAATAACAGTTTTTTTTTTATCGTTAACTGATAATTCTTGCCGACTAACCAATATAATTGTTGAAAGTTTAATTCTAAATGTAGAATTTTTCTTTCAGATGTGGATTTTCCAGGTAAGTCGGCGGTCTAAATGCATCTCAAAGTATTTAATTCTATCCTGTTGGAAAATTTCTTTGCCGTTTAAAATGGCTGGGGTTTCTTTTTGTAAATGTAAATGTGATATTTTCAGCCAATCTTCTATCTTCTGCAAGGTTCTTTTAAGTGTGATTTTAAGATATTATAATAATCAGAAAGTTTCTTTTCGATTTTGTAAAGCAATCCTGTATGCCACTTCTTGTTGAACGCTTGGGTGACGTCTAGAAAAAACGCAAAGCAATATTTTTTAAGCTGTAAGTTATTCTGTGTACTTGTTCTAAGATAGCGTGTCCTTCGCTAAAACCAAAATAGTGATCTGGTATAAGGTTTTTATCCTTGAAGACTGGTTTCATTCTGCTTAAAATTAGTTTCTCTAGTACTTTGGCTAAGAATATTGATAGACCTATATGATGTAGTTATCTCCGGCTTCTGTCCTGGTTTTGGGATTAGAACGCCATTAAATAATTTTCATACCTTTTTCTGGTAATTTTTTCAGTATTTTGACAGTGATTCAATCGTTCTCGGGGGCTTTATTTACCTTTAACCTTTTTATAATTTTCTCGACTTATGTTACTTTAAACGGTTTGATCATCTATGTCGGTGTGACATTCCTTTCGATAAATTTGTGAATTTGCCTTTCTTATTTTAAAGTGCATGTCTGAGAGAATGGTTGAAATACTTCAGTTAAGTGGTCTGTGAATGCTGTTGCCTTTCCACTGCTACTACTCGCCCAAGTTCCATTTACTAGTCTGATGGGTGGAATTGTTGTCCGTCGTCGTTATAAATTTTTGTGGAAACAGGATTTACCTGGTTGATCAATTGTGAATTTAATTTTTAGGCCCTAATGGTAAAAATTTACATTTTTTAATTTTTTTGGTCACTAGACAACCTCTAAATTTTGGGGATGATTTTATTGGATATTCACGCATTTGACGTTCTTACATCTTTCTTTTCTTTTACAATTTTTTTGTAAGCTGTTCACTGCATTTGACGCATTTTGGCGTCCTGTGAAAATAGTTTTTAAAGTGATCAAATTTTTGAAAGTTTTAACATTTTGTAACTTTACGCTTAATGTGTGGAGGTTCGAAAATAATTCTTGATTTTAACCGGAATTCTATATGGCATGTATTTTAATTGTTTTGGTTTTGTTTTAATTCTGCCAAAAACATTAGTACTAATGTTTTACGGACTCTATGTCTGATATTGTACATGTTCATTACTTTATGCCTATCATTATTAATTTCTTTCGTGAGTTCTTTTAAGCCAACTGTGGAATACATGTTAAATAACACTACTCTGGGCTTTTTGTCTTGGTTCTGCTGAAAGAAATGAGATTTCGTATGTTTATCCTTTAGGATTTTTATAACACAATGCAGGCGGCGTACTCTGACAAATCCGTCACACAGAAGCAAACCGATGATGCAACAAGCAACACGTCCGTTCCGTTTTAAAGTGCGAGCCGAACTCGAATAAGCTAAAATCTTCAGTTATAGTTAGTTTCTTTTTTTATTTTAAACTGCACTTTTATAATTTATTTTTGAAGAACCGTTTCATTTGTTTTGTTTGAAAATATATTTTTGGTAACATTTTACCAATTCCTTTTATTTGTGTTATTTTTTTAAATTTTATTTTGATACCTTTTCTTTCGTTGCTTTTTATAAACATTTACAAATTAAAAACAAATTTTGTTAGACATTTCACAAGTTTCTATAATGATCCTTAACTCATTTTTTTTGTATTAACATTAAAAATAACACCTTTTGCATGTATAAATTTATTAGTTGTACTAATATATAATATTGTAGTATTTATTTGTTTTTTTTTCTTTCTATTTGAACTTTTACTATATTTATTTATTTACAATTTTGATCCTGTATTAATACTATCATTGTTATAATTTTATTTGTTATTTTTAAATTAACTCATATTATGGTTTGTAAATATAGACTTTATTTACTGCACGTTTACAATTAATGAAAAATTTATAGGCACTACATAATAACATTAACATGGATAAAAAATGTAGTTTCCGCGCTGGGACTCTAGCTGCTTAATTAGACCGCAAGGACCGAAACCAGTGCGTCAGCACGGTGCTGGTTGAGTAAGGCTGAAGTTGTACTCTGAAAAATTTGTGGTGCGCTCCGAGCTTTTAAAGAGAGTGGTTCGAAGGGCGTATCGACCAGATACGGTTAGACCAGAAGGGATGATACGACTAGGGCACTACTCCGGTGGCCGCTTGAGAAAGTTTGTTACAATTTTTTGATTTGGCCAATCTATTTCTAATCTTATTTGTTACTGATATCCTTAAAATTACTTTAAAGTCAATTATTGGTTGTTATTTATAGAAAACACATTATTTATATTTCAAATTTGTTCCCAAATTAATTTAATTTTTTTAACTCTATTATTACAACCTTACATCAAATTCTAAATAATTGTTGCACTACATTTAATGTTTAGGGATTTTTACAATATTATCGTCATATGTACCATTTAAAAAGTTTTATGCTGCGTGTTATTTTTAATATTTTTCTGAAGAAAGCATATTGCCTTTATTCACTATTTTATTTGATTTATTTTTCTATTTTGCTCTTCTTTTATTTATTTAAATTTTTATCTCTCTTAATGTGTTTTAGTTTGCTAATATTATTTTTCTACATTCTTGACAACAAAATAATTTTTTTTTATTTATTTAATTTGTTACAGTTTTGTATCAGCTAATAATTGTAAATTTTACTACATACCATTTTTTTCTTATTTATCTATTAAATTAGTGATTAAATGAGAATAGAATGTTACACGTATATTTACTTTTTATAATAATTTTAATTTTTTCAAAATTAATTTTTATATTTATAATAACATGAACAATTGTTGTACTCTTATAAATCAAGATTATGTAGCTTTTTAACCATTGTCATCCTTAATATTTGTTTTTTAATTATGTGTGATTTTCTATTCTGGCATTAATATCTCATTTAATTCGCAATATGGTTTTTCTGCTCGCCCAATCCGTTTAACACATTTTTACCAGGATATAAAATATTGATATTCTAAAAGCTTCTCATCACTCATAAACTTAATATTTTTGCCTGTTGCAATTTTTTGCAAAATGTTTTTTGTTACAACATGACATGCTTCATTTCTAGTTTTTTTTAGTAATTTGCTCTTTTTAGAATCAATCATACCTAGTACCCTGAATTGTGATCAAAAATCCTACATTTGTTACACTAATTCCTTGCATTTTAGAATTTTACTCTTCCTTTGTAACTTGATAACATTATTTTATTAGGAATTTATTCTTAATAATCCTTTCGTAATCCCATTAAATATTCTTTGTCATCTAAAACAATATATTTTTCTGTGTTGATAAGCATACATTTATTATTGGATACAAAAATAGATCCACATATATACAATGGCAAGCAAAATATTGAGATTACTTTAAAATTGTGTTAAATTTTTAGAAATTCCAGTTAAACGCTTATCTTTGCATTAGTAGGTACTTAATCTTTTGTTTTCCAAGGAATATTATTCGTTATATTGTTATCAATCATGTATTGTCGCCGTAGTTACGAGTTTTATTAATTAGCGTGCATTCGTTCTATTTGCAAATTTCCACTTCACTGTGTCGGTGTTTAACAATTTCTTTTACTAAAACCTTTTGAGCACCGATAAAGTTTTTGTTGGGTTTATTTAACAAGTCATAATGTCTTTAGATCTATTGTTGTGCCAAGAATTATAGCGTAGTTACAAGATGGTCGAGGATAACGTAAACTTAAAAATTGTTGGTAAGGGACTTTGTGTTGTAGAAAAGGCACACCAGCGTTTTGAGGGGTTCAGAATACGGTCAAAAAGAGTGACCACCTAAACAGATGACTTGTGTTTGGTGTCGGCATAGAACAGCTTCTGCGGTTTGACTGCAAAATCAACTCCAAGAAGTTAGAATTGTAAATGGGGCGTTAAAAAAAACTTAGTGCTGTATAACTGTCTTGTAGAAGGATGGCTATAGGTTCATCATTGCTACGCCAGCATCAAATTACCCGGCATGGAATAGTGAGGACTGGAGCAGGGTACTGCATTCAGATACGTCACTTTTTGCCTTACTAGCTCAGACGGAGGTCATCGGGTATGGAGAAGACCTAGAGAAAGATACTTTACAGTTTCTATTGACAAGCGACTTCTATTTGACGGTCGGTCGATTATGGTTTGGGCGGGAATCTCTTCACGCACATAGTTGTTTTTCATAAAGAATGGCTCTTTTGCAGCTCCTAGGTGCATTACGGAGGTATTACAAGACTATGTTTTGTCTTTCATGATCACTGTTGGCGAGCGTGGCATTTTCATGCAAGACAACGCTAGACTTCACATAGCCAGAGTTGTCCTAGTTAGGCCCAGACATGAATTCCATTGAACATGTCTGAGATGAGCTGGGATGACGTATTCAGCGACGTACACCAGTTCCAAGAACTACCCAGGAGCTGAAAAAAAATGTTATTGCATATGGGTATTAAACCACGCCTTTTTTGAGAAAAATCCCGAAGTTTTGGCATTGATTCTGATGCCATTTTCAAGAGTTTAGCTCTTTGCTCGGAATCTCGATTTTCCTACTCTCCAAAGAAAACTATGAGCCTTTAAGTGAAAATGATTAAAGATCATTATGCAGCGTAAAGACGGATTTCCATATAACAGGTAAACGTTGGCTATCGTCTCTTGCGTTTAGAATTAGTGGAAGTTTCTCTATTTCTGTTGCTTCAGAAATAATTCCGCCGATGAGACGAGAAATGGTAGTTTTTTGCCTAGGAAAAGTCAATTTTGTGGGCTGTTTCTTTATTATGTTTAGCTAGTGCCCAACCATTAGAGAGTGCTTATATATTTGGCTAAATACTTATCGGTTTATTTGACTCATATAGGTCCTTTGGCAGCCTCCACGAAGTATTTTCTGAACTATATGGGATTTATTGGGAGAGTGATCTTTTATTGAGCGAATAAACCCAGCTATTTAATTATTGGCTGTAAAGACCGTACGTATACCTAGTTTAATTAGTATAAGGCTTATTTTATTGGTGATACTTCTCATGTCAGATAAGGGTGCTTTTTGTTGGTCAAAAGAGTTTTGGGATTGGGAGTTAGTGTTTTTATTTATATTTTTGATTATGTTATTTAAGGGTTTCTTGGAATACCCTTTTTGCAGTAAGGCGATGGTTTTAATTTCTGTTTGGTGGTTCTTTATATCGGAAAGTCTGATGGATCTGGTGATGAGGGATTTTGCAACTGAATGAATTTGGACAGGGTAATGATGGGATTTGACATTTAGGTAGCGATTAATGTAAGTGGGCTTTCTATAGACAGTGTAATGAAAGCTGTCATTAAAAGAATTTCTTGTTATGAAAGTATATAGGAAAGAAAGGAAATTATTATGTTCGGTTTTCATGGTAAATTTGATGTTGGTATGGATTTGGTTTAGGTGGGGAAGGAATTTTGGAAGAGTCTCATGTCTATGCGGCCAGATAGCAAAAGTGTCATCGACATATCATATCCAGCAGGTAGATTTAAGGAAAAAGAAGGTGAGGGGTTTTGTTTCAAAATCGGCCATAAAAAGATTAGCGATGACTGGTGAAAGTGGGGAACCCATGGGAGCACCATCAGTTTGGCGGTAAAATTTATTTTGGAAGGTAAAGTAAGTATTGGATAGTCAATGACTGATTAGGAAGAAGATATGAATATCTATAGTATAGGTTGACTTTAATAATTTAGGGTATTATAAATTGGGATATATGTAAACAAAGAAACGACATTAAAGCTGCCCTTGTCATCTTTGCGCATAGGGAAGATTTTCAGTATTTCTAGGAAATGAAAAGAGTTTTGGACGTAGGATGATGCCTGCTCTGTAAGAGGTTGAAGAGTCTTAGCAAGGTATTTAGCTAGGTTGTGGGTGGGAGAACCGAACCATTTTTTTAGGAGACCATACAATTTGGGAATTCTGGAAGATTTTTTTCGAGGTATGAGGAGTTTGTTGGTATCGGATGATAGATTGGAGTTAGCAATGAGGGTTTTGGTTTTCTTTTTGAGGTAGGTAGTAGGGTAGATGGTGGTAATCAGAGGATTTAAGTAAATTGTGCATATTACCGATATAGTCTGCTGTATTTAGGATTACTGTAGCGTTGCCCTTATCTACTTGTAAAATGGTAATATTATTACTTTGTTTTAGAGCTTTTAAGGCGCGTAATTCGGAGGCTTTGATATTTGATGTCGGTAGTTCGGGTGTACGTAGCACTTGGGCTACATTTTTCTTGGTTTCATTTACCACATTTTCAGGTAGGGTAGCATTTTAGCATTCTATTTTGGATGTAATTTGCTGAGTGGGAATGCGATTTGGCGTTGCAGCAAACTAAAACCTTTTTCCAAAGCCTGAATAGCTAAGTCGCTTGCAAGGTAGTCAAAAAGGTTATGTACCGTCTTATTGGTCAGAGATGGTTAGGTATGGGAAAGTTTACTTTGGCACAATTTTGTCATGTATTATCCTAGAAAAAATATCCCAGATAATAGGATAAATGTTGGAGGAACTTAATTTATGGAAAATGCCATAAAGTTTTAGACCGGTATTAGCGAGGTTTCTACGGGTAGCGTAAATTTTTAATTGGATCGGTTTTTCCTGGATTGAAAACGTGGATCAATTTAACTTGGCACCTAATCATAATGGACGTAAACATAAGCCGCCTATAAGAAATACCTAAAACGCAATATTGAACCAATGCAAAGCATATGCGCTCGTTCATAATACACTCCCGAAATTTTTACATTTTTCATTCAAATGTAAGAAATCCATTCAATCTTATGTATTTCTTTGCAGTAATTTTTAATTTTTCCCTAGATTAATGTTGGCCGCAGTAACAAAATGATTGTTTTGATTTTAAAATTGCATAACTTAACTTTACTATTGTCGACATTTTGGCTTCGTTTTTACAACGAATAGAATAGGGAACTATTAATTAAGTTAGCAAATATGCATCTGTTCCTTTACCATAAAAAAGATAACAGGTATAAAGGCAGCTGAGGCCGCTCGGAGGAGCGAGAGCGGCTCCAACGTGCGTGGACGAACGCACGCACTCGTGTAAATTAAGCGCTCAGAGCGTGGCACGCTAAGTTTCATATCGGCCGTCTTTGTTTAATACCCACGGATCTCCTCGTGCAAATCAAGGGCGTAGGGAACACCACATTGCTTTGTTTACTTTCTGTTTAAATGTATAGATAGATATACGGAACTATTCTAGGTTTTATTGCAGGAAAGCCTAAAGACCGCCTTGGGTTGCAGCTGCAGGTGGTCAAGAGCGTTTGCTTTGCTGGCACGCGAATGAGTTAGGATCTTGCTGGAAACTCATGCAAGATTGCACGTTAGTAGGTAATATAGGTACTATAAATGCTTGAGGCTGCAGTGTTAATAACTGCGGTCTAACAAAAAAAGTACCGTCTTACGCACATGCTTATTATGTAATACAAGTTAGTTTCACGTAATCGCCATCCTCCATCTGCTATATTCTAATTTTTCTGCACTTTAAAATCGTCAATAGATGTTATTGCGTGATTTGACTACCCTAAAACTCCACCTTACGACGTAACCAAGAAATACAGGGGATTTAACTACTAGAAGAAGGTAACTGCTGACGGAACAATTTACAATAAACGATCTAATCTAAAGATTTATAGAAAATTAAAAGTCCAAGCATTGCTAAACGACATCAAGCGCAACAGCGTTAGCTTCCTGAGATCCTTTCCTGACAAATATAGACAAAAATTTATCCTAGTTAAAAAGATAAATTGCCAAAATAACCATTAGTTGTGCCAAGATGCCCCTGCAGTACCTACTACCATGCATACCCGCCTCCGTGGTAGTGCTAGGACTTATAAGTAACAAAGGGAAAATTATGGGATCTCACCTATTTGAGAAGGACATGAAGGTGGCCACCAAGAGCTTATCAATGTGCTGGAAGCAATTGTGAAGCCTTGAATGGAAGAGGTAGGCGCTGAGTAAAACTACGTTTTAAATCATGACTCTGCTCCAGCTTACAAGGCAAGAAACAATAATTTGTATTACCACTGGTTCTCCAACTTGTGCCCACCCTTTAACTCCGACTGCAATTCCCTTGACTACTACGTGTGGGGCGTGGTCGACGCGAAGGACAATGAGAAGCATCATAACACCAAGAACAGCTTAAAGGCTTCCTTCATAGCATTAACACATGTGGACAAATAGGAATTATGTTTACCTGCAATAGGTTTATGTCCCGACTCGAGAAGGTTGTGGACGCCGACGGTTGCTACATTAAATTATATGACTTTTATTGTTATTTACATTAATTGTGGTAAATTTCATGTAAACAAATTTAATCTTTCTTGTATTTCAATGTTATTTCATTAGATATTTAGTTTCCAGATTTACCTCAAAAATCCTTTGTAGGTTTATATAGCTGACCATTTCATTTATTTTATCTGCTATAATCTACAACGTCCTCCTAATTATAGTTAGATGTAAAATATAAAATTTTATAATTAATAGGAAAATTAACGTTGCTCGAGATTATGAAACCCAAACAGTAATATATTTTACAAACTGTCAAAATTTTAAAGGGTCTACAATTCACAGTAATGTTGTACACAACAATAATTTGATGATTGAAGGAAACGTCAGAAATTATATAAACGCGTTGTATCACTGTCTGCAACTTATATGCTTGAACAATGTTTAAAATGCTGCACTTACAAGTATAATTAAACTTTATTATAATATATAAGCGTTATATGTTTTGTACTACCTAATAAATATTTCGGAGCCGACCGCACCGATTACGCCTAATTGTAGCACGCATTTCCAATATGCTGCGCACTATGCAGCGCGGGTTCAGTACTTAACAGTTGACCTAATTCAAATGAATTTCACCTACCCACTAAATACATCACAATTAAGGTTTAGTAGAGAATATATATGCCAGACCTAAGGTATAGTAACAGGCCTCGTAACCTCCGTAGATTACTATTAACATAGATTTGCATGACACTAAAAGGTGGCACCGTTATATTGTAGTGTTTGGGGGATAAAGAGTAGGATGTACAACATTAGGACCTAAGCTGGTAATAACAAACGTTAACATACAAATTTAAGTACAT
Organism: Sinelater perroti; assembly: GCA_036346155.1. Taxonomy (NCBI): domain Eukaryota; kingdom Metazoa; phylum Arthropoda; class Insecta; order Coleoptera; family Elateridae; genus Sinelater; species Sinelater perroti. The sequence continues at coordinate 842,585 of JARFIY010000278.1, forward strand.
AAGCCTGTTGATGTTTAGGTTTTTTCTCGCTAATTTGCTTGAATTTCTAATTAAGGTAAATACAACATTAAAGTTGCATTTATGTATAAAGCTGTAGTTGGGATTCTTTACTAATTATTATTCAAAAAGAAATAGTTACCTAAATAGAGTTAGAAGAATGATATGTAATAATTTCTGACATCAATTGTTTTAGTAATTATTGAGTTTGTACAGGATGTAAATTTGAGTAATCTAAAATACTGAAGAGCTATAATTTAAGATGTTCTATAATACATAAAACTAAGTAATGTGAAACATAACTATATTTCTAAATATTTAGCATGTATAAACCAACCCCATATTTTAAAAATACAAAATTGTTATATAGTTTTCTACTATAATTATTCGATAACATTCAGCTAACAACCAATATAAGTTATATTTTTCTTAATAGTTTATTCGATAATGTTACGTCAATAAGGAACTTAATTTAAAAAGTAATTTACTAAACCATACCCTGTCAAAGTTGCGTGTTAAATTCTAAAACACTACGTTGAAACTTTTTATAATAACTGTCGTTTAAATAACACTGTGGGCGTACTGACTTTGAGTGATCTGAAAAACAAATTGTTCTGTTAACACCAAGCTATACAAGCATACGTATACATTCTTATCGATAGCAGCTTTTACATGAAATAGTTTACGAGCAGCCTATAAATGTTCTGTAAATGTGTTACCGCTTGTTGTCAGACCTGTTTTATATTTTTTGTGAGTTTTGTATAGATTATTGGTATAGCAGTTTTTTTATATATCTTGTACAAATTCTTCATATACAATTATAATCATAAATTCATTAGATAACACAGTGCTGGTCTAGTAAGTTTTTATATTCTGTTTACATTTTGTTTTATCGGATTCTAACCTTTTTTTTATTTGGAGTAGGATATTCATACTTTCGTCTATTAAATTTTTATTTAGAATAAATAACATACTCATTTAGGCTTTTCAGTCGATATTTTCTAATTATCTGAGATACAACACTTTAGATTATACTTTGAGTAACACGTTACAGGTACTGCAACAAACCACATAAATACATAATCATACCGTTTTATCTGTAATCAAAATATAGAAAACAAAAGAGGAGAAATAATTATATAAAATTAAATTTATGCAACAGTTACTTAATGCTCAGCGCATACATTTTCTACGTGACTAAACCTTTTTAAGACTTACCATATCAATATAATGCTTGATACAGGGTGGTATCCAAAAGTAGTAGGACTGGTTTTTTTAAAAAAAATTATTGAACATTTTGGTACACCGACTTAATACTCTTCAAAATAGGCCCCTTGGGCATCCACACACTTCTGGTAGCGAGCCTTCCAGGTCGCGAATGCTTTCTGGAAGTCGTCCTCCGGGATGCTGTTCAGCGCCCTCGTCGTTGCCGTTTGGACTGCTTCCACCGAGTCGAAACGATGCCCCTTGAGCTGCCTCTTGATCCGGGGGAACAGGAAGAAGTCCGGCGGTGCCACATCAGGGCTGTAGAGGGGGTGAGGCAACGTGGAAACACCGAATTTTGCAGGAGATCCCTCACAATCCACGCGCCGTGGCACAGCACCATTTTCGCGCACACTTTTCTTATCGACAAATCCTCTGTGATGATGCGTTGGACTGTCTATCCCGTACGAAAGATTCAGCTCATCACTAATGAATTTAATGCCCAACCGTTGGCCAGAGTTCAAAAGTTACTTAACTTTCAGCACATTGTCGTCCGCTCGCGAGGTTGACGGACGCCGGGCGCGTTGGTCGTCATCGACGAGCTCCCTCCCCTCCTGAAACAACATGTGCCACTCAAATATCGAGAAACGGCTCATGGTAGCCTTCTTGTAGGCCTGCGTAAGCATGTCCTTGGTTTCGGTCACTGATTTTCCAAGTTTGTAGCAAAACTTGATGGCGTACCCCTGCTCCAAATTTCGCTTCATCGCAACTGACGACGAGACGTCACAACAGGAGGTCACTAAAACAGTGGTCCACACTCAACTAACGCACGCAGGCGACTGCCACAGGTCGAAACTTGTTCCCAAGGCTTCCCTCCATAGCATCCGGCCTTGCAGACCCCCCCTCCATCGCTCCGCGCTCGCGGAAAAAAACAGTCCTACTACTTCTGGATACAATCCTGTATATACTTGTTATATTCAACAATAAATTAAGTGATTAATACAATGTAATAACATAAACTTCTAGAACTGAACATCTCTTATTCCATTTGCCGTTTGTTTCCTCCTAAAAAGAATAATAAGATTCTTAAGGCATATATATATATAGATCGAAAGTTAATGTACTTATAATTAATGTTCTTCATTTCAATAAATTTTTTACTATAGTTATAAATTTTATTAGCTATGTAATGGGTTATTCTTGAAGGTAACATGTCAACGCATCTTCGAAAAGATTTTTTTTGCGATAAATTAACTTGTATTATTCTTATACTCTCCTGAAGATGAGAGAAGACAAAATTCTATTTAGACACTTAATTCTTTGTTGGTGATTTCCACCGAAAAACATACAACGGTTGAGTAGACTATCCACGTCTGACTATGAGTAAATCAATACATTGATCGAGAATAACCCGCGATACACGACATGAAATTCGAGAGAGACATTAAAAATATAGGAAATTACAGTTTAAAAGCACTTAGTGAAATTTGGTTGCGTAAAATGTTACGATGTTTCTGGTTTGCACAATTTGACTAAGAAAAATTTAATAAATCGCAAATCTATCTGTGCGTGCCATACAAACGCATCATTTTTTAAGCAATTAGTAACCAGCAATAAAAATGAATTGTTTACAACAATATTGAGTAAAAAAAGCTGAGGTAAACAACATAAACCTTCGTAAACTACCCCCAATTTTCATACGAAGAAAGTCGTACATTGTATTTGTGTTTTTCTGAAAGAATGGAATCTAAGTTACATAAAGAAAAGTTGTTAAATAAATTAGTGGATAGAAAATTAAATAAATGAACATGAATACACAAAATTTTTGAATTTTACTTAATAATATCATAAAAACAATTGCTTTCACTTAGTTTTTATTTATTTTATTTTATCTTTTTTGTTATATGCTTTAGCTTCACTACTACTATATTGTTGATTGGTATTTCAATATAACATATGGTGTTTTGTTTGAAAATTCATTAAAGCTTTAATCATATTTAGTTAATTAGAGTTTTATAAGTAACAGTTCCATATTTTATTTTTTGGTTTGACGTGTTACTCTGTTATGTAATCAGCTGTATAAAAATTTTGAAAACTTATGTACAATACTGATCTTATCTTTTACATATCGTCACAGAGCAAGTTTTAATTATTGGAATATATATTAAGGGGTGACACCACTTTAGACCCCCCCACAAAAAAAAAGAATTTTTTTTGACATTTTTTTGCATGGAAGGAAAGGTAATAAAAAGCAGTTGAATTATGTTATTAGGCATATGTCAAAGTTTGTTAAAAAATATTTCAAAATTTGGGGCTAAACAAAAAAATTCTTCTCAATCTACATGACTATAGCTAAAAAAATAAATGATGAAACTTTAAAAATATTAATTTTTTTGTAATTTGGAAGTATTTGAAGTTAATGTCCGATTTTTAACGAAAAAATGGCAGTTATTTTGTTTATAAAAATTTTTTTAATTAATTTATCAGAAATTCCGTAGGTGTTTCTCTTCGAAAAGTTGTTGTAAATATGTAGTTAAAATTTCAAATAAAAATATTAAACATTAATCGAGTTATGGTGCGTGCCGTTTTGAAAAATGACATCTTAAGAAAAACGCTTTTAAAATTTTGAAACGAGTAAAAAACAAGGAATTTAACTGTTTAAAGTTTCGTTTTTTCGGTTTTTTTGACCGATGCCGTGTTGGATACAGTTATTTTGTATCTTTTTTACCCTCGTACACTTTTTTGCCTTCCATTTTTACTTGTGAGAACTTTCACTTAAAAAAAGCAGTTTTACAGACAAAAACTTTTATTACCAGCGAATAAGGAAAATCTTCTACGATATTTTAAAGAAAAATTATTTTTGCGTATAAAGCTTTTTGCTACGTGAAGGTTCACAGTATATTTTAAGTCAAAAAAATCGATTTTTTGAAAATTCTAGAGTGGTGTTACCTCTTAATAGGTTTCATATGTATGAGAAAATATTTAAACTGCAGTAAGTTGTACATAATTGTTTGTTATATATTTTCATCTATTTTGTGTTATTCAACACTTCTGAATCGAGCTCTTTATTAAATTTACTATTATCCGTTTTAGAAAACCTTTTTATGGTCCTATTTTAGAACAAAGGTTCTCACCTTCTTTCACCTAAATATCCAAGAGATAGGTAAATACGATGATATTTTTATTATTAAACCTTATAAACAAAATGTACATTTCGAATTCATTTTTTACGTAAACTAAATCCACACCTACATTAAATCTGTTATAGAAACTGAACAAAACAATTCTTTTTCTTCTTAGACACCTTTGTTACAAAAATTACCTGTACGAATCGCTACGTAAGTGTACTTATTACTCTGCCCAAAACCATTTAATTGCAAAATTATTCATTGTCAGATCCATTAGACTTTTTTTATATAAATAATCCAAAAATAGAACTTAAAACAAATACCACCATCCTACTACCAAATTGGTATTTCCACATAACCATATCCCAGATAATTAGAAATATTAACAAAAATGCTAATTTACAATCTTAAAAGCCTTCCAACCAATAAAAAGCATTCTTGGCGTACATCAAAAGCAATTCCGTTAGAATAAGCCGCATATTAATAAAGCAAATCATATGTACAGTCCTCATAACCAATTATAAATAGTTGATTTTATTCATTCAGCCAATAATTACTGCCCTAATAAATTTCAACAATTATATGATATATCTAGTAGACTACTAGAGTATCTATATGGGTTAAACAAACAGGTAAGTATCCAGCCATATATAATAGTATTATCACTCTTTGATTGTACGGAAAATTGTTCGGCACATCAAATAAAAAAAAAACAAATCTCAAAATTTAACTTCTTACAGAAAACACCATTGTTTCTTCCAACTTCTCATCTCACAAATCAAATTATTTATAGGCCTATGTAAATGAAAAAACACCTTTACTATCTAAACAGAAAATATGATAGCCAACGCTTATCTGTTATATGGAAATGCATAACCCCGCATTAAGAATTTTGCAACACCTCCATATTAATTCCTGTCGTACTTTAATTTGTATAACACACAGTCTTGTTCAAAGACTCTATTTTTTTAAGATGGAATTAAAACAAATGTCAAAGCGTTGAAAATATGTACTACAAATCAAGAACGTGTTGAATAATTGAATTTTTAATATTTATGTACTTTATACACGATTTGTCAGAAGGGCTAAATGGGCGGCGAGATAGATGATGGGGAAAGGTTCTTAAGAGATGAGGAGCTATTCCCTCAAACTGTGTTTTGTGACGCGCCACGAATTCGACTTGCAGCGTACGTTAGAGTAACGTTATGCGGCAAAGTTTTGTGTTAAACTCAAAAAATGCGACATCGAAGCTTTTAATCTCATGATAAGGGAAGCCTACGGGGAGGAAGCTATGTCAAAAACAAGGATTTTCAATGGCGCAAAAAAAGCCGCGAGAGACGAAAAACGCAAAGGACGTCTATCAACGAGCAGTAGTAATAAAAATTTAGTGGAAGTGAAACAATTGTTATACTCTGACCGGCGTTTGATATTGATGTTCGATTGATATCACAGGAGTTGAATTTACCAAAAATCGTAGTACATGAAATTGTATCTAAAGATTTTTTAGTGATGCACAACGTGGCAACATTGCCCCAACCGCTGTATAGCCTGGACTTGGCACCGCCCGACTCCTTTCCGTTCCCAAAATTTAAATCCAGCCTGAAAAAAATCTAGTTTGAGTCGGTGGAAAAGGTACAAACCGCTGTTCTCAAGGCCATACACAGCATTTCAGTTTCTGCCTATGTGCAGGACGCCTTCAAAGCATAGCGTGCACGCTTAAAACGCTGTGTAGATGCAGGAGAAAACTATTTTGAAGAATTTTAAAGAAATAAACGATTACCGGCAATACTTTTGTTTTTATTAATTTAGTTCCGATACTTTCTGGACAAACCTTGCATTTATATTATTAAAAAGAAAGTTATAAAGATATTAACTTAATATTTATGGTTTATTACAATACCTACAACACTGCATTACTGAAGAGTTCAATTTAATAAGCATTGTGTATTGATCCTGTTGTTTATTTTTAGATTTATAAAATTGTTGAATAATCCGGTATACCGCCACAGTTAAGTAATAACGTAAAAATAATAAATGAAAATAACAGGGAAAGTTGATAAATATTATAAGCTGCTATTACTCACACCTGACCAAAGTTTATTTTATTCTCGTCTAGAAAAAATCTCTATATTAACCTGCTTTATATTTTAGTAAGTAATAGCAAATAACACAAGCGCAGTGTTTTATTCTTTACTAGAAATATGTGTATAGTTTGTTTTGATATTTATGTAACTAAAAATGAGAAAAGTTGTATCGTTATTAATTGTTGATTTTCCGCCTTCGTAACGCCAAGTCATTTCCCGCTCGGACAGCTAGAAAGTTTAAGTATTTATTTTTGCTTGTGTGCTTGACGCAGGGCTATCGGTGAGTGCATTAGAGTTGAACATTATTAATTAATTTATACAGTCTAACCGCAAATTAATAATTTAAAACAAGCTAAAGCCTAAATTATGCAGACTAGTAGTAATGGATTGAACTTTTATTAAGTGCAGTCGAATGCAAATCATAATAATTTTATTGCCAATGAAAATTGTAATTACATATGTGAGCAACAGCCTTAAACGTAAATGCACCTTTATCAACTAATTGCAACCAATGTAGTACACAGAAAGTAATCCCAACACAATCGCCATATAGGTTTCATTACCAATAACCTGTATCGCAACCGGCCAATTCCATTTGTCAACGGCCTGCAACAGAATATGAATCAGAAAATTATAATTTATCAAATATAATAGGCAAGCTGAAAATACTAAAAGGCCATTACTATGGACCTTTAGCAAATTGAATAATTCCAATAATTTTGATCTTAAATTAACATACAAGACACCAGTAAATCATGAAAACGGAATTGAAACTATTAGGATAGATTACTTTTAAGAAGTGAGATCCCGTAAAAAAGAAAGATAAAAACTAACCAGAACAAGCAAGAAGCGCGCAATTGAAAACAGTTATATCTACTAACAATATATTTCAGGGATTAGCAAATGCCAACAAAAATAGCGGAGAAGAAAGCAAAGATGAACAAAATAAAATACCAAATAACGCTATCAAAACAAGACCTTTGATAAACCACCACCGTTTATAATCCACTATATCATAAATATATTCCCACTTCTGTACATAGTGGGGAGTGCCGTAAAAACAGATTACTATTATCAATTTATGAATGGTAGTAAAATAAAACTTTAAACAAACACTATAGAAGCGTGTAAAAAAACGTAAGGCCGCACTGGATAAAAATAAAGTAGCCCAACACAAATACAGTCTTAAAGAAGAACGAAACTATAGGTTAGTAATCAAGAATTTACACCATACAACATATATTAAAAAAGTAAAAACAGTTTTAATTGAAGAAGAACAGACGACTAGAAACATAAAAAAGAAACAAATAAGTATAGTAACCTTTTCTTTAGAGAGCACGACAGCCGCGAGGTAAAGGCCTTGACCTGCCAAACTGGCGCGCGGCAGCTCCGGGTTTGAACCCCGGCAATGCCAAACATTCTAATGCTCTCCGGCCGCCATACAAACACCTTTGGCGATCGTGAAGTACATTCTACTCTATCCATTCGTCAACCCTCCCGGCAAGCATGACGTTTAATTGCCAAACTCATTGAATTGCAAAAAATTCATAATTCAAAGAAAGGTCTACGTCCTGCAGTGGATTTTAATGACAGGGAATAATCTTTTCTTTGTGGACCCTGTTCCAAAAGCAAATAATAAAGAAGTATTTAATATTCAGTAATGCTAAAGTTCAAATAGAACCCCCTCATACAAAGACAATAATTGTACAATGCAAACGATGCCGATGCTATGACGACACTTGTAATTTTTGTACGTTTGTACGTGCGTAAAATAAGAACAATATTATGACACTAGGAAGTACAAACAAGCAATAATCAGCGATGCTAAATGTGCATTATATAAAAATAGTCACTCTCTCCAACTATAAGGGATGGCAAGTCTACCTGAAGATATTAAGCAGGCGTAATCCAAATGCACAACCAAACCCAACAGCATAGCAGCTAATACAATATTAAACAGCAGTATATACCAAAACCAACACGATTTCCACCATTAGAATACAAAAATGTGCAACATTCACTAATAGTGAATTGTGTATTAGATATTGCAAAAAAACTAGTAATGACGAATACACAAACGTTATCATTTCAAATGAGTAACCAAGCTTTTAAGTTATACATAGGGTTCCTACAACAAGCGACTGCAAGTCAATAAAACAATCTTGTAACTAATGGCAGAAGCAAGAAGTATGAGGCAAACCATAAATACATTAACGGGTGGTTCCCGTCACAAAGGACACACTTAGCTGGTGTATTTGGCGTTTTTTTTTTTTACAAAGGATGGTGTTGTGTCCTTCACTATATTTGACACATTGAAAAGGTCTGTTACAATATGTTTTTGTGTGTCCATATTGCTGATAACGGATGCATTGTGGTATAATATTTTTCTTTCTAGTAGGTTCAATCGAAACCTTTTGGTTTCCCAAATAATTAACGTTGTATATTGTTTTATTATTTGCTTTGAGCTCGAGATCTACCATAAACAATGGCAGAGGTTGTTTGGTTACCCTATGGCGTACGTTAAGGAACTTTCGTGATCCATGCCTGTTGAATATGTGTCAGAATCCTTATTTATTTGAATATCGTCTCAATTGATACTGTTTATAGATCTCTTAGAATGCTTATTATAATTGGGCTTGGTGAGGCGGAGTTGTTTGAGGGTGTATTAACTGAGGTGAGGAAAGTATGGGCTGATTTTGGAGCGCATATTGAGTTTGTGATTTAAATTTGTTTGATTCGGCACGTATTCGTATTATTGAGGAACTGAATTATAGGTAAGGCCCGTGTTTATTAGAGTATTTGGATTATTTATTATTCCGGGAGGCCTAAACCCAATGCCGCCTCCGATTTTAAACATGATTTAAATTTACTACATATATGACTAGTAATATTGTAGTACATACGGTTTTCAGTTAAGCGAAATTTAAGCTCGACTTCTGATTGCAGTTAAGAGCTGAACAACACTTGACACTGCAAGATAGCGGAGCGTGATATGCACGTCCTTGCACTTTAAAAAACAAATGTGAACTCTATTTTATAAGTACAGGGCTTTCATTAAGTGACTCAAACTATAGAAGTTTATTATAAAAAACTACCCAAGATAAAATTCCAATTATTTTTTTTATTATATGATAAATAAATAGAGTTTCGTGGAATATGTTTTCAAAATGACTACCTTCACTAGAGGTGGTCATTTCAACTTTTTTTCTGAAACTCTCAATTGAAGCTCTGATACCCGCAGAAATGTCCAGAACATTTTCTGTAACGCGATTCTTGAGTTGGGGATTTGGACTGGGATTTGTTCAGATAAACTCTATCCTTAAAATAACTCCATAAGAAGAAACACATGGGTTTAAATCTGGGGAATTTGGGGGCCACTCAATGCCACCTTCTATCTTACCGGGGGCGTCCAGACATATAATCCATCTTCCAAAGACTTCTGTAAGGATACCAAAGATGCCTTGAGTCCGATGGGCGGTGGCTCCATCTTGCTGAAACCAGTATTGGTCGATTTGTCTTTTGTCTCTCGCAATTGGGATGAATTTCTAGAGAACTGCGATACATTTTTTTATTCACATATTTTGTGAGAAGCAATGGACTGATTATTTTATAGTGGAAAATTGCACATCATACACTACTTTTCTTGGTTCCAATCGACGAACTTCGGTCAAATGTGTGTTTTAGGTATTCTACTGTAGTAATTTGGTTCCTCGACATAACCGTCTAGTTGAAAATAAGCCTCATTCGAGAAATAGACGTGCTTTATATCCAACTTTTTAGTCCGAACCATTTCCTTGATCACTTTTGCAAAAGTGAGTCATTTGCTAATATTGACCTTGGCTAGAGGGGGTTTTAAGTGAGTCTGTTATAGAAAAAGATTTGATTTCTTAGTGAGGATAATGTGCATAGAGCACATATTTACACCAAGTTGAGCTGCGCCTTTAGAGACCAAAGTTGTAGACTCTTGTTCATAAAGTTTCTGAGCTTGTTCTATAATTTAGGAAGTGGTCACAGTGACTGGTCTGACCGTTCTTGACAAATTTTTGTCCAGCACACTTTTCAAATATTTCAAGCAGCGTATTATATCATGGAAAAATAGGTAATTTAAGTATCTAGCAAATTTCTTCAAGCTGTTTTTACCTTCCTATTGCGTTCTCCGGTTGAATAGCTAACTTTTGCTGACGCCATATTCAGTGTTGACTTAAAGTAAACAAAACTGAAAACATTGACCTAGCTATTACAAACATCCAACATAAAATTGGCTGAAAGGTTTGACCATGATAAACAAATCTTTTGCGTGATATAATAAAGGCGCACTAGTAGATGAAGAATCAGAGTAAATAGGCTTTTTACTATTTTTCATTTTCATAGCTATTTTTATTAAAATATGTACGTGTTGTAGTTGGAATTAAAATAACTAAGATTACAATATAAAGCATTATTCGTCTACAATTTGGAATAATGTACTAAAAAATCAAGGCCAAACACCAAATAAAATTTTTGAAAATTATTGACAACTAAACAGCGGTGTTAAATATAAATTCATTAAATAAAGTAATTAATTCTAAAAATATTTAATTATATGTAGAAGCCTCAGGTTATCTCACGCTGCAAACTAGTTATGAGCAAACAATAATAAATGTGTATTTTCAACAATTAGTGTTTTTCATATTATTTCTATTTTTTATTTAATATAAATTAGCAATCATAGTACATTGTAATGTATATGCTGATATGGTGATTTATGATGTATTAATTATATATCTTATGGCTTGATGAGATTCCCTCCAGCGAAGGAAAGTCCAAAAAAATCCAAATCACAGGTCTACTGGCTATTTCCGTTTAGTCTCCTTATTATATAATTATTCTAACAGAGGCTGTCGCAGTAATTTGAGTGAATTTAAAGCTTTTTGTGGTGAATAACGATGACATCTCTTGTAGTCGGGATTTTTAAGACATTGTGCATCCACTCATTTGTGACAAATCGGAGAGCATTAGTTAAGACATTTAATATTTTTAACTAACATATATATATATATATATATATATATATATATATATATATATATATATATATATATATAATACTTATCTTAAATATATGTAATGCTATGTAATACACTGACACTGTTAACTTGTACAACGACCCTGTCGAAATCCAAACTGATAATGTGAAATCCAGTCACTAGATGTGAAGTTTAAATCAATTCTTTCTAAAAGTTTAGAAATTGATGAAAGTAGATTAAGGGGGTAAATACAACTACACGGGCAAAAATTACGCATTAAAAATAATTTTTTTTCACAAAGAATGTTTAATGCAATCATTATAAAACTTTGTACACTTGTTAAGGTATAAATGAGGAATGTAAATAAATTTTTTTTTAATTTTTAAAAACAAAATGGCGGCTGTACGCTGGCGTGAAGTTGACCTACAAAAAAAACTCTGGACGTCGTGTTATTGATCTGTAACAGCCCATAAAAAAAATTTGTCTTAAATAGTCATTTCATTTGTCGGTAAACCTCAAAAATTGAAAAAAAGAAAATAATTCTGCGTTTGGTAGAGGTTTTTGTAAAAAATCGATAATTTTCACTATTTTTTCAGCCATTTTTGCATTAATAATTCAATTTTGCAACATAAAATTCCAAAACAATTAGGTTTGCAGAAAAGCCTAAGGTATAAAGAAGAAACCCTAAAAATTTCAGCTAAATTGGACAAGTAGTTTTCGAGGAATCGTGGTCGCAAATTTTAAAAATGTTCTTTTGAGAAAAACGCGTTTTAAGTTTTGAAAACCGAAAAATGGTATTATAAGTCAATCAGCGATTCCAGGGGCATATAATAGGCCTTCAACCTCTTCGTAGATGCTGTTGTTGATATTCTGTAGCTCTCTGTGAGCCTTACGGGCTTCTTTGCTGGTTTGATCGGTCCGAACGTCTTGCCTCTTAATTCTTTCGGAATCCTTTAACTGCGCGTATTCAAGACTCTGCCGACCAACGACGATGTCCTTGGCATTCATTATTTTTAAAACTGTTGTGAGACCTTCATTAAACACTCCAGCAGCAATATGAACCGAAATCTCAACGATTTTTACGCCGGAATGAGAATTTTTCGGTGCTAGGCGCCATACCGTGCTGCTAAAACTTTCATTCGCATTTTGTGTATGACCGCCTAGGCAACGCTGTAGCAGGTGGTCTCTCGATAAATCCTCGTAAATTGGCAGTAAATGCTTTTGTACATCTGGATGCAAAGGTGCGGGGTGTTTAATTTTACTCGCATCTGCTCCAGTAGCCTCTGACTTTTTCCACTTACACCAGCTATCCGCTCCGTCCGGGCAATATGCGTGATTGGGGTTTCCGTCGGTCGAGCACATATGATAATATGTTGCTGAAATATCTTTTTTCATGCCATCTACGTTATCGATATTACGCCGGATGTATGTAGTTAACTTTTTAATCAGTGCATCGGTAAGTTTAACAAAATTTTTTTGTTTATCTTTACCACCAATACCGTGCAGATTTTTCACGTTCCTAAGGCGGCTTCCCATTCTCTTTTGTACGTGCCCGATGCATTCACTTTTTGTCACGACGAGATCTCCGTACGGAGCAGCATCGAGTAAGGCCTTGAAAGTCTTTGAATCACCGTCCCCTATGTAATTAACGTATTTTACTCCATACTTCTCCTCGGATCGCTGAAACATTTCGAGCACAAAGTCCACTTCCATTTTGCCCGCAGATCCTTCGTGATTTTTTTCGCAAGTTGCTTCGTGTTCTTCATACCACCTAAGAAAATCTTCGGTATTCAATTCAGTTTTTTTACGCGCACATTTAAAACAAGAACTGCATTTAACTACTAAGTCTACTATTTTTCCACTGTAATATCCAATCAATGTAGTTACTCCAAACAGAGATTGAAAGCCTCTTTTTCTCCAGCTTCCATCACCGGACACTTTCAAATGCAGAAGGGACTTTTCACGTTTCTCGTTTTCCAACTTTTCTTCTTCTATGGCTTTCTTTCAGCAATAGTCGAAAACAGATGAAGTAGCCGCAAAGAAATAATCAATGATGCGATCATAGGATGATTGAGAAATACCTTTACAGATGTCCATAAAATTAACAAATAAATTAATCCCATCTCTTCCCATACCAAGCAATCGCATAACCAATACTACACGTCTGTTTATTTCATAGCCAGTATTTACAAGTGGTCCTGAATTTATAAGACGTCTGCCACACCGATAAATAACTAGGAGTTTGAAGCCCAAACCTCGGTTTGTTGTTTCTTCAAACCGCACAGTTTGCTTACAACTACGACAACATAATATGTCAGATAGGGCATTAAACACACTGAAAAATTCAATAAAACGGTATGCAAGTAAAGGGCTGCTCGAAATGTCATAACAGTCAGCAGTAGCAAGTTTCCTGGCAGTAGCACTTGAACTTGAGGAATCCAAATCGGAGCTCGTATCTCTCTTGTCAGAATGTTGATTGCCGTGAAATTTCCTTTTTTTTTTTTTGAACGACACGCACGAGACGGAGCACTTTTTTCGCTTGTCGGATACGACATTTTTGCACCGAAAATACACGTGATTCTGTTGAGCAACAGGGCAACACTGACCGTTACGTTCGAATTTGGCGTCGTAACGCACGCTCCCTCTGTAGGCCAATGATGTCACCATATATATATATATATATGTATATGTATATGTATATATATATATATATATATATATATATATATATATATATATATATATATGTTTGTGTGTGTGTATGCGCGAGCGCGAGCGCGTGCGTGCGTGCGTGTGTGTGTGTGTACATACATACATACATATAATACCCTTAGGTATACAAATCCGGCCTGAAGTATTTCAAAGTACGATACAATAGATAAAACTTGCACTAGGGTCGGCCGCTCTCGTATACCTGCTATGCGCTGAAAAAGGCGTTCTAGAAAAATGAAGAAGAAATATATAAGGAGTTCGATTTTCGATCTGAAAGCGTATTCTACGGGAAATTTCCTAACTTTTTAGAGGTACAAAAAAAATCGATTTTTTTACTTTGGATGCTTTTCAGGTTTGTGAATTAAATTATTTCTGCTATTTTTAGTTCATTTGGCCAATCAGCATTACACCTTTTTTAGGTAATTCTTTTAGCATCTTCACAGTAACGAGTGTTTAGCTATTGCATCTCTTTTTCTATTTCATTCAGTTTTTGGTATTTTCGTTTATAGAGAATCGAGAATTTTTTGTATGCAGCATTAACGCGAGGACGAAAAACCTCATCAAGAGAATTCGAAAAGACTTTAGCCTTTTTAGCCTCTCTTAGCCCATCGTCTCTAAGTTGTTTTTTCTCGATATATAAAACTTGTCACTATTGTTTGCTTACAAAAGGATTTAATAGGTTTCCAAATAGAGTTAGCGTAGCGACTCAAGCTTGTAACATAGCTCTTAAACGATTTTTTGTTCCAGAATTTTAATATTACTTTAATTTTGTTGCTTAACTGATTAAATGTAGGTTTTTCGGACGAGGAACAACTTCTTTGCTATTTTGCTGTCGCTCCTTTCTTTTCCGCTACCATTTCATAAATAATATCTATCACACAAATAGAACTGAGTACGGAGTTACAGAAGCAATAATAAGTTATTCAGTTAAACATTATAAAATGCCAAAGATGACTGCAATCTGAGTTTGTGTATTGCTGCTGTTACAATTCTCCGAAACACATTCCATATGACTTCTGTAATTGCTGTGCATAATTCTGTAACATTTTTGTTAGCTTTATTAATTAAGTTTTTGTAAAGTGGAATAAATATATGCATATTTAATATTGGTTAATTTATACGTAATACTGCACACTGCTCTCTAGTTGTTCCAAATGCTTTAACTTGAATTATCTTTCTATTAACGAAATGTCAGTTATAAATCCTTGCTTCAAATAACACAAATATTTTTTGTGGATATAAGCTGAATCGCCTGGTGCTTGTTGACTTTTAGGACCATGATTTTTTGATGGCACATTACGTCGTTTTCAACCTAAACAAGTCAATAACTTTCTTGTTTTAAAGCTTTGGCATCTTAGTCGGTGTAGCTTTAAGTGATCGCGATATATTTTTGGCATGTTTAGTGAAAGTCTAATCAGTTCAGAAGCCCTGTATAGCACGCTTTTCACCGTGTATCTTATGATTCCTATTGTAATATTTACGTATTTTCCTATTATGATTGGTTCTTTAATTGATTATTTTTAATGCGATATACAACACAAAAGAGAATTGGCCTTTCAGTAGTATTAAATACACCTAAAATTTGATTTAATTACTTAAGTACACAGGTTGCATCCAAGACAATGGAAAATGAATTATTTACTACTTTCTTGATTTTATATCAAATTAGGTACATTATGTATGATAAATACATTGTAATTTGCTTTTACTGGTAAAGTAACTAAAGACCTTAGTCTATTCAAAGATTACGTATGGTGGGCTATTATCTCAATATATAAATCACTAGCAACTTTGTTGTAGACGATTCTACCAGATTTTGAAATGAGAGATGAGCTTTCCAGTAATACACAGTGTCTGAATATACAACATACAGATTAACTGTCATCAGTAAAATACAATTTTTGTAGGCTTATTTTATAGAAGTTAAGCTTATTTGTGTTGAAAAGTATCCAGATTTTAATAATATAACATAGGGCAGTGTACATAAATATAAATAAACACAGTCAGAGTTATATTATATTTTCAATCTATTATAATAACAATATTGAGGTTTTACGCTTTACATGGGGCTGAAAACTAATAGTTTAAGGCTCTCATATATTCGCACTCATTGCACCATTTCTGATACGGGGTGCTGTAACAAGCACTTCCCTTTAGACAACCGTATGTATTATTACCTGTTGTTTAAAATGAACACAGATATACAATCATTTTTAGTAAATAAGTAAATCACCCGCCAAGCTTTTGAGCTCAGGTTTAAATCAAAATCCGTCTACACCGCTAGACTACGATGGAGTTTAATATGCATGTTATACGGTGTAAATAGTATTTAATAAAATAAAATGTAAAAAAAGGTTGTCTTGCTAATGCTTATGATTTTTTATTCTTCTAAGCTCTTGTATAACATCGCAACATTTAAATATTTTAGTGCTATATACATTGTACGAGTGTGTTACTTCATGAGCGTGTAAAGGTTTATTTAAAAAAACATTTATTGTTCAATAAACGTCAAATTTTACGCTATAATTTACCAAAAAAGGAAAAGCTATTAAAACAACTAGCACGAGAAAAGTCAAAAAATGTTTATAAATTAATCTCCACTCTAACCGTGGTGTTTACGGCGTTTCACATTTTTTATTACTTTTTTAGAACGCATTAAAAACTACTACTAAATATTAAGCTTTTATTGCATTTTTTATCTTATAAATGCATATCTTTGTCCTAAATGTTTTTTTGATTTAAAACTGTTTATTTTGTATTTTTAAATTCCTTACAATCTCATACATTGTTCAGGTGGAACAGTTCACATATAAATGCAAATTATGTAATAATTTACTATTAATTACAGACAACAATTAAATGTCATCTAAAAGTTTTTTCTTATGACATATTTTCTTCCTCCACTTCCTGTACAAAATAATATAGTTTAACAACAGTATTATCTTCAAATTCTTTGTAAAAAAATTAAATTTACAAAAATCTAAACTATAGAAAGTTTGTTAAAAATATTCCGAACTTGGTTTATGCAATACGAAGTTTTGGATAAAAATAATAAAACTTTGTTTTACTTATAATTTTTTTGTTGTAAATCATACTTTCTTCAAAACAGTTTTCTTGAAATTTTCGTAAACCGAAAGAACTATCTTTTCTATTGTTTTTAGTAGTCTTGGAAGGTTTCTGCTGAAATGTTGTCTAAATACAGATAGAATTTCATAAACGGCAAACTAGCTCACACTTTACTTACTACTGATTATTCTAAACAATAATCGATAATATGACATCATAAAAATCACATATTGTTTTGTTTTTGAAGGTAAAGATCTTTTTTACAAAAGTTTTTCATTTTCTCTCAGACCTCTAAAGAGACCTGTTCCATCCAAACCAGAGGCTTCCAAACTTTTTTTTCTAATAGACCACTTTGAAAGTTTTGCTGGTTCCGGTGGACCCCCTGCAGCTACATTTCTACCATATTCCCAAAACTCGAAAAAAATGTGAAGATTAGATCTAACTATGGAAATTTGCGTTGCGGCTGAGTTATTGGTTAATTAATTAATTGATTGTGCTGTTAGTGGATGTCAAAAAAGTAAAGTTAGCCAATCAAAAAAGTCATTCCATCCAACTTTACTCCTTTGACGTCTACCCACAACACAAGAAACCAATCAATTCTCACATATTTTATTTAGAAAACTCCCCATTCAGTGGTAAAAATAAAAGAAAAATAGTATATTTCCTTGTGTTGTATTTATTCAATATGATATTACATATTATTAGTTACAGTAATATTAATTAAATATAAATATATAATTAAAATAAAATATTAATAACGTAAACTTCTACAATGACAATCACAAAATAGTCATAATTTTAGTGGGAGGGATGTACTTGATGGATTGACAGCAAATTATCAATATTTGGCTTCAGTTTTGTTAGGAATAACCGCAAATCTCCCGTTCTGTGATATTAATCTGCTCCTTTTTTTGTTAAAGGTTTGTAACGACACTAAAACTTTTCTCGACAAGATATGACGAGGAAAACGCTATCAAAAGCTTTCTCGCATTCCCCACAGTCCAGGATATTTTTCGGTTATTTCTGCCTGCAGCCAAAATGTTTGATACCCTCTTTTAAATTTCACCTTCAGTTCCTCATTAGTGCTAAGCTCGAGTAGCTTCTCTTGTAATATCACATTCTCCACTTCCGTTTCATCAAGTGGATTTATGATCCATGGTGGTATTTCCATCGTCAGAATATCTTCAAATCTGATTTTAAAGTCATCATGCAGGGCATTAAATGTTGAACGTAGTGTGAATATCCTAGGCATTCTACCTGTGACAAGTTTGAAAACTGGGAAAATTCGCGCCGACTAATATTTTGCTTCATAAATTTCAATTTTCCAAGAAAAGCTGAAATTACACCCTTTGTTTTTATTAAATTGAGGTTGTCCCCTTGTAATTGTAAGTTAATGTTATTAAATTTTTTGAACAAATCTGTCAAATACGCGATGTCTGCTTTCAAATTGATCAGGTTTTTTTAAATCTGGATCTTTACTTTCCAGAAACTCTAAAACTGATTCAAAAAGTGAGAAAATCTTGTTAAACGTGCACCTTTCGACAACCAGCGTACTTCAGTATGTAAGAGCAATCGTTGGAAGTCTTCATCATTTTCATCGCACAATTGTGCAAATAAACGCGTATTCAATGCATTGCTTCTTATTTTGTTAACTGCATTAATCACAAATTGAAGCGATTGGTGCAATTTAGCACTCAAATTTTTCGCTACTAGGTGTTGTCGGTGGATGACACAGTGAATTGCAGTTACCTCTGGTATAATTCTTTTAAGATGGCAGGAGCTCCATCTGTGGTCACCGAAATAACGTTTGTGAATGGAATCGATTTTTCCTTAAAAAAATCACTCAGGACATAAAATATATAAAATATTGATTTACCTTTAGTGTCCGTCTCCAAAGTTTTCGCGAATAGTAGCTGTTCATGAATTTCTTCGTCCATAACAAATCGAACATATGCCAATAATAATGCTTCATTACCAGGTAAAGTTGACTCGTCCAGTTGAATAGAAAAATGAGTTGTTTGCAGATAATTACACAAGAAACTTTCAATATCAGAGCTCATTTCATCAATATGTCTTTGTACAGTGTTCTTACTCAAAGGATTTTTTTTGAGTATGTCAAATGGAGTCAGAACAGTTTTAAAACCTCTTCAACAGCGGGTAAAATTAACTATTCTCCAATGGTGTGCGATTTTCCAGATTTCGCTATAAGTAATGAGATATTGTAAGATGCCCGCAAGCCATCATCGTTACTTTCCGACGTTGAAGCGAACATACTGTGCACGGTGGGTCTCTTTTCATATTTTTCCTTCAATGTTTGAAAATATTTCAAATCTTTACCTATTTTATCAGGATGACATCTTCTTAGATAATCTTCGAGCTTCGATGGTTTCATAGAGTCATTGCTCAAAAATTTGTTGCATAAAAGGCATAAGGGCAATCACTTGTCTGCCTTTGATGGAAGAAAACCAAATTTTAAATAATCAACACTATACTGTCGACATTTCTTCTTAGATTCAGCCATGTTTCGTATCAGTTATCTACCTGTAAATAAAAAAAAAACTTTGTGTTAGTAATCTTAAGGCGGTCTTACTTAACAGAATATGGCTATTTTAACAGGATTTATTGATTATTGCAATGAAATAAACAAAGTACCGGCGGCAAACTGATTCTAATTATTAAAAGCAATAAATCGCTAAGATCAATAATTGGGTTTTATGAAAACGGCTTAACCGATTTTAATGTAATGTAAAACATTTTTTCATTAATTATATTTTGATATATTTCTGTAAATTCGATAGAAAATACTTGTAAATAATATTTTGATATCAAAACTTCGCAATTTTAATTTTTATGTATTACTTTGATGCACGTTACGAGTATGTAGTATATAAAGACACGTACAATTTCTGAAAATAAATCTAATTATTAGTGAACCAACACACAGTCGGGTAATAAAAAAATTATTAATAAAGTAGGGACAAGAGTTCAATCTTTCTCGGCTTTCTGTTCTTTTATGGAAGTATCTAATAATGGCTCTGTTCAGTATTTAATTTTAATACGTACCTACTATACGCAAACATTACAAATATACTTATTACAACATAAATATATCTCCTATCGCAGGTGGGTTGGAAGAGATTTCTTTTAGGAATAAGCCTCACCTTTTGTACCTACGTATTTTTTGTAATTTGTCCATTTTTGTTTACTTATGTACAATAAATTGTAAAATAAATAGATAAATAATAAATAAAATAAAAGTATGTATAACAAATAGGCAGGTAAGTACTTACTTTTCCGACAGTGGCAAACACTAACATCGATTCACTTTACTTTACTTTTCTTTTCGAAATTCGGAAACAAATGAATAACGTTTATCCGTGGCAATCGTATTTATATTTGTGAAGAATCAAACAAGTTCATGCAATATTGCAAGCACACACACCACAAGTCGTACTCCGTCCCTTTGCACGTCTGAACAAGCATTGCGGACGGCGGCAGCGGCAGACTTTGGAAGTCTCGACACGTTGTACTGAATATGGAATATGCAAGTTTTTACAAGTAACAGTCGCCGAGCTTCTTAAAATATTATCTGCCTACATTGATAGGTGAACTCAAGCCAACATTTTAGTTCTTCACTATCGAAACCAGATAAATTTTCGTGGACCCCCGCTTACGAATTGTGAACCCCCATTTTCTTGTCACGCAAACGTAGACCCCCGTCGAGTCTCCCGTGGACCCCTGGGGGTCCACCTGGACCACTTTGGGAATCAATGATCTAAACACTTGTGCTCTGGATATAAAGTATTTTGTATAAGATATTTGTAACTTTTATAAATTACAGTGGCGGATTTGTCAAGCCTTACACAAATTTCCATAGCACAATGTTGCTCAAACTTTTGAGGGTCTATTTTCGTAAGGCATCTTATAAACAAAACTTTCCTTCAGGCGTTCGCAGCAATCGCGTAGCAACTGCAACAAATTCAAACTTGTATTCAGTCTACAGCAGGGGTTACTGTAAGCTGTCGCATGTAGAAAGAGACAGCAATGTTTATTGGTTTATTGTTTTATTGTTTTTTTGCCATATATAATATATTTGTCATCAACTGTTTTATATAAGGTTTACCATTGGCTTGGAGTAAAATTACGCTTTGAAATACAATAACTGTTTGTTTTTATTTGTAAGCAGGTTCTATTTATTTACTGAACAAAGAATTATAATGTAGTACATTTTTTATACTTTTGTTCTTTATTTCTTTGACATTTAAAAATTAACTTAATATCCTGCATTTACTATAAATTTTTCATAATCATTAAGTCCTTTTTTAAATACTTGCATAAATTTTCATAAACATATTTAACTATTGCGTACATTGATATCTATTTCTTCAATCGCTTCTTGTTTAATAATTGACTGACTTTTTAAAACCATTCTTCAACATGTGCATTATTGCCTTTAGTAATACTCGTTTCCAAATGTAGCTTATATAAAGCATTCTCGATTTTTTCTTGATCATTTTAAATATGTTTTATTATCCTTATACATGTGAGACATGTGTGTCTATTTTAATTATGCAGTTGTGCATTCATTTTATCCGGTGAAACAATTGAGCCACTAAAATTTGATAATAGTACCCGAAATATTTGCTTTTTCAAATAAAGCTGTAAAACTATTTATTCAAGCAATATGATTACAGTAATTAGCAGCTACTGAATGAACGGACAATTACGTAAAACATTAATAGCCAGACGATATTCTTTTTTAATAAAAATAAATCTTATTTATTAAATTACAACGAAAAATCAGAACCAGAGTAAGGTATCGACGAAGTTCTCTCTCTAGCGAATCTTTCAATAATCTTAAGCTACTTTTTTGTTTCTAAAAAAATCTTAAGGGTCTAGGACGAGAAAAAAGGGAAGTAAAAAATAACAATCATTTTATTCAAAGCCAAAGTCCTGATGACGTTATTTTGATTTTTAAAATTCCTTTTAAAAGGATATCAGGCAATATTACTGGGCAAGTATTTTAATTCATTACAGTTAATAACTTATTTTAACGTTTCTTTTTGTTTTAAGTAAATATTACATATAAGGAGTCGTTATTCTAGTAAACAATTTACGGCTTGCAATTTAACATAACGCTTGTTTTAATAAATAATGATGTAAGTAAAACAATGCATTTATGGGAACTAATAAGAATAAGTTAATCTTTTTTCAGCAAACCGCAAATTTTGTACAATTAATTAATATAATCAACAGAATTTTCTTAACTAAACTTTTACACAAATACGAATTATAATGCTATATAAACTTATTTTTGAGTGTTCATTTGACTTTTGGCGTGCAAGATGGTAGCAGCTCAGATTAAGTTAAATTGAACGCGCAACAATAAGAGCCGCTGAAAGGTTAAGTGCTAAATGTCGGCTTTCTATTATCACTGCCGATAAGTTACCTACTGCAGCCAAATTTTAAACTGCCGATATTTTTGAGTCTGTGGCTACAACAGTCAGTTGTCCTACAAAACTCAAACAATAAAAGGTACGCAATATAATTTAACTTCATATACGCCACTTACCTGGTTAACTCTTCAACTAATGTTTGATTTTATTAATATTACGCAAAATACCATAGCAAATGGTTACATTCAAAACAAAAAAGGAAACACAGACTCAAATAATGGAAATGAGTATTTATAATAAATAATATATACCTGCAAAAGAAAGCTAAAAAATAGTCAGGTACTTCAAACAGTTGTGTCTATAGTCACTCATTCGAACAAATGTGTTACTTTTAGTAATTTTAATAACAAGAACAATTATAAAAACAATAATAATGTTTAAATGTCGTAAGGCGACGTAATTAAGTTAGTACCCCAGCTACCATCATTATTCATTTACAAAACATTAACATACCAACACCTAATAAGTTATGCAAACAAAAAATTTTTCACTTGAAAACAAAAATACCTCAACGCCAGTAAATAATATAAAGGAGTATTTAGAAGAAAAAAAAATTTTTTTGTCAAAAACGCAACAAATAGAAAAAGATATTGAACTTCAGATATTTTTTCTGGATATGGAACCTGTTCTTAATAATAAAAATGTCTACATCCTATAATACTTAGATTATTTTTATTACTCCATTTTTCTTACAATATGTCCCTAGAAGACAATAAGTAATTGATATGTACCATAAAATAACAAAAATAACAGTAAATAGCTTGTAGGTAAACTTCCAATGAAGCAATCCTTTATACCTAGATAATAAGTTTATTACAGTAGAAACTCCACTAAAAAGTACCAACTTGGTGCATTCCGCAAGATGCCAGGGGTATAACCACACAAAAAGCCGACTCGTTGCACATAAACAAAACCACTATTGTAAGGCAGATGCGACGGGATCCCTGTTAGTTAGTTAGTATGTAAGTAAGAACCCTGATCAGATGTGGAAACTTCTGGAACGTATAAAATACTATATAAGCATTTGGCAAGATGCTTCGTAGTTAGTTACTGCAAGTACGCCTATTATTTGTTAGTAAAATAAGTAATCACAACTGTAAATCATTTTATTCTATTTAAAATAAATCAAGAACAAAAAAGACAACGTTTATTTTTTTATTCTGCAGTGGGTTAAACTCTTTATTCCATAAAATAACATGAGACACAACAAATCGTCTATTGCTATAAACAAATAAATTTACAATGGTTAAACACTAAAGGCATTCAATAAAAATACAAAGTTCAAATCTTTTTAAAAATACACAGTATATGTGTTCGCGCCAATTTCCAATTATTTTTATTTGGATTTTAAATTAGGGCCGGCCGTCTTGTGGCTCCCTCTCCCGCTTGCGCTGTGCAGCGATATATAAAGCAGAGCGGCTTCGGCAGCGGCCTTTTCTTTTTTCGCTCGTTCCGTTTTTGAATAATAATCATGATGGTTTAGAAAGTGTGTGACCGGCTTTAAATTTTCCGTGTCCAAGGTCGTTTTGACCGAGAGTTCGCAGGCGTGTTTTGTTTGGCGGCAAAAGTTCCCGCATCCCAGTGGCTGTTGTTGAAGACCGATTGTTATATCGGGATTCGATATTTTGCTGACCAAGATTTCCTCATCCCAAAGGTGAAGGACTCACATCGGGAAAGACGCTTCCGATCGGCCTCGCAGCAAAGATTGGGTTAACTTGTTTTTTTCTTTCCACATCCTTTTTCTCTCTTCCTTTATTCTCCAGGAGTACAGCACGGGGAGCCGTTTCTGCATCAAAGCGTCCGATTTCAAAGCTTTGGCTTTTTAATTGAAGTTCCTTTGTTTAAAATTAAAAACAATAAAAAGTCCACTTAAACCTGAACATCTGGTCCTAGCGAGCCGGATTTAAGCCATTTTGTTGTTTGTTCCAGCTGGGTCAATTCGACTGGGGTCTTTCCGCGTGGTCGTGTCCACGTTAGATTAAAGTGTGCGCCCAAGCGTTGAAACGTTGGGCCTTAATCGCTTGGGACAGATTCGTTTTAGAGATTGGTAATTTTCAAATTTTGTGATAGTATATTATCTCGGTGAATTAAATGAATTGATTATTTAATTTGTTAAATTATAAATTTGGTTGATTGTTGGCTATTGAAATTGATGGCGGGCCATTTGGTCGAACAGAATGGATTTGAGACCCAGAAGATTTATATTCACGGGACATTTTAACGGAGCAATTCAAATGTGGAACCCTACCTTAGCTCTTATTCACAAGACTGATGTAGTTGATAAAACCAACTGTGGGCCAACTCCGGAAGAGCTTCTCGCTTGCTGAATCAGTGCGATTTGAGCAACAGCCTCTGCTCTACACCGTGCATGTCTCCTTCACCATCTCTAGCTATTGCTTCGCGTCTCAAGTCGAGCAACATTGCGTATCTAAATCATCACAAGATTGCGATTATCCTCCCAATCCAAATTAGATCCGCTAATAATATTTTGGTCAGTTTTTTGTTTTTGCAGCTAGAAGCACTGCTACGTTATAAGGGAATAATGCAGGTTTGCTATTGTTGATGATAGAGCTGCCATTCAAGGACGCAGAGAGCAAGAGTGGGTAGGCATAGGTTTTGCTATATTTATTTTTGTAAGTTTTTTAACTTCTAAACATTCTGTTATTTGTATAATGTTCAAAGTACTTTATGTCTGCCGTACTAACTGCTCTAATACGCTGAACAAATGGAGGGGAGTCTTGAACATAATGTACGTTTTTAAAATACTTCATTGAAGATAAAGTTTGTATTTCGGTGTTTCTCACCCGATCACCGAGCTCCAAATTGGAAACCGCATCTCTTGTGACAAATGTGGCTTACCTCATCACCCCCTCTTGCATTTAGAATTTCCAAAAGGGAGTAAACCGTCATCGGGGGCGAAACAGACGAGTCTGTATTTGTTGGAAAATCCAAAAAGGTCCGATCTCGTGGAAAAGTTGACGGTTGTCGGGAGAGCTTACTACAAGCCTAGACATTTTAAAAAATGTGAAATTGTTGTTGGATTCGGAAAGCCAGTCACATTTTTTAACTTCCAAGGCGTGTCGGCGTTTGAACTTTCCAATCGAACGCCTGAAGTCTTCGGCATTAAGTTTTGGAGAAGTTTTACAAACAGTCTGTGGAAAAACTAATTTGACTTTTTCGCCTCGTTTTGATCCTAGTATCACGTTCACGAATGTCCGAAAGATGTCGACAAACTGCCGTCGGCGGAAGTAGATATTTTCAAGTTGGTCTATTTTCGACCTCTGGATTTGGTGGATAAGTCTTTCCTCGTTCCGGGAGAAGTCGAAGGGATTTTAGGTGACAAAATTGTTAGCCAGATTTTGGAAAACACGAAATTAAGGAGTTCATCAAAATTTCGGTTGCCATTTCAGGTCCCTTTGACAACACAAGGCTTGTGACGAGTTGTTTTTTTCGATCGTGAGGGGATCGGGTTCTGGGTGATTTGTCGTTTCTTTGCCTTTCGGAGAGAATCCATGGAAGTTGGGGAGCTCCTGCGATCTGTCTTTTCGGTGGTTGTTGGGCCTGGAGGGCGCTTCCGACGTTTCCCGGAGGTAGGGAGCCTCTGTCAGGGCGTCATTTTGGGTTGTTTGGAGCGGAGCCGCGTGTCATTAACGGTCGATTTTAGCCCTGAAGTTGACTGTATCATCCTCTACTTCGGCGTTTTCAGACCACGGAGCGTTTCTACGCCGCTTCGCGTAGTATTTGATGCAAGTGCAAATACGAGTACGGGGGCATCAATCAGTGATTTGCTACCCGTAGGGCCAAAGCTATAAACCGATATATTTGATTTGTTAATGGGTTTCCGTTTGTTTTCGGTTGCTTTATCAGCAGACGTAGAACGGGTGTACCGGCAAATCTGGATACGAACCGAAGACCGAAGGTTTCGGGGGCTGCTGTAAGGGTCTGAACCGGATGATCCTGTAGAGGTGTTTGAGTTGAGTGTAGTTTTCTTTGGTTTTTCTGTGTCGTCCTATTTGGCATTGCAAATGGTCCATTGGCTAATGTACGAGAAAACTGAATTTTCCAGTAGTGGCCGAGGTCGTTCCGGGGAACATGTGTGTGGACGTGGTTGCGCCACGGAAAGTTGTAGAGAGGGCTCGCGAGTTTAAGGTTCAAGCGCGGCGG
Source organism: Sinelater perroti (assembly GCA_036346155.1). Lineage (NCBI taxonomy): Eukaryota > Metazoa > Arthropoda > Insecta > Coleoptera > Elateridae > Sinelater > Sinelater perroti. The sequence continues at coordinate 869,401 of JARFIY010000278.1, forward strand.
ATGTTGGCGGCTGGGGAATTCCCTATGGAGAGTGGTCGTCTGATGAGCTGGAATTGGCTCTGGTCGGAGAGTTTGACTGTGGAGATGCGTTCAACCCGGTATTTTGGTTGCTTTTGAGTGCCCACTTGGATTGTTTTGGGTTATTGCAACGGAAGATCGAGGATGTATCAGGCGGCACGTGATCCTTTGGGAGTTTTGGCTCCGACTATTTTATTCGTCGGCATGTTTGAATGGCAGCAGGAGTTTCCGGTGGTCGTTTGTTGTAGGCCGATTGTTTAACCTCGATGACTTTAGGATCATCCATTAAATTATTTGAATAAGCATCACTAAAGTAATCTTCTTCAAAAAAAAGCTACCACGATGTAGAATGTTTTATGTAAGCAACCGGTTTGAGAACTTACTATCAGAGGCCTGCTCTTCTATCACGCCAATTTCACTAATTGTTTAGCTCTCTTTAATCAAACAATTTTTGGCCTTGGTCCTTTCAAGGTTTTGTTCATTTTACCTTGATAGTCGTATATCTGTGTAATGAGATAATTGACTATCAATATTTTGATTTAAATGCAATGAGAGCGGCCAATTACATTGTTGTCAGCTTACGCCAGCCAATATACTCTTTATAAGCATCCAGGTATGATAAAAACAATTACCAGGTAATCAGGTGAAATTATTTATTTAAAAAAAGAAATTTCTCTCAAAAATCTGGCTCCTACAAAGTGGAGTAAATACTTAATACGTCAACAAGGATAATAAAAATCATTGTAGCTTTTAGAAAATATTCATTAAATAATTATATATCCCATTAGTTGTTTTTAATAGCAACTGCTTATTTAGTTTTACGTTTAAATGTCATCTAATCGTTACAAAAATCTTCATATCTCACACAATTACGCACTGTTTAAGTTTTTCTAAAAATTACTATTTTTATTCCTAAAATTTTTAATATTATAATTATAAATATACAAAACAATTATAACACAAAAACGACAAAAATGTGTTAACAAATGGTCAAGATTTGACTTAATCCTGTCTTACACCTCTTCAATTTTATAAACTAAACACTTATGATTATAATAATATAAAAATATATAAAATTAAAACAGAATCATAAAATTTAAAGACAAAAATAAAAAATAAACCAAAAAATGCGCCTGACAGCATTATCTCAATAACAAATTTACATATTTTATCTTTTAGATAGGTTGGCAAACATAGTAACTATAGTATAAAATGATTTTGTTAACCTTTTAGTGGTTTCCGCTAGGAAAATCAAAAATAAATGTGACAATTCTGATTTATCTCAAACTAAACATTTTATGTTGGATTAGTAATACATTATAAAACACACAAGAGTATTTACTAGCGCTTGAAAATAAACAGCCGCTAAAAAAGACTAGCAAATTATGACTTACATTCTAAGATAACTGGAAAGGTGAGCGACTCTAAATATCAGAGAGAAAGAATATATTTTTTATACCAAAGCCGCAACGAGTTGAATATTGGCAGGTTAAACGTTTTTGTTACATTAAGCAACAATAACACTTTACTTCGATAAATTTAATTAAAAATATTTCCTGTCTTTTTACAATACTTTTCTAGAAATCCTTTTTTTACTATTTAAAATGAAATTCGCAAGTCAAAGCATTGTCATTTGCAGTACTTTAAAGGGTCCCAGCAACGTCACTAAACCTTTTCGGGAAAATGCGTTGAATGAGTTCCTCTTTATCGCACATAAAGTTATACGACCTATTACTGACACGACGTTTGGTTGATTATATATATAAAGTATTAATGGAGGAGGTGGTTGATCCCTGACGTCGATTTACTGTAATAATTAAGTTAATTGTCTTTGATTGATTTGAAAACATTATTTTGATAGCCTCGCTTTAATAGCACTATAAATTATGTTTAGGAAGCTGCAAATACATGGAAGTAGATAACTGCTACTTTGGTGTTAAACGTAATAATAATTATATTTGCTAAATTAAACATAAATCTGTGTAAAATATGTCACTTTTGTAATTATTGAAATATATTTCCCAAAGCTTACTACATATATTTTTTCACAAAAAATAAAAATTTTAATTTTATTGTAAAATCTGCAAACTAATTCTGTTGAATATAACATTTTAAGAGAGATGTTCGAATTGTTCATAAATTTAAATTTCCTTTTTCTATCAGAAAGCTAAACTAAAATCAATGGATAATATTGATTGTAAATTGCGTATTCAAGCAACAAAGCTTTTATTTTATAGCCGTGCTGTTAAAACTGGACGAGACAGTTACGACCGATCTTATCACTAATTTAATCAACGCTTTTTTTACATCATTCAGCAGTACATACATATAGTAAAGCAAAAAATAACTACATGCATACACCAAAGGTAACGCAAAAACTCACGTTTCTGTTGAACTTGAATTTTTTTTGTTAACTCTTTATGTAACGTATAATGTTCTCTTGGTATTTGAATAATTCACGTAGCTGTTACATAAAATAAATTTGGAGAGTAATCTTCGTTTGGTTATCAATAATTATGAACCTTAGAGACCTACAATAGTATACTCTGTCATTACGTCTTACAATATTTGATATTTATTCTACAAGACACGCTCCCGCCTGGAAATAAATTCATCCTGTAACAGCATGTTGAACCGCAGTATTATCGTCAAGGCAATACAATGTAAGCCACTGTTCCCGTCAGTTTCCTGCACAAGTTTATCGCTTACTACAAATGGGCGGTTATTTCTTGTCTCATTTTACTGACGTACGACACTTTTACTTATCACATATTATACAGTTTGTGCTAAAAGATTTTTGGGCAGAGAAATAGTTTTACTGTACGCACATCACATTTTACGGAATTTCCAGTTTTCCTAGGACATTTTGCAATAGCTTCAAATGTTTTTCGATTTGGTATCCATCTAGTAGGAAATGTTTTATGATATTTTCGCGCAGCATCATTATTTTATTTGGGAGTGGATGGAGTCTGTGGTTACTTCTACGTCTATTAGCATGTAAGAAAGGCTAAATGATTATCAATTTTAAAATAACCCTGATATCCGGCTTGTTTGCTAACTTATTATATTACTACCCTTTATTCGTACAACATAAAATCTTATTTATAAATACGAGGTCTGGCAGCGCCCCCCCGGAGAGCTTGTCCAACTCCGATATGCTTGAGCCCCTTCGCATAGTAGTTTTTAAAAATAAAAACACGGTTAAAAAGCTCTGTTTGACATAATTGGCGTACACCGTTGCCATGACAACGTTTACGTATACCCAGTTAGAGTTGAACTTTGACCTTTGACCTGTGTGACAGCAGCAGCAGCAGCAGCACTCATAATTTTTTTTATATATATAATTATAACAATATTAACTCAGTAGAAGGGTATAATTTTGAAACAAATTTTAATATACAAAAATGTGTTAGGCCACATTATTATTTTATTAAATATAACCAGGACTATAAATAACACGTAAAATTTATAATTGTCTTTTCAGCTTTACATGCACTCAATTTTATCAGTTTATCGAATGGCCGGACATCGCTATCTTTCACAAAAGTTGCTAAAGAAAAGCGTTATTCATTAAATTAAGGCAGCAACATTAATCACAAACTGTACTATATTTTATCCCACTAGCTTATATAATGTATTAATGACCTTCCTAAAACATTTTTCTTTATTTCAAAGCATTCAATTTGAAACGAGCAAACTTTTTGGTTAATCTGTAACAAATGTAAGAAAACTATCTATCGTAAATGTTTCCAAAAAATTTTGGAATATCTAGAATAATCGTCTGTTTCTGATAACAATTTGATGTACCTTGTAAAAATGAATAATACAGACATTATGAACAAACCACGTCAGACTTCCAATATTGACGTACCTGAAATTGAACATTACGAATTGTCGCGTCATCGCAAACACGATACTGCTATGATTAATCGAATCCAAACACCACTAATTCCAAGCGCGGGCATGGATGTGGCAAGCCACACTTCAGATTCGCTGTCTGATACTCGTTCTGTACTCAAGACTAGTTGTTTTCAAAATATTTCTTTTTAACAAAACGGATAGTACGCGTTTTACTTTCGGGTTATAAAGGCGAGTGCAATCGTACTAGCCTACCGAATAAGCAAACGGAATGCGGGTTAATATACTTCTAATGCAGCAGCTAAATAAATTAAATTTAAAAAACAGGTTTAAAATAAATAATAAAAGTATTTTGTTCGGGGAACATTATTGGATAAATTATACAACGTGCAACCATCCAACTTTATGCAGGGTAATCCGTCACTAAATACACACCGATTCTCACAAACCTTAATGTATAAACCACACATGTTTTAAATAAAAATGACTCAGCCCTTTACTATACTAGTAGTAGCTGTTTTCAGAACAACTCATTTAATAAATAATGAATATAAACGAGACAAATGTAAAATACGGAGAGGCAACTTTCGAAAACGAAACTAGTTATACATATGATCTTGTGTTACAGATCTGAAATACATTAACACCGAGAAAGATACCGATCTAAGGTATCTACCGACCAAGTATGGAGCTAATCGGTCAAGTAGTTCCGGACAGATTGTGTAGACAAACACACAGATAAACAGACAGGATCGTGATTGCATTAATTTTCGTCTACACCTTACAGTATATCGAAAGATATAATACAAATAATGCACCAATTATATATTACCGCTTAATTCTCGAAAATGTGTGATCGAGAAACAAAGAATATTAATAAAGAATATCTGTGACATGCGGTCAACACTATAAAAAGAAGAGAAACTTTTACCAATACAAACACAACAGAAAAAATGGATGTCAGTGCTGGACACGAATATTCCCGAATATACTGCAGTAGATCCCATGTATGTGTGAAATACATAATACACTATAAGTTGCATTAAAATAGAAGTAAAATGTACGCACTGCACAGGCTCACACTTAGCCAATTATAGGGACAATGAGTATTACTAATTGTCGCCAAAAAAAACTAAATGTTACTCTGGTAAAACAAAAAAACGTCCAATCCTATATGGTCAAAGACAAATACATGAACAGCAAAAAATTAAGAAATTTTTTTATCAGAAAATAAAGGTCCCAGGGCCCCTAAATACATTTTTAAATGTGTATAAGAGCATGTTAGTCAACTAACGTAACAGAACAGCGTTGTACTGAATAGTAATAAATAAGACTAACCCATAGTTAAATTTTTTAGATGCACTTTTTATCAATAATATATCAGTTATAAATATGAAACATATATCAAGGTTGAATACAATAAAACAAACTATATATATATATATATATATATATATATATATATATATATATATATATATATATATATATATATATATATATATATATTTTATATATTATTGCAGATTAACAATCAGAACCATTTTACATAATAAACATATAATAAGGTGCTATGAGCTAATCAGATGGCGATAGTGACGTGAGGGGAGTCCATCCATCGATGTTATCCCGTTAGTTTCTTCTTAGATCAATGGGCCACGTATGTTGTAGTCGTCTAGGAGATGGATCATGTTGCAGGCTGAAAGCCAGGACATTGGGATGAACATTGCTGACTGGTAGAGTGATACTTTCTGAACCCAAACTGGTGGTCCGGGATGCAGTTTTCCAATATATCTGTTTCATGTATTCTCCTGACTAAAAGTTTTTCTAACAGTTTAGAAACTTGGGGCAGTAAGCTTATTGGACGGTAAGATGTAATTTCCTCAGCAGGTTTACCTGGTTTTAGTATAAGAATTATCTGTGCGAATTTAAGTGGTAATGGCCAATAATGGAGACGTAAGATAGAATTGAAAAGGTTCCTTAGAAACACCAGATCGACTCTAGGTAATTCAGCAAGCACTTTACCGGATATTAGTTCGTACTCTGGTGCTTTTTAATGGTTAAGATGTTGAATTTCTTCTTCCAGCTCTGCACAGGTGAATCTCTTGATAGGTAGCGACAGTTGGAATGGTATGTCCAAGAAGCTGTTTACTGTATCATCAGGATCATCTAAGTAGGGCGTAAAAACATTAGCAAAGTGTCGTGCAAATAAGTCTGCCTTTTCCTGATCTGTTCTAGCTCACTCGTTATTTGTTTTTTGTGGCCGTTTGTTTGCTTTGGCGATTTTCCAAATACTATTATCTGTTCTTGATAATGTAGTTAGATAATGGTTAAAATTTCTGCCTTATCATGTGTAGTTGGTTCTTTAAGGTATTTGCTAATCTATTATACACTGTTTTGTCAGCTGGATGTTGTGTTCTATGCCATCTAGCTCTCACTCTTCGCTTCTGTCGAACTAATTAAAGTATGTCATTAGGAATATTTATATCTCTTTGAACGCTGTTTGTGATCGTAGGTGTGGATTTCCATGCTGCATTTTGCAGAGTAGTGATAAAGTGATCAGTAGCTTGCTCTAATTCCTGGGGAGTTTTTAAACTAATATTTGATTGTAGGGTTTCTTGAAGAATGGCTCTGTATGAGTCCTAATCTGTTTTATTGTTATAAACTGATGGTCTTGGTGATTTTTTAATTATCGTTGTACTGATTGTAGCGATAACTGGTGTATGATCTGAAGATAAGTCAAGATTGCTGATAATATCCGTATAGTTAATTAGAAGAAATTCCATTTGTGACAAAGAAGTCCAGCAAATCAGGTGTTTTATTATGGTCCGTGGCCAGTATGTTGGCTCCCCAGTTGATAGGTATCCATATTTTTCTTCTAGTAGGAGGTTATATAGTGCCCTACCCCTAGATCCCCAGTAGGTGTGCTTACAGTTGAAGTCTCCTCCGCATATGAATGTACTGCCAAGTGATTGGAAAAACGGCTTGAGGTCCTGATCGGTAATATTATGTCTTGGTGGACAATAGACAGCAGATATGATAATTGGGTTTGGTAATTTACAAACTTGTATTGTTGTTGCTTGTAGGCACGGATCCTCACATTTTTGTAGTTCATAATGAACTATTGAGTTCTTTATGAGTAGCGCTGTTCCTCCGTGGGTGGTACCATCCGGATGTTCCGTATAATAGCATGTATAGTGCGGAACTCTTAGTTAAGATCTGTCCGTAAAATGTGTTTCTGATATAAGAAATATATCTATATTATGAAGTTTTGAAAATAATTCGATTTCTTGAATTTTTGATTAGATGCCATTCGCATTCCATAAACATATTCGTAAGCACTTAGACACTAACGACAAGTTTATTTATGACAGTAGACAACATGTTTATTATCATGTTATTTTGTTGCATTAGCTGGGTGAACATCATTTTGAATTCTTCTAAGAACTTTTGTAAGATTGTGTCTTGACTGTTGGCTTGTACAGTGTCACATTGTACTACTTGGCTGTATGTTGAGGGTGTGAACTTTGAGTGTTGTCTATTGTTGTTGGGTGGTGAGTGGTTTGAATTGATAAACCTGTTTTGAGTCTGTGTGTCTGGTTTCAGTCTGTTTTGTAATTATATATATATATATATATATATATATATATATATATATATATATATATATATATATATATATATATAAAATATATATTCGGATAGGTTTCCGCGGTTAACTATGTTTAAACAACTTAGTTCACGGGATTACGCTGGCTGTCATCTCTTGTGTTGAGGCACTGTGGGCGTTTTTCTATTTCAATTGCCTCACGTACTATTCTGCTGGTAAAATGGGAAATGGATTAATGGTTTTAGCCCCAGAGACATTAATTTTGTGGCCTGTTTCTTTGCTGTGTTTGGCAAGTGCCGAACCATTGTCGTCTTTCCGTACGGTCAGAGAATGCTCGTATATTCGGATAGATATTTGCCGATTTGTTTGATTTTATTCGTAACTTGAGATTTATGTTTGTTTCTATGTAGTCTTGAAAATTATTCGACTCAGTATTTTTTGAGGATAACTTTGGGGGAATTATTAACAACAGTTGTGCTGATACTGACGATGACCGGAGTATGGCCAGTTGAGAGATCAAAGTTAGATTCCACTATGCACCTCTTTTTAGGGATTCCGTTCACTATATAGAAGTCAAGTAAGTCGGGAAGTTTCTTAGGATCTGCCCGCCAGTAGGTGAGAACTCCATTAGTGAGGCAGTCATTAATGGCTTCCAGTCATAGTACGTAGGATTTCTGCCTTTTGTGGTGACAATTTTCGATCCCCAATGTGTATGTTTGGCGTTTCAATCGCCCGCTACGACAAACTTGTTTACACGGGTTTGGAAGAAATCCTTGTATTTCTCCGTTGATATCCTATGTCGTGGTGGGCTGTAAATGGCACTGACCTTAATGCTCCATGGAAGAGTTCTTAATTCGACAGATGTTACTTGAATTTTTTCTGTTTCATATTTAGGTAGTTCATGATGGGAGATTGATTTCCGAATAATTATTTCAGATCCGGCATGGGAGGTACTGTCAGGGTGAGGAGTATGGTATATGGAGTATTGAGGTATGCAAAATGCTGTTTGATCTGTGAAATGAAACTCAGAGATAGGTAAAATGTCAATCTTATTTAAATCTAGAAATGTTATGATTTCTTGCTTATGGTTAAGCAGTCGGTTGGTGTTCTAGGTTGCAATTCGTAGAATGTGGGCCATTATTGATTTAATTTTACGATGACTGTCGTTAGTAGGTTTAATGTTATGCTGTTTGTGATTTGCGCGTATGTTGTTTGACTGTTTACCAAGGGAGTATTGTGGGATAAGTTTATATTTGGGAAAAAGGGATTAGTACGTTGTATGTTGATTAGTTGAGGCTGATTTTGGTAGTTTGCTGTTCTAGATCCGTTTCTTGCTGCTATTAGGTTTTGGTAAGCATTACAGCCATTGTAGTTAGCAGGGTAATTTCCTGCACATAATGCACACGTGTCTGGGTTTAGTTTTTTACTCGGAGTTTCAATCTGCCTACTTCTGAAGAAGAACTAAGTCTTAAAGACAAGTACTGGTTTTTTGTGTGGTCCACTTCACTATTTGTAGAAACAGAAGTGAAAGTTTGACGGAAACCCCGAGTAAAAAACTAAACCCATTGAAAATGGCACTAGTTAGGTAAGTTAGCAGAGTTTTCTGTTAATACGGCTTGCCCTATCTAATACAGCTTCTTGAATAATTAAATTTTTTATTAAAACCTTTATTTTTTTAATACTAAGACTTCTTTATTCCTGATTACTATACTTCAACTTTTATTCTATCAGTAACCGAGTTAAAGTTCTTGCCAGGCGCAACTAGGCAGAATTTGGTTAAGATTCTTTTTGTTTGAACTTCTCCATTAAATTTGTCATAGTCAAATGAAGCCAAAAAAACTGAGAAAATTAGCTAGTGCCTCATAAAAGGCAAAAATTCTTTTAAAGATATCTTTGACGTACGCGACGTACCAATCCTTGAGCTAATTTAAGCAGATTGTCTGGCCCTCCAAATACTTTTTGTAGTTGGACTTTTCTTACTTTTAGCTATGTAAAGATTCTGTTCTAATATTTTATGAAAGTTTATTATTACATTTTTTTTTATCAATATCGTAAATTCAGAATTTGACCATCGAACTTGTAAGCACACGCATTAGCTCTCGCATTTGCTTTTCACTGATGTAATGGTTTTTGAGTACTTTAAATTTCTTAAATTAGACGTTTTTTAAATATAAGAAGATAAGGAAATACCATACCTTTAGGGCCACATCTCGATAAGATAAATTAGGATTTTTTAAAATAGCTAACCATTATTTGATATATTTTTTTGATACCTGTCTACGAGTTATCACTGCTATTTCTTATCGTTCTAATGACAATATTTCAACAAACTGTCTTAGAACATTATTTATCGATAATTTGACAATCCTTAATTGATTTTCAGTTTTAGTTTGGAATATCTCCCTGTTTTCTATGTTTGGACAAACTTGTTATTAAAAATATCCTCTTAGACACTACTTTAAATGACAAAATTTAAACCATAAAATAAATGTTATATTTGCAGGTGAAAAACTTTAATTCATTTACATGCCTAGATTTTACCGTATACTATATTAATTGCTAAATGCCAATTTTGAATTGCAAAAAAAGGTAATCAAAATTGTTTCAATTAACTAATTGAGTAAACGCAATCATGAGCATTGTAATGCGGGAAAACAAAGCTTTTTGTTTGGATAAACCCCCAAAAATTTGTTAGTGTTTAAAAAAGGATGTTTAGCATCATCAGTTTTATTTAAAAAATTAAAACATCTAAAATATAGTATTTGTCATTTTTGAAATATAAGTATAATTTATTACTTTATCTGTGTTGGCACTTTAAAACTTAATCCCTATTTATTATAAACAATTTGTCTTTCTTCGTTTTTTATCAATATACTGGAAGCTCAAATAATTTTCTATAATAGACTGGAACAGAATACCTTTTGTAATTTGAATAAAACTGTTTTCGTGTAACAAATTAGACTTCTGAGAGTATGCATTTGACTTTTGTAGCGTAAAGACGGGCAAGCGATTATTTCCCCGAGAGTAAGAAAGTTCAAGTGATGGAGTATCTCGCGTCACTCATGCGATAGCAAAGCCGAATTTATTTAATTTGATCTATAACTTTAAAATACCAAGTAAGCTTATAGAATTAAGCTAACAAGAGGGGGCATGTTCCCCGTACCACAACAAAACCCCCAGTACTATAAACCAGTCACAATGGCAACCACCAGGCACACCCATACTCAACTCTCCACAGCTTCCATTCTTGATTCAAAAATTCGCCACGCCCACTCCGCCAATTTCCTACCAACATAACTATCCCACAATAATACACCACACAGCAAACCGAGACACCAAACGCACAAAACAGCATATCCTCAGAAACCGCAAACCCAGACAAAGACATGGAACTAGACTCAGACAACAAACATTCATGGTAAGTCGTAAAGAAACGCAATAGAGATAAATAAATCATCCCATCCAACACCTCCAACACACCACAAACAAACGTCCAAAACCGTTACAGCCCCCTATTCGCTGAAAACATCGACAATCCAGTTGAAATATAAAATACGGTGAAACAACCACGATCACCAAAATCACCCCTATATTTATATATGGCGTAAAAAACTTCAGGGGCATGATTAACAACCTTTCTCAAGTTGCAGAGGAAGAAACGTACTACAGCAAAGCATTAGCAAATAAAACCGTCAAAATCACTCCACATACAATAGAAACATACAGGGTCCTTGTGAGGCACCTAAGAGAACAAAACATAATTCACCATACGTACCAGTTAAAAGACAAACGTGCATACAGAATTGTAATTAGAAACCTACATTATTCCATACCAATAGAAAATATTAAAGAAAAGCTTGAAAAAGCAGACCACAAAGTCCGCAACGTTTTGAATGTCAAACACAGGCTAACCAAAGATCCCCTATCACTATTTTTCGTTGACTTAGAATCACAAGGGAACAACAAAGAAGTTTTCAAGTTAGAATTCTTATGCAACACCAAAATCACTGTAGAATCTCCTAGGAAAATCTACAACATAATCCACTGCATGAGATGCCAGTTCTACGGTCACTCCAAAGCGTATTGTTCCAAACCCTTCAACTGTGTAAAATGTGGCGAGCAGCACGACTCGAAGATATGCACGAAACCCAGCCACATTCCAGCCACGTGTGCATTATGTGCAGGAAATAACCCCGCTAACTACAAGGGTTGTAATGCTTACCAAAACCTAAAGCAAGAAACGGATCTAGAACAGCAAACTACCAAAATCAACCGCAACTAATCAACATATAACGTACTAATCCCTTTTTCCCAAATATAAACTTATCCCACAATACTCCCTTGGTAAACAGTCAAACAACATACCCGCAAATCACAAACAGAAACGTTAGTGACACCAAAACAAAACAACCACCAAACATAGGAGGACAATTAACCATATTTTTGAATGAATTCAAAGCTATGTTCGCTCAAATAATAAATCAAAACAGCAGAACATTAAACCTACTAACGACAGTCATCGAAAAATTAAATCAATATTGGTCCACATTCCATGAATTGCAACCTAAAACGCCAACCGACTGCTTAACCATAAGCAAGAAATCATAACATTTCTAGATTTAAATAAAATTGACATTTTACCTATCTCTGAGTCTCATTTCACAGATCAAACAGCGTTTTTCATACCTCAATACTCCATATACCATACTCCTCACCCTGAAAATACCGCCCATGACGGATCTGAAATAATTATTCGGAAACCAATCTCTCATCATGAACTACCTAAATATGAAACAGAAAAAATTCAAGCAACATCTGTCGAATTAAGAACTCTTCTATGGAACATTAAGGTCAGTGCGATTTACAGCCCATCACGACATAGGATATCAACGGAGAAATACAAGGATTTCTTCCAAACCCTTGGAAACAAGTTTGTCGTAACGGGCGATTGAAACGCCAAACATACTCAAAAATTGTCACCACAAAAGTCAGAAACCTCCTACGTACTGGAACCTACTGACTGGAAACCATTAACGACCGCCTCACTAATGGAGTTCCCACCTACTGGCCGGCAGATCTAGGAAACTCCCCGACTTACTGACTTCTATATAGTGAACGGAATTCCTAAAAGGAAGTGCATAGCGGAATCTAACTTTGATCTCTCAACTGACCATACTCTGGTCATCGTCAGTATCAGCACAACTGTTGTTAATAATTCGCCTCCCCCAAAGTTATCTTCAAAAAATACTAAGTGGAATAATTTTTAAGACTACATAGAAACAAACATAAATCTCAAGTTACGAATAAAATCGCCTGATGACCTAAATGAAGCAGCACAATATTTTACTAGAATAGTGCAAGAAGCAGCCTGGCACTACACACCTCAGAACGACTTTAATATAACCAGTACTATCAACACCGCTGCATATCCGTCAATTAATAGCTCAGAATACGCAAAGCTAGAAAAATACGAGGTGTGGCTGAAAAGTAATGAGATTGATTTTTTATTTACCAAAGTTTTTATTTTTTTCAAACATCAATGTTGTCCCCTTCAAAGTACTTCCTTTGGACAGCTACAAACCGATCGAGACGTTGTTCCCACAGTTGGTAGCAGCGCTGGAAGTCTTCAACCGGTATGGTCTTCAGCATGTCCGTTACACTCTTTTGAATGTTTTCTAAAGTCCCAAAATGACGTCCATTGAGGACATTTTTCAGTTTAGGAAAAAGTCACAGACAGACTGAGGTCTTGTTTTTTCGAATGTCCTTCTGCTCACTTGTGAGGTTTTTTGTCACCATTTTGGCACAGACCTTTCGCATGTGCAAATGTCAGTCAAAATTTGATGAATGGTAAATCTGTTCAAATTTAATTGTTCACTCAACATTCTTAAAGTTAAACGACGGTCTGACCTCACAAGAGTGTTCACACGTTCGATTTTCCGTCGGTTTTCAAAGTTAAAGGCCTCCCTGAACGGTGTTCATCTTCAAAGTGTTCTCTGCCTTCCAAAAATGATTTGAGCCAGCGAAAACCATGAGCTCGGGATAAAGAATGTTCCCCATAGGCCTGTTTTATCTTTTTAAACGTCACACTTGCCGGTTCTCCAAGCTGAACACAAAATTTAATGGCACAACCTTGCTCCAAATTCCGCCATTTCATTTTGCGTGACGCACAACCTAAATACAAGTTCACTAATAGCAGTCACAAAAATCACGTAGTTAACGGAACGAGTTGAAACTCGCACTGAGCTATGGGAGGGTATTTATACACGTGGTCTATCAAGAACAACAGCGTAGCGTTGCCATATCGCTTGCAGTGTTGCCAGTCTCATTACTATTCTGCTACACTTTGTATGGCATAGGTCAAGAAACATTGCAAATGAACATAATTACAACAGACTATCCAGAGAAATAAAAACAGCACTGAAAAAGCCCAAAATACTACTTTTCAACATTACATTAGCAGCCTATCCTCAGATGATCACACGCTGTGGAAGGCAACAAAAAAAGTAAAAAAAACCGCAGTTGTCTGTACCTCCAATCCGTAAACTTAATGGAGAGTGGGCATGCACTGACAAAGACAAGGCACTTAGCTGAAGTATTCAAACCCGAGCTAGGTGGAAGTGACAGGGAAGTAGAAGACTCAATCGATATTCCACTTCAAATGTCCTCTCCCATAAAACCCTGTTCACCAACAGAAGTCAAGAGAGAAATAGATAATACAAACATACACAAAGCTCCAGGCTGAGATTTAATAACCGGACAAATATTAAATCAATTACCTCGCAAAGCCATAGTTCTACTAACACTAATCTTTAACTAAATACTAAGTCTGTCCTACTTTCCCATAATACGGAAATACGCCAAAATCATCATGCACACACCACAAAAACCTCCACACGAATCATCATCATATCGACCTATCAGCCATAGTAAGTAAAATTTTCGAAAGACTCCTACTTAAAAGGATATACATATAGCATGACCCCTGGCGCTATTATCTGACAACCAGTTCGGATTCAGGAAACGCCACTCCACTATACAACAGATTCATAATGTAGTCAACGCAATTGTTAAGACTACTGAAGACAAGAAATTCTGCAATGCAGTATTCCTTGACATTTCACAGGCATTCGATAAAGTGTGGCAAACGGGCCTTCTCCACAAAATAAAAAACACATTATCCAGCAATTTATATTTCCTTTTAAAATCCTACCTAACCGACAGAAACTTCACAGTAAGACATAACGGCAGTCAATCCAACTACCATACTATCAAATTCGGTGTTCTAGGACCTCTGCTATTCCTAATCTACACTGCCGACATACCTCAAACAAATAACACCACAATTGCCACGCTTGATGATGACGTAGCTGTATTGTCTGTAAATGAAAACCCAGTATTGGTCTCTGAACACCAACAAACTCATCTGGACCTCTCCACCGAATGGTACAACAGATGGAGAATGAAAATCAATTAAACAAAATCAGTCCAAGTCACATTCACCACCAGACACGACCACTGCTCTCCTGTAACCGTCAATAGCGTACCTATATCTACTAAAACGAAAGCGACATACCTTGGACTCATCCTAGACCAAAAACTCACCTGGAAAAGCACATACAAACAAAACGCAGACAGATGGACATCAAATTTCGACAGATGTATTGGCTTGTTGGACGAACATCCAAGCTCCCTTTAAACAACAAGTTACTGTTATACAAAGTTATAATCAAATCGATATGGACATACGGGCTACAGCTGTGGGATAGTTCCTAGCCAACAAACCTAAAAATCATACAAATGTTCCAATATAATGTGATAAGAACAATGGTGGATACTCTATAGTATATAACCAACGACGCGCTCCATAATGACCTAAAGATCCCCTTTATAACAGAAGAGATACAGCGAGCTGCCACTAAATACAAAGATCAAGTAACAAACCACGACAACGACCTAATAAAGCAACTAAACAACAACGATCCCACTGTGAGAAGGCTTCGCAGAACCTGGCCTCAAGACCTAGCGTAATGAAAAAATCACAATCTACAAGGGGAAACATCAGTCGATGTTCCCTACAAGTCTAATACATTTAACACGTTTACTCAATACTCTGTATAGAAGTAGATTGTAAATTCGCAAAATGTCAATAAAAAAAAAATTATACTCCTAACTGTGCAGAGTACAACGCTAAGATATAGTTTATTTTGTTGCTGTGTGTACACAACTAAATAACATCGATTTAGGGATTATTAACCACACTGTATGTATGTGTAATACAATTGTATTAATTTTTAAAAAAATTTAATAGTAATTTCAAACGATTATAAATTTATATACGTCTAGTTGTACAATTAGTTTTATCTTTCCACTGTTTTATAAATATACAACCAAAACAATATTTCTGAAACTATTTTTAAGCAAACAAGTTGTAAAGTAATTGTGTGTTTAGGGTTACATAAATATCAATGTGTTATATGTTATATTTTTCGATTATTTAACAGTACGCGTCTAAATTGATTGTTATATCTTTCTACATATAGTTTATAATTTAAAAAGTATCGCGACAATCACAAAAGGCAGTTGCCATGATTTTGCCAAGCGAAGATGCAGTTTTTGATATTTTTATGTGAGTTTATCTAACAGGTGCAGCACCATACTCTGCCCTTTACTTTTAGAGGATAAAGTGATATATTTAGGTCTCGTCCCAAATTACAATTTTTTTTTTATTAAAATATGTTTTCCATTTAGGAATTAGCAATTACTCCGAAACTTTTTTTGTTACCAGTAATAAGAAATAGTATCTGACGCCTACTTACTTTACAAAGACCCATCTTGAATAATTCAGTTGTGATACTGCAATTTATTGTGTTTATTAGTACATATACATTTCAAACATCGATCGACGTTTAAGAGCGTCTCAGGAGAGATAGCCGACTGCTTCGCTCTTTATCGTTAACATTTGTTTTTTTTCCATTAACATTCGTTAGACGTTGAGAATCGTCATGCTACTGGGAATTGGTGGAAGCTTTCTCTGCCTTCTGCTGTCTCATTATTTGAATAATAAATATATTACTTACATATTGCTCAGACCTCTCTTTCGTTTGCCACCAATTGTGCCTGATTTTATGTCTAAAAAAACATAATATTTGAAGTTAAATTGTCAACAGATGTTGGTTGTTGTTAATTTTTATTTTTTAAAGATAAATAATAAATATAATATATATAATATATAAAAATAAATAAATTATCAGTATGTAATAATGACAAAAACGGTTTAATTTTCTGCGCAGCATGTTACATTAAGTGTTCAAACATCATAAATGTATGTGATAATAGGGAATACTTAAAATAATTTTTTTTTTGATTTATTTATTATATTATCTATCTATTACCGGATCATAGCTCTTTGAACAATTAAATACGGCTTGTTCACAGTGAGATTTTTGTTATTTTCTCTTATAAACTAGCCATAATCCTGGTGTTTGTGGTATCTTAGATTTGAAATCCTTTGTTCACCTAACAATATACCTTTATTTCAATTATCTGTTGCTTTGTTTAATTCCATTTTTTTCTAAATGTTGAATAAAATTGGGATAGGACAAAACTTTTATAGATAGTAAAGCCTTATGAAATTTTTTTGTTGGTGTGGACTTAGGCAGTGTTGTAATAATACAAGAAGTCCGTAAAACATTTCAAAAATCTGGACAAATTATAGATCAGGTTATATCAGACTTTTCGCTAATGCAGATAAACTTTTTAAAAGGAAATTCTACATGCATACTTGTCGAGATTGGCTTCTAGAAAACAGAAACAGCGAATATTTCAGTGAATATAAGTAACCATTTTGTGTTTTAGATGGTATAATAGTGTTTTGGAGCAGGATTTTGAAAGACAACTCTTGTTAGCAGTATCCAGAAATGGCGATGGTTTTAGGAGATTTTAACGCAAAAATTGGAGAAGGTGCAGTTGGCAATTGGGTCAATAAATATGGATTAGAAGTAAAAAACAAAAGGAGCAATAGATTAATCGAATTTTGGCAGAAATAAGTATGTTCGTTACTAAGACCTAGTACTGACTAGCCCAACAAATACTGTACATATTGACGTTGTCTAGAAATACTAAAAAAGATATAATAAAGAACCAGACAGATTATGTACTTTTAAACGACAGATACAGAAACTCCTTAATATCTGTAAAGACATATCCCGGGGTCGATATAGGCTCGGATCATAACCCATTGATATTAATATAACATTGAAAAGAATCAAACAAAACCAAAAATTGACATCAGAATGCTGAAAATTGATAACATTAGAAATGAAGTTAGGAAGAATTTAAAGAAAATATAGAAGACGTGACAGAAATTATTAAACAAAATGTAGATGTCTACAAGAAATGGAAGAATATAAAATAAGCAATACTGACTATAGGACAAAAAGAACTAAAATATGAAAGACGGAATTCCAAAAAAGAATGGATGACGTAAAATTCTTAATCTCATGTAAGAGACTAGAAAGCAAAAAAAAACTCTTAGAACAACAAAGAAACAAGAAAGAAAATAAAAAAATTAAATAGAAAGCATGACACGTTCAACATGCATTTAACGGAACCAGCAATACAATACATCAACGATTCATAAAGGATCAACAAGAAAACATAATCTTAGATATTCCCTCATCACTACGACGGGGGGACGAATATATCAAAGCACTGTTTTCGGATGAAAGAAACAACACCTACTAAATAGAACCATTATCACCTAGTCACAGAATTACTACTGATGAAATTGAGTGTGCTACTAAGAACTCCAAAAATAATAAAGCAATTAGACCTGATAAAATAGCAGTGGAATTGTTAAAATTAATAGAAGAACAGAATTTAAACATACTGGAGAATGTATACAATACTATTTACACAGGTATCATGTCAGATGAATGGTTTTGTTCAATGTTTGAAGCAATCCCAAAAAAAGAGAACGCAAAGGAATGTTCAGATCACCGAATATTGAACCTTATGATCCACACATTAAATTTGTCGTTAAAAATAATACACAAAAAAATATATAAAAAGCTCGAGGAAAACATTGGTTCGGGTTTTGAAATGTAATGAAGAAGTGCTCTACGCTATGAAAATAGTAATACAAACAACTTAGACGTCAATGTTGGACTACATTTATGCTTTATTGATTACGAAAATGCTTTCTACAGAGTATAATAAAAAAATAAATCTCATTTAAACATTATAGTGGAATCAAAAATCAACAATTAGAGTAGAAGGAGAAGTGTTAAACGAAATAAATATCTGCAGAAGAGTTAGGCAGGAGTGTATCCTGTCTCCGATACTATTTAACTTATACTCGTAGAAAATATTTTGTCGAGCACTCAACAAAAAAAATTTAAATATTATCATGTATGCAGATAATACCGTAATTATCACAACTACTAATGAATACCTACAAGAGCTCATGGAACGCATTAGTGCTTACAGTAATGAATTTGGAATCAACGTAAGTCTCAAGAAAAAAAATATGGTTATAAACAAGGAATCAGCTAATCCTCAACAACAACTGGTAATTAACAACTCTGTGATTGAACGCGTAAAGAAGTATCAGTATTTAGGTACGACAATAAATGAAGATAACGAACACAGCATAGAAATAAACAGACGAATAGAGATTGCACGAGCAGCTTTCATAAAAATGAGACCCCTATTATCAAATAAAACCTTTAATATAGAGCTGAGAGTACGCACATTACGATGCTGTATCTTTCACTGTTGCTGTGTGGGAGAGAGACGTAGACACTGAAAAAACAAAACCTAAAGAAGATCGAGTCGTTTAAGCTATGGGTCTATCGACAGATTTTAAAGATACCATGGACTGACAAGATACTGCAACAAATTGGAAAGGAAACGGAGCTTGTATTCACCATACAAAAAAGAAAACTGAAATACTTAAGACACATCATGAGAGGTCGTGAGTATAAGATATTGCGGATTATTATACAGGGGAAGATAATTGGAAAAAGACATGTAAGCAAAAGACGTATATTATGTCTGAGAAATCTCCGGGAGTACTTCAATTGCACTTCAGTAGATCTATTTAGAGCGGAAACATCTAAGATACGTATAGCCTTGATGATCGCCAACCTCCGTAGAGAGAAGAAAATTTGAAAATAAAGGACCAGGATATCCTGAACCAAACAAAAACCTGAATTTCACTGGGTAATCTTATTAGGGGAGCTCCCCACAAGTCCACTATACGTGCAAATTTAAAACATGACACTTCACAACAGCAATACGACAGATCTTCTTAGTCTTTTCATTCGAAATCGTATTTCTATTTCTTTGTCTTTGTTTTCCCAAAATTAAAACGCACGACGTTGTCGTTTACAAAGAATTGTTCAGACAGTTATTCTGAGATGTGTATTCCAAATTTACATCAAAATTTTTTTAGAATTTTTTATACCACTTCTTAATATTGTAAAAAAAATGTTACTCAAAATGTATACTTGCTTTTACTAAACTCCATATTAGCTACTACTGCCTACTAGCGGTAAACCACAATTGTGCAGTTGCACTTACAAAAACTTGGAGTCTGCGTTGGAGGAAGTACTATCACAATCCGTTACGTAGCTTATTTGTTGCAAATTTTTAAAATGTTTCAGAAGCTTATAAATAAACTTTTATAACGACTTAATTATATCAAGTAATCGAGTGCTGCTATTTTCATTAAAATCTTCTATAAAATCGTTGCTACATTTTTTTGTGATATTTTTCAATTATTTATCCAACATTAGTAAATGGATTTCATGTCTCGCTTTCAGGAACAAAACTAGATTCTTTTAGAAGAATATGTGAATTATATATGATTTTAGGCTCTAGCATTATGTAAAGCACTACTTTACTTGCATCCCTCTTAAGCCTATCATTACATAATTTTGACAAAAATCTTTTATTTTCTTTTTATGTAGTGTGCACTAATTTTTACACTCTACTAGCCATTTTCCATTTAACTGTATTTTCTTTTAAATTTTGTTGATGTGAGGACGGTATAACGAATATGTCTCACTTATTGTTTTTATTTACAGACGCTTTTCTACATTAATTACGAAAAGAGTTTATTATGGCCACGAGAGTGCTAAGGTCCCGGCCAGCAGTTGGGTCGTGTCCGTGGCGTCGGCGTACGTTAAGGGTTGGTTCTTGCGATTCGGTGCTGACCCGAACAGTGCTCGCAGGACGCGCTGCAAATAATCTTTAGTCGGTGATGCCGCTGCCGGTTTCACGGGGGATGAAGATTTACCAAACAGCTCTTTCAGAAGCCGTGCCCAGCGTTCCTTGGCGGGCCTCTTCTGGGGTGTCGGTGGCAACGGAAACAGCGGTTCTGGTACCGGCGTTCTTCGACAGTAGGCTCACCACTGGTTTCTATAGTACTTTTATAAAAGTGACGATCGGACGATGTTGGTGATAGCACTCCTGGGTGCCATAGGCTACGGTCACGTAGCTGTCGCGAGTGGCTCACGATTCGGCAAGATTCTATGCCTAGTGGCAAGCGCTGTTCCATGATGGCCAAGGCTTTTAGACATTGACAATGCCAGTTCGAAGGCTTTCGAGTAGCGGGAGCAAACTGTCTTGGACTAGGGTGAAGCACGGTTTTATCCCCTAGGGAATTGTGCGTGGGGGGTGGCTCCCCCTAGAAAATTTTGCGTGATTGAGCAGGCTTGCACTTCCAATTTTCGGTGTCTGGAAATGCTTCTAGGCTCGGCATTACGCTAATTTGTTTGCTTCGCGGAAACACTTTTCGTTTCGATATTATGCTAATTCTTTTGCTTCGTGGAAGTACTTTGCGTCTTGACATTATCCCCTTCCTAAAGACATAGGTACTTGGAAACGGCCCGGAGGGGGTCTGGTTCTGGCTGATAAAGTGGTTTCTTCTTCCTGTTGTTCGGTTTTTTGCTGTTGCCCGTCTGTGTCTCAATATATGCCGGTTTAACTCTTTCACCTGTCATTTGTTTCCCCTTTTTTAAGATGGTGAAGTTCCGGCTCGGTGTTGCAAGTACTTGGTAGGGTCCTTCATACGGTGGTTGTAGGGCTGGTTTGGCAGTGTCGTTGCATAAGAATATGTGCGTTGCTGTTTCTGGTTTTTGGAAATTGAAATTATTGGTGCTGCTATGGTTGGTGGTCGGAGTTGGTTTCATGACGTTGATTAAGTTTTACAGTGTTGCGACGTAGTCTGCTGGTTTCATGTCTGCTGTCGTTTGTTCCTTGAGGAATAGTCCTGGCAGCCTAATGGTATACTATATCCGCCGTGGTTGTCTATATGTCTGCCTTCCACGCCGTTCTTATGCCTAGCAGCACTATCGAAAATGCCGTAATCAGGATTTGGTACATAGTGCTGTGTTTTGGGAACATAGGTACTCCTGCTGGCTTGGTTATTTCCGGAATTCCTTGATGTGTCTGCCATAGGACGTGTCGTCATAGACTTAGACTACTATTGCTGTTGGCGTTTTCCTGTGGAGGTTTTGCTGCTTCCTTATACGGTGGTAGGCACCTCCGTGCGTGCTGGGCGAATTGGAAATAATACCAGCAGGTGTCAAACGTGTGTTGGTTTCGTCCTCGACTCGTACTGCGCTGTCGTGCCTGGTACCTTGGACAGGCCGTTGTCAGATCCTCGTTTGTTTTCAACTGTCCTGAAGCAAGCTCTGAGTTGTGCGATTTTGTTAACGGGGGTGCAGATCGCGTCGTCTGCCAGGGATGCCGTCACCTCATACATCTGAGGCGTTGAGGCGTTGGCGACGGCCATTTCGGCGAGCCGTGCTTTAACCTGGGTGGTCAGGATGGCCTGTGAGATCGTGTGATCCAAATTGACCGCAGGAGATCGTCAGGAACGTTAGGGGTGGCTAGGTGTTGGAGATGGCGCAGGAACTGCGATGACCTCCTGTCGCCAAGCTTCTCTCGTTCTAGCATCTGGCGCGTTTTTCGCTCCTAGGTATCGGCTCAGGCTTATATCAGCTCTTTCTTGTCTGTCGTATTTATTGGTGGCCGATGAGTTGGTCAGCAGGTCGCGGGTTTCGGTGGTGCAGGCAGCCTCCAAGTTCCCTGCCACATAACATGTTTGATGTCATCGTCTGTGATTCTACTGACGGTGAATTGTGCCCCCATCTGGGAGTATAACATCACTGGGCCGGTTGGCCAAAATGGTGGAACCTTCATTTGGGCGCGGTACATTTGTGGCGTTTGTGACTATGGCGGCGTTGTTGAAATACTTAAGCGTCTAATCACGTCAAGTAGTCACCACATAACTATGTGGGGACGGTACAACGAATATATCTCACTTATTTTTTTTATTTACAGACGCTTTTTTACATTAATTACGACAAGTTTATTATGGCCACTTAGGTGAGGTCCCGGCCGGTAGTTAGGTCGTGTCCGTGGCATTAGCGTACGCTAAGGGTTGGTTCCTGCGATCCGGTGGTAACTCAAACAGTGTTCGCAAGACGCGCTGCAATCATTCTTCAGTCGGTGACGCCGCTACTGGTTTCACAGGGGGTGGAGATTTACCGAACAGCTCTTTCAAGAGCCGTGCCCGGCGTTCCTCGACGGGCTTCTTTTGGAGTGTCGGTGGCAACGGAGACAACGGTTCTGGTACCTGTGTTCTTCGGCGGTAGGCTCGCCACTGGTTCCAATACTACTTTTTTGAAGGTGTCAATCAGACCATGTTAGTGTTGGTGCTCCTGGGGCCCATAGACCACGGTCATGTAGTTGTCGGGGGTGGCTCACGATTCGGCAATATCCTATGCCTAGCGGCAAACAGTGTTCAATGATGGCCAAAGCTTGTAGGCAACGGCAAGGCCAGTTCGAAGGCTTTCGAGTAGCGGCAGCGAAATGTCTTGTAGTGCGGCGTGACGCATGCTTTTATCCCACAGGGATTGTGCATGGAGGGTTGCTTCTCTTAGAAAAGATTGCGTGATTGGGCAAGCTTAAATCCCAATTGGCGGTTTTTGGGAATGATTCTCAGCTCCGCATTACGCTAATTTGTTCTCTTCGCGGAAACACTTTGCGTTCTGATGTTAGGCTCTTCTTTTGCTTTATAGAAGTACTTTGCGTCCCTACAATTGATACTTCCATAACGTTTCTATCTTGACATGCACACTATGTGCTTTTCAGTTTTTTTATAAGAAGCATATTAAAATCATTCTTAACAGGAAAAAAATGATGCTGGAATTTGTTAGTAAGTTATTTAATTTTCGTGAAACAAATCTTTTTATTTGTATGTAAATTATCTTATACGTTTTTATAATCTACCATTATATATATTTAAGTTTTTCCCCTATAGATTTGTTACTTGCCTTTTCATTTTGTTGTATGTTACTACTAATATAAAGGCCCTTATCTATCTATATAACTATATATATATATATATATGTGCACACACACTACTTTGATCAAATTTGACCCGGACTGGTTAAAAAACAACATTTTTATGTTTTTAATACAAATCTTTATTATCGTCTTCAAAATAGGCTCCTTTTAAGCCAATACAAGCATGCCACCGGTTAATTCAATTTTCCATACACTTCTTATAGACCTCGGCTGGGATGGCCTTTAGTTTCTTCAGCGAATATCTTTTTATGGCCTCAATCGACTCATGACGCATTCCCCGGAACGGATATTTGAGTTTCGGAAACAGAAAAAAGTCACAGGGAGTCAAATCTGGCGAATACGGTGGCTAAGCGATGACTTTTGTTTCGTGTTTGGCCAAAAATTCAGTCACAATCAGGCTGGAATGTGACGGTACATTATCGTGGTGAAAAATCCATGAATTGTCTGCCCATAAATCCAGCCGTTTACTACGAATTGTTTCACGTAGGCGCCTCAAAACTTCCAAGCAGTATTCTTATTGTTCGTTTGACCCTCTGGAACAAATTTATGGTAAACCACACCACGGCAATAGAACAAAATGATATACATTACCTTGATTTTCGACCGACTTTGACGTGGTTTTTTGGTTCCAGCTCATTTTGTCGCGTCATTCGCTAAATTGTTGGGTAGTTTCGATGTCATATTCATAAACCCACATATCGTCACCAGTAATGATGCGTTTGATGAATGTAGGGTCATCAGCTACGTTGGCAAGCATCTCTTTTGCGACCTCCACTCGACGTTCTTTTTGCAACAAGTTCAGGTCTTTCGGTGCGGATCTGACGGTGATGCGCTTCATACCCAAAACATTAACTAAAATGTGTTAAGTTGATTTTATAAGAGATGTTGAGAGCCTGCGCTGTCTCTCTAATGCCAACACGATGATTTTCGAGCACAATTTCCTTCACTTTTTTGATGTTATCGTCGTTAACAGAAGTGGAAGGGCGCAAGGGGGCAACTTTTCTACAACCTCACGACCCTCATTGAATGCTTTATGCCACTCAAATACTTGCGTTCTCGATAGAGTAGACTTCCAAAAAAACTTCCGCAACATTTTCAATGATTCAGTAGCCGTAATTCCATTGGAAAGATAAAATTTTAAGCAAACTCGTTTTTCAATTTTTTCCATAGCAAAAACCGCGTCGTAAACAAATTGCTGCCAAACACACACTAATTAACGTACCCGCTCAAACTTCAAATGAATGCCAAAGAAGGGTGTACCAACCTAGAAAAAAAATTAGCGATTCAGTTTGCACGCGCGGTTTAAATGGACCAGCCCGAGTAAAATATATATATAAATTTCTAATTACAATCTGCTACAATGTAACAGACTGTATTTATCTGAATAGTCTGATATATACTTCGGTTATTGAAACTTTATGGTCACTACCATAATTCATCTCGGGCTAGGTCTTTGCATTTCTTATCGATGATTTTTATCTTGCTATGTACTCTATTTAATTACTAATGATTTTATCAGGAGATCGCTACATATACAATTTGCAAATACACAGAAATCTAAAATCATATGTTCCCGCTTAGTTTGGGTGTCAAATTTCTCATATAGCTGGTTAGTGTAGTTAATCTTTGCACTAGTTTCCAATAAACAACAGGATTTTTATTTTTAATGTTTGTTAGTGATTTTGTTTAATTTATTATAAAAATTTTATATTTTTCTATTATATTCACTAGATGTCATCATTTTGTCATTAACAGTCTCCTAGAACTGTATCTTTTAGTTATTTGTACATAACAGTTTTCATTTCGTTTAGCGATTGGTCTTCATTGCTTCAGTGCACGATCAAATTTTTATTATCTGATTCAAAGCGCCCATTTGTTTTCAAAGGGCTTTTGCAACACTTACTAGTGTTAAGCTCTTAATTGTTTTATCTTGAGCTTTTGAATATTTTACGAAAATATTATTAAAATTACTTTAATTTTAAATCAGTCGCATATTTGTCATACGAAAATTGGTTATTTACCACTCCGTGGCCAGTAGCCTACATTATACTAATAACTTTGGAAATGCAAGTTCTAATTATATTACATGGTATACTATTTTTCGTGTCTTTTTTCATGTAGAACTTTTTTGGTATGTAAAATGTATCACGATAGAGCACTTTTTAATAAGGCGTAAAGATATGGAGAGGACATAGTAAGCTATAGGTGAAACAAAGCAATAAAGCAATAAAGGTAAGAGCACAAATCTTCTTGGGTGCTAAGGGGGTGAAAAAATTTAAGTTAACGTGAGCTAAGTTACTACCCTGAAATAAATTTCACAAAAAATACTTATTTGTTATCAGTGCACATATTGTATGATAAATGTTATTAACATATTTAT
This sequence comes from Sinelater perroti, assembly GCA_036346155.1. Lineage (NCBI taxonomy): Eukaryota > Metazoa > Arthropoda > Insecta > Coleoptera > Elateridae > Sinelater > Sinelater perroti. The sequence continues at coordinate 895,647 of JARFIY010000278.1, forward strand.
TAGGAACGTTTGAAAAACAAATAACAGTACGCGTAAGAGTTATACATTTATAACGATACCTTTATGTTTATTATCAAATCTCACTGATCAAATCACTTTGGTTGCAATAATATTTAAGCAATGTTGCTAAAAACAAAAACCGTATACAGTTTTCTGTCATGTAGAAAAATAAGAATACTCGCTTTTAAGATAATTCTCATATTTAAGACTGCTCAAGAGACTATTGATGCCTGATTAAAAATATTTTAAAGTTTCACACGACAGCCAATTCAGACTTTCTTAAGTAAATTTTTACAAGCCGCCTTAATCAATTTATGACAGTAAATAAAAGATGAGACAAAAAAACATAATTTAAGGATATTATGGATATACGATAGTAACAAATTTGGTTTCCTGCGACCATAGTTATGTCAACCAATTTTAAAGATACTAAACATTTTTAACAACCGACTTTTTTGCATATGGTGGTATAATTATTGGAAAATAATAGGTGTATAAATAAGTTCTCAGATTTAGACTTCACAGGACGAAAATCACCGTTTACATGTAACGTATTATGACATTTGATCTTTCGAAACATCATGCGATTTGGCGTTTGATGCACATAACCTCAATAATCAGCTGTGTTCACGATGGCAATCACAAAAGAGCATATTCGATTTTCTATCCACTTCGCGTTTCATCTTAAGAAAAACGCTGCTGAAGCCACCGAAATGATTTGTGCTGCGTGTGGTGAGAATGCTGTAAGTCATGCAACGTGCAAGAAGTGGTACCAAAGATTTCGCGGGGGAGTCTTGAATATCAACCACGCGCTGGACGCCCTCAACATTTGGCACGGATGAGCTGCAGACGCGTTAGGCTGGGAACTTCTCCCACATGCGGCGCATAGCCCAGACATGGCCCCTTACGATTATCATTTATTCCGGTCGTTACAGCATCACTTGGCTGATACGCACTTCAAAACAGAAGAAGAAGTCCGAAAATGCATCGATAACTTTATCGTCTCGAAGCCGGTGAGCTTCTGTCACTAGGGAATTCGCAAGCTACCCGAAAAATGGCAAAAGGTCATCGATGCTAACGGAGAATACTTTGATACTTTTCTTTGTTTATTTTTAAATAAAACTTTAATTTTGCAGAAAAAAGCTGATAACTTATTTATACACCTATTATTTATCTTTAACCGTAAGATAGCAGAAAAAGATGTAAGAAAAACTGCGCGATACTCTAAGCATCAACATAAGCCTCTAGACATAAAAAATTGATTTCTCAGAACCAAATCTCTGTATCAAAACTCTTTTGATCTGGCTTTCAGAGGTTTCTGTATATTTCATAAGCTAAAGAAAGTCTCACAAAATTAAAATCTAATAGCTATAGTGTAATTACGACAAAAGGTTGGAAGTTATTAATAACAAAGACGGAAACTTATTATTATGTAAGCAAATAAATTTAGACTAGAATAGAGACAATATGTTCTGCAAATTCTTAATATGATTTAAGAATTTTTTTAAATGATAATTTGAGATATTTTATATTAGTATTATTGATAAAGTTCTAAATTATATTTTACTTCAGATCATTATTACGTATATAAATTGTTATTTACTTTATAATTTAAAAATAACAATTTACTGACGATTTTCTACCATTTGATGTCCGTGTGCCTTAAGAAGGAAAAATAATTTCCTTAGATGTATATTTAGAAGTTTTCAATTTCCGCTTACATTTCTGCATTTAATTTAATATTTGAAAAGAAAGGCACGTGGCAATTTACTACATCATTTAAATTGTATTACACGTAATAACATTTTTCTCTACATAACCCGCATAAATGAGGTCTTATATCGTTATAACGAAGCAATTATAATATTTCGGGCATCTCTTTATTATCTGACCTCATTTCCTGGAAAAAGGAAACAATTTGCGTAAATACGTACTTACGTTTCTTGTAATTTTTTGTACATTTCTGTCTGATATAAAATTGTATTCTCCAATTAAAAAATAGAAAGCACTACCCCTTTACAGTATATTACGCAGAAAATTATTCTTATGTCGTAAAAGACATTTTATTAAGTTGAACTAACTCTATTATAATACTTTGTAGTTAAATTTTGTAAAGTTTTCATGTTTAAAGTAAGTATTTTTTATATAATCAAGAAAATTTTTACCTTTAACTAAATTTAATACGATACTTAATATGATAAATTGCTGAAGCATAACTTTTTTGCTTAGGAGGTGTTCCATTGGAATGATTAGCTTAGATTTTTGGAAAATTAATAGGCAATTAAAATAAACTTTCAGGGATTTTTAGTTTTGCAATTACTTTATTTGCTTTTTTGTTTTTTACACTACGATGTACATTTAAGTTCTAAGGTCTCAAAATTGTTTTCTGAAAAAGTACTTGACCAAGAAAGTTGAAACTTCTGTTACTTCTTAACGTTATCCCCGTCTAGACGTACACATTTTTCACAACGTTGTCAGCATGGTTCCACGGTTGCTGAGTGGTGTACTTCGCCCACTGGAAAATCGCTAATGCAACAGCGGCTTGATTGAAAAATGTGCGATTATAGAGAGTGTCCTTCGTGGTCAGTAATTCATGTCCTGCACAGTATTGTGTTCATCGGTCAGCATTCGTGGGACCCACCTCGAGAAATCTTTTTGCATTTTCAAGTCATCATGCAAAATAGGCTTTAGAGATCCTACGAAAATGTCAAGTTTAAAGGCAATATCACGCACACCTAATCGATGGTTTTCCATAACAACTTCTTCCACTCGCGCAATCATGGTTTCAGTCCGGCTGGTTCGTGGCCGAGGCTGCTTCGGTTCATTGCCACACACCTTGACCTTCTCTAAATTTTAGTTTCTACAAACGTACTTTTTTACATCTATAACGTTGTCCTTGGACAATAAACGTCGTTATTTAAAGTGTACAAAATAACACTCACTGAAATGGGGGTAATTCGACCTGTGTGCATTGGATGGTGCTGCCATCTATACCACAAATTCCGAAATATATCTTGCGTCCTTTTAAATTAACCGCATGTTTCTACTTACTTTAACTCCTGAGAAAAAAATTGGAGACCTTAGAACTTGAACGCACCTCGTAATTCAAAATCGATGAATTTATATTATCTGCCAGGAATGAATTGAAAAGGTAAAAAAACGTTGAACTAAGTTTGAGACTAACTAAAAAATTCGTGTTAGAAAGTAAACATAAATCAGAATTATTCTGTTTTTAAGACCAATTTAAAACTTTTTAATTTGTTTTTGTATATTAAGTTACAGTTGTCCAAAAGTATCAAGATTAATTGTATTCTCAACACAAAAATTTAACTTATAATTACCTATAACATATATAATATGTAGATACTGATAAAATTATAACTTAGATAATTATTTTTTACATAACATAATAGAAAATAATAAATAGAAAGCTTATTGTTCACTAACAACAGAATTAGCTGCACGTTGAAGCGCTGAATAACACTAGTAAACAAGACAAGAGTATTTAATAATTATTGAAGCATGGTAACACAAAGATTCTTTGTGTAACGTTGGCTTTACGACCTTTGAAGGAGCAGACGGGTATCCTTTTACGTCTTGCAAGAGCCCATTTAGGCGAACTACATCTGCCGTAGCTTTGAGAGCCTCCGGAACAAATCGATCTAATAGTTCAATCGTTTTATGATTGTTTAGAGACCTCTATGCGGCTGATGGAGCTAAAATTGTACCGTTAAATCTAAATAAGTTAGCTTTTAACCGATGCGCTTGCTTGGAAGCCGAGTTCTAATTTGTAACAGGTTACGAGCTGCACTTTGTTGTTAAATTTATTAAGATGTTTATTTATTGTTAGTAAAAAACTTTTAGGAAAAAATATATGATCTAATTAACAAAATTATTTTAATATTCCGCCAGAAACTTATTGTATACAACAAATGATTTATTCAGAATGGCTTCCAAGGATTCTAACACTTATTTTTGCTTTAGTCTGGCACAAAACTTAGAAAATAACTCTCTCTATCCGAAAATATATTACATAACGAATTAATTTAAATTAAATTATATGATTTTGTTGATATAAAATTTTAACAGGTCAATTAATCATACATATAAATTTACTTGCAGGAAAATCTGGCATTTTCTAAAGTTTCTTCTAAGCACGTTAAGGTAATCAGTAAGCGTTTTTTGTTTATTTATATATTTATTTTTGAAAGAAGTTTCCTCCTTTCTTTAACTTACTTGACAATCAAGTTTGTAATATTAAGAAAACATTATCAAGTGTATTCTTCTTTAATTCATTCAGTCATTCAGTCAGTTCGTCGATTGTATTTATGGCGCAAGGATTGATAGAATTAAAATAAAAAGGCCCAGATACGTTGAAATCGAGACTCTTTAGAGGTTGTGATTTAAACTAAATAGACCAACCATCTCTATTCTGCTTTCCAGCTGCATGCTAAATTTAAGATATAAGTTAATCGAGTTACTCCAAAATCAGTTGCAACTCTATTTATAGCACTATGTTTTAATTTTCCACTGCTCTTTTGGAATACGCTATTGCGTTCTTCATTGGCAAGTTGTATTTATTTGCACCTTTTACTTTGTAATTCAACATATTTTTCGTTAAAATCATTTATCCTATAAAAAGGACCGGTATCACTATATTTGAGTGTAAAGTACTGTATGCAACTATTACGATTATTTTAACAATGTTGGATATTTGAAGACAGTCACCTGTAATTACTTATTTAATAATCACAAAGTTTTTAACAAAACCTTTTTTTTCAATTTTGCGTTTTTTTTATAATGTGTACCTTATTTTCGGACAAAAGAAGTATTATTTATTGTACTAAATACAATACCAATAAATAATAAAAATGTAAATTAAAATAGTTTGCCAAAACTTTGCGTGCTTTATGTTATAATTTAAATTAAGCAATTCCAAAACAACATTTTGAACTTCCTATCAGTTTCTCACATACAGAAATAGATTGACGACTGTACGGTTATTTAGAAATAGACATTCATTCCATTAATAGTTATAAAAGATAAACCAAATTGAACATCTATTTTAAACTTTGCGTTTTTTTGTTTTGCGATCGACAACTTTATTAGGTATTAACGATTCTGACTAGTATATATAGCATTGCAAATCTGATAAAAATTTGATGGGGACGATACGAAAATTCAATAGAACTTTAGATCGAAGTAGTGTATAAAATGTATCAGCTGTGCGAATATTTATTTCAAAATTTCATAAAATTAAATCGACAATGGGTGTATCAATGTGGAGTAAAATTCCCTAAAAATATTGCTGCAGTCAAAGTATAGTTGCAAATTCGAAAATATCGGCTGAGTATACTGTATAATATTTAGACATTTCCAGAAGCTTTCTTTAGAGAATACTCACGAGTACAAAATTTAACTGATGCAACAGTAAGCTAGTTGACCATGCTTATTGTTGATAATTCGTCAATTGATATTTAATACACCATAAAAGAAATTTTCGATTTAGTCAAAAAATCGTTTTAGCAATGAAACATATATTCAACCTACTCAATCGGCACATTTGGTGTTTGGATAATCCTCGCATAACTCATGTAAAGCAAATTCCCCCAACTAATTACCGCTTATTGTGTATTTTTAGCAAATGGCATGATAGAGGCACATATTGCATCAAAAATGATACTAGAAATACTGTAACTGTGAATGTTTTTCAGCACCAATTGGGCAACATGGATCTGGAATAAACATGGTTTCCACAATAGTCGAGGCAAATACACGTATCGAGATGTTCCGGGCGCATTCGATTTGGATAAGCCGCAGAAAAAAATGTTACCACATATTTTTTGTTATAATGCAAAAATGCATTTGTGCATGCAAGAAATACATTTGTTTGACGCATTATTGCTCTGTGAATATTAGCCAAAATAAGACCATTCCCATAATTTGAGGGGTTGTTGGGGTTGCTAATCACCAATATGATGCTTATAAAGTGCTCCGATGCACTTGGAGGGGTGTAATTCTGGGAATAGTGGTGATCTAAGAGAATTACCTCAAATACGTTTGTTTTCCGATTTTAAACTGTATACAAGGGTATTTGGGTCGCTGATCGCGCATACGATTTTTAAAAAGTACCCCGTTGCAGGGACAGAATGCTAGAGCTGGGGAGTTTAGGAAACCAGCTCAAAGTTGTTTGTTTTTCAAGATTAAAGTGTCTATATAAAGGTTTTTGGGATCACTCATAACAATTTTGATTATCGAATTAAGCTCTAATGCACCAAAGTGAAAAAATGCTCTAAGGTACTGGGATACCAAGGGGAACCAGGGTACGCGTTGAGCATTTTTTATTTGAGTGTAATTCAAATTTAATTATTCTCAAAACGATTTTTTTCAGATATTATAATATATATAAAAGTTTGCTTGCACACAGACAACCCTATCAGTGTCCACGTTTTAACAGTATTGAATAAGTAGTGGTTTGAAGGTTTAAAAATTGGTTTCCGAGATTTTGTTTTAAGTAAAAAAAAAAATTAAAAGTAATAAAATATCTTCAAATTTGACTTTTACAGGGTTTTATTAGCCTTTCTCTTTTATCAAATTAAATTAAAATTATTACAAAGCAATGATAGTCATTTTGAGCAACACGTTTAGAAAGAAATCTATTACAATAATTAATCAATTTCTGTTGTAATAATAATTTTCTAAATATATATTTATTTTGAATCAGCTAAAAAATATCCACCGTGTGCTGAATCGGAAACTGCCGAATTTTAAGCAAAAGTGCTATCAAAGTGCCGAAAAGACCTTATTCAAACTTTTAGGTACATGAGCCTCCGCTGTAACTTGGCAACCACGCATCCATTGGTTACAATTGAGAGCTCGTTTGAAAGAGCGTTTCAAGTACAACAAAAATGTGTTTTGGCCTAGAAGGGAATCCGTTGCATACAATGCATTTTTTTGCAAAAACCATTTGGCATATGGTTATTATATATGTGCAACATTTTTGCAAAAAAAAATGTATTGTGTGCAACGGATTTCCGTCTGAGCCGGAACTATGTTTCGTTGTACTTAGCATGCTCTTTAGAATGAGCTATCCATTGTAATCATTGAATGCTTAGTTGCCAAGTTACAGCAGGCTTGAACTTTAAAAACGGCCCTTTTACAGAAAAATGACTATTTATATTACATTTTTGACATTATAGCTTATATCTACCGTGTGGTAAATGGCAAACTGACGAGTCTTGGTTTCCCGACTATTCGACATCTCGCCGAATATTTTTAACCGAAACTCACATGTGCTGAAAAGCGATTTTCTTTTTTATTGAAAATAGAACCTTAACTTAGGTTTTTAATGAAAACAGAACGTTTGTAAACCTTGAAGAAAAATTAAAAACCCCTATATCTGAGAAAAAATGTTTTTGAAAATAATTCAAATAAAAAAAAAATGTTCAAATAAAACAATGCACTATTTGTACCTGGCGCCCCAGAGTATTCTTTCCCAAAGTTCCCCAGGGGATTTTCTCACTTTGGTGCATTGTAGCTTGATTTGAGAATTAACATTATGATCAGCGACCCCAAAAACACTTGTATAGATAGTTTAAACTCAAAAAACAAACAAATTTGAGGTAATCCCTTAAATCACCCCATCTCCAGAATTATGACCCCCCAAGTTCATCGGTGCACTTTATAAGCATGATATTGGTAATCAGCGACTCCAAAAAACCCAAGTAACCAAATTCAGCTTATTGTGGCCAATATTACGTGAGAAATAAAATATTCTTCAGGCTCTGCAAAAACTGCATCAAATAAATGCTTTTTAGGCGCAAGAATGCACTTTCGCATTATAAAAAAATATGTGGTAACATGTGTTTCTGAGACTTTTACAAATCGAATGCGCTTTGGAACGTCTCGATACATGTACCAAAAAAATTTCGAGCTTTCAGCGTTTTTGTTACTAATTTGGCTCGACTATATGAAAGGCGCTAGTTGTCATACAACTCGCGCAACAGTTGATTTCCTGTACCGACAGTTTCCTTGTTGAGTGATTTTACAAAATAAAACATCAGCTGGTAGTAATATATGATTTAGCACTGTGCGATTTTTTTGTGGGGTTTCCTGAAGTTCAGGATCTACGCCAATAATTTATAAACAGTTAAGGACCTCAAGAACGAAATTAACTTGTTTTCGATGAAAATAAGGAGAACTCCTGCGAAATTGTTAAAACTAACCAAAATTTGTTACCAAAGCTGAGGTAGCTATTTGTCAGATACATTTCTCATATTTAATTGGAGAATGTGTTGTCTAACAAACAATAAAAAATGTATTGTAAAGGCAGTTTAAAAGCACTTCTATCTAAAATTTGAAACTGGTTTTTAGTTTGAGTCAGCCAATTCTAATTTTTTGTAATGGTATTATAATATTACGTGACAATGTAAATATACAAATTTAATCTAGCTCTATTTTGTCTAATTATAGAGTGATCCAAAACATGCAAATCAGCACCAAACGCTTGCTGAGCTAATTGATTGTGCATTGTGGGTAAATATTTAAAAATTGTTCGTAGGTACCACTTGTAAAAGATACTCGTGGAAGCTTGTTGGTCATCTTTTATAATTGTTTCCAATATTATAGGATAAATTTGTATATCTAGGTATGGTACATTACTTGATATTTGTTACAGTTTCTACGGTTTCTATGTACTGTATATTAAGATATTCTTCATTTTGTCTTTGATTTTGTCTCGTTTGCTTGGACATGCTTTTATTCACTTTCTAACAAAAACTGTTTTATTCCCACTGTTTGAGTGGGCACTCAGAAGGTATTTTTCCTGTTAGTATCTTACCTGTACATTTCTGTAATGCTCTCGCCAACCATTAGTTGCACGTCTTCATCACATACCCTTTTTTCTTAATTCCACTCATTTAATTACATCTTTGACATCACATTTGGTTTTTTTTTATTTTTTTTCTGTGTTATCTTTACTTCTATATTTGTTCTTAACACTTTTATTTTGCTGTTTTTATTTTATATTTTGTTATTTTAGTTTAAATTTTTGTTTCATTATGTAAAAACTGACCACACTATTATTCTATATATTTTTACTTTATTCTTCAGTAATAAATATTTATTGTTACACACTACACTTTTTATGCCCTGTTATTTCTGCTGCTTTTGTTGTTTGTTTACGAGTTTCAGATGCTAGGTATCTGTTGGTTATTTTTTTCTTAAGGTATTTAAATTGCTTTATCTGTTCCACAGCTTTTTCTTCAATCTCTAATTTACCTCTTACTGAGTTTTTAGTAACTATCATTGTTTTTATCCACATCACACAAACAGCGGTTTATAGTATTATATGGATTTTTCAATTAACTGTTGTAGTATAAAGATTATGTCAATTATGTTTCTGTTTCTTCTAAATCTTTGCTGTTCTGCTTCTATAATATATTGTGTTGTATTTGAATACTTTAATAGTTGACTTTACCAAAGTAATACCTAAGTATTTCTTTCTAATTTTAATTCAGTGATTACTTCCTTAAATTCTTCAACTGTTACATTTGTGATTATATATATATATATATATATATATATATATATATATATATATATAAAGTGTATTACTTTGTTGGTTATGTAATAAAGTATTATAAAGTGCTGTTTCCTGAACTACAAACACATTATTTCTGTTATATGGAATGATCATAAAATGCGTTACTAATTTTTAGTTTGTTTATACCGTAAAACTCTCTCAGGTCTCCCCCATTGTGGTCAATTGCTGGTTCAGTAAAATTCCCTAATAGAATAACATTTTGAATTTTTCAGTTGTATTTATTAGATCACGAGCGTAAATTGAAAGAAATTTTTGTCTCTGTATTTTAAGGTTACTAATTTAATTATTTCATTAACATGCTTAATATCTGTTACACTGGTTACATACTTGCTTTAATTAATATATTCACCCCTATATTCGCTCTTGTTTATTAATTTCATCTTTTAACCTTTACTTTTTTCTTTCTCTTAATTTTACTAATAGGATGCATATGAATATCATGGTTTTCCATGTCTATTACTATTTTTTACTTTTCAGTGTTCCAAAAATCTATGTTTTTATTCTTAAAGCTTTGTCATTTTCTGTTTTTTTCCACTTTTATTGTCCTAAAATTTTTCCTATTTTGAAGCCTAATATAACTTCTATCAGTATATACTATTTATTTATCCTCAGTAGTTTACCAGCCTTGCCAGGTTGGGATTTTCTATTGACCTTATCTGGTTTAGATCCGTCATGTTCTAAGATAACAGAGCTACCTCTAGTAAGATGTGGCTGTTTACCACAATTGTAAGATTCATGTTACTGTTTGGAACATTAGTATGATGGCAAAAACTTGAACAAAAAACGGCAGTCATTAAGCTAACTAGCACGCTTGTGTATCTGTGGAGTTATGAACAGTACTCCTACAGCATCTATGGAAGCTTTCCTAAATCTCATTTCCTTGGATATTTATCTAAAGGGAGAAGCTTGAATTGCAGCAAATAGAATAAAATCCACCGGTACCTGGTATAGGCACAATGAAAGATGTGGACACAAACGGATACAGGAAATGGTCAAAGGTAATACCATCTAAGCATAGGTACTGACCACACCCTACCGGTTTACTTATTTGAAGAACCTTTCAATGTGAGTTACGATCGTGACTGGGCAAAAGGCAACCCATCACAACTCAGAAGTAGGATGGTCTAGTATACAAACGTATCCCGCACTGCCCGAGGAACAGGGATGGGTATACATGGCATAAAACCAAAGGTAAACCTTAGCTTACCCTTAGTCAGGTACGCCACAGTGTTTCAAGCTGAAATATTTGCGATAATGTAATGCGTAATAGAGAATATTAGACGCGGATACGCTCAACATCGCATTAATATCCTAACTGACAGCCAAGCTGCACTTAAAGCGCTGGAGTCACCTCATATCAACTCCAAGCTTGTAAAAAACTACCTAGCCCATCTGGTCACACCTATCTGAGAATAACAAAGTCAACTTCATCTAGATACCAGGTCACTCTGGAGTGGAAGGGAATGAAAGGGCAGATGCACTCGCAAAAAGCAGTGCTAACACTCCTTTTACAGGACTGGAACCTGTTCTAGGCATACTCAAATATAGCATATGATCGGCGATAAAAGAGTAGATGCAAGGACAACACTCATCTCGTTGGGATGCCACACAAAGGCAAAGAGTAGGGAAGGAACTAATTGGGGAAACTTCCAGTAGGCTAAGTGATGACGTACTCAGATAAGACGGTTAGTAGGACTTACAACAGGACACTGCCACCTGAAAAAACACCTCCGTAGAATAGGAGTATGCAGAGGTGATACACTGCAGATTATGGAAGAAAAGGAAGAAACATCCTCACACATAATCTTTGACTGCCCAGGACTATACCGCAACAGGCAGGAACTCTTTAGGATAAATCTCCGTGGCTATCTACCCAATCACGAGTATCTTATAAAGATCATCCTAAAATTAGTTGAAGGCACAAATCTTTCTTAATTTAAGAAAAGGGACACACAAAAGGCCGCAGAGTCAAAGTGGTAAGCTGGGATCGTAACCTACGATTAACCCCAATAACAATCAATTAATCAATCAATCCCTTGAATTTACAGCATCCTTACAATTGTTGAATTTAATGTATTGCGTTATTTCTATATCTAATGTGTTAATTTGTGTAACTATAATAACAAACATATCCTTTCTACACTCATTAAAATGCAAAAAAAATTATTACGTCTATGCGTATATTCCAACTACGTATAAAAGTCCATTGATATACATTTGTTTACGTTAGGAAACAATTTAGTGAACTGGAAATATGGCAAAATGTACATTTGAGAAACTCATTTATTTTAAATGTACCCCCTTATTAACACTTTATTGTCCTTTACTTCAGAGTCCTTTAAGGCACAATTAATCTTGAAGTGTAGATACAGATGTAACGGCACTAGATATCAAAATTTCGTATTATAATACATCAAATGAAACTAGCTATATACGAGTTTTGCGTAATCACACTTAAAATGATTTTTATGTTTAAACAAAGATCAATCCGGAGGCACGGCCCTTATTAAATTTATAACTCAATTTTTTCACCGTATATTGGGCTCGTTTGCGGACAATTTGTTCAAGCGCTCAAATATTGCATTCGAAACACTTCAATTTGGGAAAATCCGCCATTTCCGCTGGAGAATGGAAATCCGAATAAGCAGCGCGTGAAGCATTAAAGTGGTCAATTGCCGTTCGAATTTATTTGAACGTCCTCCTTTTTTTGTACGCTCCGAATGCTCTTCAGATGATTTTTAGATTCTTATGGCGTTTTGTTCGTTCATTAAATCTAATCACTTCCATTCCCAATACTCAAGTGCTAAGGCTAGAAAAAATATTTGAGCAATAAGCAGCAGTAACTGCAACTTATTATCATCATTCGAAAATGATTTAATTTTGTACTTTATTATGCTATATTGAGTTCTTCTAATATAAAAACTTAATGAATAAATTAGTGCCAAATATATTGGTTAAGCATAGCAGTAGATATGAGTGTATGTATACACACAAAGTACACATTATCTGGTAGTTTAAAACACCACATCATGGGATGCACTATAAACAACTCTAGAATTTACAAAAAACGGGTTAAACCTTATGCAAATCTCGGTTCTTAATTTTGGTTTTTTGCTTAAATCTACCCTTGCAAACAAAGGTTCCTAAAAAAAACTTTGGTACTAAAAGCGCTTTGCATTTCAAAAATATTCAAATTCCCGATGTAGCCATGGTAAAAGTAAACAAGTGAAATTACAGCTGAGCCACATTAGATATTTGTCCAGACTCAGACGTACTCGTTAGAAACGCTGCAATTACTTGAAAATTGTCCAGCTGTAATTGCGGTGCGCGTTGTAATGATAATTTATGATTTTGATAAAGCTATTAAAACCAAAGTACAATATGCGCCCTACAAGATACCTTTCACAATTTCTCTTTATGTATTAAACCTATTTGCGCTGTCTACTGCCCTACAAATTAATGTTTTATAATTAATATTTTCTTTTGGTGTTAAATTAAATTACAAATTAACAATTTCAATATTTATAAATTGTATATTTATGTAGTTTTAGTATGTTACTTTTGCATAGCTTGTATATAAACTTAAAACTAGGTATTAATTATTTTTTCATTACATTAATTAATATTAATTTGGCTTATTGCTGAGCAGTGTTTACCAAAAAATTAAGAAGCTGAGTGGCACTGCACAGCCACAGCACACGGAAAATGTTCGCGTCGGTCTTGGTGCAACATTCAAACGCAAAGCATTCCGTGCTACTCTTCTAGCAAAGCCGACTGCAGCTATATTGAATCAAGATTCGCTTTTTGCATGGGCAAAAGGATTCTTCGAAAGAATTGAAATTTTTCGCTTCACTTTAGTTGACCATAATTGAATGGCTAGAAGGCTAAACGCAAGATTCAAAATTGTTAAACCTGTTTCCGGAATTTTGACATATCATTCGTTTAGAGTGAAAGGCTCAAAATTAGTCATAAAAAAATTTTCAAAAGATGTAACAGAAATATGTTTTGAGATGAAAAGATCTTTACTTTAAACTCCAATATTTTGTATGGTCTATAAATAAATTTTGTTTTCGTAAATTAATAAAATATATACAAACGTAATTTTTGTAAATTCGGAACAATTAAAGTATTTAATTTAATTTAAACAGGAAATTTTTAGTTTTTCTATGCGAATAACTGAATAATTTTCTTAATTATTATTTTCTTATTTATTATTATTATTATTATATATCTTATTTATTATTATTATATATTGCCAAAATAATTTTTGAACCGATCCTACTTGATTTTGGAGAATTCAGAAAAATTTTAAATGAAGTGGAATCGGTTTTAAATTTCTTTTGGTGATTCTTTGAGTAAAATCAAACAACTTTTGTTTTTATCAATTTTTTTCTAAGCCTCTTTTTTCGTCCGGAAAAAGGCTCAAAGTTCAAAAAATTTGAAAAACCTGACCTTGAATTTTCAGCCATTCTACTGACTACGAAAAAAATAAAAGGGAAATATTTTGTATATTTTTTCACGTAGAAAAGGATGCTCTAAGGTAAAATTTAAAATAACGCTGTTTTCAATTTTTTTTCTTCATTTTGTCAATTTTTTTCCGAGTTCCGGTCTTATTTCCGGTTTTTGATCATGTATATGGAGTTGAACTAAAAAGCGCCACACTGCATCATAAAGTTAAAGAGTTAAATAATGGGTAGGTGGGGTGTTCGATTTCGAGAACGACCCATATTTATATATATATATATATATATATATATATATATATATATATACATACATACAAACGTAAATACAAAAAATACATATATAGCTGTCATACTATTAATATTTGAAGTCGTATATTAATGCAAAGATACTTTAAAATATTTTTTTATTTACTTCTGTAACAATATAAAGTTGTGTACGCTTCAACGTTACCGTCAGCTTTTTCATTACATTTTTATTTGTTTATCATATTTATTTAGAAACATTTATATTTATACTACCACCTAGTATTACTAAAACACATATATAGCTTCGCACATCTTATTAACAAAAGTATAAGTATATCTATATTGCAAACAGTAACTCAACTTAGTTAAACCAAGCTATTTACGAAAATTATTACAGATCAATAAATAAACTAGATGATTATTAGCACCCGAAAGGGTTGAGGTATGGTACAGCACATCTAGATAATGCGTACGTTAATAGAGAAATGTAATGAATACAACATCCTACTATATTTGACGCTTGTAGATTATAAGAAATCGTTTGGTTCGGCACAACTTTAAGCATTTTAACGACTATAAGCAACGAAAGAATGAACTTTAGGCATAAAAACATTTTGAAATGTATACTTGTCAACTTACCAAATTAAGTTCAACTTATGAAAATCTTATTACAAACAAAATTAGCATTATACATGGAGTATAATGTTAATTACAATACAATCTTACGAAATAACCATCTAACGTTGGAAAACGCTTTCAAAAAAATTAATTTGGATACCCAAAGCTAATATCCAATAATCTTTGCTTTGCAAACGATATCGTCTTGATCAGTATCAATCCAAAAAACTATAAGAGACACTCAACGAACTGAAAATGGTATCCGAATAAATAGTTCCTCCATGAACCCAAACAAAAATTATGCCTCCAAAAACACATATTTATGTAAAAGTATTTTACACATGTTTACTTCCGCCGTAGTAGTACGCCGTTGAGACCATGTCGTTATCTATAAAATCAGCAAAAAAACTGAGAACAATTCAACGGGCAACAAGTACGTATCATCAGGAACAAGCCTGAAAAATAAAATTACAAAGAAAGAAATTATAAGGCGAACTAGAATAGACGTCATAAAAATAATTATAAGTGAAAATGAGCAAAATATATATTATAGCTAGTTAAGAAGAAACAAAATGGACAAAACTCATTCTTAAATTTAGTTTAAAACTGCACAAATTTAGCATTGAAAGACCAGTCAGAAGATGAGTAGACGGTACGTATTAAGGAAAATTCTGTAAAAACTGGCTATAAAAGACAAAATAAAGTGGAAAAGAAAAGAGACGTCGATTTAGAAGTGAACAATAAAATAATGAAAAGAGGAAAAACAAAATTTTTTAATTTTTTGGTGTATTTAAATTGTTTTATTATTATTCTCGGTTTTATTATGTTACTATTTACTCTGATTACGTCACTAATATTTATTTTTGTTATGTTTTATTTAAATACAATAATTTCATTATCAAAAAAATGGGTTATTAAAAATATTGTACGAGATATATTTTACAGAAGTAAATATGTTGACTGTTATAACATTTAGGAGTTCTTATACAGAGATTATGACCTTGAATTTTACGGGGTGGCAAAAGGTAAATCATAGTTGTCTTCAACATAAATGTAATTAGCGGAAATTCTTACAATTATGGAAAAGTCAAGTCGGTCAGTATTACTATGAGGATTAGTAGGGCAATAAGTAAGATTATCAGTTGAAAGGCGTATATGGATATATAATTTATTCTTATAAAAATATGGCCAATTGTTGATTAATATAGATAATAGTTTCCGTATTGTTTTCAGTTATTTCAGTTAATATTTGCATGTATGTCACATTTAGGCTGTCTAAAAGTTTGAAATGGTAGTGGTATGGCTCTAACGCCCCGCGTGAGAGCACGGCCTGCGAACTGAGAGGTTAAGGTTCTTATATGTTTGCTTTTTCGCAGGGCGATGTGGCAAGCACCGCGCCTTAGATGGCCGCCGTTATTACTTTTTGCTTGAGCGAGCGCAGATACTCAATTATTTTCACTGACTGAGTAGGCCATCCGCCAAACATCAGAGAGCTCCGGGAATGGAACCCGGGTTCGTTTGCATCGCAGTCCGCGCCTCACCTGCTTAAACCACTCTGGTGATAAAAATCTGAAATACTAAATTAAAATTAAATAATTATTATGCATTTTTTAATTTTATCTATTAGGCTTGAAGGAAATCTAAATTATTTGTTAAAAAAGATCATAACTAAATTCACTTCCAATTAGAAGTGGCGCTGAAACAATTTCAAACAGTGTATTTCTATAAAAAAGCGCTTTTTTCACAAAATAGAAAGAATTATATAATAGAGCTATTAAACTTAATTTGTTTTATTAAATCATCTACGCTAGTTTATGTAAAACAAATTTTATTGCTAATTTCTATTAATAAAGATAAACAAATCTTAATTGATAAAACTACGACAAAAACAAACTTTGTTTCATTAGCTCTTATCTTCCAAGTTTTAAGCCATCTCTGTATTTTATCTAGGTTTATTTTTAGGTTCCTAGAACCAGTTACTGAATTGGTATGAGAGGTAAGTATAGCCGCATCATCAGCTAAAGTTGTTACTGTTACTCTAGTTGTAGTCTGCAGTGTAAAGCAAATACAGTATGGGGCCCAGCACACTGCCCTGGGGCACTCCAACATTTAACGTCTGTTATTGAAGTATGATTTAAGGCATATGGTTCATTTTTAATTTTTAGCATAACGCAGCATGCCTGACTGATGTCTATAAAGGCCGAAAAGCAGTATCTTTTAGCTTTAAGTTTTTTGTTTATTTGACTTACAATTCTGTGCACCTGTTCAACTACAAGGTGTTTATTTCTAAACCCAAATTAGTTCTTAGGTATTATTTGATTCTTTTTAGGACGGGTAAAAGCCTCTTTAATAAAATTTCTTCAAATATTTTTGACAGTTGATATAAAAGGCATATAGGCCTGTAAGAGATTATTTTACTTGAGTTTTTTCCAGGTTTAGGCACAAGAATCATTTCTACAACCTTCCACTGACTAGAAAAGTACGCTAGTCTTAACATGGCATTAAAACTTAATGGGATAAATTATAGACATTTATTTGTTATTCCTTTTAAAAATTTCCAGTTACCATATCATAACCAGGTGCTTCCTTGAACTACTTTCTTTAATTATCACTCTCTTTATTTCCTTAAATTTGAACTTCTTTATAGGGAGATCCATTTGGAAGGGTATTTCCAGAAATGTTTGCATTTCTGCTTCTTTTTTAGTGCCTTGTTCATCATAGTATGGTGTGATCACTTTAAATAAGTATTTTCAAAAGCTTTTTATTTATCGTCCCTGCACTATTTTCCGGTGGCGTCTTTCATTGGCGGTATTGATTGTTAAAGCCTCTTTATTTTCTTAGTAGCTTTTATGACATATAATCATTAGCTTTGTATGGTAATAGTCTGCTTATGTAGTAAATTGTAAGTTTTTTAGTTCTTCCGATGCTCTATTGAGTTTCCGTTTATTTTTTTGGTGTTCTAGCTCTTCTTCATTGCTTGTGCAATTTATGTTTGTCAACGATCATTTCCTTTACTGGTTTCTGGTAATTTTCTCTTATGTACTGCTAATCATAGTCTGGTGCAGCTAACCAAGCTGCATTTTGTAGAGGTTGAGTTACTTTTAGTGCTTTAGTTTTTTGGGAAAAACATCAAGATCTTTTAGCAAATCTAGTTTTTCTTTGAGAAAAAATCCAATCTGTGTTTTTAGTATAAAGTGTTGGTTGTTTATGTTTTTTTTTAATTTACACAAATAAGTTTAGTGCAGCTGCTGAATAATCATGAAATAAGTTTAAACAAGATTCGGTTTTTGTCTCCTTAATATTGATTTCTTTTGTGA
The DNA here is from genome assembly GCA_036346155.1 of Sinelater perroti. Classification (NCBI taxonomy): domain Eukaryota; kingdom Metazoa; phylum Arthropoda; class Insecta; order Coleoptera; family Elateridae; genus Sinelater; species Sinelater perroti. The sequence goes on from JARFIY010000278.1 coordinate 913,898, forward strand.
TATAAAAATCAAGTAAGTCTGGCACTTTTTACGGATCTGCAGGGCAATATCATAGTTCTCTTTTTTGGTCATAATTATTCTTGCTCCCCATTGTGTTTTCAGCATTGAAATCTCCATCAGCTATGAATTTATTTCCTAATGTTTTGAAAAAATTATCAAAATGTTTTTTTCATTATTGTATTTAGGTGTAACAATATTTGTTGCTGGTAGATGACAACAATTGTATTTATTACTTTCACAATGTTTAACTCAGTTACTAATAATTATTGCACTATAAACTGTACTATCAGGGTGTTTGGTATCATATAATATTGTATAATTTGGTATATATATATACATTACTCCTGCTGATCAAGTGCGTTTCTGTAATTAACATTATGTCAGTATTGTGAATTAACTAAAACAATTTTAATTCTTGTGTATGCTGACACACAGTGCTAACTTGTTCAGTTAGTTTTTTAAAAATATTTTTAATTCTGTCATATGTTATTATTTTCTGTATGCCTAGTCATGTACGGTCAAAGTAAGTTACTTATATTTTGCTGTGACTGTGCATTTAGTCGTGTTTTTTGGGCGAAAGATGTTCCAGGTTGTATAAACTGCGTTGCATTTGCTTTTCTTACTGTTGGAAATTTAATTTGTTGCAATTGCTTATAGACAACGCAGTCTCAGTAGTTCGTAAAATGATTTTCTCCACAATTTGAACTGATTGCATCTGACTTTTCTAGGACATTAACGGGTTAGGTGAAATTTGGCTCATTTTACACAATGGGGTGTTTTATAACAAACTTTTTCAATGGAATTGAATTTTTGACACCAACTACACCGCGGAATTTCTTTTTTAAGACGTGGAGCTACAAACTTTACATTTAATATTATATCTTTACCACATTGTAAAATATATCGAAAGAAATCCCAACTATTTTGTAGTAACCCGGTACTTTCAAGTAAAATAATTGTTGCTTTTTATCTTTTAACTACTAAAAATTGTACCAATACATTCCTACACAATTAAAAACAGTTTCACTGTGTAAATTGTAAAACCTACAAATAGCATTTTTACACCCTTGTAGTACAAACCATCAATTAGAGTTTAACAAAATCAAATAACTGTCAAATAGATTAAAACGAGCTCATTTTCTTCATAATATTAAAAAACTGTCATTTTATCTCATAACAAGAATACATAACAGTTTTTTTGTTGAAGATCTAGAAATATTATTTCAGAACCGAGTAAATAACTGTTAACGTATTCTTATAGAGATAAATTTAAATTGAATTTCAAGATGGCGTTGGTAAAATTCTGTAGTAAACTGAATTATATGGCTTGAAATTCTATTATTGCTGGTTTTCTAAGGTTTTAGAAATAAAATTATTTTAAAAAGAGCTCTGGTTGGCTGCATAATCTTCAGAAGTAATAACGTAATGATTATGTTTAACTTAAAATTCTGGGTAGGTAATTAAATAATTAAACTAATACCAGATCAAGCAACTTTTGCAAATTATTACTATTATTTGATTTAGTCAGCAACTTATTCATGCATCAATTTTTTAATTGCTTTTATTAGAGCAAGATAATTTATTATGTCAAAACAATACCCGATTAGTTTTTCTTGCATACCTATAATTAAATTTTCTTTTTGTTTGACAGTATGTTATAGTTCATAGAGTTTAAAAGTTCCTATTATTTAAAAAACACAGAAACGGCAAATAACTCTAGACTTGTCCGGAGTTCTTAAATAACATGAAAGCTTCCAAGAGAATGGGTTGTAGATTTCCATGCTATCAATGTAAGTGCACCGTTTTACTTGCAGCCTGAAAGAAATAGAAATGCACGATTGACTACATTACCATGCGGAGATGTAGCGACTCGCTTCTTTTCTCCTAATAAAACACCCTGCAGCGTTTAAATTTAGTTGTAAATTTTATTTTTTATTTATTAGATAAAATAATGCGACAAAATATTTTTTAACATTCAAATACACCGTTGTTTATCCACGTAACAGTTGTCTATCATAAGAAATAATTGGAACATTAATTCAGGTCGCTAAATTAATATCTCTTAAACTTCTGATAAGTTTCATATTTTTGGCCTCTGTTATTTGTTAAAGAAAAAGGAAATGAAAATATTGCCACGGAGCCACGGAAGTGGTTCGCCCAAAATTACTGCGCGCGCCGCAGCTCCCTTTCTAGAGTTAAGATTTAGCCGGAAATTTTTGACCCGTAAACGAATAACGCCGCTCTAGTGGCCCCATTCTGCGAAGTCTGCCACGCGACTATTTGTTCAGCAAAATTGAAAGTCGTTTGAAAGAGGCTCAATTTCGATCAGCAAAGGCGGTAAAAAGTAAAATCCTTGAAAATCCCTGTGGGTGTAAACCTGCGACATGTGCTGAAAAAATGCTTTAATTCCGGTTTGTTGAACAAGTTCATTTCTGTTTTTTTTGTTCGACTAGTGGGTAAACTTTTTGCTATGGGGCGAATGCTAAGATAAACTGAATCTAAGTTCGTACCCTTTTTATGCCTATATTTTGTATAATTTGTTCGAAATTAATAATGCTTTGTAATTTTTGGAACGCTACTTTTATACGATTAATTAGTTGTATTCCACTTTATTATAAATTATCAGTTAATAGAGACATTGTAAATGTTTGTATTACTATTGAGAATAGAACATTTAGGCAGAGAATGCAATAAATAAATATAAGAAGTCAGAAGCACCTCTTGCAATGCAACTAGTGCAAAACAAATCTAGTTTCGAAAATTGATTTTAGTTTAATGAGATCTAAAGCTTCACTTGAAGTATTTAGAAAATATTATCAAAGTTCTCTCGACACTTATAATTTGAATTAGGCTTATCTACTACGAGGTGCTTTATATTTCTTTTGCTTGATGTTTTCTTAGAGGTGAAATATTTAATTTTCTAAACTTAACAAAGCAAAACTAATAGTTTGTGGTTATAGCTGTTTTATTTGCGAATAATTTAAAATTTACAATACCGTCAATATTTCACCACACCAAAATAAAGTCTATCTTATTAAAACAAAGAAACTGGTGACGGATTTTAGCTTTAAGGAACTCGGCGCTTGGAAGAATTGTTATTAATAAAGCAAAAAATGTTTTATCACAAGTGACAATGTGCTTTCAAAACTAGCCATTCAGATAATTTTCAAGCAGTTAGTGATAAATCTAGATTATGTCGTCAATTCGTGAGGAATAAAGTCGAAGTTGTACCAGTGATTTCAGACAGTCGTGTGCTCACAAACTGCTTAATAAATATTCGACATCCAAAGTATCTTGCAAGTTTCACTCACCCAAAATAGATGATTGACCTGAACCTTTAAAGCTGAAATCCCGAGGGTTAAACTGCTTATATCATTTCAAGATAGTCGCATGGTTTATAATTCCTTATCCTTTCGTATCTGCTTTTTAGCATTTTTTGTAGTCTTGGATCTAAATAGATGTAGAATGGCGTAGGCTCAACGGCCTTCTTCACTGCGACTTTTAAAGTCTATTATGCATCTCTCTAATTTGTTAGAGCTTTTTCCTTAGGCTTATACATTTTACTAGAACCCAGAGTCTAGAGAGAGACTCTTTTATATAACTGTTTGGCTTCGGATTTTCTTTGCTTAATTGTAGGAATCTGATCCTCACAGTAGCAAAACATGCTGTCTACAGCCTCCCACTATTTTTAAAAAATTTGCACAGTCCGCTATTTGTTACTCTGAGAAGATTTAAATCCTTCTTAAGGTAGCAGGTCAACTAAATTTTGTGACGGTCCCTGCATGAACATTTTTAATTGTTTCAACTGGTTGGTATTGTTTCCACCTTTCTTGACTTTCATTAAATATCTATTTACTAAAGTATGCTCTTTTAGGCTATTTGAAATGCCAAAGCAGGTTTAATGGGTCTTATTTTTAATCTTTCTTTAGTCAACATGTCTGCCATCTCATTACCCTGAAGTCCCTATGTCTTGGTATCCAGAAAAAGATCAGACAATTGTTTTTTCCTATCTCTGCCAAAGCACATTTAGTTCCAAACAAACTTTGACTTTACCCAAGGTGTAGCTAAAACTTTAAGTGCTACTTGGTTATTCGAAAAGATTGTTATCCTTTCCCCTAATATTAAGCTTTTTTATCTCCGTTGATATAGCTTTGGTTTCCACTATAAGCCATAAAAAAGTTTTTAAGCTCTATTGTAATTTTAATGTTCCTTTTTGGATCATAGATTTTGCTTCTGTGCCTAATTCAGTCGTAGATTCTTCAGTATAACAAATATATTCTGCGGAGACTGGAAGTTCTTCGTTCCAATATTTTCTATATGATATAATATTTTTGAAGTTTTTTCTATATTTAAAGTAACTGGAAACCAGATTGTAGGTAGGCGTTCCCAATGTATCTTCCACCTCCAACTCCTCCCTTAGTTTTTAATGCTCTTTTACATGCATGGGAATAATTGTAGCTTGTTTTTGCATGAGTTTGTGCGGTCTCGCAGCTAAGTGCTTCAAATTATTTTCAAACCCAAACGGTTCATCGCTTACATGCAGCTAACTGTTGACGGAACTGAAGACCTAGTCTATGACTCAGTTTAGCGATCGGGCCACTTGAAACATCTAAACCATTTCTATTCTTAAACAACCAATTACGTCGAAAGGGCTTCAATGTCTAGACGGACCGTCGCCTATGTGCGGCCAATAGTCTGTGAGATCGAAGACTCGCATAACTCCGTTCGACCTCCCGGTTACTTAAACCATCTGGACCATCCAACAGTAAAAATAGTTGCAGTATAAAAATCAAACTTTTAAATTTTTTATGGAACTTTTTTTACAACTTGGTATACTTTTGTAAAACAATGATAAATAATAATAAATGCCAGATACAAAATATCAAAGAATATCTACCAAAAATATGTCATATATTATTTATTGATAAAATAGTAAGAAGATAAATTTTTATATTGTTTGTCAGTATAGAATATTTTCCATTTATGTAGCATTAACTGATGGATAAAATAATTAGTAAAATGCGACTGATGCTAACTAGTTGACATAACTGCATTTACCATCCCCAATTAGGTAATCCAACAAGTTAGCTTCACATAATTAACAACCTACGACAGTCGACAAAATAATCCGAGAATACCATCGCAGAGTTGCTATACTCGAATCCCTTCGCGCCGGAAAATTACCGACAGAAATTATTGCGTGGTTTGACTACAAAAAATTTAGGATGTATATAAGAAGTACAGAGAACCTAACCATCAGGAGAACGTATAAAATTATTCAGTGGTTCCAAGTTTACGGCGTATCTAAGAAGGACAGGTAATCTGACCACTAGGAGAAGGTAACTTACACCAAGCAATGTGATCGCAAGAGCAGTAACAAATATATCCGCAAATCAAAAGAAAATATCTATTAGAATCCTAGATGGAGCATGACTGATTTGGCAATAGAAATGGTCGTGATAAGCAGTTTACTAGGACTTACTACACAAGTATTTTGTCCTGGGTAACGTTCAACTGTTGTCTGAAATAATAAAATAGACGGCAAAAATAAAGGCCCAAATATTACTGAACGACATGACAGCCCTGCTTTTTTAAGATTCCTTTTGAACTAAAAGAACTTCATGCAGGACAGAAAGGCAAATCGTCAAAGTGACCGTTGAATCCGCCAAAATTCCCCTGATGGTGGGCATCCCATGAATGGAAAGCTTTTCTCCTCTGTGATGGTGAGCTTGTGAGAAACGAACGGGATGCCACGGTGCTCCATTTCTTTGATAAAGGCTTAAATGTAATCGCAGACAGCTATATCATTTGCTGGAGGCAGTTGTTAAGCCCTGGATGGAGGAGGTGACCGATAGGCGAAAGTTTGTGTACCAGCAAAGTTCTGCTTCAGGCATAGCTCTATAACAATTTTTTATTACCGCCGATCCCCCGACTTGTAGCCCCGACTGCAATCTCCTTAACTGTTACGTCTAGGGCATAGACCAACCGAAAATCAAGAGCATCTTAAGGACCGGCATCATGAAGGTAATGACACAAATAGACAAACAGGAAGTTGTGCTGGCCTGTAGCATGTTTAGGTCCTGGCTCGAAAAGGTCAAGGCCGCTGATGGGGGTTACATTGAATAATGTGATATTCAGTTCTTATTTTAATTTAATGTAAATAAATTGAGTTGTTTTTATACTTTAATATTATTTTTAATGTTTAATCATTTTTGGATTTACCTCAGCGGTTTTCAACAATTTATACCTTATTATTGCTTATTTTTGTTGTCCTTGAAATATTCAGAATTTCGAAATATCCACATTTAAAACCCTTTAATTTTAACCATTATTTTTAAAGTCTAACATTCCATGCCGCTAACCATGCATAACATTTAACGAACTTATTGAATTCCTAGTTTCTTTTATGTTTAGGTCTAGTTCGTTGTTTATCCAGCAACTCAGATATTTAATGCTGTTAGTTTTTTTAGTATGTTATTAATGATTAGTTGTACCGTATTTATGGGATGTCAATAACTATAGATTTAGTTTATTTCCCATTCTTTTTTATTTCCATGTTTTTACTTTCTCTGATTACAATGTCAAATAAAAGCGGCAAGTACTCTAAACTCTTAGCTAGTATAGCAAAATCATCTCCATACCTTACATTATTTATATTTTTCCACTGATATTGATTCCTTCAGATTTCTCCCAATTGTCCTTTTATATAGACATACAAACTATATATTATACAGGACGGATAAAAAGACACAATCTTGTCATATGCCTCTTTATTTAGTTGATCTTCTACTTCTTCCTCTACCTGTACCATTGCAGCCTGTTTTTCATATAATTTTTTTTTATTAAACTTACACTTTTCAGTCTGGTTTGACGTCTTGTAAAGGTTTTGCAAGTTTTTTATGTTTATTATTATCAAAAGCTTTCTGAAACATGCAAATATTGGATTTTTAAATTTGTTCCATTAGATTTCTAGTAATTGGATATTATGTGTTTTTAGATCTCCTATTGCATTAGTTAGTTCTCTTACTTGCAATAGTGTTTTTATGTGCCATCTACAGAACTTTAAATAGTTTAAATTTGTATTTTAATCTGACCGGGTACTAAATAAACCACTGCTTTATTTAGATATAATATAAAAGTACTAAATATGAAATGAATAGGAGTTGCGGTTGGGACATTATTTTAGTTAGTATTTGGAGATGAAAAATAACTAAGGCTTGCGTGGACAAAGTCGCTTCCCTGAAGTAAACCTCTCTGTGACTTGATCACAGCGTCTATTCGCCATTAATAAAAATTTGAATAAACAATTTAAAACAAAATTAATAAAAAAAATTAATTATAGATTTTCTGCAAAATGCTGCTACTACGTTGCATCAAAAAAGATGCTAAAATCTCTCCAAAACTGCAAGTTTTGCTAAAAATCAGTAAAGAATCATAAACAAACAAAATGAATGCACGACAGCACCCGATGTTTGTGCTGAAATAATAAAAATCAAATAAATCCTCTTTGTGTTGCAACAGAAAAAATCGCTTCGCAAAGCGATTAACGTTAAATGGTTAGAGTGAGCTAAACAATATTAAGAATGACCTTACAAAGAATGGATAGAAGTGCTAAAGAAGGGCTAGATGGATAAATCTAAATTGGCATATGGTTCCAAATGTTACATTTTTATTCACCGAAGGTGTAAAGAAAAGGTGCTGTCAGATTATTTAGTACCAACCGCAAATAATAAAAACACAGTATTCCCAAAAAAAGATAGTACAAAGCTATTAGTTGAAAACTATTTATATTAAAACAAGATAATGACTTCAAGTAATATATTTAAGAATATTTTAAGAAGCTTTATCATAGCTCTGTATTCCATCTTAATTTTATCAAGCTCTGTTAGGGTGACAGATAGAAGCATCAGAAAAATTCCTGTTATTATAAACTGCGACATATTCTTATATGCAGTTTGAGTGACAATATCATTTGCATATTTCTATTGTCATTCAGATCATGTCTTGTTCATCATCACCATAAAGCCGTGCAGTCTTAAGATTATGGCTAACGCAGCGCGTCCTGAAATCCTATCTATTGAGGAGAATTACTCATATTTTTTAATTTATTACAGATCATTGTGCGTCCTTATTTTTTCCACCTAGTTTTTTCCTTGCATTTCAGTTTCCAATCTGTAATTTCCAATATTCTTACTTGTTCTACTCATTCTTTTTTGGGTCTTCCCCTTTTTCTTGGGCCTAGTGGGGTCCATTGTATTATTTTCCCTAACATCTTTGTCGGGGTTCTCTTCATAACGTGCCCCATTTCAGACGTTATGTCTTTATAAATCTTGTGATATTTTTTCTCTGAGTCGCCTTCTATTTCTTTATCGGTTTTCAATTTTCATTCTAAATTTGTTTTTGTGTTTGGTCCTAATATAGTTTTCATTATTTTTTCCCGCTATTTTTAAATCTTCTTCTTTTTGTTTATTATTGCTGTTTCTAGCTAGTTCTTTATCTTAGTTTTTTGATGATTGTTTTACTTTTCAAAAGGTTCTTATTTCTACCATAGGTTTGGTTTATTTTAAGAATTATTTCTTTTATCCGTTCTTTACCGGATTGTTATATCCTTATTCCTAGATATTTAAAGGAGAAGACGGTTTCGAAATAGTGCCTCTAATTTTGAAGGTATTTATTTATTTATTTATTTTATTTATTTAACACGCACTAAGCGTATACATTGCAACTAGTAAATACTATCTAGCAATTTGTTCTTAATAAATTCTCACTTAAATTCAAGTTTAAAGTCTTAAATCTAGGTAAGTCTTAGCAGTTGGTGGATATACTCCCATTGGCGCACTCCACATATGTTAAAAACACTTCGTTCGCATGTTTTAATTGCTCATAATTCACTTAACTTACACTAGTTCAAAAGGTTTTTGCCTTTTTAGCCTACGTATAAGTCCACTGTTGTCGATTAATTGTAGCACTTCGACATTCACATGTTCATGTAGTCTTGTTTCGTGTTTTTTCGCAAACCGTTTCATTTCCTCATTGACCATAGGCACTTTTAGGTCTCTGTGGATGTCTTCATTTCTAATGTACCATGGAGCGTTGACGATGCTGCGCAGTACTTTGTTTTGAAAGGTTTGAATAATTTTTACATTAGATTTCTTTGTGCATCCCCACAGCTGCACACCGTAAGTAAAAATTGATTTTAGAATTTGTTTATACAACAATAGTTTGTTATGCAGAGACAGCTCGGAATGTCGTCCAAGCAACCACCACATTTTTCTGAATCTAATGCAAAGTTCTTCGCGTTTTTTCTTTATATGTGCTTTCCACCTGAGCTTGGCATCTAGTGTCATACCCAGGTATTTAGCTGTGTTAGCGTAAGGAATTGTTTGCTGATTGATCACTACAGGCAGTAATCAATTCTTTTATTGGTGAAGTTTATATGGGTAGACTTCGCCTCGTTTAGTTTAATTCGCCACTTCTTGGTCCACCTGGTGACGTTGTTGACGGCCAATTGTAGTTTATTAGTACCTACTTCTATTTCGTTGCTTGTGGCCAGTAATGCAGTGTCGTCAGCAAATGTGGCTGTCGTCACTCCATCATTCATGGGGATGTCACTAGTGTAAAGCAAGTATAGAACTGGCCCAAGGACGCTTCCTTGCGGTACACCTGCGGCAATAGCTTTTAGTTCGGAGTATTCTTCGCCATATCTCACTCTGAACTGTCGGACAGACATGTATGATATCAGAATGTGGCTCATCTGGCTAGGCAGATTTTTAGTTATTTTGTATTCGAGGCCCTCGTGCCATACTTTGTCAAAAACTTGGGCCACGTCAAGAAATATCGCTGCGCATATTTCTTTTTCTTCTAGGGTTCTTTCAATTACATCAGTGATTCGGTGCACTTGATCAATGGTCGAATGTTTGTTCCGAAATCCAAACTGGTGACTTGGAATGAGCTGCTTTTCTTTAATAACTGCCTTGAGGCGTTTCATAACCAGTTTTTCGAACAGTTTGGATATGTTTGGTAGTAGTGAAATCGGGCGGTAAGATGCTTTCTCATTGAGTGGCTTCCCTGGTTTGGAGATCATAATAACTTCCGCAACTTTCCACTGTAGCGGTACGTACTGTAGTCGTAGCGCAGCATTGAATAGATGCGTAAGCTTCATTATACCCTTTTCTTGTAGTTCCTTCAGCAGTTGTCCACTTATTAAGTCATAGCCGGGGGGCTTTTTTGGCACTGAGATTCTTTTGTATCTCATCGTAAATTTCTTTTTGAGTTACTGGCCTGTCCTCCCTGTTGTTTATCTCTGGTAGGTTCTCATTGTTATCAGCTGGATGTGGTTGGAATGTATTCGCTAAGTGTTCAGCAAATATTTCTGCTTTTTCCTCGTCTTTTCTAGCCCATCCGCCATCATTTTTACGAATGGGTGGATTATGATTATGAGGCCGCTTTAATCTCCTTGTGGCTTTCCAGAGAGAGTATTCGGTATCTTTATCGTCTGTTAGTCCCTTTAGGAATTCAGTGAACGTTTCATTCTTAACAGAACGGATCTCTTCTTTGAGTTGTTGACTTAGCCGGTTTAGCAGTTGTTTGTCTGCCGGAGCTCTGGTTTGTTGCCATTTCTTCCGTGCTTTTCGTTTCGCTGAGACAAGTTCTCTGATTTCCCTAGGGTAGTTCACGCCAATTGTTTTTCTTTTTGGCTCAGGGGTATTGCTCCATGCGGCTTGCTGCAGGTCGATTACAAACCGCTCTGCTTGTTCATCTAGCTGCTCAATTGATCTTAGTGGAACATTTAGTTTGATACGCTGTTCTACTTCTGCTCTAAATCCATCCCAGTCAGTCCATTTGTTTGTTAGTGATGGTGAAGATGATTTATTGATTATTGTTTCGCTTAGTGTCAGGATAATGGGGAAGTGGTCTGATGACATGTTGTAGTTATCTTCAATACCAATGTAGTTGGAAGATACGCTTTTCAGTATGAAGAAGTCTATCAGATCTGGTATTTTGTTGCTATCTGACGGCCAGTATGTTGGTTTGCCAGTTGAATGACATACGCATTTAGCTTGCTTGATCTCTTCATATAGCTGTTTTCCTTTAGTAGTGACAAGTCTGGATCCCTAGTGGGATGTTTGGCGTTGAAGTCACCTCCTAATAGGAAGTAATCTCCTAGCTCTTGGAAAAGCCTTATACAGTCATCTTTTTCTAGTGCGTACCTTGGTGGACAGTATATTGCAGCAACTGTATAATCCTTGGACTTTATGAGGATTTTTACCGCTGTTGCTTGTATTTCGCGAGTGTTGTAGTTTACTTCTTCATAATGTTTTACGTTATTTTTTAATAATACCGCCGATCCACCCCTTGCTGTATTATCTGGATGGGGTGTGGTATAGTTTGTACCCTTTTATATTTAGGTAGTTTTCCTTAGTAAAATGGGTTTCAGAAATTAGGCAGATGTCTATTTTTGATCCCAGAGGAATAGTTCTAATTTATGGGCGTGCTGGAGAAGCCCATTTGCATTCCATGCTGCTATTCTAATTGACATAGCCATTTTATTTTCCTAGTTATGGGCGCGACCCTATTGCTATTTTCTAGTTTCGTCACTCTAGTTAAGATAGACTTTATGGAATCTTCTTGCTTTTCGAGTTTTCCAAGAATTGCTTGCAATGTTTTGTTGATTACATCCATATTAGCTTCTTCGATCTTGCCTTGTTGAGTTTTACCTTTTGCCATTCGTGCGTATCTGGTACCTGCTGAGCTATTTTGCACAGCCGTACTAGCCTTAGGTAAGGTTGGAAAATTTTGCAGCGTTTTCTTTATTGGTGCCGTTTCTTGGGTATTAGTTGTTCTTCGGTTGTTTCGTTTGTTTTCTTGTAGGGTTTTTTCCCTACGTTTTTGAAGTTCCTTTGCGACTACGCACCCGCGATAGTTTGCCGGGTGAGCTTCTCCACAATTGACGCATTTAGCTTTTGCAGGTTTAGTTAACTTGCAGTCCTTAGTAGCGTGAGGTTTTGCACACTTTACGCACCTTGCCTCTTTGTGGCAGAAGGATTGGGTGTGTCCATACGCCTGGCACTGCGGGATAAGGGTTGTTTTCTTACGTAGAGGTTCAATTTTTACCCTCAATCCTGCAATCATACTAATTTTGTGAATATCTTTAATATCTTCTGATTTGTCAAAATCTAACATGTATAGGGGCAGTGGCTTAGTGATGATGCCATTCTCTGTTTTCGTTTTTTTCATAATGTTAGTAACATTTACGATTTTAAATCCTCTTTCTTTCAATTCTTCTGTGATCATTTTTATTGAACACGTCGGGTCTATACCTCTGGCCATAACTTTTATGGGTCGGTTTTGTTTGTCTTCATAGGTGTAATATTCGACATCGTAATTGCGTAGAGTTGAGATCAGACTACGGTATTGCGTTTCATCTGAGACGTTGATCTTAAATACATCATTATTCATAGCGGTTACTCTATAACTAACCTTTGCTGCTTGCAATATGTCATGTACAGTTTCGTATTCTTTTATATTCACCAGATTTATTGGTGGAGGTAGGGTGTTTTCTTTCTTTCGACTTATTGTCTGATTGTTGAGCGGTTGTTGATTGCTGCTGTGGAGAAATCTCCGGGGACGCAATTGCTTTCCGTTTTTATGTCTTGATTTCTGAACTATCCAGTTTGTTTCTCTGGCTAATTCTTCTTCGTCGGTGTGATATTCGACTTTTCATCAGTTACTTGCTCTGCTTTGGGTGCCGCCACTGGGTTCTCGAGGCTTTTACCCTTTGCATTAGCTGGTTGATATTATCCTGTAGAGTTTCGATGGTTGCGAGGATTGTTGCCAAGCGTTCCATAAATTAAGCTCATTTTGAGTTTTTAATTGATTATCTTGTACAAGAATCTGGTTTTTCTGAGATAATAAAGCCTCAGCTGGTGTTGGAGGTCGTTGTATTAGCGGGAGATTATTCATTCTGTTGCTGTGTGCATATTTGCACTGTTGCAAAATGATTAGCTTGTTATCTTACCGAGCAGAGTACAATCACATTTTCAGGCAGTTGCACTTTCTCGGCAGGATCCTTATCACACTTCACTTCGCGTTTTACACGTACTCGCAATCTCGTATTAGATATCACTGCTAGAGCGGCATCCAACACGTCTTCACTCTTCAAAAGTAAAACGAGTACTAAGGTATTTATATGTGTTCCCTTCTATTCTCCCTACTTTTATGTTTTGCTCTGGTTTATTTCCATCCCAAATTGTCTTGCTTTTTTCTTTATTGTTTCTATAGCTTTCATTAGTTTCTGTCTTGTGTTTACCGCTATTGTTATGTCGTTTGTGTTTTGAATGTTTATTATTTGAATGTCGTCGGTAATAATAATATTATTTGTCTAGTTTCACGCCCCATATAATAATTTTTAATATTAAACTAAATAGTGTTGGAGAGATTGAGTCTCCTTGTTTCGTACCTTTTTTTAGTTGAATTCTTCTGTTGCAGTTTCTTGAAATTGCATTTTTGCATTTTTTTCTGTGTTATCATTTTCAAAAGTTTTCTCAATTTTTGGGTTTTTTTAGTGTTCTTAACTCTTTTATCATTTTTTCCGTTAGTTGAGTCAAATGCACTCTATAAAGAGTGTATGTAGTTCTCTGTTATATTCTATTGTCTTTGGAATATTTGTTCTAGGATATGTATTCCGTTGAGCGTTGATCTGCTTAGCCTAAAATCATTTCCATAACCAACAAGGATTTTCTCATCTTTGCGTTTTAGCTTTTTATTTATGTTTTGCCACAATTTTATAGGTGGTATTCAATAGAGTTATTGCTCACACTGTTCCTTATTTTCTTTTTTGTGTATCAGTGTTATTATTTCTGTTTCACTTTTCTGGCATTTTGATTTGTTTCCATATCTGATCTATTAGATATTTACCATTTTTCAGTTCCTCTATTTCTTCTAAGACTTCCTTTTCTGATGGGTAATCATGTTCTTGTTCTTGCGCTATTGTGTTGTCTTCTTTTGGTTGTTCCGTTTCAGTTGACTTTGAATTGAATATTTTTTGTAGTAATTTTTTTTAGATGTTTCCATTTTTTGGGACTCGTGTTCTGTTTGACTTTGTTGTTTTTTAATTCCTTTGTTCTGGTTTGAAATGTATGTTTTTGGTTTTTTATTTTTCTGTAGAATTGTTTTATATTATGATTGTTACTGTCTTGTTCTATTTCCTCAAGTTTGTTGTCTATCCAGTCGTTCTTTTTCCTTCTATATATGATACTTGTGTTATTTATTTTTATTTTGTATTTTCTTCTGTCTTGTTCTCTTTTCGTATCGGTCCATATAATTCTTTTATCATTGTTTAGTTTTCTTGCTTTTTCAAAGTGTTTGTCATACCAATTTTTTGTTTTCTTGTTTATTATCTTTGTTCCTAGCACTTCTTCCGCCGTTACCTGTATGTTTTGTTTCATTCATTTCCATATTATTTTTATGTCCATAATGTTTGTTAGTTTGTCTTGTGCGTTTTTTGCATATGTATCTTGATATTTTCTCTGTACTTTCTGGCGTCTATTATCTTGTTGCATATTTTTTTCTTGGCTAGAATATGGTAAATTTCATTGTCTGCTGTGCTTGCTGAATGTTTCCATGTTACCTTATATTTTTTGGAGTATTTGTAATTTGTGGATAAAATAGTTATGTTAAGTGCTCCTGCTAACTGACATAATCTGTGTCCGTTGTCGTTTGTTGCATCATGTATTGTCCCTTTTCTGTTCCCTCTTACTACGCACAGATGTGGTTCTATTCTTATTTTGTCTTTTGCATCCCCCAATATTATAATTTCATCTTTCTTGGCAGGACTTTATATAACCTTTCCAAATTTTTGTAGAAACTGTCTTTCTTATCTTGTTTTGCAACTTCTATAGTAGTGTAAATATTACTAATTGATACGTACATATTTTTCACTTTTAGTCTGAATAGTGCTATGCTGCCATCCACTGGTGTAAATTGAATTATGTTTTTTACTCGCTTCTTTTTTATGTAAAATGCTATACCGTTACTTCCTCTTCTTTCTTCACCATTGTGTACGCACACGTATTTGTCTTTTGTTATTTCTCCAGATTCTTCTTATATGGCTGTTATGTCTAGCTTTTATGCTTCTAATTCTTTAGATGTTTCTTCTATTTTGCTTGTCCTTAGCAAAGTTCTATGTTATTATTTTTATCTGTTTTCCTTGTTAGGTGATTTTTAACTTAGTACTGGGTTAGTTTTTCTAGAATGTATCTACCAGATCTCGTTATTTTTAGTAGTTCTTTCCTTCTTAGGTTTACTTTTGTTTGAGTTATTTCGTTTGCTTTTCTCGTTATACCTTTACCTTTGGTTTTGTATCGTTTTCGCTTTGTTCCTGCGTTTCGCAGTTTTCTAGATCTTCTAGCATGTACACTGAGCCGTTTACAATGAGTTTGTTATATATAATTGTAGCTTCATTGCCGTTGTTCCTTGCTTCTTCAGGTGTTTCACTAGTTGTTTTTTTTTCAGCAGTCTTTCTGTAGGGTAACCTTCACTTATTCTCCAGTTTTCATTTCAATCATTATTGGTCTGTCTTTGTTCTCTTGATATCTGTTATGTCTTCCTTTAGTGTAATTACAACTTCTATTTTGTTTATTACTTTTGTTAACTTATTTAACTGTTGCTGCGTTTCCAGATTCTCATTTTTAGTTTTCCTTATGCCAAAAATCAATAAAAAATTTGTATTTTCTTTTCTGGCTATTTAATTCTTTTTTCTTGGGTGCTAATTTTAGTTTTTAGTGGTCATTTTTCCATTCTCTCTCTTGTTTTTCTTTTTTAATATCTCCGACTCTATTAAGTCCAATTTTTGGTTTATTTCCACTTCCCGTTCCTTCGTTTTCCCCCCATTATCCTCCAGTTTGTCTCTGAAGTCCTTCAGAAACTCTTCCATTTTGATTTAATTTATTAATGTGGCAATGTTTATAAGTACTAAATAATCTAAATCCGGCTCCGTTTAGTTTTGAAATAATCTGTTTGTGATTCTGTGACTAGTCTACCTGTCGGACCTTGATTCTTATAGGTATGTTTAGAGTTGGGTTTTTATTCATATATGAAATGTGCAATGTATTCTGTTTTAGTGTACATAGAATAGTAATTTTGTCCTACAGTTATTTAAAAAATTATTTTAGAAAGAATGTGATATTAAACGATATTTCTCTAACCGTATTTATCACAAATACATAGTTTGCCTTGGCGATTGAAAGCTGATCGGCCCTCGGTACAACGTCCGAATCTTACTGTTATTTGTGGGCGCGTGCACGAATTTATATTTTACAATATTCTGTTTACTAATTACTGTTTTTGTTATTCCATTATTATATAGATGTTGATTTATTATTAGTTTTTCTATCCTATCCTAATGATTTTAACATTTAACTTCATCAGTAAATTAATAAAAATAGCGGAATACGTCTCACCGCACTTTACAGGCTCACAAACGCCTTACTCTTGTGTCTTATTAAAATAAAAAAATTAATATAGTAATTTATATATTTATATAAAAATAATAAAAACAAAACTTAAGAAGTTACACACATCTTACACGTTGCACTTGTCACCACGGTTGTATTTACAGATACTCTAATGTGATACTTTAAAGCTTAATATTTTTCAAATGTTTTAATGGTAATATCCATATTTTCAAAGAAAAAACAATTAAAATTTTGATAAAGTTGGGACTAATGTCTATCACTTTTTTTAATAATTTTTCTTTCTACAATACCCGTAAAGATTTTATAAACAACTTATTTTTTAATATTTCAGCTTCTTAATTAAATTCCAGTTTTTGTGTTAATAACAAATTAACTATTTTTGTATTTGTTAACGTTTTATCACCGTTTACTTTTTCTTTTGGACAAATTTTCTATATCAATTTTATTGTATTTGCACTTATTCCTATATTTGACATACAAATTTCTCTTTAATTGTATTTTTCTGTTTCGCATTACTTATATCCCTAAATATTTTTTTAACGTACTAAGATTCACTTTGTTACTACTATTCACATTACTGAGAGACACTACACATAATATTTAAAATTGTATAAGGTGCACCACAGTTTTTTTAATGAAATTAACTTTCTTGTATGTATATGCTTGTATGTAGTAGCCACTATTAAAGTTTGCAGCTGCAGAAAAACTGCTAAGGGTTTTGTTTTTGTTGAAATCAACGAAAACTATCTCAATTCTAGTTTTTGCGTTTGGAAATGTCTCGCAGGCTCTCTCACGTTCAGCTTTTTGTACCTGCGGATAACAAGCCATGAAACGAGAACGTAACTGAAATAAAGCTCCATATAGACTTGTAATAGCACGCTAGTTGAGCTGTTTGTTTTGTTTCTGCCAAAGTAGCTTCTTGCAAAAATAGGCTATAAAAAAGTTTATGCAACCATAAGCGTTGTACCAAAGGTAACAAATGAACAAGGAATTTTATTTTTCTTATCTAGTTTTATTATTTGATTTTATATTTATTAATTTCAAGATTAAAATTATTTTTAAACTAGTTCTATAAGCAAAACTTACATTTTTCTATTTGTTATTTGCTTACTTTAATTATTATTAGTGCATTTCTTATAATGCCGTATTTTAAACTGCAAAGTAAATTTAATATTTATCTAATGTAAACTCATCTTTCTAATTTTTACTTTATAACATTTGAAATATTTTTTTATCCACATCTTGTACCTTTTCTATAATTGATATAAAAGCTCTTCCACGTATCTACGTATTTCTTTTTGCATTTGTATATTCTTATAGTTGTATTCAGTCACTAGCTAGAGATAAAACTTTTACGCTTGCAATATCAGTTCAATGTCCTGAGCGATTAGGGTGCACGACGGCTAAAACTTTTCAAAAACTTTCATAATTCTCATAATTTTTACCGCGCCACATCAAAGTTGTCATTTTACCAATTCCAGGGCAAACTTTACGGCAAGGCGTTGTTCCAAGCCAAAGGCCTTTGAAACTTTCCAACTAAATTGTCGACACGCGAGACTGCGCTAGTAAATTGTAGCTATGCCCATCATCTTCCGTGACCTCGTGGTGCACGAGCACAATCTCCTTTAGTTCTTAGCGCCTGCTGTGCAATTACATTTTATTATTGCAATTTTGTTACTCGGGTGTCTTTTGTGCAGGCCGCAAAGGCTTTCTAAAAATAAGCGCGGATTACCACATTTCACACAAAGGGAGCCGCTGCAACATGAACAAGTGAAGCAAATACTAAATTGCTATAGCCCCTCAATAAATCCGGCGTTAAGAGCACGTAAAAGCGCTACGCTTGTGGCTTGCACTCCACTGAAACACCTCTTCAGCGGACGGCTGAATTTCTATGGCGTTTTGTTTTAACGCTGCATCGATCACAGTCTTCCCGCTGAAGCTGCAAATCAGTTTGTTGCTGCAGAGAATGTCCAGCTGCTGGAGTCCTAGAAATGTGGTTTAGGAATCCGTAGCTTCGGAGTAATTAAAATAAAAAATTGGAAATTTTCTGCTGCCAGATTTAAATCAAACTTTTTATTTCTTGGCCAATACTGAGATATCTTAGAAATTAGTTTAGTTTATTTCGCTTTCTAATTTTTTTTATGCCATCTTATTTATTTTACTTCCCCCATTTATTTAGATAACTTGGTTAATATTGTAATATTTTAGGTTTATTACACAGAAAAGGTTTCCCAAAGTAGAGATAATAATGAATTATCTAAATACTTGACGTAAGAACTGCTAGATGCCTAATCAATAAATAAATTAAGTTATTTTTATATTTATAACTCTAACAAATGCTATTTGTTTTATAGAATTCTATATAACATTTTATCGTTTATAGATAAACATTTTTTACACCACAATGTACAGTGTTTGTTACCGCGGCTAGTTTGTCGCGATAGTTAACAGGGGGAAAATTGCAATAATAAATCCCCTTATTTGCGATGATGTTTTCTTCAATCAAACACTGCGATTTCGATACTACAATTTAATGTTGACTGAAGTCAATACAAAGTTGTGAATGCACTCGAGTGCATTAGTCGAGACTCTCGATGAGGTTGCTTGTTAACGACTGACTAACTATTACAAAACTGAGTCGCCAAGTGAGTGACATAAAATTCAAGGGGTGGTTTCTTGAAATCAGGGACAATAATTACCTGCAAAAAGGAAGACGGCTGCTATTGTTTAGCTTAATGACGAGAAAACCCGCTGACAAATCTTAAACTAATAATTATATTTTTGAATAGGGTCATAAAACTTGTATTTAACACAAAAGAGACGACAGCGGTCATCTACCTGAAGGGAACCCACCGATCACTTAGATTTATAAATCTGTCACTCAACTTGCCTAGAGAATCTTAACTCTTATAATAAGATAATCCTTACAATTATTCTTAATAATAAATTACTAACTATTTCGTACTAAACATACAGTAATTTATTTATTTATTAAAACAAATTATTAACTTCACATAAGTTAAGGTTGTAAACTCATAAACTACTAAAAACGCTAACAAAGTAATGAAAATATATGTATTATTTGAGCTGAAAGAAACAGATAAAGGTGCCGCACTTTTTTCGGTAAGGATCCCATAAGTTTATAGGGGTTCGCGTGTTATTTACCGCACTACATCCCCAAAGCAGCGGCTTAAATTTTTATAAACTGAAATCTACGCCGAGGCGCGGCGCCAAACTTAACGAGTCGCTTCACTGGCATTAGAACTTTTCAATTTACGCAGGTTCGGTGGAAATTCGCACGCGTCGCCCATATTTAAATATGAAAACTAAATTTAGCTCTTTGAATCCCTCGCCCCCATTGCTACATCCAGACGCATGCATTATGGCACCCATGAATGCCGTCGCCAGTCCAAGATAACAACGTGACAACACATTGCGCTACTGTGTAGTGTGTAGAGTGCAAATTAAAATTACCAATTAACTTAAAACAGTACAGCAGTAGTGCTAATGTTGTGATGTAATCGTACAAAGTTTATATTTTTTTAAGTCCTCGTTTCTTTTTATTATTTTAAGTGCTATAGTTATTAGTGGTATAAATAGCAAGCGGTGCGTCGTTTAACTAATTTTGTTGATAACTGTTTATATTTTATTAAACTTTTATAAAAAATAATTGTAGATTCACAGTAAACATTTAGAAAAGTATAGGATCGCAATTTAGAAATACTTTTTGTTTGACTGTTTCATAAACAAAAGAAATAAAGGCAAACCAACAAACAAGAAATTATTCAATAAAGATATTTATATTTTGTAATTTAAAGACAACGCTGCGTATTTAGTATGGTTTACCGTTTATCCTAGAATCCGATAACGTCCAGAAGTTAATTAGAGCTATTACCATAATTTCCGCTACATAATTTTTACATAGGTTCTGTTTGTAAAGTTATAGTTGCTACAGGATTCTCGAAGCATATTGTAGGTTTGTCTTCTGATCACTCACCAATAATAGTGGCATTGTCAACTTAGATGTTTACCGTTACAGGAGACACACAGTACTCATTATGGAAAGCCAAAAAAAGCAACTAAAACGATCGCAATGAGATATTTTACCCATCAGACTACTAAATGGAAACTGGGCTAAAACACTTGCTCTTCAGAGAAATACAGAACAATTTAAGAACTTATTACAAAGCACCCAAAAGAGATTATTAAACCTATTAAAGTTGCTGAAACAAAACGGACTATAATAAACCTAAAACTAACAAAGCATCTAGGATATGACTTGATAACTATTAACTCCTTAAAAAATTAGAAAAAGGGGAGAATATAATCACCTATATATCTAGCGCCTTTCTAAAGTTAAGCTCCCCTCCGCGTTAATAATAAATCCCAAAACTCTAAAAGAGTCCCGAAGAAACGACATCATATAGACCAGTTAGCCTCCTTCTGATTAAAAATAAAGTTTTTATTAAACTACTTCTAGAGGGAACGAAACCAACCTTGAAGAGAATAATCTCATACCTGATCACCAATTTGGATTTAGGAAAGGACAGACTACAACAGAGTCATAAGACTATAACTAGGGTTAACCATAATCTTCAGCTAAAATGTACTGTTCTGCAGTTTTTTAAACACAAGCACTCATATAGAATACTCAAAAAAATCAAAACTGGTTTACCAGTTTTCTACAAAATCTTAAAATCATATCTGGAGAGACACTTTCAAGTTAAATATCAAGAAAAACTGGCTACTTTTATCAACTAGACAGACAATAGTAACTACTTACCTCGATGATACTGCCGTTTTAGTTTTCCAGAATGATCCAAACACTGAATCAACAATACTCTAACGAAACTTGAATGAAATAGAAGATTAATTGGAACACCTAGAAAACACACGTAAACGAAAGCACAGATTTCTTTACTCTGCGACAAGAAATATGCAGCCCAATGAACCTAAGCGGAAATTTCAGATAAGTTAAATATTTTGCATATATTTAAACAATACTTAACTGGAGGACATTCATATGAAAAAAGGCAGCCATTAGAACTAAAGTTTTGCCAACTTTATTGATGAATATGCAGAGACTATCAATTATTTACGAAAATAAGTTTTTATAATCAAAATGTATCAAAATTTATATGTACAATACGGTGTCCAGTTATGGTGATTGGGCAGTAACAACGTTTTTACAATAAGTCCCATGGTACCTCCCTAACTGACTAATTTATGAAGATACTGATATACCGTCAGTCAAAGATGAAAAGGCTTCAGCAAAAAATATCAGAACATCTAAGAAGAACCGATTTGTTAGAGCCTCCCACCAGATTTGATTAGCGACATTTTTACTTAAATGATCGTGTTAGTCTATTTAATTGTAATCTATATAAGTAAGTATACTCAAAAGGATCAAAATGCAATAAAAGAACTATTTGGAGCATTATATTAATAGATACATCTAACCAAAAAATTAAGTATACCAAAGTTGAATATGGAAAGAAATAAATAGGAAAAAGGCCTTGGTTTCTAATTTAGTTACTGGAATAGTAATTCAAGAACTAGCAACTAAAAAAATAAAATACATATTGTATATATTTCGCGCTTCGTTAAGAGTAGGACACTATCCAGTTTTCTGAAAGATCGCTGAAATAATTGTGTTGCCCAAACTGGTAAAAATATTGATAAACTAACATCACGTTGACCAATAAATCTACTTTCAAGACTTTCAGAGATTTCGAGAAGATAATATTGGAAATGCTAAAATCAGTGTTAGAAAAACCTAACTAATTCCAAACTGTCTGCCCACGAAACAATAGAACAAATTTATAAAGCGGCCAACAAAATTAGACAGCAGCATTTTTTTGCTGTTTTTCTTGACATAATGCTAGCATTTAGTAAAGCATGGCATATGGGACTATGTTACAAAATTAAGAAGAACATAGCATATCCGTTACATAAACTATTAACATCATTTTTAACTGAAAGGCATTTCGTAGTACAACAACAAAAAACTTTAATCAAATCACATCCTATAACATTTGGTGTTCCTCAAGAAAGCTCTCTGGGCTCAATATTATACTTGCCCTATGCAACAGATCTCCTAAAATCTAGATTATTATTAGTCTTTTGCTTTTTTATGTCTTTTTCTTCTTATAAGAACTATTTATTAAATTTATTACTTCTCGTTTATTTATATTTAACAACTTACATTATCGTATTTTATATCATTTAATTTTTTTTAAAGTCAATGTTTACCAAAGTTACTAGTAATTATTTTATACCTTTTATTTTTAATTATTCTTCATTTTTATCTGCAGTAAGGTAGTATTTTTTTAATTATTATTAATAAACATTTTTATTGCTTTACTTTGATCTTTAATTTAACAATTATTTAAATAATTACCATGTTGTTTACGTCAGGCTCAGAAAAATATTTAAAATAAATTTTAAAAACTTATTTTACTATAAAAAATTGTATTTCAAATTTAATTTATTATTACTAAGAATTCTGAGCGTTAAATCTATTTATAATTGCATAGAATATTTATTTATAGCGTGTTTGTAATACGTTTTTTAAGGCTTCGTATGACTTTTTTGCTAGAAACTCATTTCTAAGTTTAATTTAATTTTTTTTCTATAAACTGCGCCACCAAGCTGCGCTTATCGGAGTATTTATAGTTTTCAAGAAGCTCGAAAGTTTGGAAACGTAATAAGTACATTACGGCTGAACGCACAACTTTACTTGTTTTCGAATTTTTGCTAGACGGCTCTCCTTCCAAACAAAAAATCGCTACTAATTACTTCTCGATTGCGCTGGCGCTTCTCTTTAACTTCAAAGCTGCTAAAAAATGTATATTAGCATTTTCAGTGCAGACGTGCATGTTTCTAAGCCATTTTGTTTACTATAAATTTCTAATTAGCAAACGACGCTTTGACGAAGCCGAACGGGCGGCGCGCTAAATGATGTTAGGGATGAGATAGGACGCGGGCAAGGGAAAGGGTTCACATTTTATCAAGCGGAGTTTACCTAGATCGTTACGAGGGGCAAAATAAACAGATAATTAAAAAAGTGGCGATGTAGGTCGTTACAGAAAGAGTGCGTGCGGGCGGGTATTTAAGCGAAGCTTTGCATAATTTACAGTTGGAGGTCCTTTGGATTAGTGAGTGTTTTTTAGTAAATTACTGGTATTGTGAGAATGTAAGTTAGAATTGCATACATAAACACAAATTGTTTTGTCGTGTTATGTTTTTAAAATTATCCTAGTTGATCGAGAGAGCACTCATCAGTACATCAAACATACATGAAAATTCTATATAAAGTTGTAGTTATCTGCATCTCAATCTTTATTTATTTATTATTATTTGGAAAAGTTAAGTAATAATTTCTAAACCATAAGATACAGACTCGTCCAGATAAACACTGATTTTTTTTAGTTTGTTTTGCAAAAACGCCATCTTATGCACATGCGTAATCCCCTATTAGGTATTACAAATTAGCTTCACATAATCAACTTTCTATAATTGTCGACAAAATAAGCCGAAAATACACCTGCAGAGCTACTATACTCGCATTCTTTAGCGCTGGAAAATCGCTGACAAAAAATTTACGATGTAGATAAGAACTACGGAGAAGCTGACCACCAGGAGGATGTAACTACTGACAGGGCAACTATCAATAAGCGATTGAATTTCAAGAAAAGTGACAAATTCCTCTGAGGATTGAAAGAGAAGATAGATCAGAATCCCGAGTGAAACCGACAGACCTGGCTAAAGAAATGGGCGTGGCGAGGTCGACGTTAGTCTAGTGGTGTGCTAGGACTGGTACTATAAGTCTTTTGTTATGAGAAACCACCATCTATTGACTAAGAAAAATAAGATGAACAGGAAATTAAAGGCTCAAGCACTGCTCAACGACACCAAACACTATAGCGTTGAATTTTTAAGATTACCTTTGTAGAAAGAGAACTTCATTCAGAACAGGAAAGTGAATGAACAAAGTGACTGTTGGAGTCTTCTGAAGTGCATACCGTCATGCACATAAAATTTTTCTTCTCTGTAATGGTACTGAGGTTTGTGATCTATCAAGAGGATGTCATCCACGTGATCCAGCAATATTTCGTTTCAGCTCACCAGAAAAGAAAAGCTCAGGCATTCACAGCCATACAATATCTTGTATTACCGCTGCTTCTTCGACTTGTGGCTACTCTGCAGTCCTGACTGCAATCCCTTCGACTACTACGTGTTGAGCATAGGCAAGACAAAAGCCAATAAAAGGTATCATAATGCCAAAAAAAATTTAAGGGCTTCCATCATGGAGAAAGAGAAACTTTTCTTAGCTTGCAGCGAATTTAAAATAGTGAACGCTAATGGAGGCTACAATAAATAATCTAATTTTCAATACTATCTAATATGATCGAGTTAAGTTTCATATAAATAAATTTAGTTATTTTTATGTTTTAATGTTATTTTTATAGTTTATTTATTTTGCTGATTTACCTTAAAAACCTTGCATAATAAAATTATTTTGTTACAACTAATAGCTTTAGAAAGGCTTCTTAGTTTAAAAAATTACTAGATGTAAAAGCAAAAAGGAAACGGATTCTTTTAAAAATTATGGAAAGTATGATTTATTGACTATTTACATATTGTGACAAAAGAACAATTAAACTTTTTAATAAACTCTATAACCCTGATAACCCTTTATTATCTATACAAAGGGCTATCTAATTTGTACACCTAATTTGTATATTCAAATCCTCGTACAAATGTGTGTCAAAAATATTCTTTCTTTTTTAATTTGTATTTGTGTAGTTTGTAATTTTATGGTTGCAAATACTTGGTTCTACATCCGGCGCAGGAGTTTGGCCTGCGAACTGAGCGATTGAGGCTGCCATATGTTTGCCTTCTCTGCCCGATTATCACGCACCATCTCTGATGTTGGGCGCGCCTTAGACGACCGCCATTAGTACCCCTTGTTTGAAGTGAATACAGTTACTCAATTATTTTTAGTGGCTTAGTAGACTAGCCGTCAGGCATTACGAAGGTCCAGGACTGAGCCTAGATACGTCCGCACTACAGTCACGCTCCTCAACTGGGCAGCTACGCTGGCGCTTTTTAAACATATAGTTTTACATTAAACAAATAAATTTATCAACAGATGATTAGTTTTCTTGTAATCGAGTATCTGTGGTATTCCAGTGATAAATATTGATCTTGTATCCTGTTAATATGCAAGATTTTGTTGTTTTGAAATAGAAAAGTGAAAAATTTCGTATGGTTTGAAAATTATAAAACGTAATTTTTTAATGGCACTGATATATGGCAACGTTTGTAACGTGTAACGTAAATGTGTAAGGAATAGATAAACCAATATATATTTAAAAGCAAACATACTTAACATTTACCACTGGGTCTCTTTGAAACTCTTTTGTCTTGGATTGTGTTTGTTCGTACAGTCTCTTTTCAACATCGAACAATAGTCAGCCATCAATGCAGCGCTCGTCATGTTCTTCCGAAAAATCACCAAGATTTTCAGGAAAGTAATTTAGACGAATATTTTTGTTCAGCTTGAAAGGCACTTAAGGCCCATGGATTTTTTTTATCACTTTTTTCCATTTCTCTCTGTCTGTGGAATGTGCTTCCCATCAGGTATTTTCAGTTCTAGCAAATCTTCTTCAACGCACTTTCTCCAGGTTTTCCTTGGTCTTCCTCTTCTGGTACTACCATGCATTTTCTCAAAAGTGGCTGTTTTTGGTACTCTCTCATCTGTCATACGTGCTAAATGTCCTATCCACGTAATTCTGGTTTCTTAATTAATGGAATTATAATGGTGTTGTTGTACAGCTTTAGTAACTCTTGGTTTGTTCTTCTTCTCCATATTTCACCTTATTTTATGCCCCCATAAATATCCTTAATATTCCCCTTACCCAAATTTCAATTTTCCTTATCTCTGCTACCCTGAAAACCCTAATTTCGCTTGCGTATAGTGTCATTGGTCTGATTATTGTTTGGTAGAGTCGAATCCTTGGAGCATATGATAATTCTTTTGCTCTCAGTATTTTTATCAAAAAACCTGCCCTTTTTGTTCCAAGTAGCAACCTTCCTTCAATTTCTTCTCTGGGGTCCAGTTCTATTCCAAGGTAAACAAACGTTTTCACACTTTCAAAACTATATTTGTTTTCTCCTACCATTAATTTTAAGTTCACCCGTTGCTGCTGTTTTCCTGCTCAGATTACCATAAATTTTGTTTTTTTTTAGTATTTAGCTTCGCTCTCACTTTCTTTGCCTCTATTATAAATTTTTTTATAATATTTTAGCTCTTCCTGCGTTCTCGTTATGATTGCCAAATCATCTGCAAATGCCGGGCATTGGTGTGAATTTTTGAATATTGTTATCACAGTGTCTAGTACTAGATTAAAGAGGGTTGTAGAAATTGGTTTACCTTGTTTTAGCCCTAAGTTTGTTGGAAATTCTTTTGATAGTCTGCCTTTAAATTTAACTCGAGTAAATGTTTCCTTATTCATTTTTATTAAGTTTGTTAGCTTTCCAGAACATTCTAGTATGTTTAGTGTTTTAATTACTGCCGTTTCTCGTAATCTGTCATACGCCTATTGTAGATCTATAAAAATTACATAGAGTTGGATTTTCTTTTTGTTTCTTCTTGTATCATTCTTAATTAGTGGATTTGGTCTATTGTGGATCTATTTCTCCGAAAAAAACACCGATATTCGCCTACCTTAGTTTCTGCAAATTATTTAAGTCTCTTTTCAATTGATTTCGCTGTAAATTTATACACTATACTCAGTAAGGAGATGGGTCTATAGTTTTTACACTGTTTTGTGTTTTCTTTTTTATATATTGACACTAGCACATTTGTGTTCCATTCTTTTGGTATTTCACATTTTTCCCAAATCTTTGTTATTAGTTTATGCACCCTTTCTGTCAGTTCTTTTCCTCCATATTTTAGTAGCTCTCCAGGGATTTCAACACTTCCAGGGCTCTTGCCATTCTTATATTTTTTTATAATTTCTTCTACCTCTTCTAGCTGTGGGAGTTCAGTTCCTTTTGGATCTCACTTAAAATTGATATATCTTCCTACGTTTGTGAATGGTGAGATACTGCTCCGATATTAAAGTCCAATTTGGGCTCTATTGAGTGGAGAAAAAACACATAAAAGGGTTTAGGAGATTAAAAGGACATGTTAAGAAAACAGAGGAAAAATCTAAATTAAAATATAATAAAAAACAAAACTGTGAGTATAAAAATTTAATAATTAAATTAGAGGTTAAAAGTGTGTCAATAAGAGCAAAATTTGCATGTGCGCTAAAGTGATAAGAAGAGATAATAAAATAGTATTACAGAGAGGAAACATTAAGTTGTTGGTAAAAGAATAGGGCAACACGCCGTACAGCTAGGATTAATAGGTAGATATCTTCCATACGAAGGGTTGACCTGTGGAATGTCTTTGGTGCCGGACGTTACAGATAAATTTAATGTCTGCACCACGAAATAGAGCTAACAGCGCTGAGTCAATAATAGAATTTATAAATAAAAGGAGAATTACGGTCCTGGAGTGGAAACACAAAGTACCGATTGTGATTTCGTGCCTCGAATATTATAAATTACAGGGTTTACGAGAGCAAATTAATTTTCATAGTGATACAGTGATATTGAGTGCCAATAGTAATAGAAGAACATTAACTAAGGTAGGATCCATTAATTTTAACTAAATTTAAAGTAAAATAGACGCTGAGATCGACGTGACTTTCCGAGAAGTCGATTCGGGGTCAGCCGATAGCGCGGCAAATATCTACAAAGTCGGCAAGGAATATTTTTCAATACGCTGTAAACATCATACGGATAGGTAAACAACGAACAGAGCCGGTCTTAAGAAATTTCGGATCGGAAGAGGGAATTAAAGAATAACAAAATGGAGGAACTGTTAAAGCAAATAAATGAGAAACTGGATAGAATGGAGGAAAGGGATTTACGTATGGAAAGTAAACTAGATGGGCTCCAAAAGGAAATATAAACAATTAAAACAGAAAACGAGCGACTCAGAGAAGAAAATTGATGCCTAAAACAAAAGAATGCACAACGCGAGAAGATGTTGGAAGAAATGAATAGGGAAATCATAATAATACAACGAATTAGAGGATCAAGAAGAGGAGAGTAATCTACAGTTACTAGAAAAAATAAGGATGACCTTTAGAGACTTGGGAATAAAAATAATAATGGAAAAAGAGATAATAGAAGCTAGAAGATTGGGTAAATATCGAACAGGAAAAATAAGACCTATACAAGTGGATTTTGAAAAATGAGCAAAGGAAATGGAAATTGCGTAAGGAACTAAAAACTTGAGAGGAAAAAACATGTACATAGAGGAGGATTACTACAAAGAAACACAGGAAATTAGAAGACAATTGATTAAACAGAGAAATAAAATAAGAGCACAAGGCTACCATGTTCTGTTGAAATACAACAAATTAATAATCAATGGAGAGGACTTCCACCTGGAACAACTGAATGCAATGGGAATAGAATTCGAACTAGAACCAGAAAAAGAAGAAACACCAAAAGAAAAGACGGGAGGAAGAACTTTCAGTGAGAGATCCCCTGATGAAGACCTACAAGAAAGGCCACGCAAAATAACTAGAACAAGCAGAGACACAGGTACAACCTCAAAAATCTCAGATGAAAATTAACTAGAAAACAACTAAATACAAGGACGCAGGCAACGGAACAGGTTATGAATAAGGACACGAATAGAAATAGTGCAAGGAACAACAAGGGAAAAGAAATTCAAAATGAGTGGATAGGAATAGGAATATTGAATATAGGAACATTATCAAGGAAAGAAATAGAATTAATGGAGGAAATGGACAGAAATAATATACAAATTCTAGGAATTAGCGAGACAAAGAAGAAAGGTAAAGGAGGTATACACTTAACAAATAACTACACAATGCATTACTCAGGAGTGGCACCGCAACAAAGAGCGAGGGAGGGCGTAGGAATTATTACCACCGATGAATTAAACAAAAGTATAATTGAGGTCAAGACGATAAGTTGTCGAATAACAGCAATAACTATAAAAGTGGACGAAAAATAAATATTATCCAGACACACGAAAATGACAAGCTGGTTGACAGAAGATGTAAGAAGAATGGTAAAGGAAAAGAAAATAGCGTGGAAAAGATACTTCCAAACAAAAGAAATGGTGGATAAAGAATAATACAAAAGGAAGAGGAATATAGTGAAGCAATAAAGGTAGAAAAAAAGTCCTGGAATAAGATGGGTGAAGAGATAACAGAACTAGACAGAACAAACGCCAGAGATTTCTGGGCGAGTATAAAGAGATTAAGAAGATGTAAAAGAAAGGACATAAAAGCAATAAGAAATAATCAGGAACATATGCAAACTGATACAAAGGAAATTTTAGAAACATGGAAAAATTATTATGGAAATACGTGTAAAACAACTATATAAAGATCTAGAAGATAATATAACACAACAAATAAATTTGGAACAAACAATCAAGAGGGAATAAATAGAGGATGCAATCCAAAAAATAAAAATAGGCAAAGCCAGCGGGGAGGACGATTTATCTCCAGAGATGTTAAAATGGATGGTCCAAAAAGGTACAGAATGGTTTTGGAAAATTTGTAGACAAGTATGGGAAGAACAGAAAATACTGAGAGACTGGGAAAACAACATAATAGTACCATTTTACAAGAAAAGATTGCAGTCCCAATGCGAGAACTATAGACCAATATGTCTAGCTCAAACTAGTTTTAAAATATACACTAAAATTTTAGAAAAAAGGCTAAGAGATTATATAGAACCTTTATTAGAAGAAGAACAGGCGGCTTTCAGACCGAATAGATAAACTGGTGACAATATTTATATAATCAGAAATATAATCGAAAGAAAAATTGAAGAAGGAGAATTATTGTATCTAACATTTGTAGACCTTAGAGTTGCGTTTGATACAGTAGACAGAAGGGAAATTTGGAGGACTTTGAATGAAGTGAATGTGGATACGAATCTGATAGGAGCAATAAGAAGTTCATATAGAACAGTCAAAGCGAAGGTACAATTGGACGGCAGAGATCGGAGGTGTTCGAAATGAATAAAGGTATCAAGCAAGGCGACAGCTTAAGCCCTTTATTATTCATAATTATCATGTACAAGATAGTCAAAAGAATAAAAGGAAAATATAGTCAACTGAACACAGTAACTGGATATAAAAATTTAGAACCAATAAAACTAAGTAGTCTACATTACACAGACGACGTGACACTAATCTCAAACAACAGAAGTAAAATGCAGAGGTTGGTGAATGCATGGACAACTGAAATAGAAAATGGAAGTGAACATAAATAAAACCAAGACCAAGATTGTAAATAAGAAACAAAAAGAAGATAAACAATAAGGACATAAAATGTAAAGACAAAAATTGGAGAGGGTAACGACGTTTGAATTCTTTGGAAGCGCAATAACTGGAGAGGCAGGCGTGTAAATAGCCGCTATCGTGGATGCGGTGTGGGATACGATACCGATGCGGCTCGTAAGGACCAAAAATGGAGAGGCAGGCGTGTAAATAGCCGCTCTCGTGGTGCGGGTGGAAACGTAGTACGGCCCGTAGTGGAAGGTCAGCCGATAAGGCCAAATCGTCTTAAACGGCCGTCGCGTTAGCAGATGGGGCGGCAACCGATATCAACCAATGAATTGCCAAATCGCTCACCTGAATCGGCTTCGGCTTCGGCTTCGTCGGCGATTTCAAGGTGGCCACCTCTGCGATGCGGATCTGGTATCTTCGGATGTTGAGACACGACCAAATTGGCCGAGCTGCGATGCGTGAATATTTGCGGGGATGCGAAATATGCGTGAATGTATGCGGGTTAAGACACGACCGACTGGCCGAGCTGCGGTGCTGAATATGAATATGCGGATTGAGACACGACTATGCCGCGCTGCGGGCATGAAATGTCTCGGCTGAGCAAAAAGCCCATGCCGTTTGTGTGCGACGGCAAAACGTAGCTGATATCAAAGGCTCGCATGCCGCCGCGATATAAAGCGGTTCAAGGGCGAAAAGGCCGCCACACCAATAACAGAGGATGGAAAATTAGATGCAGAGTTAGCAAACAGAGCGAACAAATCGTCAAGAATGTATTACGCCATAAATAAAAAAATACTAGGCCATAAAGACATTGATTTAGAGGTGAAAAAGAAAATATATAATACGATAACACTTCCAATAATAACTTATGCCAGCGAATCATGGACACTTAACAAGAAAGACGAGGTTAAAATAAATGCTATGGAGATGAAACATCTCAGGAGGATGGCAGGAAAGACTAAGTGGGACAAAGTGAGAAAAGAAGACATAAGAGAAATTGTTAAACAAGAACCTATACAAGGAAAAGTTAAAAAGAAGCAACTGAACTGGTTTGCGCGCCTGACAAGAATGGAACCAAACAGAATTGCAAGAAGACTAATGGAAGCGGGACAACCACCTAAAAAACGAAGTGACAGACCTAGAAAAAATGGATGGACCAAATCAAAGAAATAGCAACAGAAAAATGTGTGACAATGGAGGAAATCAAAACAATAGCGGGAGACAGGAAGAGGTGGAGACAATGGATACGGGATTAGAGACCATCATCCGACGCTCGAAAGGGCATAAAGGAATAGAGAAGAAGAAGAAGAAATAAAAGGAAAAGACCAGATAATGAAAACCAAATAGAAAAAGAAATAAAGGAAAAAGCATTCAAAAGAAGTAAGAAAATAATAAGAACACCACAAAAAAGCAGACTTATACAGAAGAGCACAGCGAAAAGCAACCACCGCAAATAGAATATTTAGAAAAACTATTAATAGGGCTATCTATCCAAATAAAAGAAACAAAAGAAGACACCAGCAGTACAAATAAAGCCAGAAGTAGCATAAACGAGAAACTAAAAAAATATAGAGAAGAAATACAAATTCTAAAGGAAGAAGCAATAAAAAGGGACGTGGAATGGAAGAAGGACAAAGACAAGTTACACAAAGAGAGAAAAAGAAAGAAAAATAATATAATAATAAAAAGAAAAAATTTCAACAAGGAAAATAACAAACAAGAAATAAAGGAATTTGTGCAAAAATAAATAGGAGTTGATGTGGTCATAGAAGAAGAGTTGGAAAAAAGAAATGATAATAGTAGTAAAATTGAAAAATAAGAACAGAAAGAATGGGGCATCAAGAATATATAATATATATATATATATATATATATATATATATATATATATATATATATATATATATATATATATATATATATATATATAGAGAGAGAGAGAGAGAGAGAGAGATAAGTCTTTGAATAAGACTGTTTTATTCAAAGACTCATAGCTCTCCTTGGGAGTAGGCAGACCCCAGTGAAGAGCTAACCTCTTGAAAATGGCATCAAAGCCGATGCCGAAACGTCGAGAATTTTCTCAAAATAGACGCGGTTCATCCGTGAACTAAGTTGTTTAAATATATATATATATATATATATATATATATATATATATATATATATATATATATATATATATATATATTATAAATAAATAAATAGGAGTTGATGTGGTCATAGAAGAAGAGTTGGAAAAAGAAATGATAATAGTAGTAAAATTGAAAATAAGAACAGAAAGAATGGCATCAAGGAAATATATACATATATATATATATATATATATATATATATATATATATATATATATATATATATATATATAGAGAGAGAGAGAGAGACAAGATACTTTGAATAAGACTGTTTATTCAAAGACTCATAGCTCTCCTTGAGGCAGACCAGTGAAAGCATCTTGAAATGGCATCAAAGCCGATGCCGAAACGTCGAGAATTTTCTCAAAATAGGACGGTTCATCCGTGAACTAAGTTGTTTAAAATATATATATATATATATATATATATATATATATATATATATATATATATATATAAATAAATAAATAGAGTTGATGTGGTCATAGAAGAAGAGTTGGAAAAAGAAATGATAATAGTAGTAAAATTGAAAATAAGAACAGAAAGAATGGGGCATCAAGGAATATATATACATATATATATATATATATATATATATATATATATATATATATATATATATATAGAGAGAGAGAGAGAGAGAGATAAGTCTTTGAATAAGACTGTTTTATTCAAAGACTCATAGCTCTCCTTGAGTAGGCAGACCAGTGAAGAGCTAACCTCTTGAAAATGGCATCAAAGCCGATGCCGAAACGTCGAAATTTTCTCAAAATAGACGGTTCATCCGTGAACTAAGTTGTTTAAATTTATATATATATATATATATATATATATATATATATATATTAATTTAAACAAAGTAATCTTTAATACTCATATATGTGTGTGTGTGTGTGTGTGTGTTGTGTGTGTGTGTGTGTGTGTGTGTGTGTGTGTCGTATGACAGGAGAGGAACAAAAAGTGTAAGCGGCTATTAGAAAAGTAGCAAAGGAAAATAATAAAAGAGGTAATAAAATAAAAGTAGGATAAAGGAAAATTAAAATAGATGGAATCAACTACAAATGGAGTGATGAAGAGGGGGAAGTCTAAAAAGAATCCAAGATCCTGGGTCAAGAAACTAAATAAAACAGTAAAGGACGGAATAACGGCATCAAAGATAGGTGTGAAAAAGGATATGAGATTGGAAAAAACCAAGACCAAATAAAAGAGAAATAGAAAGAAAATAACATAGTAATAGGAACCTGGAACGTGAGGAGAGTTAACAGTCAGAGAGTTTTAAAACAGTTAATAAGGGAGATAGAGAAATACAACATAGATATCATAGGAATACAAGAAACATATATTATATTAATTATATTTACCTAAATTTTGGGGGAAAGGAAAACAGACTAGAAACTGGACGTATAATAAGAAGCTTATTAAAGAAATCACTGATGCAAACAAAAGGAGTAACCAATAGGCTAAGTTATATAAGAATAAACGGAGAATTTAGAAAAGTAAGTATAGTGAATTGCCATGCACCAACAGACGAAGCCGAAGAAGAAATAGAACAAAACTTTATGAGGAGTTATAATTGTTATACAATACCAACCCAAATTTCGATGTGAAAATAGTATTTGGTGACTTTAATGCCAAAATCGGGAAGAAACTGGAATACAAAAATAAATATAGGTATAAATAGCAAACATAATGCAAGCAATAACCAAGCAAATAGTAATCAAATAAACTTTTGAAATGCACAAAGATATTTATAAAGGAACATGGAATAGTCCAAATGGGAAAATAACAAACCAAATTGACCATATCTTGGTTGAGAAAAAACATACTTCGCTAACGAACAAACTAAAGCCATACCGAGGATTACATTCTGATAGTGACCATTATATGGTACGAGCAGCGAATACCAAGAATACAAGAAAAATACAAACGAAAAGCGCAGAACTAGTAAAAGACGAAATAAGGACAACATATACAAGCGGAATAGAAAAGGACTTAAGAGAAGAAGAAAAAACAACAAACATAGAAAAGGAATGGAACAAAGTAGAAAGAATTGTAAAGAAAAATGCAAATAAGTACCTGAAAAATGCAAAGATAGAAATGACAAGGAGTGGTTCAACAATGAGTGTACAAGAGTATTTGAAGAGGCCAGAAGCAAAACAAAATTTTCGAAATCTGCAAAACATTAATTTTGACACACCTTTTTATTTGAAAACAACAGAAAAATGTTGCAAGATTGCAGAAAGTAGTTTGTAGTAGTTAAGTACATTTTGAAATACCTTAAACTTTTGTTATCTGGTATAGTATGTTAAATGTGGTGCGTAATTTTAAATCTGAACAAATTTATTTACATTTATATATTAGTAGTATTTTTAAATAGCTGAAATAATCTCATGCATTAATTGGTACAAGTAATCTTTAAACATCTAAGAAAATTGCTTATGGCGATACTTAGTTTTCTTGATGTACACTTTATTGCGATGTATATCCCGAAGTGACAGATACGTTGACAGAAAATGGAGGAAGCGCGGACTAACGTGCGAACTGGAGCATCGTTTTGTATAAATGGGTCAGTAAATCGACGCAACTGTCGCTAGCAGACACGGAACAATTTAGCCGAAGGAGAAATATCATAACGTCCATCTGCGAAAGTAATGGGACAGGCGATGGCTGACTTCTAGCAGCCAAGCAAATCCGACCTTTTTGCAGGGCCGGTTGAGCGAAGCGCCCTATCGCATCTAGAATTTAATTTGGATCAAAAGGGGCCGTAATTAAATTAACGGCCCGGCCTTCGGTTTAGCTATTTACTTTCTTTCTGCACGGACATCCAGGCAACATAATCCAAGGGCTCTTTAACTGCGAACCAAAAACTTGCAATTTAAAACGCCGCGGTGTGCCGAGCCGCCGCGCCGCGCGCTATTTATGTACATAATTAGGTATGACGTGTAATTAAAATTAATCGCCTGCATTATATAAATCGCCGCGCCTCGTTGTTGACGGGCTTTTTAATAATTTACGGCAAAAAGCGGCCACGCCGCGCGGCATAAGTTGCCGACGCTGCATTATTCCAACGGTGCATTCGCCGACGTTGATAAATCTACCTATGGATGACTATTTTTTGAAAATTATTGACAAACTGGTGTCCGCTGAAAAAAGGCTCTAAAGGCGTGTCTTGAGAGGGTCGTTTATTAAAGTCCGATGTAGTTTTATACGAAAATGAAACGAGGTAAGAACCGTTACAAAAACAGCGACAAAAACGTAGATTGAGTAAATAATTCAAATTTTTTAAAATTCGATTACATAAAAGAAAAACGGTGTAGCAGTAAAGTGCAACATAAAAAAACCAAAGAATGCTATATTATGTTGAAAAATGTTGGTAATGTAATGAAATTAACTCATTAATTTTTAATAACATTAAGTATACGTACAGATTAACAAAAAAAACCTTTTTAAGTAACGACGGAAACAAAATTACGCTAATAAAACGCACTTTTTAGTACGTTTTAGTCTTTTTTACATATAAAAAAACCTATTGTGTTCGGTCCGCCTGTTTTTTAATATTTCAGCTTTTTAATAAAAGGCGCCTATATTGTTCTTTAATTAACAGCAATGGATATGAATAGATTTACAATTTTTTAATAATTATTTACATTGTTTCCGGTCCGCGAAAAAAGCCGATCCAGGGAAAAATTGGATTCAGTTAAAAATTACATGTATAAAAGCCCGGAATATTTTTAGAACGTTTTTTTACGTTCCCACCTTTTTTATAGTTGTTGGGAGTGGTACATTAGTAATTGTAGATGTTTCTAATTTAGTTAACTATTTGAATCTATTATAGTTTTGATAATTTGACTTTCGCTGAAAAAAATTTAGTCTTGCAGCCATTTTATCTATACTTTATAACACCAACGTTATTTGGTTTCATTGATTGCTGATATAATATTGTCAGTCTGTTAAAAGGGTTTGAGTGTGGCGAATGCTTAGAGAATATGAGGTATCTCAAAAGAAACCCATTATTTAAATTTTTTGTAAAGTAAGCAAAGTTCTGCTTGGTAACATTTTGTAGTAAACTTATTGTCGTTGGTCAGTATGTGGGGCTAGTCGAAGGAGAACACAAGAGAACGTTTCGGCAATACTGTACGCAAATTAGATAGAATTTTTAAGAAAAAATGCACATAATGAAACAACTGTGAATACTGGTTCAGACAACAAAGAAACAGACCGCACTCGGACATTTCGTCTGCGAACGATGGTGTGATGGAGCATGCAGAAACTTCAATGCGCCGACGGTCACTGAAAGTGAACATTTCAAAAGAAGCATCCAGTGGATTTTACCAAAATATTTGTATCTCCACCTATTAAAGTTTTAGCTAATTTAGGGACTAAAGCCAGGCGCGTAAAATAATCTAATTGTTGAAGCAAACATATAATGGGCGATTTATCTCCTAAAACAAAAAAACTAACTAACAACCAAGAGTTTGTAACGTTACACCGTACGACTTTCTTCTCTGAGGATTCATGAACATCAAACCTTATGCTACAATAAATTAAAAAAAAATCGTGAATACAAGCAAAATTGAGTCACAGTTATGCGAAAAAATAATAGAGAATTTTGCCAGAAGAATTAAAAAGTGCCAAATAAAGCGTGGCAGACATTTGTTAAATATCCTATTCTATATTTATTGGCAATATCTGCCGTTAAAATAATGTCACAACTTTGGTAACTAATAAATAAATTAAAAAATGTTTTTTATTTTAAAATTAAATCTTTTGTTTGTTTTGGGCACCATTTTTAATAATAAAATTGAAATAGCTCTCTTTGAAAAACGGAAAAATACTTAGCAATTTGAACAATTTTGTGGTTTATAATTCTAACAGGTTGGTAACAACAGTTGCCAGCATGATAGTGATACAGGTTTTAAAAATTAACATTGCAAAAATTGATTTGGGGGAGGCTTGAAACCTGACAAGCTTATTGTGCACTTTGCCACCCTTGAATCAAGAAAATCACTTGCTACAGGCAACATTTTCCAGCACTTACAAAATATCATTGGTGAGAAACGGAGGGCACCTAAATAATGATAGAAAACCAGAAATAGATGGGACAAAACCTATTACAACAGACTAACGCATCAACTATAAAATGTGCTAGCAGGATATCGCAATAAAACATTCAAGCTTTCTCTTGATAACGATACTATATGGAAGGCAACAAAAAGATTCAAGCGACCAACTGGAATGACCCCTCCTATCAACAATCCCGATAATACCTGGGCCAAATCCAATACCGATAACAGCATCTTTACAACACCACAACTACAGGATAATGCTGACTGTAGAAAATTAAATCCTTCCTTGGTGCTGCTTGCAAACTGTCACTGCCAATCAAACCCCTTACACCATCAGAAGTTTTGCAACAAATAAAGCTAACCAACGTGCGAAAAGCGCCCGGATATAACCTAATTGTTGGCAAAGTGCTGAAAACTTTCCCTATGAAAGCCATTGTACTGCTCACCACAATATATAACAGGATATTTTAACTCTGCTACTTCCCTATACTATGGAAACGTGCTCGGATAGTAACGATTGGTAAGCCTGGTAAACCGCCTACCCAACCACGATCCTACAGACCAATAAACTCCCTCCTTTTTTCCAAAATCTTAGATCTTGACCAACTTATTTCATTCCACCAATACATTCACCATACATCAAAGTTACCGAATTATTACACACATAATGGAAAGCATGGTTAACAAGAGTCTGCCCAGCGGTCTTCCTAGACATAAACAATCATTTAATAAACTATGGCACAGCGTCTTATTATACAAATTTAATTGCACTTTCTCAGTCAGCTATACTTATTACTCAAGTCATACCTCTCAGGCAGAACCTAATAAGTTAAAATAAACAATTCAGTATTAGATCAAATCATAAAATCATGTTTGGAGTTTCGCAGGGCAGTGTTCTAGAACCGTTGCTATACAGACCACACTATATTTGCGAATTAGCGGACGACACGGCTATTCTGTCAGTAATTTAGTCTCTTGAATTAGCAGTACAACACCTTGACTTACTACAACTTCATCTGTGGAGAATTACGGTCAATAGCGACAAACGAGCACAAGTAACCTTCACCACGAGACGTGCTGAATGTGCGTAGACTAGCATTAATAAAGCCCCAATCCCAATTAAAAATTAAGCGAAATATCATGTACACTAACTAAAAGCCCACTTGGAGCTCGCATATTAAAATCAAAGGAAAGTAGCTAGACTTAAAAATTAAAAAAATGGGATGGCTACTTGGACGACATTCACAACTCTCTTTATCAAATAAAATCCTACTGTATAAGGCTATTCTGAAGCCAATATGGACTTACGGAGTTTAATTCTAGGATTGCGCCAAAGCACCGCAAAAATCCTTTAGAGATTTCATTCCAAGACCCTCCGCATGCTAACAAATGCTCCATGGTACGTAAGGAATGACACCTTTTTTAACGACCTAGGAGTAGTAAAATCAAAAGCCTCTTGATCAAAAACAGCGATAAATTGGCGGGACATCCTGACCAGCTCATCGATTAGCTTGTTAACCAACCTGATATTACAAGAAGACTTGAACGACAACTAAACCAAAACTAAATTAGTCTTTATGGAGACTAGCAATGGCTAGAGCTCCCTGAATTACACTTATACAAGTATTCCATAAAATTCACTTAATACTCATTCATGATATGCGGTTTAAATTAAGAAAATTCACTTTATGAATAAAATAAAACCCTCATTTCTCTCCAGATATCGACGATTTACATCGCAACATGTCTAGCTGTAACTGTTCCTGAAAAATTTCTACAAATGCATTGCATAACTTGACTGAAATTTTTTTTCACTATTATAGCTATTATTGTTGGTACTTCCGATATAAGGTGGTGACAGTTTTTGCATACATATTCAAATACTTTTAGTAATATGTAAGAATAGATTTTAAAAAATATGATGGTAAAATATGAAACTTGTAGTATTAAAAAAAGTTCAAATGAACAGTTCATAATATAAAGAAAGAAGGCGTAAAAATATAAGTAGATGTAAAAATAATAAAAAACGCAAATAAGTCATATTCTAATAACAAAGTTAAAGATCGGCACATTACATAAATAGTAACATTAAAAAATAAAAGTTACATGAAACTGTATATTATATAATTCAGCTATTATTTAAGTTCCTTCGACATTGTACTTAAATGGAAAGACCAATAATTTTTTATTTAACTCAATGAAAACGCCGCCCCAAAGTACTTTTAACCTCGACAAAAATCCAGAAGATTTTCCACCCTAAACTAAATTGAAACTTGCAAAAAAGAAGAGAGCTACTTCAGCAACATAGAAAAAAACTGGAAATTTAATTAACGCATTTTTACAATAGATTTTCTTGAACCGACATCTAAGTTATTTGTTACAATGTTAAACTAATTAAAGTAATTACGCATATGCATATTATTATTTTGACTTTTTGAATTAAGCGTTTTATTTGATTTTTAAACATATAATTGGCTAAATTTGCGTGCTATTCAACAGCCAAATACATAAATTGCTTTGAATTCGTCAATTATGTGGAGTTGGGCGAAGTTGCTTGCGCGTTC
This sequence comes from Sinelater perroti, assembly GCA_036346155.1. Taxonomy (NCBI): domain Eukaryota; kingdom Metazoa; phylum Arthropoda; class Insecta; order Coleoptera; family Elateridae; genus Sinelater; species Sinelater perroti. Next base: position 954,533 of record JARFIY010000278.1, read on the forward strand.
AATTTCGCTTACTGCGAAAATTATGAGTGTTAACCCTCTCGGAACAAACTTCCATAGTTGTTCAGCAGAGTAGTATTAGGTGGCGAACGAGCTGGCCGGGGATAAAATTTAGCATATCCGAAACAAACGCGCGCAAGAGGCACGCCATGTGTTCGGGGAATGCTAAACAAGCTCCCACTTACACTTTTTCACCAGAAGAGTCTTAATACTGCGCAAACGGACAAAGCACGCCTGTTAGCATTTCTGCACTGGAATAAGCTGGGAGAAAAAATAAATCTCCTAGAAGGCCCGCACTTAGGAAATCTTGGGGCCTAAGCTGAGTAGAAGCAACGACTCCATTTTCTTTTATTAAGTCATAAAGGATTTGCCACCGGGGAAATTACAATGTAAACACAAGTTGCGAAAACTAACAAGAGTTTCTTGTCTATCCTAACTAAGCATTTAAATAGCGGCATGTAGTAATACTCCAAATGTTTGTTGTTCTCCTTATGCTACTTTCAACAATTGCTACTTAGAAAATTATTTTAAATTTATTGTTTTTTCTTGTAACGTAAGGTAATGAGTAAAATAAAGGGAAAGTAAGCTATAACCATAACTATAACGCAAACAAATTTAAACGTCAAGTTTTTTGCCATAGTTTATTTAAAAAAAAGTTTTACATAGCAGACGAGTTTTTGATTTGATCTCAAGACAACACTTTGAAATATTCTTTATTACCTTATATACCTCAACACTATTGCCACATTTCTTCTTGAAATATGTATGTATAATATATATTTCAAAATTAAAAAAACTATATTAATGTTCATTAATGTACATACACATAATTAATTAATAATAATAAATAATAAGTCAATAATGCAAAATAATATTTTATGATAAATAAGTACAGAAATTATAAAAATACAAAATGCCAAAACAAAACAAAAACGTAAACCACATTTCCGAAAACATCCTACTATTAAACTCTAATAAAAATAAACATTATTATTAGCAAGTATAGAATTCTACAAATTACTGTATAATATAATATTAAAGAAAAATAAGATTTAAGTCACAAGGTAGAGCAGAGACTCCACATGCATTTATTTGATGCACTTTTTGCAGACCCAAAAGAATATTTTATTTCTGGCTTAATATTGGCTACAATAAGCTCATTTCCAGTACTCATAGGCTTTTGGGGTCGCTGATCACAATTACGATGCTTAGAAAGTGTCCCAATGCACTTGAGGGGCATAATTCTGGGGATGGAATTCAAATTTGAATATATTTTAATAATTTTTATTTTTTTTTTGCTTCATTAGAACCTTGGAAACCAGTTTTTAAACCTTGAAAACCCTTATTTATTTAATACTGTTAAAACGTAGACACTGATAAGATTGTCTGTGTACAGGCAAATTTGCTTCGTAATAATATCTAAAAAAATCGTTTTTAAAAATAATTTAAATACAAAAAATGCCCTATCCGTACCCTGATGCCTCAGGGTATCCTTTCCCCAAGGTGCCTCAGGGCATTTGCTCACTTCGATACGTTAGAGATTAATTTGAAAACCAACATTATCAGCGACCCCAAAAACTCTTATTCAGACAGTTTAAACTCAGAAAACAAACAAATTCGAGGTAATTCTCTAAAATCACCCCCATCCCTAGAATTATACCCACCAAGTGCATCGGGCCACTTTCTAAGCATCATATTCGCGATCAGCAACCCCAGAAACCCCTGAGTAACGAGAATGATCTTATTTTGGCCAATATTAAGAGAGAAACAAAATATTCTTTTTGGTCTGGCAAAAGCTCATCAAATAAATGAATTTTTTGTGTGTACAAGTGCACTTTCGCATTATAATAAAAAATATATGGTAACATTTTTTTCTGAGGCTCTTACGCATTGAAAGCGCCTTGGAACGTCTCGATACGTATACCCGCTAAAATTTTCGAGTTTTTCGTACTAATTTGACTCGACTAGTTGAAACCAAATTCTGTGCTGATTTTAAAGTAGATAGGTGACTTAAACAAGATTAATTGGTTTCCTATTCATACTTTACCTATAAGGAGTATTAGGATCTTAGCTTTTATTTAGCCATTACTTCAAAAGGTTTACAAAGCAAGGATTGCTAAAAGTTTGTATATTTGTTTCCGACATTTGTATAAATGTATACGTTAGTATAGCTCTTACCTAAAAAATATAGTTAATACGAAAAATAAACAAATAAAAATTATAGTAATTTTCGTCTTTTTATTTCATCGTTTGACTGCACATATACACAATGATAACCGTTTAGTATTACTAGAAAGCGGTAAATCAGCCGTCAATAGACTACCATAAATTGCTAGCAATTAGACGTCCTACACATTATTAATAGATCATCAGAACACAAAATAAATTATTGTATATACTTTCTTTGTTCCTTAAAAATTATAGCTACTATTGTTGGTAATTATGGTATGAATTATCCTAAGTATATGTCGTTAGGAACATGTTCTATTTTAATTGACACTTTTGATGTAATTCATCAGTTGTGTGTGCGCGTGTGTGTGTAGTTAAATTATTAACAACCTTATCATTTCAATTTTGACTTCTCTTAGTTACTTTAATACTTCTCGTTACTAATTATTAAATTATTTTTAAACTTTTATGAAAATAGCTTCAATTATCCAAAATAAAAATACACACACTCATTTTGCTGTTAAGACTTCGGTCTAGGCTAATAAGGAAGGCAGAGTGTGATTAGTATATTAAAGTGGCACTATCTTTTTTATTGGCTGTGCAATGTAAATATAATTATGTAAACAGTGTAACAAAGCCAATCAAATATCAGAGAAACATAAATAAAGTAAATTTTATTTGAAAAATCCACCGCTATAGCCGGCATGCATGCCGATTTTATCAATCTCTTATCTTTTTTATATAGTTATGTAATGTGTGGTGCGAGGAGTTATCACCCATCCGTGAACTCCTGACAGTTAGTGTGCATACTCATTAGCTAATTAAGTAATTCAACAATCTTTGTTCTATTTTGTCATCTAGTGAGACCATCGATGTTTAGTAGGTTGATCAATAGCACACTGGGATAGTCTCGTATTCTGTTTATATATCTGTTGGCATGCGTTTTGATTACATCTTTATCTAGGGAATCTTAAGATCGTTGTTTAGTGTACAATTGTTGGTGTATTATTCAGAATTTGTAAATTGTCCGAAAAGTTTTGCTTTGGAATTGTTGGAGAATTTTAGTATATAAGATTTTATTGCGCCCCCACAGCTAGATTACGTACGTCCAAATAGAAATTAATATAGATCTATACAGTAGTACTGTATTGCTTAGAGGTAAAACTAATTTCTGACCTTGTATTCTGTGTGACATCTAATTTCATACATTTTTTTTTATTAAACTCTTTTGTAACTTTACTCATTCCTTTTTTGTGTCTCCTTGTAGTCTAAATTGTTTTTTTATTTATATCTCTAAGACTATTTACTACCTGTTCACCGTACGAACATTAAGTAAAGTTTTTAATATTAACATAAATCAATACCTCAATTGTTTGTTTTTAATACAATTACCAAGTAATATTCTAGCTAAGCAACGTATTACTTAACATGTTATTTAACTTAAATGGTACAGTACATTTAACATGAAGGTTTAAAGCGTCTTTTAATTTTTTTTATCTAAGTTAGTTGATCAAACAATATGATGCACACACTGTTTTTATTTTAAGACAACTTTGAATTACATAATTTGAGATGTACCATAGAATACTAACAATTGATTGCAACAATATTCGGAAATATTGAAATAATATCAATATTTGATTAACTATGGGTGTCCCATAACTGTAATCCGTATATCCAAAAAGGTTTAATTATCGATTTATGAATTAAAAGTTTATTTTCTTAACTCAATTAAGATTTTTGTCCATTACCTATTACATTCGGCTTAACTTTATGCTCAGTTATTTTATTCTTATAAAAAAATATTTGCGCCATATTAATTGTCTATCAACATACATACATTCCTAAGTGTTTTACTCATTCAGCATGTGGTAACCTGGTGTTTTGTTTAAGGTTACTGCCAGGCACGAATCTTTTCTTAGCAAAAATGTGATGTGTGTGGATTTATGTTAGTTAACATGGATTTGAATTTTCTGAGCCATTCTTCAATTTTATTTAAGTTAGCTGTCTAGTTAAGGTTGTTGTTCCTGAACTATCTTTTAAGTTCTTTCAAAATGTGTTACAACTTCAATTTCCAAACCGTAACGTAGAAATAACGTAAATATATGAGACAAAATTAAGGGCTGATTCCTGGGGTTATTTTAATTACAAAATTCATATGAATAAATGCCCACAACGGTTAAGTTTTAAAGTTATAGGATGTTTCATAATAAATTAAAAGTTTATGTAGTATAACTTACACTATGCACCAAAAATAATCATTTTGAAACAAAAATATTTAATTGTCATTTCAATATAGCAAAGCATTAGCTTATTAAAGTTTATTGTCAGCTTCTGTTCTTCAAAATAAATTACACAAATGCTTGTTTATGGCTTTGCCAATGGCAATTCACGTGCACACGTATTTATAAAGAACGATATCCTAACCGTGTAATCCCGCATCATTTCATATTTGTCTGTATTCACCAACGTCCTTAGTGAAACGAGAAGTTTTAAAAAACATACGGCTGATACCGGATATCCTCGCATAGATAGGACTCTGCAAGTTAAAGAATGGTGCTAAATAAAATCCAAAAACATCCTTAAGTATAAGTCGACCCACAGTTTGAAGGATATTGAATTGTAAACATTTTACAAGTACAGGCATTTTTGCCAACCGATATCCCGCAAGGAGTGGCTTTGTGTCAATGAATGCAACATAAAATCGCAATAATCCTCAGTTTTTGACACAAGTATTCTATATCGATGAGGTTACATTTTCCAAACGCGTTACCGTTAATTTCCATAATCATCACATATGGGCCAAGAAAACCCGCACAAAACATCAATTCTCAGTTAATGTGTGGGCCGGAATTGTTGGCGATCACTTGCTGGGTCCGTATTTTTTGACGATGAAGGTAAATGGAGAAGTATACCACTATATTTTGAAGAGTAACTGCCACTGCTGTTAGAATAATTCCCATATCAGTTAAAATTACAAACATATTTTATGGACGACGGCGCTCCGGCACATTTAAGTTCAGTTATTCGTTAATTTTTGGACGGCGCACATCCAAATCTGGGTAGGACCAGGAGGCCCCCAAACGTGACCTCTTCAGTCTCAGTCTTAAATAATCTAGATTTTTTTCTCTGTGGTCACCTTAAATTACTAGTTTATATGACACCCATTGAAAATGTTGAGAAATTTAAAAATCGCATTGTTGCATCATTTGAGACAATTGCTAACAACTCCGGTATTTTTGAATGTGTTTGCCATTCAGTACAACAGAGCACAGAAGCCTGTATTGCAATTGGTGGTAATCATTTTCAACAATTTTTATAAATTAATTTTGCTTATTGCTTGCCCCTTATTGTATAAACTCTTAATTTATTGTTAAACATCCTATAATTTTAATACTAAGCCATTTTAGACATTTATTCTTATGAACTTTTATGATTAAAATAATCCCAAGAATCAGGGCTTACAGTTTGTCGCATATATGTAGAATCACTCTGAATAAATAGAAAGGGGAAAGCAAATTATTAAAGCCATTAACTGTGAGTTCTAGTAGCCGAAAGTCAGTTGGGGTGGACCAAGGTCATCTTACAAGATACAGACAGACACTCAACGAATTTACTACTTCTTGCAATGGAAACTTAAATAAAGTAGTTTCAATTAAAAAAACATGTCTCTTAAAAAGATACTTTTAAGGCAGGATTATTTAGAGTTAAAATTATAGAAATAGTTAATTTAAAAGTGTTAGAAGTTACTATTCTATTTTAATAAGTAATTAAATATTAGTAAAATTTATTTGTCTTATTGCAGTTTATATTTAATATTATCAACTAAAAACAGTACATCAATGTGGTTAGATTATTAGAAACTTGATTTGAATTAATAGCTTTAGACTATAATATAATAGCTAATATTTTAATTTTTAGAATGTAGAACAAAACCACAACTTGGAAGTATTTCTTAAAATATTTTAAAACTCTAGTTTTCTTAGTATAGTGCTAATAGCATTCAAGACTAATGAAATAAATTTTTAACTTTTTTGAAAAGAATCATTAGTTTTTGCAAAACTCCTATATTTTTGAAGATCTGGCTATATCAAATGGCTGTATCAATATGAAGCAGCCTTGAAGCAGTTGTTTTTTTTTAAATTAATGACGCCTATAACTTGTACAAATATTTAATAACTTTTTGTTTAAATATTTTGTAAAATATTTTTTCTGGTGTAATGAAGGAAAAAGAACTTGTCTTTGTCTTGCAGCGTCAAAAATATCGACATTTTTAAGTCAGACGTATGCTTAATGTCAATTAAAAATGTATTATATTTATCAAATAATAAAAGCATATATAGGTGCTGGGGCAACGAACTACAAACCGAAACAGTCAAAATGTACTTCAAAGCAAACGAATTGACTAATCATGTTAAATGGAGAATTTGTCGAAAATGTCAACAGTCCAATGGAAAAATAGCTGCAGAAACGGATATGGACCAAAAACCGTTTAATAGATATTAAAAGTTTATTTAAAATTAAAAGGGTATAAGAAACAAACGGAACATATAAGCTGTTTCGACATAATTCCGAAATAATATTCAGTGTCAAAAGATTTTTGGGTAACATCCATCATCAATATTCTAAAATCACTAGAAATTTAACTTTACTAAAATGCAACTTTGGTAATGGCGCTTTTTAAACAACAATTAGAAACTTACGTGTTACCAGAAACAAAATATTTAGAACAATGTAACAGATTTTGATTTCTGCAGACTCAGCATTAGTCATCTAAAGTTATAATTTTTCCAGTTTAATCAGGAATGGTAAACAGGCTGCACTTCCATCAGGCTTAAATCCATTTTATTTTCTTGTAAAGCAAAGTCAGTTTGAGTAGCTGTAAATTGGCAATGATAAAATTTGAAATAAAATTCCTTAATGCTTCTCGTATTAACCCTAATTTGTTTTATATATGGACTTTTCTCTAAGTAGCTAGGTAATCTATATTTATTTAAATGCTTTTGTGGTTGAAAACTTTGTCTTTCTTAGATCATATTCTTTTATCAGTGCAAAAGGTACGTCTATCTATGTTTTAAAAGGTATGGTAAAACCATTTGTTGCAAGACTCCGCATCCGCCTACAAAGCACGCTCAAAGCAAACTTGGGTAAGCAACAATGTGCCTCACTATCTAACAGTTTGTATTGCAAACTATGAGCAGTTTTAAAGGATATGCCTAGTTAAAAAAGCACCCTAATGTTGATTCTTCAAAGCTAGTCCCGACGGCTGCAGTCAATACTTTTGTAATGAATTTAGTACGTGATGCCATAACGAATTTATTTCCACTGATGGAGAACAAACGCATGTGTCACTTTCTGATATATCTCCTTGCACAGTTATGTACCTCTGGTATCGTGTAAAGAGCTTTTTCATGCCTTCAAAAAAAAACTTTGCGGTTGTTGACGAAACAATGTCTCCACCAATTGCTGAACCTCATTGTCCGAGCTGAATTTTTAATCGCGCACTATCTTTTTTAAGGGATCAAATATGTGGTAATCAGACGGCGCTAGATTAAGGAATTTACCCTCTGCATGTACAACTCCATGCGTGATATCGACGGGAGACTAGGTTCTGCTGTCATCTGTTACATTTGTTCTCCTTCTTTTAAAACATTCTATCCACTTGTAGATCTTTCGTTGAAGCATTGTAAATGCTTCATACTGTGCCAACATTCGGCGACGCATTTTCACAAATTTAACTTTTTCTGTTCGTAGAAAAAGCACAATAACGCGTTGTTTCTCCTTGCGATAAGACTAAACCATAGAATTCTGCGCGCTGCTAGCTACCCGTCATCTCCGTCAGCGCCACACTCTTATTTTTACCATAATAATTTTATTTTCCATCGTATATTAACTATTAAAGGTTGTAACTTCATGTACAATGCAGAAATCACAAAGTCTTTTTATAATAATGGTAATCCGTATTACAAATCAGTGAAAAATGTACTTTACCTACTAAATCCTAGGCCTTTTAACGTTAGGTTATGCTGGTAGAGTTGAGTCCTGTATTGCTGTCTTCATCGTTTTCTATCTTGCGTTAGGTGTCGTTTTCTATCCAATTTTATTACTTTTTCTGTACTTCTTCTCTAATTCTGTCAATTTATTTTGGTCTCGGTCGTTCTTTTATTTTTTCCTGGCATTCGCGTTTCAAACACTCTTTTACTAAGTCTTTCATTCGGCATTCGAGACGTATATCCAAACGATCTGAGTTGTTCTTATATTATATTTTCATAAACTGGTTCTATTTGTAGGTTTTGTCTAAAAGTTTCGTTTCCTATTTTGTCCCTCCTATTTTTGTTTTCTATTTTTCTCAGGAATCGCATTTTTATTGTGTTAATTCTTAATTCTTTGTTTTTCTGTTAATGTCCATGTCTTACTATTGTATATAATTGTTGGCCTAACCACTTTTTCTAACTTTTTCGGCACTTATCTTTTTATCAGGAGGGTTGTCTTTATTGTGTTTAATATGTGTCCCACTTTTTTCAGTATCTCATTTATTTTCTCGTCAAACTTTGTGATTTCTTTTATTATTGCTCCTAAATATTTGAAGTGCTCTACATGTTCCTTTTATTTCCCGTCCAGTCTTATTTCGTGGATTTTTGTTATATTGAATATTATCATGTTTTTAAATATTAATTTCATTTTTACCTTTTTTTAGTTCTTCGTCGATTGCTTTAAAGTTATATTGTAAATTCTATTTCGTATCTCTATCAAGACCATGTCATCTGCGAACACCAATTGTGTCAGCTATGTTTGTCTCATTTGACAGTATCTCTGTATCAGTTTTTTTATCTTTTCCTTAGACTTCTTTAGAGATTTATCTAGTACAACTAAAAATAAGACAGGACTTAATACATATCCCTGGTTTTAAATTTCTTAGATTCTTCGTTATTTGTTTTTACTATGTTTGTATTTCCTCCACACATGTTCCTTATTACTTCTATGGTGTTTTTCTTTATCCCTTTTTTCTGTAAAATTTTCCACATATCTTCTCCTCGTATTCTATCATAAGCTTTTTGCGTCAGTAAAGCATATTTATATATTTCTATTCTTATGAATTAATATTTCACTTGCTTGTCAAATTATGAACATCAGACTTTGAGTGCCTTCTTTTTGAATTAGTATTATATCAATTTTATTTCTTATTCTTTCATTTGTTATTTCTGCGAATAATTTTTCAGGGACACATAATAGCGTTGTTCCTCTGTAATTATTGAAATTTCTTTTGATGCCTTATATATTGGTAAGATGATGTCTGTTTTCCAACCTTCGGTATTGCATTTTTTAATACATAATTCATTATTTATTAATTTGTTTATTCTTTGCCGTTCCAAGCATTTTATTATTTTCGTAATAATGCTGTTTTTTCTGTTCCTTCTTCTCTTATAGTTTCTATTTCCCTCTTGATTTTCACTTTGTTTTTATGTCTATGTGTGTTAGCTCTTCGAAATACTTTCTCCATCTATCCATCATTTTATCTTCTTTGTTTATTATATTATCTTCCTTATTTTTAATATTCAGCATATTATACTGCTTTTTTCCTCATATGAATGAACTATAGAACAGTTTTTAAATCTTTCTATAGTTTTTTTGTCATTTTATGTCTAAATTTCTCCAGCGGCTTCCTCCTAGTTTTTTTAATTGTTATTTTAACTTTTTTTCTGTATTCTTTGAGGTCCTCCACTATGTTTTTAGCTAAGTATTTTTCCATTTTCTCTTTTTTGTTCTTCACTTTTGTTCCTATTTAGTTTGTCCCCCAATCGAATTTTCTTAATTTATTGTATGAAATTTTAGCTTTCATGCAGCTCTCTTCCGCTGCAACTAATATGCTGTTCTTAAGGTGTTCCCATTTTTCCTCTATGCCTGTGTTTTTTCTATTATCTTTTAGTTTGGCATCTAGTATTTCTTGGTATTCTTTTCGATAATTTTTTTTTGTTAGTTTAAAGCTTTTTATTTTTTTATAAGTTATCCTCCTTCTTTCGTCTTTTTTCTTCTATTGTTCTTTTTAGTCTCAGTATTACTACGTAATAATCTCTAGTTCTCTTGTGGCTTCTATATCTTTTACTCTTTTCCATACGTTCTTACTTAATAAGTACGTTATCTCGTTAGCGGTTTTGGATACTGTTGTGTATGTCTGTGTTTAAATTTTGTTTTTGCTATAATGAGATTGTTCTCAACAAATATTTCTATTATTCTTTTTTATTATTGTTTAATGTCTTTTTCCCGTTTTCCTCATATGTTCTTCTATTCTAATTTATAAGTCGGCTTTTAGATAACCCATTATTATTACCTTTTCTTCTCCGTTATGTATTTGTTGTTGTAGCTCATTATAGAATTTGACTTCTTTTCTCGCACCCTCCTTTTCCCCATATGCTGTAATTATTGTCTATATTCCCTCGTCTATCACCTTTATTTTTACTGTCAACAGTCGTTCATTTACATGCTCTTTTGGTATAACATCTTTTAGTCTACTTGGGGCGATTATCATTCCAATTCCTTCCTTTGCTTCCCCTATGTCTACTCCAGACCAAAATATCCAATATTCTTTATGTATTTTATTTTATTTTTAATATTCTACATTTATTTTTAATTATATACTTAATGACGCCATCCAATTTTTAATTTGTTTTGTGTGCTTTTGCAATAGAGCGGATTATCTCCCAGCTCTTGAATTTGCACTACAATATTTACCTATTCGATATGCTTCTATTATATTTATTTACTGCATGCTTCACATTGTCCCCACATCGGGCGATGGATTTTCGCAAATTTAACCCTTCTGTTTACATTCTTCTACTCTTGTTGCTTCTTGCCATAAGACTGAACCATGGAATTATGCGCGTGGCTAGCTACCCGTAATCTCTTGTGCACATGGAATGCTGCGCGTCAGCGCCACACTTTTATTTTACCATAACAATTTGAAAATTTCATCGTATATTAACTATTGAAGGTTGCAACTTCATACACAATCCAGAAATCGTCAAGTTTTTTTATAATAATGGTAATTCCATATTACAAATCTCAGTAAGAAGTTCATTATATCATATAAATTATATATTTTTCAATAATTTAAATTGTTTTGTCTAAAAAAAGAAATACTTGAAAAACAGATTTTAAAATGTTTCTGGTTAAAAGTCTTTAAGATCTAAACATTCAAATAAAAGGTTGTTAATTATATTCATCCAAATAAAAAGATGTTTGCCAAAACATGACTCCTTCTAAATGTTGTAGCAATGATTCTTTGCTATCCTTTACGTCTTCTTGCCTTTAATTTAATCTTAATTGTAACCTTATTTTTTTGCAGATGAATGTTTTTTTATCGGCTCCATAATAATTTTTAATTGTTATCTTATTGGAATTAACTTAACATTTCAAATAAACACAATTAATTTCTAATGCTCCCCACTATGATTATTTTGTAATAAACTAATTTTTTATTTATTTATTTAAAATTTTGCTGCCCGTAAACTATTCCAATTTGTCTTTTATTTTTTTCCTAAGCAGGAATAAAATCCACAAAATCTTATCCAAGACATTATTATGGTTTTTTAAGAAATTTTTATGTAAAAATTTACATCATACAAATACTTTATAGTAATATAACTGAATATTCTCTTGTTTTAGTAAGACTAATTTTATGGTTAAAATCTTATGACAGAAAGTAGGTCCTACGTTACATAATAAGGAAATAATATAAAATACAAATATTTAAATAAAACTGTCAGCTAATTGTAACCTACTTCAATAATTAAAGCAAAATCAATTATTTTAACTTTTTATTATTATATAAATTGATAAATATCAGCTTTAATTTGAGTTTTTAATAATATGGTCACATTTGTGATTTATAAGTATTTAAATTAAGTAAATATATTAGTTTAATTGCAAAATTTTAAGTGTTTAAAATTTGCAATAAGTAAAAATTAACAATAAGAAGGATTGACAGCATACAAACTTAAAAAAACATGTTTGTATACAGTTCTTTGTTACTAGTGACATACTTTAAATAAAAAAATGATAACATACTTTACCTTACAGTTCTTGCTACAAAATGTAGTAGAAAAAATTCAATAAAACATATGAAAGTTTAGCAGCGAGTTATTGAAGCGGCATTTAATAAAAATGGAAATATTCGGCAAACATATTCGAAATTTATAGTAAAGTGTATTATAGTAAACATAACATTTTTTCCTCGCGAAGAGTACGATAATAAATACAAACTTTTATAAAAGCTAGACAGGTTTATTTCTTTACGGGCATTTGAAAATTGGACGGAATAAATATTAAAAGGTTATTATACTCAAAACCTTTGCACATCTAAATAATGTATAATAAAAAAGAAGAGCTTAGATCTGTTACTTTTTTATTACCTTTCATTATTATTTTCAATTTATTTTAAGCAATTGGCCATTTAGTAAATTATATATGAAACAAGGAAATAACAATAACCGTAATATAAATAATTAACTTGTGTGGTAGTAACTAGGTCGTGAGTAATATAATAATAAGTAGATAAATTACATTTATAATAAAGAGGGATAAGTTTAAACTAAAACTAAATGAATCTGTTTGATAACGCTATTGATTTAAATTTATTAAAGTCTATTTATTTCCTCTTCATCTACTAGAAGACTATTGATTTAGGTTGAAGAAAGAACCTATTTGCGTATCGTATACTGAGCTTTGTAATTTCCTCGATAATAGTAGATATGTGCAAATTTCAATTAATAAAATCGTTTGCTACATACCATGAGCAGCACCCAGTGCCCTTGATCATAATCGCTGAAGTAATGCTTGGTTGACTTTACTAACGGGTACATATAACTTAAATAAATACGAAGTCTTTCACGGTCGGTGTGTTGACTTATCATGTTATGCGCTTAGGAACTCTTAATTGTTTTGCCCACAACTGCAACGGCCATCTCCAGAAGGACATCTAAAAATAAATTTACTCTCCCATTTGCTTTCGCTTTTACACTCCTATTATCGTTTGATAGAAATGGTGGTGGAAAGCCACAGTTGACGTCACCGTCTTTGTTGGTGACGTAATTGGGCTAGTTGCTGGTGTAGCTGCTAGACGTAATGCATCAACGCACATAACGCCTTCTAGGAATCCAGTCAGGCTGCGAGTGCACGTGCGGACCTCAAATAATAAGAAATTTCTATATGTTTATGAGAAACTCCACGTACATTCTAGAACCAGTTTTGAGCTGTTTAAATAAGGGAGTGTTACAAAAGAGGAAATTTAAGTTCCGAAACCAAACGAGTTTAAATGTAAATGCAACATGACTAGTGCCACAGATAAGTACAGCGTAATTTTATGGTATTTATTGTATGTGTTGCATATATAAATAACCTTATATATTGTTGATAACCTGTAATTAAAATAAATAAGTAATTTAAGTAAATTTGCATATATTATTCACCACTGTAAATAACGAAATCATTAGTGCATCTTTTCCTTATTTCTAGTTTTAATGGTACTATACTGATGGGGATGTCTTAATATTTCTTTATGCAGTAGTTGGTGATTGCAGGGCTGAATAGACTTTTTATTGCTATACTGTCTTATTCGTAATGTACGATGCATGAGGTCTCAACCCAAACTTCATTCGCTGGAAGGTGTCGCCAGGCCGTTTCTACGTCAGCTACGAAATTTTCTATCAAAACGGATTCAGGTGCTACCGCAAATCTTTGGCCGTTTATTTCGATTTATGTGTAATTAAGTTGTGTAGAAGCATTTTTTCTTGCAGACGATGAAACTTGGTATATTGGTGCCATGAGCTCCACTACATAGAACCCTAAGTAATTATGGGCAATGCAATTTTAGATACCATCGTACTTTAGCAGAGTGAAGAAATCTTGCAAACAGCATTTGGAATAATAAACTCTTTCCCGGCAAAGAAATAAGTGAAAATGCACAAAAATTGTGTCTAAAGGGTTTGTTGGATTTAAGATGTATTTACCAAAAATGAAGTTTATAGGTCAATTGTTAATTTGAACTGTTGATTATAATTTTATAATAGATTTGGTACAACAAAACAAATTACACCCTATTGTTTATATTTGTTAATCAAACAAAACATTTTCTAACAAATTTATATTTTATATGAATACTCCACTTATAATTAACTCAAGATATTGCCGCTATCGCACCTAATACAAACCGTGTGATCTAAAGTAGATAAAACATTACAGAAAATGTAATTTCAAATTGGATCATCTGTGCTGTTTGGTCTTCCCTTAAACTTGGACACATTAAGTTGTGAATTTATTATTGCATAAATTTTTATTCTTTATAAAAAGGTCCATGACATACCATTCACCGCATTATTTTCATATGCGCTACAAATTTGATGCTTAATGATTCTTACATTCGAATAATGGATGGTAAACCGAATTTCTAAATAAAAATGTATCATTCAAAATCCTATTATATGCACAAACGAAAGAGGAAAAATAGTAGAAAACCTAACTACCACCCCCACAGAAACTAAGTACGCTTTGCAACAACAATTATCCCTTGACTATTAGAGTCAAAATAGTTGAAAAAAGAACATTAGAAGACTTTGGCAGTTTATTAAACATTCCAGTGGCAAACACAAGTTAAAGACGCTATCTAAAGAACTAACCAGACTAATAAATGATTGGGAAAATGCAAACTTCAATGAAAAGAAAAAAACATCGCCATGAACTAATTTTTAACAACCAAAACCCCTTAAAACCCATTTTCCATTAAAAAAATGAACCTGGGCTTATAACAACAAGGAAAAAACAAAACGATTTAGTAAACACATTTCTAATATTTTCCAGCCCCAAACTCCAAAGAAAAAATCATGGTAAAATTTTTATTATTTGGAGTATTTACAATTGTTACTTGAAAGCCTTTTTTCCCAAAAAGAAAACAAAATAAAAACTTAACGAACAAAAGTCTTTAATACACTAAATTTCCAAAATTCCCGGAAAAATATGCTTAAAAAATTTAACCATCTTTGGAAGTATTACCTTATTTATAAAGTTGCAAATGAAATTCAAAACAAAAAACCAACTATATAAACTTCGACCAAGTCCTTATTATATAATTTCCATATTTCTGGAGAAAAAATTAAACGATTAAAATTTTTTGAAAACAAAGGCATTTTGGTTTCGGAAGGTATTTAACCTTAAAAATTCTATCGATTCATTGAAAGGGTTTCAAAACAAAAAAGTTGGAGTTTTTAAATTAAAAAGCATTACCAATGTGAATTTGGTCTATTAGAATATTAAAAAACCTTTGCATCAGATTTCTATTTTTAAATCGCCTGCCAAAGCATTTTAAACGAAAATTAAAATTTTCTGAAAATGGTATTTGTGCCCCTATAATCCAGGCGGCTACAAACAAAAACCTTTAAGATGCATTCATTGGTAAAAAGGGAAATAAAGTTAACAAAACCAAGTTGGTAGTAATCACTTTTAAATTGAGACAAGTCAATACTAATCTAGTGAGTTTAAATGGCATACCTGTATTAGAAAAAGATGATGTCAAAAACAAAAATACTTTGACAGTGCAGATTGCTGCTAATGTGGATTGGCTAAGAATTCAGCGTGCGGGTGAGTTCGATTATTACTGAAAACTTATGGTTGTGGTGTCTTAGAATTAAGTGTATGTTAGCTGGCATAGTAGGTCTATTGCGGCATGACAAAACAAAGAACATAAGATAGAACACATTCATTATTGTAAAGAGAAAATAAAGAATGTAGCAAACGTAATGTTCGGTTAGTAAAATATTCCAACTTTAAATTGGCTATTTGAATAGACATGAATAACGGTTTTGGATGTGGTTTTAATCAAAATTTACAGTTCCACTAATCCCTTATATTTTTCATATTTGTTCTTATTGGTGGAGATGTAAACAACAACTAAAAGCTGGAACAAAATAAAAAACTGAAAAGACACAAAAACGCGGACTAAGTATGTAAAGATCAAAAAAAATATTAAACTAGTAAAAATAACTAAAAAAACATACAGTGTAAAATAATTAAATGTTTGTTAAAAAAAATGAAATGCAACATTTGAGTTAATTTAAAAATAAGAAAAATTAATAAATAAATAACTTAAATATTTAGGGTAAAGAAGTTTAAAAAGGAAAGAAATAATTAAATTTGACTATACTTCTTAAATTAAAATAAGCAACCAAAGAGAAATATATTCTTACAACATTTAAATGCATTATTTTTACTTAATTAAATACAAACCCCATTATAAAAACGATAAAATCAAATAATACAGAGATTATATATTTAAGATTATGTCCGTATAATACTGCCATATAAAAAGCAATTGAAACTTATAGGCTTAATAAAAAAAAACTAATAACACGTACGACCTCCACTTATGTAATAATCCGCAAAACTAATTTTTATTTTTTGTCTTGTTACCTAACAACAACGGCGTACAGTTTGAACCGTAATATTCCACACAAAAAGCCAATAACCATTTGATTGCCAGATTTAGATACGGGCGGGCTATCTGCGGCCAGCACACAGACAGATTTAACTCCCAAACGCTATCTGTAACAAGAGTTAGCTATCTCAACGATGCTGTTATTTTCTACCCTAGCGATTAGTTGTACCCGCATCGTTAGTTTTCAGGTTTTTTACCCAATGCAGTTACTATAATTCCCTTAGTACGAGTACAACAAACAGCACTATTCGACATAAAGATTTTCGATGTTATAAAATGCAAGGATTATTTGAAAAATCTGACATTATCTGCGATAACTTTATTAACAGGTGCAACCTATATATTTCTAATAAGCCTAGAATATTTCCCATTTAGTTGAAAAATAAATTAAGAGTCTACTTATTCAAAAGAAATTTTAACCGTTAGAGCGATATTCTTTTGCATTTAGGTCATTTACACGCGCTTAACTGTACATCTGTGGCTATCAAAAGGCGACTATATCGAGCCTGATGTTTCCTTTTGCACTTTATGTTCAGTACTGAACTCCACGCAGGCTTGCCGGAGACAGCACCAATTCGTTCATGAATTTCAATGGGTGCACAACCGTCTTCCTTTAGAACTCGATAACAGCATGTGGGTTCAACTGATTTCTAAGTCCTTTAATAATCAGTGAGTTGTGAAATACAGTAATACTTAGCCTAGGTGCTTCAAAACAATACTACCAGGTCTATCGATTAGAAGGCAAATTTTTTTAAGGCATCCTCATATACAATAATATTTAATATGAATAATAACAGTTTCGTTATTAAAGCAAACTTTTATAAGTTCCCCAGTATTTAAACTACATTAGATTATCAGTAAGTTTATTTTTAATTTATTTATTTATCTTCAATATGTCTCTCAAACACATAGAGTGGGCGATTTGACAGTAACATATACATACAAAAATATCATAAAAATGTGATAAACAAATAAATAAGTTTCCATTTAGTAACTTAGTAGTTTGTATCGTTAAGTTTACACTGTACTCATTATTTATACAATAGGTATTATGTATTGTCACGCAAAGCGGTATGGAGGGTCAGAAAGTTCTATTCGTGACAGTCTAGGCTGTCAATCGTCTTCCTCTAGGAGAAACTTGATTAGCACGTTTGTATGTGTACTAAGGCGAGTAGCATAACGGATACCATATTTTTGTACTTTATCTATGATTGAGAGGATTTGTAAATTACGTTGAAATACATTGTTTAGGACAAGTCAGAAAGCGTTTACCATAGACCGTAAAACTTTGGACTGAAAGTGCCTTAAAATGTCAATATTAGAGTTGCTTGCTGTTCCCTAGTGTTGAATGCGCTAACTCCTTATTGGTTTTAGAATGACTTTATAGAGTAACATTTTGTTATTAATGGATATTTGATACGTTTGGCGTAAAGGCCAATACATCTTTTAAATTTTAAGACCCAATATTCCTTTTTCAAGTCAGGCGTTTTTCTAGGTGGAGTCCTAAATATTTCACATGTTTATCTTGCAGTACTGTGTGCCAGCGAGGTCTCGTGGTTGAGGGGCGGGCTGCGATGCTGACGGACTCGAGTTCAATTCCCGGTGCTCTCTGATGCCTGGCGGATGGCCTGTTCAGTCACTAAAAATAATTGAGTACCTGCGTTCATTCAAACAAGGGGTAATAGTGGCGGTCGCCTTAGGCGCGATGCTTGCCACATCGCCCCGCATCAGAGATGCTGCGCAACGACCGGGCAGAGAGAACGAACATATGAGAGCCTTAACATCTCAGTTTGCAGGCCGTGCTCCCACGCGGGGCGTAGAGCCTTACCATTATTATTATCTTGCAGTACTGGTGGACAGTTAAGCAGTTACAGGAGGACGGGTACCCCTTCTTAGGGCAAAAGTCACTTGCACCGACTTTTCTTCATTTCCTTTTATCCGCGATTTATTGAAACAAATGTTCTTGTAGATGTTGATTTGCTATATGGGGTTCAAGATGAGAAGAAAGTACTGCAATGTCGTTTTCAAATGTTGGCACCATAGTGGAAAGAGTGGTGGGAAGATCAGCCGTAAAAAGCAGATATAATAATGATCCCAGCGCATTGGCCTAAAGTACACCTGTGAGTGTTGTAAATAGGAATGTGCAATTATCTTTATATTAACGAGAAAATGCCTGTTAGGTACGACTTCAGAATTTTGTAATAAATCGATATAAGGTTTTTTGATTTTGAATATAAGCTTTTGATTCCACACTTTATCAAAGACTTATGCCACATATATAAAGATGGCCGAGGAATAGCGTTTTCTATTAAAGTCTTTTACAATTTTATCGACTACTCAGTGTACTTATTCAATGGTGGCATAATTTTTCCGAAATCCGAACTGATGATAGGTATCAGTTTATTATTCAAAATAATAAGTAATAATTTTCTTAACAGCAATTCTTCAAAAACCTTGGGTAAGAGAGGCAGCACACTAATTGGTCTGTACAAAAATAGGTCAGTAGGTGGTTTCCCAGGTTTCGGTATTAGGATAATTTCGGTGACGTTCCATTGTTCTGGAAAAAATCTCAATCGCACTACTGCGTTGAAGAGATAGGTGATGAATCCTTTTTCCGGCAATTCTCTCAACACTGTTGCTATAATTAAATCGTAACCGGGCGATTCTCTTGGTTTTAGTTCCGTAGTAAGCATAGTCTAGACTTGCGAGTGTTTGATCTTCGAGAATAGGTGAGCACACTTGTAACGGTGCTTCCAAGTAGCATTGGATTTCTTGTTATTTTTCGAGAGTGATTTTAGAATTATATGGCGTGAAAACTGCTTCCAAATAGTTTGCAAATGACGCACTGGTGTTTCACATTTCTGTGGTTGCTTTGTTTATTTATTTTTTTTGCCTTACAGAGAGTATCCTGTAGCTTTCGTTGGAAAAAAAAGTGATGTAGATAATTTTGTACCGATTTACTTTTTATGTCTGATAGAAGTTGTTTCAGTTAAGGTGTTCTATGAGTGAGTTTTCTTTTATCGTTAGAGTACCAGTAGTTTGCCATATACTTTGCAGTTCATGGTTTTCGGTGATCAGTTTCTTCACTATAACAGGACAATCTATAGATGCAATATTCTGGGTGCTTAATGGCGTTGCCTTCTATGCAGTTTTTCATAGTTTGATTAAATAGTTCTAGTACATAAATAAATCTTCTTTTGTTTTTAAAGATAAATCGGGCGATAAAGTTTTGTCAATTATATTTTTAAAAAAATTTCAGTTCCTGTATTTGTTACAGAGACTAGGAAACTTCTAATTAAGAATCACACGTGTTCCTATGGTTAGTGGAATTGGCGGGTGCTTGCCTGTAAGGTTCAGACAAGATACAGCTTTGAAGTAGATTATATTTACTCTTTTTATGGTGCATTTTTGTTGAGTCTCATGGCCAGTGCTTAGGTTCGCTTGTAAAAATACATAAAGTGCAATCCGTTATTGGTGAGTGTTTTTAATAATTCTCTTAGTTTGTTTGTGGTTGGCCAGGATTTCCACTAGGTATGTTTTGCATTTTAAGTACCACCAGTGATAAACTTGTTACCCAAAGTTTGGAAATTATGTTCATATTGCTTTAATTTATTATTAGGGGGAAGTAAACTGCTGGGAGTATCAGCGGCCCTTTCCAATCTTTTATTGCCACTGTGGTAGCTTGTAGGTGCGCTGGATTATATTTAGGTAGTTCATGGTATTTAATAGAATTTTTAATAATAATAGCCATTCCAGCGTGGACCGTGCCATTTGGATTTATTGAGCATATATTGTACAGTTTGGAATTCTTACGTAAATATAATCCGTATAGTAAGATTTGGCAATTAGCATAATGTCCTTGCAGTGGTTTTAAATAAGAGACAAGTTTGTCTTTGTGGTGTGCTAATCAATTAGAACGATTACTTATCTTAGAAGCGACTGGGGTTAGTAATATTAATATATTACCTATTTGCTCTATAAGGGTTTTTAACATTTAAGTTCTTGCAGCTCGTTTGTATTATTTGTAGCTATGGATTGCTGGCCTTGTATCGACTCGTAATGGGGTTGTTGTCTATTAATGCTCTATACCTGGGTGTAGCTTACACTTGGATGGACTAGTTACGCCGAAAACCAATACGCTGGCGTAGGTTGCCTGTTTCTTAGCGGCAATTTTTTGTTGCAATTCCTTATAAATTAGGCATTTTTTTTAAATTAGGTGGATGATTTCTGCTGCAGCTCACTTATTTGATGTAAAGACTTTTCTCTTAACGTTGACATTGGACTGTGAGGTGGCTTTCAGCGCATTTAACCGTGGGCTTTTGTTAGGGACATTTTTAGTGTGCTCGTGTTTTTGGCATTTAGTACTTCGCATAATATTTTGCTATACATTAAATGGTTTTGATTAACTATCGAATGACTCAGTTTGCTTATATTGTAAATATCTTTGTTATTTTCAGCTGTTTTTAGCTCTATAAAGAAACGTGGTAAAGCTATTTTTGTGCTTCTGCTTTAGGTTGGCAATATTGGTAGACTTTATGACTAAGTGATTTTATTTTCGTTTTTAGCTCTGATAGATTCATAGATAGATGCATATTCCTCAGAACTATACTAAAGCTTTGTTTCTGTTTTCGCTGATAGGTATAAAACTCGGAATTTCTTTCGGCTAAGCTTTTAATTACAACATTGTACTTTTCGATGTATGGTATGTGCTAAGATTTTTACTTCGTCTTTATTTATTATTTTTAATGTATATTCATTGATCAATTTTAGTAAGCGCACAAGTGGTTCGACTACTTTAATCCCTAATGGAAATATTGGGGGTTGTTTGGGTTTCCGGCCGCTGGGTTTGTGCCACGCTCTAGATTTAAATCTGCTTGATCGGTAAGAGGCTGAAAGCGGTTTCTAGGATGCAACCAATATTCTGCTTGTTTAGCCGACTTGGGTTGCCTCTGAGTGATGTCGCTGGTTTCTTTCGACCACGTTCTGTGTTTCCATTGTTTGCCAATTATTCATGCGTTGATTGGTTTGTCGATAGTTGATGTACAGCTGCATTGATATGATGAACTGCATTTGATAATTGGGATTGCAGTGTGTTAGGCTTCTATACATTGAAATGAGAAGTCTTATGTAGAGAGTAATGTCTGTGTGTCTGTCCGTCTTTTTATTTTTCAACTTTTATAAAGGCAGCTTCCAAGCTGGAGACAAGTTTCTATTTCTGTCATTTCTGACATCTGTCAAGTCTTATAATTTTTGACCTGTAATAGACAGAGACATAACGTTTTCAGTATTCAACTAAGGACCATAAGTCAAGTCCAGACACCAAAAATTAGCCTAATCGGAAAACCTCGATGCCGGTCTGACCGAAAGTGGCCGCAAATTTTTGTTTATGTATAGAAGCCCCGGACGTCTGTGGAACTGGAGCTTCACGTCCGTACTTGTTGTTTATTGTAAAGTTGATGTTAAATTGTTGCTGAAATTCTTTTTCATCTTAAAGGAAATTGTGGCAACAGAAACGGAGGAGCTTCTGCAAGGAGCTGCTAGGCCAATAACGGGCGCGGATACCCACCAACACGCCGACAGGTCGTAAGTCTCTACTCGCGAAAATTGTTTTTAGCTTTCACAGCACAGGCAGTACACACTAACAAAGTTTAACACTTGTTACACAGAACGCGAACACGCCCGCTCTGTTTCAAAGCACGAACCAAACCAGTAAGTTTTAAGTTACTAATTTACAGTTCGTTTATATAAATAAAAAAAAAATAAAAAAGCGACCGCTGTAACCTGAAACAATTAAAATGTAATAAAAACACATTTTATTAAAATATACACTACGAGGTATTTGCTCAATTGCCTAATATCTAGCCCAATCACTTTTACTACTGATCATAGCTCCACACGTTTTCTCTATGCTTGCGACGAGGTTTTCTGCATAATCAGTTGCAAGGATCACCATACTTTCTTAATTTGAAATTATAGCTGCTTCAATGTATACAATGACTTTCCTTTGAGCTTTGTTTTCATGTATGTCGTTTTGCTGCAATGTTTATGCTCATTGTCTTTTTGTAACTCTAAACTTGTTCAGTGAGATCCAAAAAACTTTTCAGCAGACTTTAGTAAGTTTGCTGAATACTATTTTAATAACGAAGACCATATTCAAAAAAAAGATTTGTCTGTGAAGATAATTGTCCCAATTTTTATGCATATCTATTGGTTGTGCTTTTCTGGTAACAAATATTTCCTCAAAGTTTTTTTCACGCAGAAGGCTTTGAATCGCTTTTAGAGAGACTTAAATTTTTTTCTTGAGATATTTTATTTTATTTGGGTAGAGCTTTGAAAAACCTAGCTTGTCTTTAAAAAGGCGCAAGATTACTACCTTTCTTCATTTTTGTGAATCAGACTATTCCTCTCTTTGGCAAATCTTCTACATTTCCAACCTCCAAATATTTGTCTTCTTAACGAATGCTTCTGACTTTCGTATATATTTTGCAGTCGCTTCATACGTTGGTTTCGGTCTCTTTGCATGCTGCGTCTTGCTTTAGAAATTTTACATTCATCTTAGAGATAACGAATTCAGTAACATCACCAACATAATGTGCCGGCAAATTGTTTATTGTGTAAAAGAACACGTAATAAAGATTCATATAAATTAATAGAGATTAGGCTGCAACATTTCCTTACGAAATGACGATAACTATTTTCTTGTCATACAGTGGTAAGAGTAGCGTTCTTCTTTTAATTGATTGTCTTCAATTATTATTCAATTAGTTTAAATTCTGTGACCACTAAATTTTATCAAGTAAAATTTATTGCTATTTATTGGTCACTGGCTAACTTTGTTTAAAAAGGACTAAGACGGTACTTCAAAACTAAAAACACCTTTCTTTAAAGTCTTATGCACGCTTTAAATATAAAATTGCTCTTTATTTATATTTATCAACCAAAAAGAGACTGAAAGAATATAATCTTTTAATAAAACTTTTATAGTGCGTCGGAAAATGATAAAGCTGTTTTCATTAAAAATAATAAGTTTGAATTGGTGGAGAGCACATTAATAAAATGTGCTGTATTATATTAAGAAGATTATTTCAAAACTAAGCTTTTTTATCTTTTGTCGGCCGCATAAGTATGGATATGCTAACAGCCAAATCCTGGATCTGGCAACAAAACGAATTTTATTAAAACGGATCTGAGCAGCGCAGCTTGTAAGTAAACATGTAAATACCGTTACGAACGTACAGGGCTGGTTAAATGCGGACTGTTCTTCGCTTTTGAAATGTCCATACTATATTTTCTGGAAAAATTTGCATTTCATTCTATGATATGAATAGCACTGCGTGTACGTCATTACAAAGTAATTGAAAGATAAGCAAACATCGACGATAAAGAGTAAAGTTGTAGGCCATTTGACAACGTAACGTTTGCAGCTAAAGTACGCGCTCTGAGATGTCAACCAAAGTTTGACTAGTAGTAGTGGAGTAAATGTAATGAACTGTCGATCGAATTATTTGAGATGTACTGGGTTTTTATAAAGTGAGGGGCTGTTGGGTACAATTGGCACAATTATTGAATTCTTTATGGGTTACGTAAATAAAAAACACGATTTTCAATCTACCATTACAATTAAAAAAAAGATAAATAATAAATTAAAACACAACAGTCATTTTTTTGTGAAATCTAAGAAACCAAGTAGTGACTTAAAAAATGTATGACGTTAACATAAATGTTTAAGTGTTTGTAACAAAACTAAAAAATAAGCTATTCTAAAAGGCCCAGATGGTTTTCATGAGAAACAGTTAAGAAAAAAAATATGTGTTTATTACATTTTTATTGGACTTCTACGGTAAAGATTGTCAGGAAAAAATATTTTGTAGAGAATTAATTCTACAGTAAAGTATTTTTCTTATTTTTTAAATCTAGTTTGAATAATATACGGTTTCTTCCAAATAATTTTTTATATAAAAGTTTTTATCTACCTCTAGCTGTAGCCGGCCACACGTTGCTGTAGCTCTGCCTTTACGTCCAACAGATGGCGCTGTTTTTCAAAAAAAACATGTTTTTATCTATTACGGTTGTGACATCTATATCGTATTCGAATTCAACGTTATGTCAAAATTTCAAAGCAATCGGTAAAGAACTTTCGGAGATTTAAGATTTTGAACAAACAAGATTTACATTTTTATTTATGAGGGCGTGCTAAAAAGTAATGCTTCCAAATTTTTTATTCTGTTCTCAATATTGGTTGCGGTATTACATGTTATGCATATTACTTAGTCGACTTTTCCGCTTTGCTAACGCAAGTTGCAACCCTCTGCCGATTGAGGGCTCCGAATTTTAGTTTATAATATAGCGGTGTGTAACGTAACTATGTCGATGGGTAAGGAACAGCGTGCTGTAATCGAGTTTCTCACCGCAGAAAACGTGGCTCCAATTGAAATCCATGGAAAAATAAAAGCTGTGTACGGTGATGATCGTACCGACATCAGTAATGTGCGACGTTGGGTTGTTTGTGCTCGCAATGAAGGAAACGGTGGTACTAATCTCAACATTTGCGACAAAGCTCGGAGTGCACGACCGTGTATGGCAATCGACGAGACTCATCTGAATCGGGTTGATAAACTCATCAGATAAAATCGTCGGATAATACAGACACTGTTAGCTCTCAGGTAAGGATGGTATGTCACGAGAGGTTGCAGAACTGTGGTACAAAAACCTGTGTGCACGTTCGTCCCTCGAATGCTCACCTCTGACAAAAAACAAATGACATTGGACATCTGTCAACAATTTCTTTTGCGTTTTGAGCGTGAAGGTGATGGGTTCCTTAACAACATTATGACAGGTGATAAAAGCTGGGTTCACCATTTTGATATCGAAAACAAGAGAGCATCAATGGAGTTCCGCCACAAAGGATCACCGACGCCAAAAAAGTTCAAAACCATGCCATCAGCTGGCAAAATCATGCTCACAATGTTTTGGGATGTTCAAGATGTGGTGCATTTGAAATTTATATCTAAAGGCACCACCATAAACTTTGCAAGCTACTGCAAGACCCTCAGAAAATTGAAAACATGAATTCGAAGAGTTTGTGTATACATGGAGCAGCCTCTCCTTCAGCATGACAATAACAGGTCACACGCGAGCGTTGCGATATCTGCAACAATCCGACGCTTTGGGTTTACTGTCATCGGTCATCTTGCATACAATCCCAACTTGGCCCCATCTGCTTTTCATCTGCTTCCAAAACTTAACACCTTTGAGTTCACTTTGATAGTAATGAAGCGGTGCAAGCAGAGGTGAGGTTGAGGCTCCGTCAACAAAGTCAAACATTCTACAGTGACGGTATCAACAAACTGGTCTCTCATTGAAAGAAATGTGTTCGTCGCCAGGCTGACTATGATGAGAAATAAATATGTAGATATGAATAATAAAGATGTAGAATATTAACAAAATTTGTTTTATTTAAAAAGCTTTAAGAGTTTTTAGATAAAAAATTTGTAGATATTACTTTTCAGCACACCCTCGTATATAGATTTGACCAACAGATCTCTCGTTTCTGCTACTTTAAAGAGTTTATTACCTCTATACTAACCTGGATTTCAGCAGACTTGTATTATTATATTAGCAATGTTTGCTTTGGTTTCCATAGACTTACCCTTGTTTTTATTCATTACAAAAAAATCTATAGATTAATTTACATTGTGAATAATGCATTTTCAATTATACTGTTTATTACGCTAGATACTTTCAAATTACTTTTGCTTAGCGTGCTTGTGTGATTGTATGGTTTTATTTACATTTTACCGTTAAGTGCTTATAATACGAAAAATATTATTCTCTATTTCGTCTTGATAATACAAAATTTTAAATGTTTTGAGATTACTGTCAAAATAGTCAAAATTTATATCCACTGTAACATTATTTATTCTATACGACTTCCATGGATGTTGACATAAAAATTAAAAGTAGAATATTTTATAAGGAATCGTTTTTGCGCAAGACTAACAATAATAATAATTTCTGCAATATTAATAGTTCTAATTTCTATACTTTCTATTTAGTGTTTTATTTAAGTGCCCGAATGAAGTAAGTTTCGATTCAGGTAGGCTGTTTTTTCTCATTCTGTTAAAATTGATCGAGGATATTTGGATGATTCGGATATTCACATTACTTAGTTTTTTAATATGCTTATTGCTGACCTACATTTCTGCTATTTCTTTTGAAGCTACACTATTATTGCTTCTTTAACTTCGCCTATTTTAAAAACTAAGAGCATAGTAGAATTTACTTATTGATATTCAGAATCAGTAGCTTTTATTGCTTTTTTAAATTTGTATTAAAAATATTTTGTTACGTATATCCAGTCACGTTCATTTAATTTGTAATTCATAAAATAAATATAATACTTTGTACAAATCATATTTGTTATAACAAAATAAAAAATGTATATGGTATAGCTTATTGTTACATATACTGTAAGAAGAAAAATGATTAATTCACTTAGTAATTGTAATTTTTTGGCCTTGGTTTTCGCAATGAGACAAAATTTTTCAGACTACTTGCAAGTCGTGTAAATATTTTAATACTTAGCTTTGACTTTTTAGGATATAAATTTAAATATGAAATTGCACCCTTTCATGAGCTTTTCCCGCTTCTAGGTAACAGCTTACCATGTCTGGTTTTTAAAATACAATATAGTTATAATACAAAAACAAAATGTTTGTTTTTGTTTTTTTAACTGTTTTTTAATCCGCTATATTACGGGGAAGATCCATAAAATATTTAAGAATATCAATAAAATGACTATAAATATCACAATGTTAAAAATAAAGGCAACAAACTATATATTCTTTGAAAGCACAAAAAAATAATCAATTATTGTGATATAGCTAACTATGATTTTTATTTCAAAAAATAAAAGTTTGTCTCATATCTCAAAACTCTTAAGAGGTAAAAAACTAATTTTAACAGTATCAAATTGATCGTAAGAATATGCGTCAAAAATATTTTTACAGTTTTAATAATTTTAATTTTGATATTCGAAATTTTCTGATATTGTAATTGATTTTTAGTTAACAATATAGAAAATCAATAAAAATTAATAAGCTATTAAATCAAACGAAAAATGTAAAGTTCCATATTTCATAATCTACTTAATAAATCAGTTAATTTCAATCGTTACCGCCTTATGCTTCTGCAAACGAACAACTTTAGATTTCTAGCATCGTTTTATACTATTTTTGCTCCTGTGCTAATGTGAGAAAGGAATGGAACTACGTGTACGCATAAATCACCTCTTTGAATTTGCGCACGATTGATTCTCGGTCGCCTGGAGCATTCTTCAAAAATAAAATATTTATTCAGATAAGGAAAGATATATTGAAACCTGCTAGAGAAATCCCCTTCTTGGCAGTCCTGGTTATATATTTCTTTGCAGAAGAAAGCGTGTTCTGTCGAGCTTTTGTTACAAGAATGGGCTAAATATAAATATTGCAGTCCTTTATAAAGTCATAAAGTCAGTATTCCTCTAACAACTAGAATTAAAACTGGATATAATCATTTGAGGAAGATCGACAACAATAAAGTGGCGCTTCATATCAATAAAATTTTGCAATAAAGCGGAATTTAGAACCCAATATTAATTTAACAATAACATAGTTTTAAGAGATTACTCGTGAAGTCAAGTAATCTGCAGCTGAAATCGCAAGAAGCCTTAAAATCAAAACGCTTTTATTAATGTAATGCAGAATGTAGGCACAGTAGCATTTTTTTTTCAGACGAAAAAACGTTGGAATTAAAATAAGTTTTAAAATGACTTTATTTTTGTCTTAAGCTTGTAAAAAATTCCTAAGAATGCTCCTAGGGCCATGAGGAACATTTAATACTTGGTTAATACCACCGAGTTTTATTTTTGTTAAATATTAATGCAAATCGGCATCAAAAATACTAAGATATTTGATTATTACGCTTTTTAGTAATATTTTATTAAATAATAAGCAATAGAGAAGGGTTTTAACCATTTTGCTTTTGCAAAGCTTTTAAATGTTGCCAGAAAAACGTTTAGATTTCTGTTTATTTAAAAACACTGTCCAAAATATTTAATTAATTTTTGTATTAAAATAACAATAAATTAATAATAAAATAAAAAACAATAAAAACATTTTGTTACCATTAAAATAAGATAACTTTGAATAGTGATTCAATTTCATTTAAAACTTAGTCAGGTTTTTTCTTCGCTTAAACAATTTGTTACATAAGACAAACTGATGCAATATATTTATGGTTTGTCCAAATATAGCGTAATAAATATTATTTTGGGCAAAATTCGTGATTTTCTCATAAAACGAGTTTTACCGTCAGGCAGATTTAAAGTAGAGGGCATTCGCCCAGTCACACTCGTATTGAAAAAAAGGAAAGTAATGTTTAGTTTTGATTAACAATCCTTTTAGTGAGTTTCAAGATATTGATGGTAACCGTTTTTATTTTTAGGCCCCCAACAATTTTTTTTTACAATATAATATTTTTAAATATCTAATTTTCTTCTAAATTTTGTCACTTGAAGTATAAATATTTTCTCCAGGATCTTGCAATAATTTGTTCGGCTAATTTATGCAATAACAAATATCTCATTCTTTGTCTATTTTCAAAATACTTAGTAAATTTTGCTCATTGTCTTTTTAATAGTAGTTCTGCAATACATATTTTAACTACTTAGAAATCGTACTCTACTCAGCCATTAGACTTTTGTATGTAGCGAATGATTGTTTTTTCTTTAAATTGTTTTAAGGCTTTTTAAACATTATTGCGTAAAGTCTCATAATGTAATGATTATTACACCATTATAACAAATACTTTTAATTTAAAATAAATATTTATAAATAAAAAGTGTAAAAAACAGTATAGGAACCAAAACTTCACCAACAAATTATAAACGGGGCATTATCAATGTAGATGCTAATACAGTTCCTTCTAAAGAGACTTTTTGGCCTTTAAGAGGATAAAATTTGTCTCAAACTTTACCCTGATAACAAATCTTATAAAAGCTACAACATGACGTATATCAGTAAGATCTGGTGGTTTATCAACCTACACAGAAATATTTTTTAGAATATCAGAAAAATGTGAATAATAACTTGATTATAGTTATAGAGCAAAATATTTTTAATATCTCATATGTACTGCATTTTATTTTAACATTTTACTTTCTATTACTTACCGGTAGCGGATAGACACTCTCTACGACCCCGGTAGAGATAGGTCTGTCTCAGGGAAGCGACCCTGCCTACGCGAGCTTTGGTTCTCCCTCAACTCCCAATACCGAGGGAAATCATGTCCTAACCTTGTAATCATAACCACACCACATTCAATCCTACCCATATCCTATCCAACTCGCCAAGACGCCTGGCAAGCGTGGCGTTTTACTGCCAATTACTCCCTAATGATAATGATATTGTCGAACTCCAGAACGAAATTACCCCAGGTTAGTAGAGCGAACAGCTCGCAATCTAACCCTGATGCGTCAGGCTGCCCCAAGGATTCTGGGGGGGGGCAAGATTTCGACTTTGAAATGTAACCACAAATCAATACAGATAAGCAAACTATGGATTGCAACGTACAATGCTCGTACACTCAGAACGGATGATATGATTATAGAGATGGAAGAGGAACTAACAAAAATCAATTGGGATATTATTGGAATAAGTGAAATCCGAAGAAAAGGAGAAGAATGGATTAAGCTCAAGTCAGGAAACACGCTAATACACAAAGGCGGAATAGATGGAACCACGGCAGGAATCGGACTGTTTGTTAACAAAAAATGGACACCATATATAAAAACCTTTAAATCAGTATCAAAAAGAGTTGCTTATATAATTCAAAAAATTACGGAAGCAATAAAGATCAAAGTTATACAGGTATACGCCCCTACTTCCTCCCACACGGACGAAGAGACGGAATTGTTCTACGAACATCTAAAAATACCTATGCAAACGGATCCCTCAGGTTGGACCATCGTTATGGGGGACTTTAATGTCAAATTAGGCAAAAAACAAGAACCCGATGAAGAATACATGGGTAATTTTGGAATAGACCAAAGAAATGAAAGAGGAGAAATGCTAATGAATTTCATGAACGAGCATAAACTATATGTTATGAATTCCTTCTTTAAAAAAAGACCCAGTCGAAAATGGACCTGGATATCACCATCCGGAAATACAAAAAAAACGAAATAGATTATATTTTGACAAACAAAAAACAAAAAATAAATGACGTTACCGTACTAAACCTATTTAATACGGGGAGTGACCACAGACTGGTAAGAGCTATACCGACTATTAATAAAAGAACAGAAAGAAAACAATTAATCGGGAAAAATTCAATTGAACTCACAGCAGAAGAAATAAAAAGAAAGGGAGAGGCGTATAGAGAAATAATAAACAAACAGTTAGCTAATGATGATATTGATGACAAAATACTCACAATAGCTGAAGTAAATAATAAAATAACTACAATAATTAACACTTCGATAAAAGAACTACGGAGAATTATACCACGCAAAAACAACAGAGATATTATTAATGCAGATATCAAGAGTCTAATAGAAAAACGCAGTCGACAAGCAAAGGAAAATAAAAGAATAACAGAAAAATTTAAGCAAGTGAATAAACAAATAAGAAAACAGATAAGAGTACATAGAAGACAAATACAAGAACAACAAATTTATGAAGTAATAAAGAAAAACCAAGGAATGAAAATACTTCAACAAAAAATGAGAAAGAAAAAAACGTACGCATTACGTAACAAAGATGGTATAATAATCCACGACAGAGATGAAATTCAAAAAATTATAGAAGAGTTTTACACCGAATTATATGAATCCAAAGTACATCAAGAAATAGAAGACAATGCTATTAGAACTAGAAAGATTCAAAACGTGGGATCAGAAGAACAACCCGATATAACCATAGAAGAAGTGAAGAGCACTATGAGAGAATTCAAATTTAATAAAGCTACAGGAGATGACGAAATATCAATAGATATGATCAGAGAGGCTGGGGATAATTTAATATCAAAAATAGCAAAACTATTAAACACATGCTTAAAAACAACTCAAATACCCAAAACTTGGAAAAACGACATATTATTATACAAAAAAGGAGAAAACACAAAACTTGAAAATTATGGAGCCATCAGTTTATTGTCACATTTGTACAAATTGCTAACAAAGATTATTACCAACAGACTAGGAAGAAAGCTGGATGAGTATCAACCCCGGGAACAAGTGGGATTCAGGAAGGAGTACAGCACTAGAGACCACCTATTAACAATAAAAATAATCATCGAAAAATCAAACGAATATGGATTCCCCGTATGCATGGCCTTTGTAGATTATGAAAAGGCGTTTGATACCATTGAACACTGGGCAATATATAGAGCATTAGCAAACAGTCAAATAGATCAAAGATACATACATCTCATACAACAACTAAACGAGGGAGTCACAGCAACATATACATTATACGCGAAAACTAACCCAGTACCACTTGCAAGAGGAGTGCGACAGGGTGATACACTGTCGCCGAAACTCTTTACCCTAACACTGGAGGACGTGTTCAAGAAGATAGAATGGCCAGATAAAGGAATAAATGTAAACGGAGAGCTATGCTGATGATATCATACTACTCGCGGAAAATTTAGAAGACTTGAAAGAAATGATCATTGATCTAAATAGAGAGTCAAACAAAATAGGATTAAAAATGAATTTAAGAAAAACAAAAGTAATGCACCCTGGTCCAGATGTAGAAATTAGAATTGACGATTCTCAAATTGAACGAGTAGAAGAATATATATACCTAGGCCAAAGAATAGAACTAGGACGAAGCAGTGAAAAGAAGGAAATGAAAAGACGAATAAAAAGTGAATGGATCGCATTTGGAAGACTATCCTTCATTTTGAAAAACACAAAAATAGATCAACGCCTGAAAACAAAAGTATTCGAACAATGTATTTTACCGGCCATGACATATGGAGTAGAGAATTGGGCAACAACAAAAAGCAACATAGAATCAATGAGAATAGCACAAAGGGAATGGAGAGCAATGTTAAATATAACAAGGAGAGATGAAGTTAGGAATGACAGAATAAGATCAATTACAAAAGTGACAGACATTGGTATTAAGATTGCCCAATTAAAATGGAGTTACGCAGGACACGTCGCGAGAAGTGACAAAAATAGATGGAACCGTAAAGTAATTGAATGGAGACCGTACGAGCATAAGAGAGGAAGAGGACGACCACCTATGCGTTGGTATGATGATTTTAAACGTACAGCTGGACTAAATTGGATCCAAATCGCACAAAATCGTGATAGGTGGAAGGAGTTAGGGAAGGCCTACATCCAAAAATGGATTTAATTAATTACATAATTAATTGGGCTTAGGAGAAGAGAAGACTTTCTATTACTTTATAGGGTGCCATCAAATATAAAACCTTTTTCTCTCTATAATAAATTCTGCCACTAAGTAACTTTTTTTGAGCCTTTCAAGGACGTCTTTATAAAAAAAAGTTTCCGCTGTTCCATTTTGCGTGACGCACAACCAAAATACAACTTCACTAATAGCAGTCACATAAATCACGTAGTTAACGGCACGAGTTGAAACTCGCACTGAGCTATATGCTATTTATACACGTTCTCTATCAAAGACAACAGCGTAGCATTGCCAAATCGCTTGCAGTGTTTCCAGTCTCATTACTTTTCTGTCACACTTTGTGTATATATATATATATATATATATATATATATATATATATATATATATATATATACAAAAAAATATAATAAGCTAGCCCAAGAAAATGTAGTAATGCAATAGTAGATTATAACTGCAAATTCTGTAAAAAAAATTAAAATTGTAATAAATCATTTTATTGGTAAGACTGAAGCAAAAACAAACAGAACTAAATTTAAGAAGAAGAGTCAGATAAAAAATACATCTGTGTGGTAGACTGACAGGTGATTATGAGCTTTCCCAACACATTTATTTATATTCAAAATACGCAGTACAACTACAAAAGTATGTATGGCAATTTGCAACTCTCAAGTATTTACATATACCACTGGTAGCTAGTTGTCGTCTATCACTGTATCCCAAATGTGGTTTTCATTTAAATTTTGTTTCTTCTAGATCAGTTTCACTGTACAGTACCTAGTTAGAATAAAATTAATAAATAGCTACCTTCGAGAAAATATAAACAGATCTTCTCACAAGTAGATTGAAATTATATACGACTTTTTATTTTCTTACAATAAATAGGCAACTTTAATACTTTACATATAATTGCATGTATTTTATAATAGGACTTCTCTGGATTTTACACTAGACAACATTTGGATTATATTATATTACCAAAACTGCTTCGATAATCAGAATATATAAACTCTTGAGTTTAGCACGTTACACATTTTCAATTTCTGCTAGTACACTAAAAGACCTTTTAGCTTGGGCCACGATTAAACTAAATTAAAAAATAATTTTAGTGATAGATATATTTGTAAATAATATTTTAATGCCTTACTATTTTAAGTTATTTAATAAATTAATTTTTATTGAAGATAGCTGCGTATATGGTTCACAGATGGTATACTTTAAAAAACAGTGTTTTGTTTAATTAATTGTGTTGTAACTCTGACAAATCTGTGAATTAAAACGGCAGAGAAGGCAAAACTCGGATGTTACACACTTAAATTGGTGTTTTTGATAACACGCATTGAGATGAGAATAGTTTTCTAGTCTTTTTACAGAAGAGTAGACAGGAAAATTGGCGCAAAATATAAGAAATTAAGGGTATCTAAGATTGGACCGTTGCTGTAAAACCAATATGGAGGATATTTCAACTCCTAAAAGCGAAAAATGAAAGTGAATGAATGTTGGTCTATAAACTGTCTTCTAAAAACTTAAATTTTTTAGAAGGGGGTTTGACAAAATAAATATACACTTTTGTTTAAACAATGTACCAGAAGCAGACGTCATAAAGTTTGAATAAAATTTTAGGTGCTAATAGATAAAATATATTATGCCCAAGACCTTTCATAATATGCTAGAGTAACCACAGAGTTGGATGAAGTTATCAAAAATGTATCTGTTATAAAGGTTTATATATTGATGAACAATCGAAAAGGTACGAAAAATTTTAAAAAAATTAGATCAAGTTAAAGTCATAACTCCAAAGATAAATAAAACAGTAACTAGAGTTTGAAAAGTATTACAATAAAGATATAGGTTCTACTGACAAAATTATTGTTACTCAGCTCAGTGCAATATCTAAGAAAGTT
This sequence comes from Sinelater perroti, assembly GCA_036346155.1. Taxonomy (NCBI): domain Eukaryota; kingdom Metazoa; phylum Arthropoda; class Insecta; order Coleoptera; family Elateridae; genus Sinelater; species Sinelater perroti. The sequence goes on from JARFIY010000278.1 coordinate 989,506, forward strand.
GATACACTGGCACAAAAAGACGTCCATTTTTTTATTTAGTACTTACAAATTCTTATGCTATGTAAAAGGTGACGACAGATCTACAATTTTAAATTGTAAGTGAGAAAATTAAAAAATTCTTAAAAATTGAATATGAAGAAACCCAAGAGGACCCGTTGACGATGTTTTACTACGCTTAGTTAGTCGTCATTTTGCAAGATAATTTCAGATGTTTAATAAAAAAATAATTCACAAAAAACTTGTCAAGTCTGCAAACACAGAATTTTGTATTTTTGGAGAATATTTTAAATTAATGTGGCAGTAGCTGTACCTGTTTGTACACTTTAGAAATAAGCCCCATTGAAGCTGCAGAAAATAATTAAAAGCATCAAACAATGCAAAAAAGACTTTGCATCTAATAGGACTATAGAAGGCACTTAGGCAAAGAACAATATCGACAAAGCCCGCGTGTTTGCAGAACATCTAATAAATGTGTTCCAGTCCCACCCATCAGATAATGAACCAGAAAACGAAAACAAAATCCTCAGTCACTAGAGGCACCTTATGAACTTGCACCACCAATCGAACGCGTCAAGACCAAGAAAATTCAAGAAATCATAGCCTCCCTCAATCCATAAATCTCCAAGTCATAACTTGATTACCCCTACAATCTTAAAAAAATTGTCCAAATCAAGATTGAGGTACCTCACTTAACAATTTAATTTAAAATTACGCATAGAATACTTTCTCTGCGATGTAAAGTGGCACCGATTATCTTAATCTTAAAACGAAGAAAGTCTCCCTGCAGAATTAAAATCCTATAGACCTATAAGTTTCTTACCAATTTCATCTAAAGTGCTTGAAAAGCTTATTCTATTGAGAATACTTTCAATTCTCGAAAATAATGACGCAATTCCCTGTCACCAGTTTGGATTTCGCCAAATGCATTCGACAAATCCATAGATCAGCAACCAAAAATCAACATAACGTTCGAATCTAAACAATTCTGCTCTGTAGCATTTTTGGACATCACCCAGAGTTGTGACAAGGTCTGGCTCACTGGTCTACTGTTACGAAAAATTCTCCTGCTGAACTATTTTTTAATCCTAAAATCCTACCTCCAAAATAGACACTTTCAGGTTAAAGTCAAATCTAAATACTTTGAGCTCTGCTCAATAAAAATGGGGGTACCCCAAGGCAGTGCACTTGATCCACTATTGGTATCTGATAAATACGGCCGATCAGCCCTAACTTTGGGTAATGATCCTGTAATTGCGTCACAGAAACTGCAGCCCAACCTAACATCCATTGAAGTCTGATTAAAGAAATTGAGATTAAAAGAATTGAAAAGGCTAATGAAGCCAAGTACGTCCATATAACCTTCACCACCCGTAGAGAAAATTGCCTCCAGGTCCATATAAGCAATAGTCCATTACCTCAGCAAGAGTAAAGTACCTCGGTATGCACACTGATAGAAGGCTCACTTGGCATAAGCATATTTTCACTAAGAGAAAACAACTTGGAATGGTGCTTTCGAAAATGCGTTGGTTGATGGGGCGAAAATCTAAACTTAATTTGGCTAACAAAGTCTTACTAGACGAATCAAGACTTAAAACGATTGTGGACTTATGGGCTTCAGTTATAGGGTACTGCTTACAATTCAAACTTTGAAATATTAGAGCGTCGCCAATGAAAAGTAACTGGTAACTAACGCGCAATGGTTCGTACCTAACTCTGTCATTAGACGGAATATTAAAATGCCTACGCTGAAAGAAGGAATTTGTCGATATAGTACCAAGTATAATACTCGGCTTTGTGCCCACCCCAATGAACTAGCGGTGAATATGATAAATCAACCCCTCAATTTTAAACTGTTAAATAGATGTGTGCCACATAATTTATTAACAAGATTTTAAATGTTTTTGTAAGTGTAGTATTAAATTTTAGTTGTAGGTTTTAGTTTGTAAGTTTTATCCCTAAGACAAACCTAGCTCTAGCTATATTCTATAGGAGTATGCTACTGAGCATGTCATATTTTGACTATTATCACTAAATCTGCTTAATGTTCTTGTACAGATTGCAAAGTAAATGAATTATGAATAAAAAAAATTAAAAATAAGCAATAAAATGTCAAAAACATTATCGACTCATTAAAAAAATGTTTAAAATTTTATAAGGTATATATGACACAGTACAAAACGGATTTAAGAATTACAAGGTCACATTTTCCGAGCTTTTAACTTATATACTTTTTATATTTTTACTACTTTGTCATACTACTGCATGTGAACGCACAGCTAGCGAATACAATTCTTTTCGAGGGTAATCTCAGGTAGTTTTTGTCTTTGCGTGAATATGAAAAAAGTATCTGTGCATTGGTATCATCAGCCTTCAAATTTGTAGATAATAATCGAATTGTGGATAAAAAAATAATAATTTTAACAAAACAAAATCAATATTACAGCTTGCCTCTGCCTCTAGCAACGATAAATCCGGGGAATTCTATACACTTTCTCCCTCCTTCACGGCGGGCTTGGTGATATATCGTGTAACCCTAAAATTCCACAAGAAACACTACACCAAAGATTTTGTCTTTTTTTTTGCAATAAACAAATATTCTGCAACACAATTTATGAAATCATAGCAGTTATAAAAGGTTATCTAGTGTGATCTGACTCATAATTGTGTTTTAAAATGCTTATGCACCACCACCCATACAGATATTAAAAGGGCAATGATATTTTGATATGCTCATATTATTATACATTTTTGTTTTAAAGTAGAATACCTTAGGACACAATTATTTAGTAATCTATAAAATTTTACAGAAGACGCTCACAGATTTAATTAATTTCAATAATAATTTTCTGTGTTGGTATTTTGCTTGTACTTTTGTACTATTGTATATGGTTATATCCTACAGAAGCCCATGTATTATACAACACATCATCATTTTCTGCACTTGTACCTCATTCTTCGTAATTAGTTTCTAAAATACTGTAATTTTTGTAAGGAAGCAAATATATATTTATTTGTAATCTTCTTCGAAGTAAACTTGACAAAAATGGTTCCCGTAGATTTAATAGAAGTTACCCTTACAAGCTGTGGTGGTATAGAGTCGTTATATCTCAAATACATAGCTTGTGCGTTATGAATACCTTTTTTTTACTTATATAAAATAATTGATTTCGTGCATTGTATTCATTAAAAGTCGCTCGTGAGAGATTCATTAAAGTAAAGTGATATTGTAGATAGAAAAACATTAATTATGTATCTAAAATACAGTTGTAACTTAATACAGTTGCATTAGCAAGACGATATAAATTGTTTGCTACACTTATGAAAATCATTATGTATTTTATGGCTTTTGCTGCGTCGCTTGCCGAACTTCGGCTGTTTTGTTTGTCAGGATAGCAGCAAAACGCATACCGGAGTAGACGCCAAAGAAAGCACGAAATGTAAGTTTTAAATTACCTCCAGATGGAAATCTATTTATTTCGAGACAGGCATTAACTTATAAATAAGTTTTGGAGGTACAACAAAGTAAAACAGATCCCTGCTGGTATACCTCTGATCGTTTTTGCGCAAAGCGAAACAAAGGATCCCCGGCTCCCAGCAGATATCTCCGCTGATGGATTGTTTGCGCCGTTTGAGCGTTCTCACTTGAAAGCGCCGTTTTAGCCGATACTGTGACTGTCGCAAGCAGAAAGCGAGCTTTCTTGCACAATGGCTAATACTTAATTGATTGTGTGTAAGCTTGGCTGCTTTTAAATAAAATGTTTATTTTACAGTTTGGGAAGCATCTGTTAACAATCAAAAAACGCACAAAACTAACAAAAATTCCTAGGACACACATTAGTACTTTTATTATTAATATTTTCAAGTAACCCAAAAGTAAGATAACTATTTTAAATAAAAATTATTACATTTTTGAATTTAAACATTGTTTATGTGCTGCTATAACTTACAGACGATGCTTAAAAAACACGCAGATTTTTTTTAATAAAAAAAAATAAAGGAAAAACGTTCAGTCAACAAGACTAAGTTTTCTTACATTTATTTCTGACAATTTCCAAGGAAGCTCTATCACCTTATTCAGTTTTAATTAGTCTTATATTGTCTTTAGCTTTCATACATAACTTTAATAAAATTTGTTTAAGTTTTCAGATCGTTTACTCTTTTCTTGTTTAAATCATTTGTGATCGGTATGTTGCAGTTTTGAAACATTTAGGCTGTAATTCGCCCTTCTATATGCTTTGAAGTATTAAATTACGTGTAGTTTGTACTTTCAATTCAAATAAACTATGTATATATAGTTTAATCCCGTTTTGTTTTTGTAATTTTATGGTACAGGTTTTACTTCCGAAGATTGAACATGATTTACATATTAACGATACTCAATGGCGTTTTCAAAAAAAAACATTCACTCAAGTTACCTCTTTCTTTGCATTTCCATTTATTGTCTTCGATAGAAAATCTAACTATTTTTGTTTCTACCAACTACGTCGTTGTTGAAATCGTTTCCTTTATATCACGACCTTTATTTTCCTACAAAAGGCCTAATTTGAATTTTGCTTGTTATTTTATAATTCATTTGAAATATATAAATGACTTGTTTTATTTATTTGTTTTAGTAAATCCAGTTTTACAAGTTGAGGAACAATTCGGTGGTGGTTCTTCAAAGAAACTTTCAAAATGTGAGTACTTATGAATTTTATTATTTTCTTGTTACAGTTAACATTTATCTATTTTAAAACTGCTTTGCATAATTTATTTGATATTTGGTTTATTATATACTAAAAGTGAAAAAACAAATGTATATAATTTAAATAGGTTACATTTCTTTAAATGTTTTTAATGATACATGGGAATTTTGTGTTATGATCTTCTTGAAATGATGAAGTATAAAGTTTACTTATTAACATAACATTCTAATATTAAGTATGTAGCCAGTATAACTATAATAAAGTTTAATATTCGTAACTGTTAAAATTGCACTACTATCTAGTCCTCTTCTAGATCATAAACTATAAACCGTGCTCCCAGTTAAGAAATACTTCCTCCCCGTTTTTTTTTTAATTTAACCAAAATTAGTACATCCACGTTACTTTCTACGAATTTATCTAGTGTAGACGATAAAAATCGATCCACGGTCACAGCTAATATTCGTCGTGCTCCAATATTAGTACCCGAGGTGTTCCCGAAATATATCTGCTGATTAAAATCCGGCCTTTATTATTTAATACTCCTATTAGTTATTAAAGAATTGTGTATTCCTACTTGAGTTTCGAATAATAAGAAAGTTTATCCAGCTATTTCTGCAAGATATATAAGTGTTATTCGATAAGCTGAAAAGTCAACCTACTATATAAAATTTAAATTTACATTTAAACGTGCGCAAACAATAAAATTGATTTCTGCCTATAAAAGCATCATCCACTCAACTATGTGCAGTATGCACCTCTGTATCCAAATATAAATGCACATGAAGCACAAAACGCATGTTTTTCATTCAATAAAATGCCAGTGTCCACCTCTTCCTCAAAATTAGCTCCAGAGCAAGAACATTCTCAAAGTGTAACCATGTATAGCAGTCGACCACTAAACAATTATTCAATAACAAATACAATGCAACCGCAAATCTCAAAATACGACCTAATCTAAATTCTGAAAGTCAGTCACAAAAAATAAGTAGAAAACTAGACGATCACGTATCAACCATTAAAAAATAATCTATCCCCTTGTCTGACACCTTTATCAATTTAAAATGTTTCAGTTCCGTACGTCTCTATTTCGACCATTGCTTTTAAATGTTTCATAGTCATCTCTATTAGTCTAGCTATTTTTAATGATATCCTTATCTTCTTTTAATTTGTTTCGGTTTACCGATTCAAAGCCTGATTCTGGGCTTGTGTTTCCGAGCGAGCGGTCGTGTGCCGCGCTCCTATGTGAAGTGTCCGAAATGCCCCACCTGCTGATAAGGCAACGAATGTGTGAGCTGACTTGAGATCAAGTGTATATTGTACGTGCAAAGTTATAATTAGTTAAATAAACTCTTGCGAACTATAAATTATAACTATACAATAAAATAATGGGTAAGAGGAACAATGATGATCTTTCACCTCCAGATGCACTAAATAAAAAAAAAACTATTTTGAATGTAATTTTCTAATTACAGCTAATTAATATTATTCAATGAGCAATAGCATTCGAAACGCTACAAACATTATCTATCAAGGCAAATAAGCTGCAGCAGTCGAACAAATAATTATCAACGAACAAAATAATTCTTTAACTTCAACATAAGAAACTAAAGTAAAAAATCCACTCATATTTTACACTATGCTACTCATTTAGAACATCAAGAAATTATAAAGGATACTAAAGAAATCACATCAGGATAATTTAAAGCAGCACAGAAAGGAAATTAAAAATAAATTTTAGCACAATAAAAGACTACAGAAAAATTACAGAACACTATAATGGCAATAAATGAAACTATCACACATTTAAAGACCCCAACAAGAACCTAATTATCAGTTATAATCAGTAACCTACCGGTCTCAATAACTAGAAAGAAAGTATTAGAAGGGTTAAATAACCTAAAACACCCAGTGACTACAGTTGCACATAATTATAACAAAGACAAGGCTCATACCGCTAATTTCTGGTCCAAACTCTTTGCTTGAGCTCATTCCAAACATGCTCAGTTGAATTCAAGTCTGAGCTACACCAAAGCTAGTTCATTTTGGTATACCGACGTCAGCTAAGTAGGTAGTGGTCGCTCGCGCGGTGTAGCATCGCGCATTGTCATGCATTAGCATAAAGTCCTCACAAACAAATCCCGCTAACAAAACAGCATGTTCCTCCAGTCTCAGTGGTCCTCTGTTAAACCCCTCCGCGTCTCCCACTAAGCACGAAAACTAACTCAGCCATGAGTAAATTGCTCCCCTGGCCTTCTGTAGACCTGACAACTTCTGTCGTTGCCATGTAGGCATATTCTAAGCTCGTCGGTGAATAATATCTGACTCCAATGCCCGATGTCCCAATTGAGATATTTACGAGCAAATTCCCGTAGCCTTTGTCTTTGGATTTGTTAAAAAAATGTAATACAATGTACAAGATGTTAACACTATATTCACTCAAAAGCATACTACATAGTCATTGAATTTCGCTTAGTGAGGAAACATCAGTAGCATGTGCTAGATGCAGTTACTCAGAAATTAAAATGTGCACTGATTACTAAGACAAAATATAAGAACAATTCAAAGAGACAGAGACACTCACATTTATTAGACCCAAATTAATACACAATTACGCAAAAAGTATTAACCATTACATATGCACAGGTATTTGAGACAGATATAATAGATCAAAAGAAAATATTACAGGTAAATTTATACAATTCCAAAATAAGTTTAAAAACATGTTCTTGCACTTCCTCAACTAGGAACTAGTAATATAGATTACATATATTCTATTTTGCTAACAGTAGTTAAGAAACTTACACAATAATGGCTACAGCTAAAAATAGCCTTCAGACTAGCAAACCGTATATATGAAAATTTATCTTTAAAAACAACTAAGTAGACATTCTACTAATTCCAGAAAATCACGCAAGAAACTTAGTAGTTATCGAAATATTAATTATAACATATAACATATAATATATATTTATAACGACTATCGAACACTAATAAATCATTTTACCGCAAACGAGGTACAGTACCATACTTATCAAACCCAAATGACAAACCGATATCAGTGGTTATTAAGAATGTTCCACTTTCCCTCACCGACCAGAAAATAAAGAAAGAATTAATTAAAACCTTTCCAATAATAAAAGTAACTCGCTTATATACTAAAGACAAAAAACCACTGCTAGTTTGCCCAGTAGATTTAACTAAAAATGAAGCTCAATGTACCATTCAATAGTAACAGTATAATCCAGAAGAAAAACGAAAAACATACCGCAATTCCACCGTTATCAACAATATGGGCATACAAAAAATTACTGCTCATTAAAACCAGCATGCGTCAAATGTGCTGGCAGCCACCTATATACAGACTGAAAAATGAAATCTAGCGATACACCAACATTCGCAAACTACGGAGGAAACCACAGTGCAAACTATCGGGGATGCCCACACCACATACAGCTATTAAAGCAACGAACTATAACCCAACCAACTACCACCAGTGCTCCTCATCGTAGATACGCCAACGTAAACAACACGCAGACATTTGCAGAAAAACTTAAAAGTGGATTAAATCCAATTAACAATACAACCACTTCAGCTAATCGACTAACAATACCCGACAACATCACACAACTCATCATAGACCTAATAACACCTTATCTAAGTCAAATTAAATCCTTTATCACAAATACTCTGTTACCGCTACTACTCAATGGACCATAAACATAAAAAGTCATACAAAATTTAACCATCCTTAATTGGAACGCGAACGGAATCAACACCCAACTTTCACTATTCATAGCCTTCTTACCCCGATATAATGTTGACATTGTCTGCATAACAGAGACCCATCTAAAATTCCAGGATATCACACCTATCGTAATGATCGGATTTCTACTGTAACCGCAGGAGGAGTGGCGATTCTAATAAAAACAAAATTCGAACACACACGACTTCCTGAAATCGATAATTTAAAAATTGAAACAACAGCGATAAAGGTTACACTAGATGATCAGAGCCACGTTACAATAATAAGTGCTTACAGACAACCAAACAAAAAACTAATCGAAGAAGATATTAAAAAAATTTTTCATACAACTAGACCACTATTGGCCGTAGGCGATATAAATTCTAAAAACACATTATGGGGCTATAGAGCTACTAACCCAAAGGGAATAAAATTTTGCAATAAAGAACGCATTCCAAATCTTAACTCCCGACGAGTAGACTTATTACCCCTACCGATTTGATCACAACCCCGATATTCTCAACATTGTAATTCAAAAAGACTTTAATAAACCGGTGTTTTAAAATGTCATAACAGAACTAAATTCTAATCATATTCCAGTTCTTGTATCTTTTGCAAATAAATTATCTGTCAAACAACCCAACCCAAAACTTAGCAACGGGAAAATAGACTGGAATCAATTTAAAAATTTATTAGACGACAATCTGCATTTTTCTAAAAGCCTCCACACCACCGAGGACATAGACTCGATGATAAACCACATTACCACATCGATACAAAGCAGTAGAAAATTGGCCTGCAAACCACAAAAAAAGACCATTCCGAGAAACTACAATTATCCCCCGAGATACATGATTGAACTAATCAAAACCAAAAGCTAAGTTCGACGTGAATGGCAAATAACCAAGTACCCTATAACCAAAAATCTCCTAAATAATATTACACACCTAACCGAAAGGGAATTAGACAACATAAGAAGAAATTGCTACAAGCAACAGATAGCTGATCGTAGTCCAAGAGACAGGGTTATGGAGAACAACGAGAAACATATTACAGCAAAGAGAAGAAATTCCCACACTAACTACAGAAACTGACAACGAAAAGTATAGCTCCGACGCCGAAAAAGCTGCTGCTTTTGCATTACACCTTGAAAAGACCTTCACTCCTGCAAATACCTGCACACCAACTCATCTTATGCAAGTAATTAACGACGTTGAACAAAATTTATCTATACCAGATCGTATAAAACCAACTTCACCCAACGAACTTAAAAGTATAGTAGATACACTAACCAAAAATAAAACTCCCGGCCATGATCTCATCACAAACAACATCCTCCAACACCTAACAGATAAAGCACTCGCCTACTTAAGCACCACTTATAATGCTTCTTTGAGACAGGGTTATTTCCCACAATTATGGAAACATGCACAAATAATCATGTTCGCAAAACCAGGAAAAGACAAGAAAAAGTAAACAACTACAGACCGATAAGTCTCTTAACTTCACTATCTATTTTTACTCAAGCGACCAAACTAGAAAATGCAGTGATAGCATTACAACATGCAACAAACAGCCTGTCTTCCTGGTCCAAACAATGGAATATGCAAATTAACGCTGATAAATGTCAAGCCAAAATATTTGCCCTGCGAAGAATTAATAACCACCCTAATGTACGTATAAACAATAGTATAATACCTTGAAACCCAAATGACTCTGCAGGTAAATACTTAGGAATTTACCTCGACACACGGTTAAGTAGGAAATATCACATTAATCATAAATTAACGCAAAGCTATACTAGACTAAGGCAATTGTATCCCTTGATAAATAGAAATTCAACACTAAAAATTGAATGTGCGGTACTTTTGTACAACAGTCTGCTACGACCTCTGGCACTATACGCATCACCTGCATGGTGTAATACTTCCAAAAGCAACATACAAAAATTGCTAGATTTTAAAACAAGGTGTTGAGAAGCATGGTACATGCGAAACACACAACTACATCAAGATCTAGGCGCATTATACGTGGAAGAGTTTATTAAAAATGTGCTAACAACTTTATTACTAACTCAAGTGCGTGTAGTGGTGCGGTACACTATGAACTGTTTGAAACAAATATCCACACTAGACTGAAACTCAGGTTACCACAAGATATCATCCAACCTAATCGCGAACACAATTAAATCATATTGTTATGGTCAATCATTATTGTTATAGTTAATCATTATTATTAATCGCTATTGTATTTACATACCCATGAGACTGCTAATTAGTTTCATTCTATTATAATTTAATTATTGTATTCTAATTTATTAATGCTATGTATAACAAAACTGTCATTTGTTGATCTGACAATAAACTTGTAAAAAACTAGAGAACCAACCGACTATCCTGTGGTTAGAAATAAGAGCCCAGATCTTTTCAATTTTTTTATTATAATTGCAATATTTGATATGCAGCACAACCTTGACCTTAACTCTGATTACAGTGTTATTGTAATAAAGTTAACTACTGAGATTATCTGGAAAGATTCACCTTTGCATCTGTGTTCTTAGCAAACTAAATGGAAGCTATTTCGATCATTCATTAATGAAATCGGTAATTTAAGCTTAAAGTCTAAAATTATTCTTATAAAATTAAAAAAGTGCTTCGGTATTTTACTAAATGTGTCATGGCAAGACTGTTCCAAATAAATTAATATTTTACCAGATTAATGTAGTATACCATCACACACAAAAATATGTTGTACAAGGAAAACAAGGAACTTTTAGGAAATGGTAAATAACTAGACATCCTAAAGATACAACAATATTAAATAAGCTTATAAACCTTTTAAGAAGCCTGAAAAAAAACTTTTCAACATTATATCACTAAACCAAACTCTAGATAAATCATTATAGAAGCCCACAAAAAATTTAAACTACCGTCAATTCCAGTGAATAAAAATAAGAAAAGCAGATTGTAATTGTACACGCTCAAATAAACATTCCAATATCTTAACTTTACAGGCTTCACAGATAATACTGGGATACAAAATATTCTAATGCTTTATATAAAATACCCTTGCCATAAAGCCATAAAAGAAAATCACATAATCAAAATAATAATAAAAACTAGAAAAAATTCTAAAACAGCTTATTAGAAAAGTGGCTGTTTTATTAAGCAAGATTTACAATAATATCTTAAGATCATGTTACTTCTCAATACACAACACACCAATAAATATTTAACTCTGTAGGCAAAAATATTTAAAATGCTTCTACTTACCAGAATTAAAGATTGAGACAATCATATAGCCAACAGTTTTTTTAAACATTTAATAAACTGTAAAGATGGAGTTGAAAAAAGAGAGATTTTAGGAAAGTTAAAACTACTCCTAAATCCAGGCGCTCTATCGCCTATGTGCGACTAACTGCCGTTGCAATCGAAGGCCCAGTCTGGTCGCCGGTCCACATATATATGTATATAATATATATATATATATATATATATATATATATATATATATATATATATATATATATATATATATATATATATATATATATATATATATATATATATAGCCTACTTTAATGCGGCTGGTTGCTTAAGAATATATATTCTTAAGCAACCAGCCGCATTAAAGAGTTCAAGAATTTAGAGGGTCCGTCGCCCACGCGGGGTAAATTGTTGGCGGGACCGAAGACCCACATAATTTTGTCCGACCACCTCGGCTACTCCCATTATTCGAATGAAGAACTTTCAGCTGCAACCAAACTAGTATGTCTTCTAAATGTCTTCTTGTTCAAGCTAAATAAATATTTTATGATCAGGTCTATATTATATTAAAATCATATTTACGGAACAGATATTATTTAGTAAAATTCAATTCTTTGTCTGCCTCTTATTCAATGTACTTTCAAGTATGTTAGGGTAGCGTGTTAGGATCCTACTTATATCTAACTCGTTCGACAGATTTAGTAGTTTCGATTAGCTGACCTAAATTCAAGAGCAGCGTTAAAAACCTACCAAACTACCTAGGGGTATTGTAAAACTAGTTAAAATAGTGGAGAATTGCAGTTATACTGGCCAATATATTCAAATAACATACACTGCTAAGTATAGCTCTTGCTTAGAAGTACTACGCTTGTACTAACAAAAATAAATAAAACATTTAATGGTCTACCTAGACAATAAATCAAAATTAAAAAGTAATAAATGTCCTGATTGACAAATATAAACCCTCACCTCACTTTCGAAAGTAAACTAACAATTGCATAATCGTGCTAAGGCCCATATGGATATGTGCAATAGATTATGAAGTTGCAACAAACCGTCAAACGTGGCAACATTATTATCCTCTAAGTAGATTGTATGCGTATAGTTTAAAAAAATAAATAAAAAAGAAACAATTTGAAAATTTTACTCTTTTTATAATAAAAATTTAAAAGTTTGTCACACGATTGTTTATTAAACGTGAAACAAATTGTTTCAATCTCATTAAACACAACCATGCTTTCATTTGGACATTTAAAGTCTAAATAACTTAATTTTATTATTATTATTTAGTTTTAGATCAATGTTACGAGTTGTTTTCTGTGCAATTTAGATCAATAGATAAATAAACAGAAACAAAATTTTGGATCTTATTAAATAATTTTAATATTTTACTAGAATTAGAACTCTGAAAAGTAATACAAAAGTTAATACAAAATGTAACTTCCTATATAGTAAATGTGAATAAGCAAACATTATAATATAATTAAAACACTTATTATTCTGAACAGTAAATAAGTAATAACTTATTTTAAGAAAAAACTGTAATTATAATTTTACCATATTATTTATACTTTACATGTACTTATGCTAAATTACAAAATATCTATTTATATCTAACCCCGTTAGCTAATTAGTATTAGGAGATTGCGGTGGTATTCTGATTACAGTGTCTATCCAACTAAATATATATATATATATATGCTGCATCGTTTATTAAATTTGATGATAACTACCACGTAGTTATAAATGAATGCTTGTTTGCTTAACCTAAATGTGTAGGCATGCAGCTAATTTAATGGTATAGATAAAGACATTGCTATAACGGAGCACATATAAATGCAATATAATAAATATAAACTCACTCATATACGAAAGCAATATTTTCGTGTTTTGGAGTTATGTAGGCGCACAAAACTGTTATTGGCAACAAAAGTTTGTCTTTATTTTTGATTTTTATTTGTTCATATATCAATTTAAAAAATGTCTATATACATATTGTTCTATACGTTCTGCATATTTTATGTTGCAAGAATGGAATAAAATTGTACACAGTAACAAAACAACATTAACATAAATTAATGTTTTATTTTTAAAATTAGCATATAGAGATTTTAAACACTAAATACTGACAATATAACACAGTTTCAATTAACAATTAAATTAAAATATGCAGAAGTTTTGCTTGTACAGTAACTAAATATTTCAGATTTATATAATAAGGTAAATGGATTATGCGATCCTTTGGTTTTATATTAAACTGTATAAAGCGTTCGACGTCCATTAACACATTTGATTTTAATTTTTGTAGAAGACAATACTAGTAAGACAAATAATTGTTGGCGATTTGGTTAAAAACTGAATTATAACTAAATACAAGTTTGAGTTCTTGCAAGAAATTTAGTCTACAGACATTGTTATAAGCACGAGGACCGGCTTTTATTGTACATATTTGCTAGTTGTGAGGCATTTTCAGTTTGTTTTGTATGTTCTAGGCAGTTTCTTCTAAATCAATTTTGCACAATTTATTTGTATATATGCTTGATTGAACAGTGCATATTAGAAGTAAGATTTTGTTATAGTTAGATATTTGCTTTTCATAATTTTGTTATTTATACTACCGAGCAGCAAAGCTTAAATTCCGATATATTCATTTTTATTAAATGACCTAAGCTCTTATCTATCAAATATACTATGGTTGATAGTAACATATAAACTTTTTATATACAAGTATATTAATATAGGGTTGAAATAAATGTAAATATAAACTCAAAAACTATTTTTTAGAACTATATACAGAATGTTCGAGATAAATCCGAAATTTTCCGTAGTGTTGTGCAAACATATCTAAGTTTACTACGTAACCAAAAAGTATAGGTGGAGGTAGCTGCTAACAGAATAATTTACAGTAAGCAATCTGATTGCGGGAGAAGTGATGAATTGTGAAGATTAATCAGGATCTTGTGCGGAGTATAATCAACCTGGCAAAAGAAATGGGCATGGCGAGTCGATGGTCAGTCTAATACCTAGTGCACTAGAACCTGTACTACAAATTTTTTGAACAGAGGAACCACCAATTGCAAACTGAAAAAAAAATAAGATGGACAAAAAGATAAGGCACTGCTGGACCACAACTTTTCCTGAGTTTATTTCCAGACAGAGAGAACTTCATCCATTAAGGTAAATATCTAAAATAAACATTAGATCTGCCAAAATCCCCCTGAAGTACTTAGGGTCATGCATACGAGGTTTTCCGTCTCGGTGATTGTGCCTCATTCTTTGAAAAAGGGTCGAAAGCAACTACCGACAGCTATATCAACATGTAAGAGGCAGTTGTGAAGTCTAGGCTACAGTACCTGGTCATTAAGTGAGAATACGTGTTCTAGCAAGATTCCGCTCTAGCCCGCAAGGCAAGAAAAGATTTAGGAATGACTATACAACAATTTGTATTACCACTAGATCACAGTCTTATAACTACGTGCCGGGTGTAGTCGAAACGGAGATCAATTATAACCTCAAAGGCAGCTTAGGGGCTTTCATCATGGAAGTAATGACACATATAGACAAGGAGGAAGTTATGTTGGCCTGCGAAGGTTTAGGTCCCGGCTTTCGAATGTCGTGGTTGCTAGTGGGGAATACATTGAAAAATATTATTTTCAATATTATTTACTTTAATTGTGCTAAGTTTTTATGTAAATGAATTTAATTTTTTCTTAATTTTAATGTTATATTTGTTATTTATTCATTTTTCAGGTTTTTCTCAATAACCCTATAAATACCACTAAGGATAAATGTAAAAATGTAATAAACTAATTAATACTTACACTGCGTACACGTATATTAACCTTTTTTTAAAATTATTTATTAGCAACCAGAATATTAGAATACATTCTATGAGCTAATTTTATGATTATTTAATTCTTGGGCGTAAAGGGGATGACACCCAGTGGACCCACCCCTATATTATTGTAATAAATCCTTGGGCCAATTTTTCTTTAAGCGTCGGTTGTTGGGATCTTCTTTTAGTGGATCTATGATTGGATTTGGATGAGTTGTCAGGTTAGCGTGATATTTAGTTGCCTTTTATTTTACAGCATCTTTTACAAACAGAATGCCTAGGTCCATATGAAGCGTTTGGTTTGATATAAACCATGGTGCATTTGCGATGTTCCTCAGGATCTTGGATTGACAGCGCTGGATTACATTTACTGTGGATGTGCTGGCGCAGCCCCAAAGTTTTGATTCATATAACCAGATGGGACGAATGATAGCCTTATAAAGTAGCAATTTGTTGATTAAAGTGAGCTGAGACCGACGTCCAATGAGCCAGTTCAGGTTTTTCATTTTTAGGTCCATCTGCTTTCTTTTGTTAGTGACATGTGTCTTCCACGTCAATTGTCTGTCGAGATGTAATTCCAAGTATTTTACCACATCTTCTTGAGGGACCGCTTTGTTTCGGATGTTAATTGGCGGACATGTCGAGCGTCTTGATGTGAACGTAACATGGTCCTCATTAACTGTAATTCTCCATTTTATAAACCATTTATCTATTAAATCTATATGTTCTTGGGTTTTTATAGATGCTATTATTGGATACTCGTTACAAGCAATAATTGCCGTGTCATCAGCAAAGATCCCTATGTCATTATGGCTAGTCGTGGGTATGTCATAAGTGTATAATAAGTGATTTTCTAGGTAGGATTGAAACAGCAAGAAATATTGATGGGGAAACTGCTTTTTAACCTTATATAACAATCCTCTGTGTCAGACCTTATCGAAGGCCTGGCTGACGTCAAAAATTATCGCTGAACAGTATTTTTTGTCTGCGATCGCTGTTTGTATTGTATTTATTATGCGGTGACACTGTTGTACCGTAGAATGTTAATGACGGAAACCAAATTGATGATTTGGGATCCAATCGACTTCTAGTTCATCTTCCCGGATTCTTTTGTAAATAAGCTTCTCCAACAACTTTAATATTAAAAGGAGGAGGCTGATAGGGCAATAGGATTGAGTTGCGTTTGGGGGCTTACCAGGTTTAGGTATAACAATAATCTGGGCAAACTTTAATAGCATTGGCCAGTATGTAAGACGTAAGATTCCATTGAATAATATTCGGAGAAACTGGAGGCCGTTATCTGGTAGTTGTTTTAGTAATATTGCTGTGATCAGGTCATATCCTGGAGATTTATTGTTATTGAATTTCATCGAATTTCATTAATGGTGAATTTACGAATAGGGAATGACATTTGCAATGGAGTAATAAGGTATTCTTCAACTTCATCGTCAGTTTATTCCGAGTTTGGAGTAAAGGCGGTCTCTAAGTGTTGTGCAAAAACATCTGCTTTTCCCCTGTCAGTTCTCTTCCATGTTCCCATGGGATCTTGTAGTAGAGGAATATGCGCTGTAGGTCGCTTGAGACCCTTAGCAGCTTTCCGCATTGTATTGACTTGTGCGGATAACGAGGTCATATATATCTGAAAAGTTTCATTTCTAATTTTTGCTAACGTTCTTCTTAATTTATTATTTAGCTGATTGAATATTCTTCGATCATTTATGTTTTGGCTGCGATGCCACTTAGCTCTTGCCTTTCGCTTTTCTTTAACCAACTCCATTATTGCATTGGAAATATTAGGTGAGCTTATTTTTAAGTTTTGTGGTACTGGTGTAGCGTTCCATCCTGCTTCTTGAATGATAGTGATAAAATCTTTTGTGGCATATTGTAGGTCCTCGTTAGTTTGTAGTCGTACATATAAATTAATGTTTACATTCAGGTATTCTTTAAATTCCTCCCAATCGGTTCTGCTATTACAGAGTGAGGGTTTTGGTATTCTATATATTATTGTGGCACTGATAGTTGCAATTACTGGAGAATGATCTGACATAATGTCATAATTAGGTGTGACGTCTAAGTAATTTGAGGATAGGCCTTTTATGACATAGAAATCAAGCAGATCGGGGATCTTGTCGGGATCTGTCGGCTAGTAGGTGGGAGTACCGGTGGAAAGATAATTATAGTTCATATCATTTATGAGCTTAAATAGTTCCCTTCCTCTGGTTGCTATTAATCGTGAGCCCCAGTACGTATGTTTAGCGTTGTAGTCCCCACCTACAACAAATCTTTGTCCCATAGATTCAAAGAAGGGTTGCAGCATTTGTTTAGTCATGTTGTGCCTTGGAGGACAATAAACAGCTGATACATTTAACGGCATAGCCAATTTGTCTACTTAAATAGATGCAGCTTGCAAAAATTAGTTTTATACTGTGAAAGTTCATGATGAGAAATAGATGATCTAATTAGCACTGCTGCACCATCATGAGCAGTTTAGTCGGGATGTTCCGTGTGGTATATAGAGTAATAAGGTATTTTGAAATGATTTCTTGCGGTAAAATGGGTTTCGGAAAGTAACATTATATCTATGTTGTGTATATTTAAGAATGTGTCTAGTTCTAGCTTTTTTTGTTGTAAACCGTTGGCATTCCATAAGGCAATTCGCAGAAACTGAGCCATTATTGTACTACTTTATTAATGACGGTGGTTAGCATATTCATAATCATGATATTCTGTTGTAATAATTGATTGAAGGATTTCTTAAACTCATTATGAAATTGGTGGAGATTTATGTCTTGAGGATTTGAAGGGTCATTTTTAAGTGCCTGTGAATAGGACTTGTAAGTTGGTGCTGTGTTGTTTAAAGGAGTTTGAACTTTCTGTTGCGTTGGGAGGAGAGGAAATTTTGAGAATGTGGGTTTTATTAAGGGAGGTTTGTTTGGTTGATATTTTCTCTGGAGATCTTGATATACACTACAGCCTTTATAGTTTGCCGGATGCGCTCCACCACATAGTATGCAAGTAGCGGCGGTGTCTCTAGTCTTCTTGCAAATTTTGGTGTCATGTTGCCCTCCGCATTTAACACAGGCAAATGGTCTGTTGCAGTATTTTTTAGTGTGGTTTTAGTTTGGCATCTAATGCACTAGACAATGTCACGAGTTCTTCTTGGAGGTTCAAATAGAATACATTTATTGTGTAAATACCGCACATTATAGCTTTCTTTATTATTATCGGCGGGCTCAAGATCTATAAAAAATGTTGTTTTATGTCGTATATTTATTATATTACGCACCCGGTGTCCCTTTTCCGATAGAGCTTGTTTG
This sequence comes from Sinelater perroti, assembly GCA_036346155.1. Taxonomy (NCBI): domain Eukaryota; kingdom Metazoa; phylum Arthropoda; class Insecta; order Coleoptera; family Elateridae; genus Sinelater; species Sinelater perroti. The sequence goes on from JARFIY010000278.1 coordinate 1,008,351, forward strand.
ATTTCTTCAATAGGTGTAGAATGATGTATATGTTTCAGTACTACTCGGTAAGACCGATCTTGCTTCATTTGGTATGTATGATGTATGATATTTTTATCCATCATGTGTCTAATAAATTTTCGATATACATCGGGATCTTTTGTGTTAACCTTAACAATATTATTTAATAAACATTTTGTTGTATACTGCTCTTCTTCGGCGATTTACAGAAATTCCCCAGTCGTTTTTTGATAGTTGAGGACTCCGTGAACAAAAATAGGAGGGAGTTTGGGTATTACTGTAGGCTCAGATCGCATGTTTGTTTGCATGGTTTCGTCATCTCCTTGTGATAACGTTGAGAAGCGATTGGATAGTACCGGGGTTGATTTATTATAGCTAATTGATTTTTCTTCTCGTCTTCTTTTGTTGCTTTTAACAAGTTGCCAGCTGTCGTCTACCGATATTTGTTCTATTGGTTTTTCTTGTTGAAGTATGTGAAGTTGTGGTTGGCTAGTTAACTGATTAGGGGAAAAATATTGAGAATTTAGTGTTTGGGATACACTCCGTGGGGGCTTGTTGATTAAATGGATACTGGGAGTGTGTTAAGAAGGGAATTTGTTACTGGAAAGCATGTGCGCTATTTGTTTGGAATCGATTATTTTGATATATTTGTTGAACATTGTTAGAGCCGCTGCCGGTTGGCAGCATGTTTTTGTTTAAGCTGGTTATGCAGCGTAGATATTGTGATCACAGAAGAGTGTGAATTAATTATTGTTCACCTACGGTATTAAATTGTTAAATAAATAAATAAATAAATACGCCTGACCTTAAAGACTGCGGCTCGACGCGGCGATATCGCAGGTAAAATTGGCACGCAAACTTCCACTCTGTTTCAATGTACGGACCGGAATGGTATATTAACTAAACAAAAAAAATTAAATAGACTTTTATACTAATATGTTTTTTAAATTTATTAAATGTACCTGATGTAATGAAACTCTTCAGTAGGGCCCTACAGAAAGCTACATAACAAAGAACAGGAGCAAAAAATAATGCGATCATAAAAGTTGTCTAACAAAAATGTAAAAAATCGCTAGGAAGGGAAAGACAAGAAGATAATAATAAACATAATAGCTCGTGAGAGCAAATATAGGATTTTAAGTAACTTACGTACTTGACGCTAAACAACTTACGATTATATGATATTTAACTATAGGGTTAAAATAAAGAAAACAAATGAATTAAAAATTAAGAACTTCTGCAACAAATCTGATAAAGAAAAGTAAAACATTTATCAATTGTTAAAAATTCTACATTAAGTGAGTTTACCCATTGATAAATTTAAAGTATGAGAAATAAGATCAGTACCTTCCATTGGTTTAAATTTTGAAAAAGAGTTTTAGTTGCAGGGAAGAAATTGTGGAAGTTATCTAACAAAGAATGAAATTTATTACTATATTAAGATTAGATTATGCCGTTAGTCAAAGTAGCAAAATTTTGTAAGAATTTAATAAGTGTTAAAGAAAAATACAAGCCAATTAATTTTTACACACGTTAATCGAGGTCTTTAAAACATTATTAACGAGAAGAGTACAATTTACATATACTTTTGAATAAACTTTAATCTGAGTTTAAAAAATGACACATAATTATGAAAAGAACGTACAGAATTTAGAAATAAAAAACCGTACAGCACCGTGTATATAAATAAATATTAGAGGTTTATATTAAAATGTCTCGACATAATTTGCTTTTTAATATTAAAATAATATACGTAGACACAAAATATGTAGATTACATCATGTTTTATCTACACTTGATTGTAAAGTATTATAAAAAACGTTCTGGAGTTCTACATAATGAACTTTTATCTGGGCTGCGAAATGAGCTTTTTTAAATTGTAGTTTATCTAGGGTTGACTATAGCGTATAAAAAACTACTAACCGTCTTAAAAGATACCAGCTGTTAGTTTATTAAATGTGTTAAAATTATAGGTATTGTTAAGATAAAATAAAGAAAAGTTGAGTCTTTTGCTCAACACATGGCAGAGGTCTTCACGTTTAACATTCATGAGATGGATAAACATATTTAAAAATTCCATAGTGCACTGTTTTAACTATTTTTTGTAATTCAAGTATTTACAACGGTGCAATGCTACGACCTAATTAATTCCCAATCAGTGTATCTTCTGTTATGTTAAAACTTTTTTAAAAACTAATAATAAAACGATTAAATGAAGATTATCTGCTAAATTAATAAAATTAGAGTTGCTATATAGTTTGGATTCAAGTATACAAAAATATCAACGTTAAGCAAACATTTAATCATGTGCGACTTAATATATTATTGTTTAAAATCAGGGATACCTTCTCACCAGTACTATCTATTATTGAAATCGTACTTATCTTGTTAAAGTTTTTGCAGTCTAGCCAATTTCTCTTCACATTCTTCACGATAGTATATTGTCGCATAGAGATCTTCATTTCGCATAAAATCTCCTGTAAGAAGAACTAAATGCTTTAGGTAGCTTAGAAATGTAAGCCAGCAAAATAAAGTCTGCCCACATAACCTTTGCAATGCCGTTTATGGTATGTTTACCTGTAACGCTCAATAACACTAACATACCGCTAGCAGATAAAGCTAAGTACTTGGATTTTAATATAAATAAGAGAATAATGTGGAAAAGAAATGTATCAAAAAAAAACTAAATAAACGTGCCCCCAAATCAAAACCATGTTTTACAAGACAAACTTTCCAGCTGTCACCAAAAACTAACTTTTACTCTAAAAAAACATTATAAGAAATGTCTGAACTTATGGACAAACTACGGATTGTATTAGTTACTAATACATTGAAATAATTAAAAATTCTAATAAAAACACTTAGCAATATCTTTAATGCTCCATGATATGTTTTCCGTCTTACTTTTTCCACAAATTCCAACATTGAGTAAATAAAAAGTCAGATTTAAGTTACCATGATCGATTAACGCAACAACAAACGATACAAAGACTGCGCTACTGTTTTTGATCCTTACCAGATTTTTTTTGTATACACTATTAAGAGGACTAACAAACAAAATATATTAGTATTGTTTATTATGTATATATTTAGTTAGATTATCAACCAAACTGAAACATTTCTAGATTTTCAAAAATCTGTTTTAACTTATTTTGTCGCGATAAGAAGAATATCCACATTTTTTCTTTTGTAATTTATCTATAATTTTCAATACTTATAACGTCTTCAGATGTGTGTATATATATATATATATATATATATATATATATATATATATATATAATAGAGAGAGAGAGAGAGAGAGAGAGATTCAAAGTCGTTACGCTGAAGAATTCCGAATGAAAATGTTAAGTTTTTTAGGTACCACAAATAAAACCGTAATGTCCAGAACAAAGTTTCCAACCAATATGTACTTCTTATGTCTATAACTTGATATTGAATTCTACTGAAAGTGCTAATATAGCAATAATATTGAATTTTTTTTTCTTACTCCTTGCTATCCTTTGGTTGACGTTTTATTGGGATTTTTACAAAAATAACTTAGCGGTATTTTCATAACTTGTCTTGTTTCTCCTTAAGCAGCCCATTTATATCCCTAAAATTTCTTGTATTTCTTATTGTTATTTAGTATACCAGATTATAACTTGTCTATATATATATATATATATATATATATTGTTAAAGTATCCTTCTATGCATGAGGGTAAAGTTTTCGAGCGGTGTGCATTGAGGCGCTTCGCGCCTTATAAGAAGTGCAAACCCTATCTTTTCTCCCAGTTAAATGTATATAAATGTAAAATGTAAAGGCAGCGGACGTATGTTTGTGCGCTTCGAGACATTGGTGCCCGGGGAGTTAGACGCTGCCCGTGCTATTTAAAATAAAAAGTCAGCTATAAATTTTATTTAAATTTAATAATATTTCACCAACATAAGGCCGCCATGCTAGGCGTGGCGAATTACGGATATCAATACCCGCAAAATCAACAACATGTGACGTACGACCAACTAATTAATCAAGGCACATTTCAACAAAACTTACCGATACAGCAATTACAACAGCCATATTTAGCCTCACAATCGCAACCGCAGTCACAAGTTCAAATAACGCCTCACTATTTCCCAAACTATTCACCGCAAAACAAAAATCAACATTCAGCAATCACTCCAATGCAAACAAATAATGAAGATTCCTGCCAAATCCAAAAAAAGTCAAAACACTCTGATAATGACATACGTCGCCATTTGAAACAAACGAAAACGCTACAGAAACCTCAAGCCTCTCGCAGTAGAGCGGATCGAAAATATCAGCACGAAAAAAGTACAACCATCACCAATATTTGTGTATGGGGTTAATAACACCACATGTTGGAACAAAGAGTCAAAAATCAATACATACTTAAACTGATAGGAAACACTCAAATCAAAATACAGCTCCACAAATCCAAACATTACACAACCATTGTTAAAATATTAAAAGACAAACATACAGAGTTCCACTCGTTTCAAAATATAACCGATAAAAAATATAAAGTGGTACTGCGACACATGCACCCCTCAACCGACGTCAAAGTACTAGCGACAAAAGTTACAAGTCACGGACATCAATTATTGAATATTCATAACAATAAACACAGAATTACAAAACTTCCGCAACCCCTCTTCTTTGTAAAACTTCAGCAACAAGATAATAACAAAGACATCTACAAAATTGATTTATTAATGTACTCTAAAATACGATTTGAACTCCGACACGTCAAGCGAGAAGTTATTCAATGCCAAAAATATCAAAGATACGGACATTCAAAAAATTACTGCTACAGAACAACCCGATGGGTGAAATGTGTCGGCCAACACCTAACCAAGGACTGTACGCATAAAACTAAAAGTATTGGCGTAAAATACGTTAATTGCTAAGGCAACCACCCAGCTAATTATAGAAGATGTACGGTAGCCAAGGAAATACAAAAACGAAAATTTCCCCCCTTACGCTCAAGGCAAGCTGAAACTACACCTCCTTCAAACTCATTAGTACAACAGGTACTGACGTACTCACACAGAATGCAAGGGATCAGCCCAGAACCGCCTACTACCACACCACAACTACCCAACAAAAATTCACCTACATCAGATAACAAACTAGAAAAAATGATTGTGAAACTAATGGAAGGAATGGAGACTATACTTAATCTTTTAACAGTCCTGGTCAGCAAATTTTAATCATAATGCACAACACCTTAATAATTGTAATCTGGAACGCCAAGGGATTAGCACAACACAATTTAGAAATCAAACAATTCCTCATAAAGAACAACATTGATATTATGATGATATCGAAAACATATCCCACACACAACACATACATAAAAAGAATACCCAAATATACAATTTACGCAACCAGTCATCCAGACAACACTACTCACGCAGGAACTGCACTCATAGTTAAAGATACTTTAAAGCACTATGAACTTCCCAATTATCACCAGGAACACTTACAAGCCATCATCATTGTTGTACAAGAACAGAACAAGGAAATAGCATTCTCTGCAATTTACTGCCCCCCCAATCACAACATAACTAAACAGCAGTTCACCGATTTCTTCCAAAGGTTTGGACCCCGCTTTATAGCAGGAGGAGACTATAACGCAAAACACCAAACTTGGAGATCTAGGGTTACGGTCACCAGAGGCAGAGAGATATTGCAATCCATCCAAGATAACAACCTTCAATACCTATCAACAGATCAGCCTACCTACAGGCATACCAATTGACGAAAACTTTCTGATCTCTTGGATTTTTGTGTAATCAAAGAAATATCTGATAGATACACCACAGCTGAATCCCATCTAGACCTTTCGTCTGACCACTCCCCTATAATCGTAACATACAGCGCAAAAATATTAACAAGAAGTACCCCTCCTACTCTGTATACTAAGCGAAAAAACTGGGGGTGTTTTTAAAGATCATCCAAGGAAAGGTGCAATTAAATATTCCTTTGAAAACGGACATTGATCTATTCAATTCAGTCGAACATCTCCACCAAACCTTACAGGATGCTGCATGGGAAGCAACTTCTGACAACAAAGAACGGGGTACACTTGACTGTTGCCCTCTGATTATTAAACAGAATATAGCTGAGAAACGAAGACTGACGTATTTGTTAAAATAGTAGATTCCCACGAGACAAAACTAATTTTAACCATGCTACCCAGAATTTTAAAACACTCCTGAACAGCACAAAATTAAGAAATACAAAATTACCTATCTAGTTTATCACCTTACAAAGCCACAGTTGCCTCACTCTGGAGACCAACGAAGAAACCAACTATGTTTATACCCCCCAATCAGATTCCCATATGGTAGCTGGGCTCAAAGCGACGAAGAAAAAGCAATACCATTTGCAAATCACATGTCTACATTGTTTCAGCCATTACCCAGAACCTGCACAGTGAAAGAAAAGGAAACAATTCATTACACATTAGCGGAATCACTTAAAGCATAATCTCCTTTAAAGTCCGTAAAAGTCAAACAAGTAATAACTGCTGTCAAAAGTCTTAATTCGCATAAAGCACGAGGATATCATTTACTCACGGCAAGTCTATTAAAACAATTGCCAGAAAATGGATTTAAATTAATTACATATATATTCAATGCAGCTCTACGACTTAAAATATTTTCCGAACAGTTGAAGATTGCTCAAATACTAATGATCCCAAAGCCCGGAAAAAACCCAGAGGACATTACCTCTTACCGACCAGTTAGCCTGCTACCTACAGTCTTTAAACTATTTGAAAAACTGCTTCTATAAAAAATACAAACCATGCTTGCAGACAGGAATATAAACCCACAACATCAGTTTGGTATATACAGTGACAAAAATAAACCACGACTTGAATCTTAAAAGATACTGTACTGCTGCATTCCTCGACATTAGACAAACCTTCGATAAGGTTTGGCATACGGGACTAATATATAAAATTAGAAGAGATGTTCCACAAATGTATGAACTTATCCGGTCATACCAAGGAGGACAAACTTTTCAAATCAAACTAAGGAAGACTGACCTCTATCCAATAAATTATGAGAGCCACAGGAAAGTGTATTAGGACCAGTTCTTTACCTTATATATACGGCAGATCTGCCCACAATCCCTTAAATACTCACAGACACCTATGACGATGATGCAGCAGTGCTAGCATCACAATCAAATCCTCGTGTAGCTTCTAACTACCTCTAAAGCATCCTTAATAAAATACAAACTTGATTACAACTATACTATATACAAGCAACTTTCACATTACGGACAAAAACCTGCCCACCAATGACACTTAATGGGAAAACTATTCCACAACAAAATAACGTCTAATACTTGGGAATTCATCTCAACAGACGCCTCACATGAAAAACACACATAATAAAAAAACTAATGCAATTAGGGTTCAAATTCCGACAAATATATTGGTTAATTGGAAGAACATCCTCTTTATCCCTATAAAATAAGTTGCTACTGTATAAAAAGATCATCAAACCGATATGGACATACGGACTCCAACTCTGGGGTCGGTCAGCAATTCCAACTTGGAAATCCTCTAACGCTTTCAAAATAAAGTCGTAAGGACGATAGCTAAAGCTCCACGTTATGTCCCCAATTGGGTTCTTTAACAGGATATTCCTCTCCCAACCGTACACGAGGAAATTCGCAGAGCTAGTGGAACTTAGTGTTCACCCCAACACCCTAGCAGCAAATTTACTTGAGAGACAGTGCATTCAACAGATGTTCAACAGATTGTAAATGTGCAAAAAAAATTGGCGGCCTCTTTTGTTTTTTGCAGAAGGAATCGGCGGCTAGGAGATTTTATGTGCTATCCTTATTGTTTATAGAAAAAAGGAAAAGAATTTCTAACACTTGAGAAATTAAATTCTCTTTTAGTGTAAATTTTTTATGGTGTACGCAAAATATATATTTTAAAAATTACTTTACACCCCAATATATTTTAAATTGATTGTAAGTAGCCTGTGAACCGTCTAAATTCTCGACTTACTAAACTTTACTCAAGATGAACTCCCAGTTTCTTATTATTAATAAAGCAAATGTTAGCATTTTAAGTTAGTTTGGCATAAATTGTCTTGTTTAACTTGAGTGAACTGGGATCGCACGAGCCTGGGCGCTTTATCAACTATTTGGTTTTAAGAGTAAATATTAGAACTACTAACACTTTATTTTTTAAACGTTAATTTATTGTAAATTTGCCGCTGAAATATTTACTTACAAAATGCATACAAAATAGCTAATATTTTTTATTATAGCAATACACTAGCTTTAAATATTATTTTAAATATTTAGATATCAACTCTAAAGCACCAAACATCCAGATGGTATAACTAATAGTGCAACAGTAATTATCATCTAAGATGATAATTGGATGTTACATTATAGAACATTTGCAAGCAATATCCATAACACTGAACGGTAACATTGATACATTAATTGTATTGGACTATAAGTACTATTTTACAGCTCTTGGAAATAAGTTTATCGCCAGAAGGAATTGGAGGTTACAAATAGCAACAACAAAAAATAGAAATTTTTTTAACGGTCTAAAGTTAAATCTTTGTAACAAAATGAAATTAATTTTTTTAAAAAAATATTAGTCTTTTTAAAGATAATTTAAGTTAAGGATCTTAAAAATAACAGTTCAAGGAATTTTTATGACGATGAAAAAAATTTAAAACATCTCAAAAATGCAGTAGTTGTGCCATTATTTAAAAAGAAAAAGGCGACGAGTGTCGTCGCTGAATAACTAAAGCCAGTATTCATTAAAAGTAGAAAAAGATTAAGCGTAAGCGCTATCATAGAAACCAGGGTCACTTTCCTCAAGTTCATTTTCTTCACTATCTTCATCACCACTGTCTTTGCTATTGTGGCGTAAGCACCGGACCTTGGTACTATACTTATTTGGAAGTTACGGCACAGTAATGACAGTAATTTTATGTTTTAAAATATTTGATACCACACTTACATTTGTGGTTCAGACCAGAGAATAGGTCGAGTGAGTCTTAACGTAGCACTTTTGACACCGGCTAACCAATTTACTAAAGCCATGTAGCAACTTCGTCAAGCTCCATTAAGGTACCAATTCTTTGGCTAGTTCTTAATGAACAGAGTTAATCCAAAGCATTTGGAATAAAGATGATGCGCGTGGAGAAAAGTTTTTCACAGAAAAAGTAGGTCATAAAATGTTTTGCTTAAACCATACGAAATCTTTTTCATGCCAACGAATTGGCACAGAATTTTAAGGCATAATTAAAGTAAGATCGCTTTGCTTTCTTAGATTGCGAGGAAGACATTGGTTTGGTTTTTGTAAACACAATTAAATCATAATTTCCCTTTATTTCTATTTTTTGGCTTCTAATCCAAACACTTATTCAATTTTTTTAGTTTTACTTTGCATTAAATTTTGAAATGTGCATTCGGGAATGTGATTTGGTTTCTCAGTTTGATTCAACTAAATGCTGATTTTATGTATTCATTTAAATTGTGTTACTTTTAGTATTTTTTCAATAAAAAATACAAGTATATTTTATAAAGTGTAATCTATTACTTCGCCTATCTTCAAACATCAAATAGATACAAAAAGTATTGTATTTTTAATTTTGAATTTAGTCAGAAACAACTTATAGTGCAAACTTTGGAATTATGTTTCTGAAAATCCGCTAATTGGATTACAAAACAAATTTTAGGTTTGAAATTAGCAACCAAAAATTAATAAAGTAGTTTTGTTACTAACCCATTTAAAATTCAGTATATACATCTGTAATTAGGTGTAACTGTAAAAGCCACCAATTTAACAGCAATATAAATTAGAGAACATGTATATTGGCTAACCCACATGAGAACAATATCACATTAAACATATTTTGCGTTTATTAAAGGAATTAATATAAAGTGGTGATGGTAAGGCTATAAAGCACCGCGTGGGAACACGGCCTGCAAACTGAGAGGTTAAGGCTCTCATATGTTCGTTTTTTCTGCCCGGTCGTCGCGCACCATCTCTGATGCGGGGCGATGTGGCAAGCACCGCGCCTTCGTCGACCGCCATTATTACCCCTTGTTTGAGTGAACGTAGGTATTCAATTATTTTTTAATGGTTGAGTAAGCCACCCGCCAAGCATCATAGAGCTCCGGGAAGGCAACACAGAATTAAATGTCGATTAGATCTTTCATTAGATCACTCGTCAATTATAATAACAGGGCATTCTTTTATACTTCAAAGACTAAACTAATTAAAATTATACAATCTCAAAACAAACTGGAAAATTTTACAGGACAATATTGGCCGTTAGCATTAATCTGAATTCCTGAAAATTAGCAAATAAATTGATTTTGCGTTAACTAAACTCACTATCAATACAGCGTGCAAACTAAAAAGAAACGTTTGATTAGGATTTACTGGCTGTTAAAGAAACATTGCCAACCATAATTAAAGAAAAAATTAAAAAATAAGAAAAACCTCAGCAAGAAATAGCAGATTGTAAAATGTAAAAGTAATAAGAACATTCAATAAATCAGCAAAAAAATTCAAGCAGCTATACAGGCAAATAAAAGATAAATCGATTCAAGACTACCTAGCCAACTTTTTGAATTAGAAGTAAGAGATTCGTTATGTAACGTAAAAGACTGGAGCCGCGGTGGTTCGGTGGTCAAGATCATTGTTCCTCTGTCATCGAGTATAGGTGTCATCTGTCATGGGTGTATATGATATCCTAAATATTAAGAGCATGTTAGTAGGCACAATAAGCCCTTGTGGCTGTAGGTCAGTAAGTGCGAAAAAAAACGAAAATACTTCAAGTATCCATACCAAAATATTAAAGACAGAAAAAAGTGGCAAAAAAGTAGCAAAGAAAAGGCGAAGGTATTTCTAAAACACCTAGCAAATATTGTGCAATCTTATAATACTAATGATATAGAAAACGAAAAATTCTCTACGAAAAATATTTAATGCTACACTGAGCAAGTGATACTTCTCTAAATAGGGAAAGTTGGCAGACATTAGTAAAAGCTGTGCAAACTCATAAAGCAACTTTCTATACATTAATAAATCTACTTCTATTATTAAATTTTTTAACTTTCTTTAAAAACAATCACGAACAACCCTTGAGAACAAGAAATCGATTCCCGGTTACCATTTTCCGTTTTCATAGCTCCATAGAACCACTGAGCAGATACACAGATCAGTTAATATAATCAATAGACTATTCGAAGATAAATCCCACTGCTCTGCGGCATTTCCATAAAATTTGACACGAAGGTACTTTGTACAAACTTAAACAAAATCTGGCATCCAATTTGATTGCAATGCTGAACATGTTACATTCGTTCTAGTCAAAGCTACTTGTTCCTTATTTATACTCAACTATCGTTAATTGATTTAAGTAAATGACAAAAAATGAGCATCTATTTAGGGAGACGACTGACATGAGAAAACATGTCTTCACAAAAGAACTTAAGTTTACAGCTAATACAGATGTATTGGTTGTTTTTTAGTGCGGAAGACTCTCAACTAACAATGGATGGTAAATTTTTCTTCTTCATCAAGTGCCTTGTCCGTTACTGTTGACTATTATAATGATTATAATAACTTCGACAGCCGGACGAAACAGTGACACCGTCGATTTATGATACCAGTCTGGCAGGTTGCGTAGCCAGGTTGCCCACGTTTGGCTTTGGTTTCTTTTTTCAGTTATCTTACCTTTTATGGCAAGATGTAAAATATATATCAACCAGAGTCTTGCATAACTTACCCAAAATATTCGAACTTTTCAATTTTTATTTACTCGGAGCATTCTCCGATACACCCACATCTCAAAGGCTTCAAGTTTTTTCAATTAATGTGTCTCTTAGCGTCCAGCTCTCAACTCCGTAATTATACTATTAAATACGAAGGCCATATAACTTTTGCCTGTCTAATTTTTAGTACAAGGTTAATATTTCTTCTACAAAATACTTTTCCATTTTAAAGAAAGCAGACTGGGATTTTTGTATACGCACTACTCTCTACGCACTAACTCGTTAGTCATGTCCCAATTATTGTTAATTTGACATTTCAAATATGTTGTTTTATGTTTTCTTAAGAGGTATTATAATCCATTAGCATTGGAATATTTATATAGTAATGTCTCGGTCTTCGTGGTATTGAAATTTAAGGCTATTTGTCACAAACTCTTGTAAAGCTGCCAACAACAAATTGAAGTTCCTTTTGGTTACAGCTATTAGACTCGTGTCTTCTGCATATTTTCAATTATTAATTTTATACAGGTGACCTTAGTAATTACATCTACTGCATCCAATTCTTCTCTAAAAATGTGTACATACTGCATAATTTGTCTTTGTCTCACTTGCGACCTATTTCTATTTCTTAAAGAAGTTTTAAGCCATTTTAACGTTGGCATTTTTTAATAATATGCAGATTATTATTATGAACACGTTTGCTGGATAATTACAGTAATTTTGCTATGTCTTATTCGATCGAATTTATTTTCTAAGTTAATTAATCACATATATACTGGACGGTTAACGTCTTTACACCTTTTTAGAAATTAGTTGCGTATCCCTCATATATTCTTCTATTTTATTGTGGATTGTGAAGTAAATGACTCGGAGAAATAATACCTTCAAAATGTGGCTTATTAGACTAATAATTCAATATTCATTGCATTTTCTTCAGTTTGCTTTTTTCGAGGTAATAAATTACTATAAAGTCCAACAAGTAATTCTAACGATTCCAAAACAACTTACTACGGTAAGCAATTGATGCTTTCTGATACGTTTCCAATAACACAGTTGCCACACAGGGACCACCTAACAAGGCATAATATTATGTAATGCTGAAACAAAACACTGCTGAAGTCCAAAAACTAAAACTCCAAACCCAACGATCAAATGGACTAATTTAATTCTTCGCTGGAAGCATTCCATTCAAATTAATTTGTAGATTAATATTTTATCATTATAGGCGCATTTAATTACTTATAGTCCATTATAAACAAACTGTAATCAACGCAAAGTAAATATAAAAATTATTTATTTTACAAACTATGGCTATTTATTTCTGTACGAGATTTTTGCATATACAAAAAAACACTAATAGCGTAATACAAAATGATTTGATATCTCCATTTTAATCGCCAGTTTATAATGCATTACACAATTTGATATTCAATCTTCTAGAATATCTTAAGTTTCTGAGGATCTGGTGCTGATTACCTATTATTTATAAAGTGTTGTTAGAGCTGTTTTATTCAATGTTTTTAATTAGAAAGATTCAATTTGTAAACAATTAGAGATCATTGAGATAAAATGTACATAATTTATATGTAATAATTTTGTAAGATATATTTAAGTAACAGATTAGCGATATCATATCCGTAACATACACAACATTGCGATCCATAATATAGTAGCATTTGGGTCAGGTCGATGTAATAATCTAAGACCGGCTTTTAGCTGTGCTTGGCTTTACTTCGGAGACTAATCTCCATTAATGGCTATATTTCAGACATATAATGTTACCCTCATCCTTCGTATAAGATGCTGTTCTCTTCTTTTTGCACTTAACACATATTTCTTTCAATAAGCTAAGCAACAGGGTGGTTATTAAATTCTATTTTTATGGATTATTTCCAATTAGTTGGATATAACTAGTGACTTGAAAACTGATAGCAAATATTTTGGTTATAATTTTGAGAACACGTAATATAAAATTTAATGCCATTTTGTGTGGTGTTTGCTTTACTTTTACTTCGCTGGAAACGGCGCTAATTTACACGCTCGAGAAGGTGCCTGCTATTGATCCTTCCTTCCACATGTAATTTCCTGAATTTCAATAAAACGTCGCCTTTGTGGAAATCCCTGCGAGACAAGAGTTCCAGGTATTTGTTCGTATGTTAGACACGCCGCAATAGCTGCAAATGAGAAATGGAATACATAGTACCGTTAAATGAGTTACGCCTTTTTGTTTGTATTACTAAAATGTATTTTTTATTCATTAACTCATTGAGAAGTAGTTCATCAAACTATTGTCATTACATTTTACAACATTGAATGTTTTTCTAATAGTAGGAGGTTTAATATGATATGTATAATCTCAACTAATTCTATTATCAATGTTAGGGGTTTCTAATATACAAGAGCAATCTAAAAAGTTTTGAACCTCAACATGAAGATGACCCTACTCGTCAAAACCAGTTTGGTCCACAATTGTACATGCTTTGAAAGATGCCTGTTAAAATTTTAGCCATTTTGGACTTTTAGTTGTTGTTTGATAGTTGTTTGCATTAGTGGGTATTAGTAATTTTATTAAAAAAAAATCGAATACCGTGCCGTAATTAAGTACTTGCATTGGAAAGACAATACGCTTAATTTCGCGTTTGCTAATTTTCAACCAAACATACATTCGAATGAACAATTTCAAGGTCCTGCTTAAGCGGTGAAACTTTAGTCCACAATTACTTTTCTGAGACAAAGAAACAGCCAAGCATTGCTGAAAGGCGTCTTCATGTGAAACGGAAGAAAATGCTCTTCCATAAAAACAATGCATCGGCTTACATTTCGGCAGTTGTCACAGCCAAAATTTACAAATTGCAGTTTGAATTAACTGAAAACCCAATATATTTTCACCAGTTTGCCCCCCAGCGACTATTTCCTATTTCCTAATCTCAAAGTTTAGCTCGGAGGACAGAGATTTTTATCGAACGAGGAGGACATTGCAACCGTAGATGCCTATTTTGCAGACCAAAACTACTACGTAGACGATATAAAAAGGTTGAAGCATCGCTGGAAAAAGTGTAGCGACTTAAAAAAAGACTATGTTGAAAAATAAATTAAATTTGACAGAAAAAATACTTGAGCTTATGTTAGACTCAAGACTTTTTAGGTTAACCACGTATTTGTATATAAGAAAGCTTTTTTTATTGCTTAGCGCGTCTTTGGTTAATGTTATTTATTTGTTGTATGGAGATAGTATGGACATTTTACAATGTGACGATAAAAATTTTTTTTTAATTTTCGATAAACTTGACATCATTTATAATGTACTGGATGCACATTGTTAAATTAACTAAGTATTGTTTTGATACAGATCTTTAACTAATTATTTGCTTCGAGTTTCATAAGTCTTTGTGTTAAAATCTTTTTTTTTTTTTGATAAAGTAGTTCTATTATTCTTATATACTGTAAATGTTTCATTTCGTATATTATCGTTAGATTTTAGATGAAAATAGAGAATGTTTACTTACTTACTCTGTAAGTGGTGTTGTAAACATACATAATTGTGTGATTTTTGTTAACTATTTTAACTTTTTGTTTGTTAATATCGATAGTGGTGAAGATGCTTAATTACTACTACGTAGTTATGTTCTTTTTTCATCTGGTAAGGGTAGAACTGTAGAACAATTTAGTTAGTAAGGCTCTGTAGGTGTTTGGAAGTTTTATATATTATATATTCGTATTATATAAATATATATATATATATGGAAAAGCACTCCGTAATAAATTGTTAATTTAAATAGAGAAACGGGTAATTTAATTAATAAAAGAGGTGTAGCGTGAACAGTAAAGTGTAAGTGTCCGGCAGTAAGGTTTTTAATAACATCACATCAGTAAAAGTAAAGTAAAATTAAGTAATAAGTTCCATGAAATAACCTAAATAGGTATTCTCGGAAACAACATTACCGATAAAAGTCAAGGTATAACGTATTAACGCAGAGCAGAAAGTCTGCACGATAACACAAATATAAATAGATATAAATTTGCCTATCAATTTCAATTTCATAAGAGACAAAATCAAAGTTTGCTTTCATACAATTTAATAGCGGGACTAATAAACATAACCAAAACACACAGCACTATCTGCCTCGCAGTTATCTTCAGATTACTTCTGGAACAGATTAAATTCCTAAGCGTTGATTTAGATCTCTAAGCGGTACGATTTAAAAGGTGAAGTACGATATAAAAATAGAAGAAATATCCCTGTAAAGTAGGAGGAAGACAGTTTCTCAGCTTGTTGACGACAAAAAGCGGGCGACGATCTCCGCGGAGTCGATCCGGATCGGCCCCTTATCGTGCAATACACACTTTAGGTTTTGAAATACAGGTATATCCAAATTATTTCTCACACCAACTCCACGGCCAAAATCTGAAGACAACTCATGAAAATGGGAGAAGATACAGCAAACCCTCAAATTATGATGAAATTACTACAGGATACAAACGGAAAATTAGATAAACTAGAACACAGAAATAATAGATTGGAGAAGAAGATTGATAAATACCAGGAGGATATTAAAAAACTGAAAAATGACAACGCGCAATTATATAATGAGAATAAATCACTGAAACAAGCATTAATTATGCAAGAAAGAAGAATCGAAAATCTTGAGAGGGAAATTAGAAAGAACAATATAATTATACAAGGAGTGGAAGAGCAACAAGAACAGAAGGACATAGTAATAAAAGAAAAGTAAGGGTAATCCTAAGAGCCATAGGCGTATCTTTAAATATTGAGGAGGAGGTAACACAGATAAGAAGATTGGGAAGAGAGCACGCAGGAAGGAAAAGACCAATAATGATAAAATTAAGAAATTGGAACAAAAAGATTGAAATTCTAAACGCAGCAAAAAAACTAAAGAGCACTAAAATTCATTTCGAGAAAGATTTTTCAAAGGAAATTAGAGAACAATGAAAGGAACTAACACAGACTATGAAGCAATACAAAAAAATGGGTCACCACGCTATCCTAAGATTTAACAAACTGATAATTGATGGGGAAGCATTTGCTCTAAACAGCTTAAAAAACCTTAATAACGATAAGGAAAGAACACAATAGAACACCAATCAAGAAGATAAAGAAAGAGACTCAACTAGAGCTGACTTGAGTAAAACCTCAGATAACCAAAAAAAGGAAGAACTTTGAGCTAGAGATCCCCAGGGAACAACGATGACCAACATCTACGGGAAAGACTACTCAAGATAACAAAAACGAGTAGACCTTCAAAAAACGAGTAAACGAAGGCAGGGGACGATTACCGATAACGACCGGAGAAACGAACAAGAACAACGAATGGGGAAAGAATAAAATAAATAAGGCTACAAACACAAACATAAAACTTAAAAACAAGAAGAACAAAGAAAAAACAAAAATAAACAACCAAATACAAATTGCAACTTGGAATATCAACACAATGTTAAGGGTAGGTAAAATGGAGGAAATGGCGAGAGAATTAGATAAATACAACATAGACATAACGGCCATACAGGAAACGAGATGGGAAGGAGCAGGCGAAATAACGAACGATAAATACACATTCATGTATAGCGGAGAAGAAAAAAGAGGGAGCAATTGTGTTGGCTTCTACATAAGAAAGAAGTTAGTAAATAATATAATAGAATTTAAACCGGTAGTTAGAAGAATAGCAGTACTCCGATTGAAGTTTAACACCAACTTTGTTTCGATAGTAAAAATATACGCAACCACAGAAGTTGCGGAAAAGACGGTAAAACATAACTATTACGAAAAACTAAAATTTGTGAAGACCTACTCAGTAAGGACGAAGTGATAATACTGGGAGACGCGAATGCGCAAATAGAGAAGGAGCCATATCTAAATAAAGTAACGGGGAACGGAAAAGGAATTATACACAATGAAACAAACGATAATGGGCATAGAATAACTCAACTGGAAGGATCATTAAATATGACCTTACAAACAACAAAATTCGAGCATCCACGAAAGCACAAAGTTGCTTGGAGACATCCAGGAGGAGACATTGAAAACCAAATTGACCATATAATGACCACAAAAGACATAGGCAGGGAGATAATAGACACACGATCATATAGAGTTGCACAAACTGTAACGGATCATTATCTAGTAGTAGATCTACAGAGAAAATACAGTACAAGTAAAAACCGTAAAAAATGGGATGTAGAACAACTACAAAACGACGAAACCAAAAGAAAACTAGACGAAACCATCACAAGAAAGCCACCAAAAGAAGAAAAACGTCTGGATACATAAGAAATTAGACGAAATAGAACAAGACCGCAGAAGCTCCAACTTAAAACAATTCTACAAGAAACTAAGGCTCCAACATAACAGAAAGTCAACAAAAACCAGAGGAATAAAAGACAAAACCGGCAAAATAGAGAACGACCCACAAAGGATGAGTGACATATTGAAACAACACTATCAAGAAATGCTATATGCACAAGTATATATATATTATATATATGTTAATATTTTATTAACAAAAGTAAACGACAAATAAATATAAGTGGCACTATTTGGAGTAGTTACGACCGTAGACCACAAGAATATCTGCTTTGCAAGAATCCAAAAAATAGATCGATTTACAATAAAAACGAGTTTATACTTTAAACTATTTTAATATGAATTACACATATAATTGAGTTAATTCGTTTATTAAAATTTAATAACTTTTTTTGTACAGTAGGTTATTATTGCCTTGTACTGGTAGTCATTATTATTTTAAACTTCTATCAGGCCTGAACTAAATATACGATTATAATTAAGCTCTCCTATTTCTTTTTCAAAACTCTATATATTATTGTAAACAAGTTTAATGTAATTGCGTTTAGTTTACATCTCATTTTTTGTATGTAAGTTAACCCACTGCATTAATTTGGCTGTTCAAAAATTGTATATTAATGTGTGTAAAGATATTTGCGTCATAGAATGGTATCTAACTCACTCTAGAGCTTTAGTTTAATTAAGGTATTACCACAGTAATCCATCACAAAATTAAAACAATAGATTTGATTGATTAATAGAAATTTATAAGACAACTCTGAGGCTTTTTTGCTTTAATTAATTTTGAATGCACGTTCTCTTGTGCAGTTTTTTCGTAATTGAATTTGTATTTTATTTTGATCTTATATAACTTGGTGATATTTTCGCTATTAAAATGATATATGTTCACTTAAAAACAATTTTGTAGTCAACTTTAATAATTATAGTATATGTAACCAATAAGACGTTTCGGATAATCAAAACTAGTTATCATTTTATTTTTTTTTCTTGGAGTACTAATTTAATGTACGAATTTCTATTTAAAGTTACATTTGATTACTTATTGTTCAAGATGTGTTATAATTATTGTTAGTCACAACAGTTAAGGTGCATAAATGCAAGCTCTGTATAATAAATTCTAATTTGATAAAAAATTGTTTAAGAAAACTTTCTATCACACATGCTAATAAACAACTATATTTTATAAAACTGAATACCTAAAATAAAAATTCTAGTGCTTTAATCATAGTATTTAATTAATTTGGTTTCAACGTGTTCTAAAAATAAAATTTAGAAATAATAGAAACATTAAAATACATCGGAAAGCAAAAAATTGAGTTCACATTGCAATTGTGATTTATTTTTAGAATTTTTAGTTAGACTAAAACTTCAGTTAAGCACTAGTAGGTGGATAATTATTTATTTTCCGAAAAATCTTATCAATCATATTGTTATCCGTCATGAATTGGCAATGTAGTTATGAGTTTTATTAAACGGCGTGCATTCGTTCTATTTGAGAATTACTATGTCTGTGTATCGGTGTTTAACATTAATTTCTTTATGTATTTTAATCACACAGTGAAGTGTTTGTGAGGTTTGTTTAACAGGCTATAATGTCTTTAGATCTTGTTGGTTCTTAAGAATTATAGCGTTGTTACAAAATAGACGATGACAACAATAATCTGCAAAAATTGATGATACAATACTATGCTCTACAAAAGGTGCACAGCGCTTTGAGGAGACTGGTTTGATAAGCAAAAACCAAGATCCGGTCGAAAAAGAGCCACCACCCAAAGACATGACCGTTTTTTTGGTGTCCACAAGTTTTTTTGTAAATAGAACAGCTTCTGCAGTTTTAATGTGAAATCACCTCCAAGAAGTTAGAGATATAATTATCGGTCCTTTAGGAGAAGACTTCGTGCTTTAAGATTTCCTTGTAAAATGATAGATACGGGTCTACCGTTGAAATGCCGACATCAAACAGCAAGATTGGCTTTTGCCCGAAATAACCTGGCATTTATTAATGTTTTCAAATGAGTGACATTTCTGCCTCACTGAATCAGACGGACGTTGACGAGAATGGAGAAAACCCTGGGAAAAATACGCTACAGTTTGTATTGACGAACGTCTTCCATTTAGCGGTGGGTCGGGAATCTTCACAAGCACGAATAGAGTTGGTTTTCATACAAAATCATCACAGGTACATTGCGGAGGATCTACGAAAATATGTTATGACTTTTATGATCACTATTTGCAAGAATAGCATTTCCATGCAAGTTAATACTAGACCTCACGTAGCCAGAGTTGTCAGAAGGTATGTTGATGATTTGGGAATTAGACGGTTCTAGTGGCCAGCCCTCAGTCCAGACACAGTCCTAAAAGGCATACACCAGCTCTAAAGAGCTGAATGTATTTCTATTGCAGGAGTGAAAGAACTTCGATCAGAATGTGATCTTAACCATTGAAAGTAACCCTCGTCGACTTGAAGCAATCATTAACGCAAGAGGAGGAAATACACTATATTAATGATAAGATTTTTTATTGTTTTACTTTCATATCCGTCCTAATAAGAAAAGTCAAAATGTATTAAAATGTAAATTTGTTGCTTTTTAAAAGCAAATCGTAAAAACTTTTCTGATTCGGTATTAAATATTAAATTTAGCATGCGAAATGCGGTATAATGACTTAAAATTTTCAAATATAAACGTTTAACTGAAAATTCCAAAAATACATCACAATTCCAATTTTTTGTTTGCCAGTGCATTTATTTATTCACTAGTATCATAAGTAGTAATTCCCTAAAAATCTTCTTTTAATAAATTTTATTTATTTTACATTGCACCTTACTGATTTTATTGCTTTATTTAATACTTATTATACTTAAAACATTACTTTGTTTTTGTATGATTAATAATTATAGATCTACTATCTACAATAAGTTAATTTATGATATAAGTTTTGTTATTGTTAGTGAAACGTCTTTGATTACCATACTCATTAGACATTAGTTTACTATACTTTGTTTTTGTTTCCAAAAGTTCAATTTGTTTTTAAAAGAACAAAATAGTATTTAATAAAAATATATAAACAATTATAAAGCTGCTTAGTCCCTTTCTTGAGGAGATTGCATTACTGCAAGCTTTGTTTTATTTGCTGCTGAACGAAACAATGCTGCACTAGTTACTCGTACTAAGTTTTAGGATATTGCATTTACAACATTTTTTTGTGCCAAACACTTCTTTTATCGTTAAATGTACCCTGCATTATAACCTGTGCGATACCAATCTCTCAAACTGAAGCAAATACCATAGATATTCTAGTTTTACACTTTTGCCTACTCTTTTAAGCACTTTATAGTTTCGCATTCGGAAGGCCAAGAATATTTTAATATGTGACTTCCAACTTATTTGTTATCTACATACCTCGAATCTATAAAGCAAAATAGAAAGTATGTTAGACTTATTTTTGACTGTAAAACTTAGATCCCGGTTTACACAATAATTTTTGCATTTTAGCAAAAACTTGCTCCACTTGTTCAATTCTACTTTCTATTTCTGAGGGACAGTCACATTAATTATTAACTGCAACTCCCAGATACTTCAATTTTTAGACTACACCAAGAAAATGCTACATTTCTGTTGTAGATTTAAGGAACAAAACTATTATCCGTGGCCCTCATATTAAATGTAAAAACACATCATTCACAGTTTATTGACAATATAAATGTTAATATTAAATTGAAGAGCAATTAAATCAGACTCATACATTGATGTCTACAATACTTACTTTGCAATGTTTTTTAAATATGAACTCGGAGTATGAGCTAATAATAAGAAGGGAAGAATACACCCGTCTTATTTTTTTGTAAATTTCTGAGTTCGGACATTTTTGTCGATTTTGATCCATGTCCTTTGAGTCTAAACCAGTTTCATGCAGCATTTTAATTAGTCTTTAATAATTGTCATTGATAGATAATGACAGTTAATATTTCTAATCTATAAATTTGTAAAAGCTCTCTTTTATTTCTGTACATCTTTGTATTAGGACTTAAGGACTGCAGACAAGAGCTCTTAATTTAAAAGATAATATAAATTAAAACTGAGCCTTTGACGTGTATTCCTCAAATCGCATATAAATTCTACCATGTACTATTCTCAGCCTTATTTTCATTTGTTATCTAAATGTTCTTCTTTGACTTATTTTATTTTACGTGTTATTTCTCTCTTTATTTGTTTACGTTTTAGACCTTTTTTATTCTTGGACTGTCTACCAATTTTTATTGACTGTAAAATTTTATTTGTCTTTCACTCTTCTTTAAATGCTATTTTTCAGTTTACAGATATTTATTTCTTACTTTTTATAAGATGTTTCCTATTCTCTCTTATAGTTTATTTCTATTTTAGATAGTATTTAATTTTAATCTACCAATTTTTATAGCTATTTCATGTGAACCTTTAATAGAGTGTTTGTTGTATTACATATCGGCTTTAAATTGCACTTTTAATTGTTTTTGGCTAAACTTATACTAACATTTATTAAAATTGCAGCACTATTAAAAACAAATTGAAAATTTTATATTACCTTAAGTATAGTATAATCAAAGAAGATTAAAGTTTAGCAACCGTATGTTCACATCTATACAAGATTTCACGTGGAAAATAAGCTTAAACCTATTCTAAGTGAGATTTGACAAGTGTAACTTATAAGCTGTGGAAATTTCTCATCGCCGACAAAGAGTACATTATCAACAAGTTATTGAATTTAAAAAAAGCTTACATAAAGGCTGGAGTTTGCTTATTAAATATAAACCAAAGAACTGTTCACTATAGCAGTACTGTTAAGCGAATATAGATCCAGCAGGTCGAAGAAGGTACTCAATTGCGAAGGCTGGTGTCTAGAGAAATTCACACGACAACCAACCGCGTTTAATTACAGATCGCAGAGCCAATTCAAGTACCCTAGAGCAGCAGTAGCGATTGTCCCTCTCTTTTCAATTCAACATCGTTTACCTTAATTGGATTAACAACACGACGTTTTTTCTTACAATTACCACCGACTTTTTGACAGTGGCAATGAATATTAAAATAGACAACAAAAATACGTCTGTGGAGACAGAAGTGGCATAGAATTGCTATTTCCGATAAATCCAGATTTTTTTAAACTAAAATTATGGATAGATATTAATAAGCCGTGGACAAGAAGAAAGGGAGAAAAAAGAGTGTGTACCTTGTAGTGAGTCACAATTGTAAATGAAAATATGGAAATTATGGTATTTAGAGTTATCAGTTATGATAGCAGATCACCTCTATTAAGGCAACATTACATTAGCGCCATTTATTTCCTTCAGATTCTTTCAACAAGATAATGCTTAACCACATGTGGCACATAATATAATAACTTTCTACATCAATACAAAATATACACTACTCTACGGCAGGGTCGATTACCCAACTTTTCACCAATCTAAAATGTCTGGATAATTATTATGCGAAGCTTATAGAGGTATTCACGACTCCAAGGAATCTCGCTGAATTATGGGAGCGTGTCAGTAATAAATGGAATGAAATCCATCAAGACACCATTCGCTCATTGTTTAACTCGAAGAAGAATGAAAGCTTTCGCAAGAGCCCGAGGTCGGACCATATATTATTGAATAAACGTTTATGAATAAACATTTTGCAAATTTAAACACTTATTTGTCTTATACACAGCTAGTAAATAAATTGTTTTTAATTGTTAATTTAAATGTTTTTCTTGTAATTTTAATAAGATGTTTTCGTAAATTGGGGTTAGATTCAATACCTACCTTTGAATGAGTTTCTACTAACACTGCGCTGTTTTTAAATCTTTTATTTATTAGTATACAGTCAGCTTCACTGAAATTATGCTTCACGGATTGCACGCGGATATTTCTATACCAATAAATGTCTATTTCAGAAATAAACAAGTACGAACGTGGGAAACTGGTTGCACAGGTGTCTGGGTATTCTATATATAAACAACAATTTGCGGCCACTTCCGGTCAAACCGGTCTCGAGACTTTCCGATCAGCCTGGACTTGACTTAGGGTCCTTAGTTGAATACTGAAAACGTTATTTCTCTATCTATCACAGATCAGATCAAAAATTATGTCATGACCGATGTCAGAAATGATAAAAATAGAAACTTGTTTCCAGATTGGAAGCTGCCTTGTTTAAAAGTTGAAAAATAAAAGGATGGACAGACGGACGGACAGACGACATTACTCTCTACATAAGGCTTCTCATTTTAATGTATAGAAGCCTAAGAAAGTGTTAAATAAAATCAAGTTTTTCCTTTTGGAGGGGTAACCTCATAATACACGATCATTTATAACCCCTAATCAGAAATTATTCACAATATCAAAACATTTGCCTTAATGTGATGTTTTTCGTCTTACTGCGTCTTATTTGTCTCTTGTATTAAACTGATGTCTCTCTCTCTCTCTCTCTCTCTCTCTCTCTCTCTCTCTCTCTCTCTCTCTCTCTATATATATATATATATATATATATATATATATATATATATATATATACGTATTTGTATAATTCTCCAATTACTAACCGGAATATACATATGGGATTTTTATTTTCTTTTTGTTTATTTAGAAATTTACTATCTGTTCTGTGAGAACATTTAGTAAATAGGATAATTAGTAGGTACAACATGGGGGGAGAAGTGATCCAGCGACCACTCTCCGTATATGATTTATGTACGACAAAAGTAATATCAGTGATACTCAAGTAATTTAGTTTTGTAGGTCGGTGGCGCGTTTCATTTTCAGTCTTCTACGTACGGCTAGTTCATACATTAGGTGGATAACCTCCTCATTGTGATGCCCTGGGAGATTGCGGAAATAAGTGTTGCTGAATCTTTGGATTTCTTCATCAACTGCAGGAATGGCTAAGTCATCGTGAATGGTTTTATTGCTTTTATACCAAGGAGCATTTAGAATCATGTCGTTGTATAATTTTTGAATTTGAGGCCTTCATGCAACCCCACAGCTGAATCCCGTATGTCCAGATGGGTTTTATAATAGATTTATATAGAAGCATTTTATTTTCTATTTTAAATTGAGAATTACGACCAAGTAACCAATACATTTGTCGAATCTTGTTGTTTATGTGATTTTTTTAGATATCAAGTGTGGCCGCCATGTGAGTTTAGAGTCCAGTATTAGTTCTAGGTATTTGATCTTGTTTTGAACAGGTAGTTGGGTATTGTTAATGAAGACATTTGGGCAGTCGATTTGTCTAGTTTTTAAATTTATTTGTGTTGAATTAGCGACATTAACTTTAATACACCAGGAACTGAGCCATTCTTCAAATTTGTCTAGATGAGTTTGGACACAATCAGCAGCTAGTTGAGGATTGCAGTATTGTCTGCAAAAATGGTAATGGTTGTGCTATCACTAGTTGGTACGTCCGTCGTAAATATAAGGTACAAGAATGGTCCTAGGACACTACCCTGTAGTACTCCTGATTCGAAGGGTGGATTATGGAAACATCATTATTAAATTTAGTTTGGAAAAAGCGATCGCTGAGATAGGACTTGAGGATGAGGTGATAGTAGGTAGGAAGGATTTGTTTTAGCTTAAACAAAAACCTTTATGCCAATACGGTCAAAAGCTTGAGCAATATTTAAAAATGCTGCGACGCAAATTTCTTTTTTTCTTCCAGACTTCTTATCATCTCCTTAACGATTCTGTGACACTGGTAAATTGTGGAGTGTCGTTCTCTGAATCCGAATTGATGTTTAGGTAGTATTTAATTCAGGTTAATATTAGTCTCAGTTTCTTTAGTAATAATATTTCAAATATTTGAGATATCAGAGGAAGTAGGCATATAGGACGGTATGAAGAAGTTGAATTAAGTAGTTTACCAGGTTTAGATACTGATATGATCTGGGCAAATTTCCAAGAAATGGGGAAATAGGTGAGTCTTATCATACTATTGTAAATAGTAGTTAATATTATTATTGCCTTTTTCGGCAGTTTCTTAAGAATCTGGACAATTATAAGTTCGAATCCAGGAGATTTGTGTGTGTTAGAATTCTTAATTTTATGTTTTATTTCAGATGGTGTCAACGGTTTGATTGGGAGGGTTATTGGACATGATGCAGCTAAGGAATTATTAATATTCTCAATATTGATGTTAGGGTCAAGATCTGGAGGACTAAAAGTTTGGGCTAAGCGCTCTGCAAAAGTATTTGCTTTCTCTTGATCTGTTCTTGCCCAGGTTCCATCTTGCTGCCTTAATGGTGGTATGTGATTAGTAGGTCTTCTGAGTTTCTTTGTAGCTTTCCACACCGAGTGGTCTTCTCTCGATAGATACGTAATATATGTTTCAAATGTAGAATTTCTTAAATCTTCTAGTATAGTTTTAAGTAATCTTGTATACTTGTTATATGTATTTTTATCAACAGGATTGCGAGTTCTTTGCCATGTGCGTCTTGCACGTCTTTTCTGTGCAATCTGCTGTCGAATCTCTAGCGGTATGTTAGTAACTTCTTGTGTATTTGTGGTTGGTGTTGGTGTACTTACCCAGGCTGCTTCTTGTATTGTATTAGTAAAGTTTTGTACAGCAATATCAATGCCTCTAGGTTCTTTTAGTTTAATGTTCAGAGTTAAATTATTTTCGATGTATTGTTGGAAGCCAGTCTAATCAGTTTTGGAGAGACTAATTTGGGCGTATTTGATTTTATAATAATGGGGGACTAAGGGTGAGGGGAATGGTCCGATGAAAGGTGCCAATTAGGTTCAATATGAAGGTAGTTGCAACGCCGTTGATGACAAAGAAATCTAACAAATCAGGAAGTTTGTTTAGGTTAGTTGGTCAGTAAGTTGGTTGACCAGTTGACAAATGCAAATAACTTTTATTTGTTACGAGGCGTAGTAGATTTCGAACTTTGGGCGCAATACATCTGGAATCCAGTCAGAATGTTTGGCATTCCAATCTCCACCAACTATGAAGCGAGGTCCCAAAGTGTTAAACATTGTTTCATACTCGTCGGTATTGATTGCGTGCCTAGGTGGGCTGTAAATTGCTGCTATGGTAAAAGATCTCGATTTAGCATTGACATAAATTACAGAAGCTTGTATTTTGTTGGTTTGAAATATAGGAAGTTTATGATGTGCTATTTCCGAGCGTATGAGTATTGCATTAAATGGTATGATAAGTCATATAAGATGGTATTTTAAATACTGATCGGTCTATAAAATGAGTTTCAGATATGAGCATTATATCTATATCATTAGTTTGTAGGAAATAAATTATTTCTGTTTTGTGATTTGCCAAACCATTGGCATTCCAGAGAGCTATATGTAAAGATGAGATGTCCATTAATGGACTAGTTTATTGATGACAGTTGATAGCATATTTTGAGAGATTAACTGTTAAAACATTGCTTTGAATTCTGTGAGGAAATGGTTGAGTTGGCCACTGAAGTCATTATCTTGATTTGCTGTATTTAGCCCTCGTTCATATGTTTGAAAGTCCGTTCTTGGTTGTTGTTGTATTGATTGGTTCGGTGTTTGGATATGTGGAATTTGGGGTTGATCACAATTTTGATTATTATTTCCTCTAGATCTGGTTCTTGCACTTTGTAACTGTTGATATATTTTATAATTCGAAGGATGATCTTTTTTACAGAGTGCACACTTTGCTGGAGTGCTTTTGGATTTTAGGCACAGTGTAGAGTTGTGGTCACCCCCACATTTAATACATTTCTATGGTCGTGTGCAGTAAGATTTAGAGTGACCATATAGTTGGCACCTTGTACATTGTATGATATTACTTTTTTTATGTGACGGTTCAACAGTTATTCGCATATTTCCTATGAATGCTAAACTGTAAATATCTTTATTATTTTTTTCTAGGTTCTAAATCTACATAAAATAGCATTAGTGGTTGGTTGCTGATTTGATGTTGTATGTTAATAATATTGCAAACGGTATGACCGTTAGTTTCTATATCTTCGATAGGTGTTGAATAGTGGAGATTTCTAATAACCACTCTATAGGCTCTCTCCTGCTTCATTTGGTATGCGTGTTGTATAATTTTTGCCTCATTAAAGTGTCTAATAAGTTTCCTATAGGTTTCGGACGTATTAGCATTTATTTTTATTGTATCGCTTGTGAGTGCTTTTGAATAGGTTTCTTCTTCAGTAATTTGTGATAAATTGTCGATTATCTTTTTATAGTCTATTACTCCAAATATAAAGAATGGAGGGGGTTTAAGGTCTTTGGGGGGATTATTTGGACTAGGAATGGTAATTTCTGATGATTCGTTTGTTAATAGATTCAATCGATTATTTGTGAGTAGCACAGGTGTTGCATCAACATTTTTATTAGCTATTGGATTGGAACGTTTCCTTTTTTTTATTACTTGCCATAGGTGGGAAATTTCGGGAGGATCTGCATTATCACTCTTTCCTTCCATTAAGTAACTAGTGGCCGGTTTAAGGACTGAGTTGGTCTCCTTAAAATTGTGTAAATTAGCTTGAATATTTGTCATACGATTTTGTGATGAAAAAGAGCTGGTTGTTGGTTGAAAGGTGGGTATTTGCAGATTAAGTTGTTGCTGGTTTTGCTGATATTGGTTGATAATTTGTAGTAATTTACGGTATTGTCATGCTAGTGACTAGTAATGGCGACGGAAAAGACGAATTAGTTTAAAATTGTTGATTTTGAAAATTTTGCATTTGCATGACTTGCTACTGTCCATGTTGATTGAAAAATATGTTGCTTGAATTGATTTAGTTAAGGTTCTCGCTCATCCCAAATACTAGTTAAAGTATTCATAGTTCACCGTTAGGCAGAAGAAATTATGAGACCGGCCCTGTTTTCTTGTTAGTTAACTCGATATGGATTTTATTTAATAGCAAATAAATTTGTAGGTTTTATTCACGCTTATCGTCAAATAGCAGATATTAAATTATTAAATAAATAAATTCGCCTGACCTTAAGCAAGGCTGCGGCTCTGATGCTGCGATAGCACAGGTATAGCTCGGCACGCACGTCTGCTCTGCTTGAAGGCACTGGCCGAAATCACATATGGGATTGATTACATTATTGTAGGGAAATACATTAATTACATTTGTTTTTCATAAGTGTTGTATGATAAGTTTGCTCGAAAGGAGTATCGATGATAAAAAGCTAATTTATGCGTATTTCATTGCATTTGAAGTTATTTGCCTCATACTTTCATTTCGTTCAATGAGACTCATATATGTTTGACACGACGTAGTGTGCTCTATCTGTCTACTGGTTTTAGTGGCAATCGCAGGAAATGACGAGGCGAGTTTTCCTGTTTAGAGGTTTGTAGAATTTTTGCATTAAAAATGTTACAAAACGTAATTCTCATTCAAATGCACGTTTCCAGCTATTACACATAAAACTATTCAAAAAGTAAATTTTAAGTTTATTATTTTCCTTTTATAGTGTGATTATAACGTTCCATTTAACGCATTATTATTTTTACGTATTTTATGTTTTTAAGACCTTTGTTATACATACTTATCGCCAACAGAATAAAATAGTACATTATACAAATGCGGTCTCCAAAAATACAAATTACAAGTAAATCAAATGTGTTAAAGCGTTAATTGATAGAAAAAATATGATTTTATGACAGTGTAATGATATTACATATTTACATATTTTATAATAGTATACTACACCAAATCGGTTTAAAAATTATATTTAATTATAAATCTATTTAAACAATATTATTCAATTAATAAGGGTAATTAAAAATTTAAAACCTAACTTGATCAGTATGTAATAATAAAAAAATTAATTTAAAATGTTTTACAAACTAAATAAATAAAAATGTGATGACATTTTCCAGTCAACAAAACAATACTTTATAATAACTGATGCTTTCGCAATGTTAGTATCAAGTTACCGCAAATGTACCTAGTATTAAAATATTTTCATTAAAGAAAATACGAATGCAAGACACGAGTGTCGTTCACTTTCTAAAATTTGATGCAAATGAGCATCACGTATAATGGAGCTGCAAAAAGTTGTCTGCCTCTTTACCTCTAAAAACGGTTTGGTGTTTATACGTCTATTGAAGTGACGTAAAGTACTGAAGCATTTTTTTATTACGTCGTTATGTAACCAACAGCGAATAATATGCAGTAATATTAGATATCATGCAAATTGTAGCTGAATGCAGATGAATGTTAAAAATAACAGAGCATTTTTATCTACAAATAATTGAACTTTTATGTTTGTAATAGCTTTGAATATACAGTTTTATTAGATTTACCTTAAAAACCATATTTATTTCATAGTAAATAGATTATTTTTAAAAAATAGTAGTTTTCCTAATATTAAAGCGGTAACAAAAACTTTGCTAACATTTTTTTAAATATGAATTTATCTTCAGAAACATTTAGGCCTTCCTCAATATTGGTATATGCAATTAAACATTTCAGATTTTTTATTTCTAACAAACCTTGCAGTTGCGTATTAAAAAGCTTTCTCTAAAGCTTTTTAGCTTAAAATTTTTTTAGCAAAAATTATTTACAAACTAAACTAGTCAAATATTCACTACAAATTTCATAATTAAAATGCGATTGGTTTGATCTACCGATTACTTACGTCCTGTTATTTTAAAATATTTTAATAGCCCTAAGATTGCGCTAGCAATCTGTGAGTTATCTCGTAAAAAAGATATCATTCCAAATTTTCGAAGTCAAAGCACTACTTCATTGTAATTTTAGGCTTCTACACGTTAAAATAAAATGCGTTATGTAAAAGGTAATGTCGTCTGTTTGTCCATCTGTCCGTCCTTTTATTTTTCATCTTTTGATCAAGGCAGCTTCCGAAGCTGGAGACAAGTGTCTATTTCTGTCATCTCTGACATCTGTCAAGCCTCATAACTTTAGATCTGTGATAGATAGAGAAATTACATTTTCAGTATTCAACTAAGAACCGTAAGTCAACTCCAGACGCCAAAAATTAGGCTGATCGGAAAATCTCGAGATCTGTTTGACTGGAAGTGGCCGCAAATTTTTGTTTATGTATAGAAGCCCCGGATATCTGTGGAATAGATCTTCCACGTCCGTACTTGTTTTCATTTTTTAGGCTTCTCCACCTGAAAGGGAAGCTAATGAAATTGGTCCCGACGCCTGTCTGTCCATCGCGACTTTCAACTAGAAAACTACTGAACCTAAAGACATAAGGAGTATCATTTGAAAGTCCATGGCCTACTGGGTTAGGTGAGATGTCGTACAACAATGCAATAGGAGTTTTAGCGGACCCAGCTTCTAATATGTCATTCTTTATAATTTGTGATCAAACCAGCTTCCAAGTTGAAGACCAACTTCTATTTCTGTCATTTCTGACATTTGTCACGCCTTATAACTTTTGATCTGTGATAGACAGAGAAATAACGTTTTCAGTAATCAACCAAGGACAATAAATCAAACCCAAACGCTAAAACTCAGCCTGATCGGAAAATCTCGAGACCGGTTTGACCAGAAGTGACCGCAAAGTTTTGTATAGAAGCCCTGAACATCTGTGAAACCGGATTTTCACGTCCGTACTTGTTTATTTTGTGTATCCTCAAATATTACGTGAATCAATATTCAACATATTTAAAGTGACAGAAGATAATGTTTCAAAATAGTTTTTGAAAAAGTATGTTGACTGAAAATTGCAAACTGTTAGTCAAATTTATTTTTAAAGATATCAGGTGAGGAACGGTTAATCAAGAAAAGGCATTGTTCCTTAGCTGTAAGCTGACATAAATAAGTACAAGGTCTTGGGAATTGGAATATTGGTATACAAAGAGATTACTTTAAAATTGATCATCTTATAAAGTGATAAAAATAATAATAATAAAAAAGTTGACTTTATTTTCTCAATCAAGGATTACTACTTTTTACTATCTAAAGAACCGAAGTAATATATAAAATTTCTTGTAGAAATTTCCAACAAAGAAGTAAACCAATATTAATTCGAGCATTTCTTACTAAACACAAAAATAATAATTGTTTCTTACATACAATGCAAACAAACTTCAAAATAGACTTTTTACATATAAAATCACTTGTCTCTATTTTTCAACCCACCAGCAGAATTATTCATGAAGCGTTACCTTTAACACCTGAATATGAGAGATTATTTATTATTTGGAAACTTTTAATTTGTTAGTTCTATCAGTTGGCGGGTAGGTACGTCATCTCGATCCTGGTGGTGCCCAGACCTACTACAAGGTCCTAGCGTACCCTATCCACGCAAGCTCTTGATTTTTCTCATCTTTCTTTCCTGAGAGAATCAGGCCCCACCGTTTTTGTTCATACCCATTCATCACTCGTCTCTTTCCCACCCCCACCAATCAAGGAAGGAACTGGACGCCTACCTCGGTTCACTACTTCCATGAGAGTCAAGATGGTTTCGCTCAATACAAATTATTTCGGAGTTAAAAGCATTACTCCACTTGTATCTCCAAGGAATATGATAATAAGAGAAGGTGTGCATATGAGAAAAATCTGAAAATAGCAACATGGAACACGAGAGGATTGTTATTAACGGGCAAACTAAACAAAGTAGAAAGGAAAATGATAAGACTAAATATCAAGATTCTTGAAATCTTCGAAACACATTGGAGTAACAACAATCATTTTACTACAACCAGTGGAAATAGAGCATACTTTGCTGAAAATAACGCAAACAGCATAAATGATACTGGATTCATAATACTTAAAGATTTCATAAAATCTGTTATGGGATATAATACACACACCGACAGAATGATTTCTGCAAAGATACGTAAAGACCATCCAACTTAAACATTTTGCAAATATATGCACCTATAGTGCAATCTACAGATAAAGATCAGAACTCCTTTTACCACTCACTACAAAATGTAATAGATTAATTTTCTCAGAGAAATAAGCATGTGATAGGCGACTTCAACGCCAAAATTAGAGGAACAACACAGGATGATCACTGCAGAAACATACTTGGTAAATATGGACTAGGTAAAAGAAACATAAGAGATAAACGTCTCGTACAGTTCTGCATAGAAAACAATTTAACAATACACAATACCCTCTTCTAACACCATCCCTGAAAACTTTATATCTGGAAGCACTTTGACGGTATACACAGAAATCAGATTGACTTTATTTTGATTAAGTCAAGATGGAAAACAACTATAAGAAATGTCGAAACTTACTCCAGTGCAGACTGCGGCACAAACCATCAACTTTTAGTAACAAAAATATCTATTAAACTCAAGTGAGGTCAAAACAAAAAAGTAACCAAAAGAATGACAATTGACAACAAAGCATTACAAACATCACCAACTGACACATTATTACAGGGACCCCTAAACAGTCAAGATATAAACAAAATGTTTCAAAATATGAAAAATGGCACAATCAAAACCGTAAAACAAAAAACAGAACAACTCCAAATCCAACAGTTCCTAAACAATCATGGATGTCATTAAATATATTAGGACTGATAGAAAGAAAAAAACTTAAGAACACTGGAATACACAATACCCAGGAATAAGAGCTGTATCTGCAGATAAATAGAGACAATCAACACTCATGCAGAATCAATAAAATAATTACTATAAGAAGTTATGCTAAGATCTCCAACACTATGGTTACCAAAAAACACTAAAGAACTCTTCCAAGCAGTCAAACGCATATCAGCAAGATTTACTAAATATAATAAATAAAAGTTTAAAAGCATATTTAGATTAATAGCAGATGAACTGTTTAACGAACAGGCTGAAAGCCTTCGTAAAACAGACAAGAGGATCCGAAAAATTGATGCTGCTATCAAAAACCTAAGACAAATAACTGCCTGAGATGAAATTAGCAGAAGTGATTAATAGCTATGGGCTAAATGTTGTTTGTTCGTATGCTTGCAGCCATCTGAATCATAAGGCTTTTAATAGCGTAAACTGGGTACAAAACATAATATGGACATTCTCCATGTAATTGCGCTGATAACGCATATTATCACACTGATTTACTAAGGGCTATATAATAATAGACATGGTGTTAAAAGCATATTGACAACCAGCAGATCAAAGTAATTTATAGAACAGGGTGCTTCGACAGGGAGTGTACCCTGAATCTCCGCAACTATACAATATACATGCAAATATGTAATTAGAAAGTACTACAAAACTACAATTTGTTTGTTGTAGCAGACTTCATAAGTTCAACAGCGTAAACTGATAAGCTATAGGACATTCTCCATATGCCAATGGGTACCAATCAACGCAAATAATCACACTGAATCCAAGGGCTATAGTAACAATAGACATGGTGTAATAAAATTGACAAACCAGCTAGTGGAAATAATTGTCAACATAAAAAGGAACCTAAAAGTATCACTGGTAAGACATATGAGTTCTCAACATTATTATATAGAGACGAATCGTGGACAGTACAGATAACACAATTGAGGATAAGATCAAAAGCATTAACGATAATTCAGATGTGATATGCTGGATGACACAATTCTGAGGAAATAACCAGACGACATGCAAATAAGGACAAATGATGTCTAAGTACTGCAAGAACTCAATGGAAATGATCGCTCAAATAACAAGTGAACCTAGACAAGTATCACTGTAAGACATACTGACGTTTTCTTCACTTATTATCAGAGACAATCGTCAGACAATAGCCAATAAATTAACGTTTGAGATGTGTGCTAGGACACATTCTGAGGATACCAAACTGGACAAGCAAAGAACGTCGACAGAGATGTGTCTAGTATCAAGAACTCAATACAGCAATGATCGCTGCAAGCACAATGTACAGACAAATCACATAAAATACATCACCGACCACAGATAACAAGACATCGTCAGAAATAGCAATAAATATGGACTATGATGCACTAAAGGCACCAAACTCTTCAAGATAAGATACGTCGAAGAGATGGTTAGATCAAGTCAAACTAACGTATTTATTAAGCCATTCACTGCATTAATCTAAATCATGAGGTTCATCACCGACCAAGATAAAAAAAACATCGTCAGAAATGCAATAAATATGGACTATGATGATCACGACTCTTCTGATAAGATACGACGGGAAGATCAGTTAAGCAGACTAACGTATTTATTAACCTCCTGCATTTTTCTAAATCTTTACTTTCAGACAAATAATATGTGCAATAAGGCACATAAAAGATAATTTTTTTTCAAATACTTACAAGGTTTTCTTTGGAAGTAGATAAATTGACATCTTTTTGAACATTTCTGTAAGCAATAGAAACACGCGCACGTATGCATATACACACCTACCTGCACACATACCCATGAGTAACACACACAAAACCTTTCAAAACTATTCTGTAGCTAATATATTGTTGCTTAAAACACACTTTGGTTAGAGTATTTTGTGAACAATTCTATTAACTAAATCCAGAATTTTCATTTTCAGTTCAGAGAAGTGATATATTGTTTTGGGACGTTTATTCTTTTTAATTAATTAAAGGTAATGTCGACCTACATATATTTAATTAAAAAACATTTAAAAAATATATATTACGTTAGTACTTATTTTTTGCATTTTGTCACCCGACACGTTTACTTAATAATTAAATAAGTATTTTTATTAAGAGTAGGAACATTCTCTGGAATGATACTCTCCAAGAAGTTTTGTAATTTTATTAAATGGTACTTTAATGTAAATTTTATCGTATTGTGAACTAAATAAAAATTGTAATAAAATTTCGGTAATAATAGAACAACTAATTCAATTATAAAAGTAAAATGGATTTTTGCCTCGATGTTTGTGTATCTACATTGCTTTTTCCTGTCGACAGATACTGTTTAGTTCTATCCGGTATGTAATTTGTTGTGTTTCTCTATCAACGCTCTTTATCCCTTTATAGTATCATTAACCACCCTCATACAACTGTACTTGTTTTATAATTATTATCCTTTATCTAAAATTTAACATTCTTGGCAAATCAAAAAATAATATTTGTGATGTTACCGAAGCGTATTTAATGTATTGATTTAAACAACATTTATAATTTTCTCTTCCCAGTAACATCACTATTTAAACATTTTACACAATACTCTAGTTCCCTAGTATGTAAAGTGGCTACCATCTTCTGTTTAATTAAAAAGGAACAAGCAAGCATTCCAACAGGTGCCATAGCTAATGTGTGTGGTAACATATTTTACTTCTTTAAAGAGGTTATAAAATTTGTTATATAATTGTGCTTTAGCTTTGAATTCAGTTACTATATTTGCTCAGTGGGCTGTCAAAAGATTTTAGAGCTGCTGTTTGTAGCATTTCCATACTAAAACACGACAAATATTCTATAGTGTATTGTCTTTAATCTCTAACAAAATACACGCCCTAGTCTTCTGTTAATTATTTGAGTAAGTTGGTGTTTTTATTTAAAGTTTTATAAATTATCAAAGCATATAATTTTATTCTAGATTCATCTTTTACTGTTTTTATAAGACATTAGCAAGGTAAACAAATCGATCTTTTTACCTCGGTGAATAATAAAGAGCATTCTTAGCTTAAATATTTTTTTGAAGTACAATTTTTCGATAAATTTTATTAGTGTCAACGAGTAGAAAAAATATTAATATTACATCTCGAAAGCAAGTGCTCATTAATTGCTTAATTTTACATCTACAGCTGCAACAGTATGGAAAGTTTTATTTTTAGCTTACATCTCGAAAAGTAGCTAAGCGTTGAGAAATCTTATATAAGAATATTTAATTGAACATAATCTAAGAATTAAATTTCGTCTAACAAATAAAAAGTTAATTGAAGATAAGGAACAAAGCACAGGAAAAATCCAACGAACATAAAAACTAGCAAATAAATATAATGCTACTGGACAGAAAGTAACTAAAACAAAATAAACTGTAAAAAAGAAGAAGAGGAAGAAAATTTTTAATAACGTTAAAATAAAAAAGGGGACACTACAAAAGCAATACAACAGATAAATATAAAAAACCAAACTTAAAAAATTACAACATAGAAAGAACAGCCATTTTTTATAATTGGAGAGGCCAAATTAGTTACATTAACATTAACATTAACCGAAAATAAAGCAAAAGGAAAAGAATATGCAAAATAAAAAGACGGGCGCATCATGACATATAACGGAATAAAATAAAATAAGAAAACTGAATACAATAAGAAGTAGCTTGCGTAGTCAACAGAAAAATTTAAAAAAAATAAAGTAATGGGATATGCAACATAATATTAAGACTAAATTTTGGAGAAGCTTAAGAAATCTATATACCTCTGATAACGTATGAACCAAACCGATAAGTCAGAAAACCTAAAAGGGATAAGTTCTAGAGTTAACTATAAAAAACAAAAAGAAAACAGACAAAAACATTAATAATAGTTGCAGAGAGAACAGATAAAGCGATTAGTGTTAATATTGCTACGTTTTTCCAGACAATTTCATTAGCAGTTTTCTTTCTCTTAATCTATTTTTGTAAGTTTTGTTATACTTATTCCTGAAAACATCCGACCCACAATTGTTGTTTTTTTTGTAGCATCCAGTTAATTGCTACTAGATATTAAGATAAAGAAAGTTTATTTTGTTTATCTATATAAGATATTGTACTTAAACGATAAAAATAATATATTTTTGTGAGTAAAATCTTCGGTTGAATTTATAATATAAATATAAAAGCTTGTTAGATTTTGCGCTTTAGATGTCAAGTGTTACTTTAGTTAAGTGTAGTTCATATGGCCAAGTTTTCAAACATACAATTCTGCAAACACTATACAAACTAACAAAGACCATAACTGAAAATTGCGCAAATAAAATTTATATAATTTACTAGATTATTAAATATTTAGATATTATAAAAACCCCCGCTGAAAGGACACCAATTTTTATACCTATCAAATTAGACACTGAAATGAATAGCACAAGAATCAAAAGAACTAGAACATACTATTGGAAACGTTTATGAGATGAGCCAGAAGGAAACAGAACAACTCTTTCATTGTTTTTCGTAAAATTAAAACCTGACGAAAACAATAAAGCCATATATAATATGACAGAGTATTGCATGCATTAAAGCATGAACTTCGAGCCACCACATTAAAATATAAAATATTACAAAGCTAAATGAAAGAAAGGTTTGTTATAGAAACCTGATTATGTAAAGTGTGCAGATAATCACAACACAACTCAATACTTAAGAAAAGTAAAAATGTAAAATGTTTTCTGTGAAGGGAATCATTCCACTGATGCATATATGCGTCGTATGCAAGAAAGTGTAACAAAAATATATTTAACCGCTCAGAACAATATGTCTCAGTCGTTAAAAGTATCATCTTTAGGATTTTATATCAAACTGGAAAAAGATAAATCTTAGCAAACACAACACCTTAACAACTTATACTACATAAATATCCCCTAGAATTTAAATTACATAATCGAACTTAAATAGAAAATGCAGCAGATCATGGAGCATCATATTAAGTTGTTAGCAAAAAAACGTAACGGCTATTTCTTAAATTTTTTTTATAAAACGCTTACGACTCGACTCAACGTTGTAAAGAATTTAAAATATTTATGATAAATTAGGATACTGACATTATCTTAATAATAAAAAAAATTACCAACAGAAGATATTTTAGAATACCTAAATTTACCATCTATAACACGTTTACTCTGATGGCACTTGACACAAAGCTATAACTATTATTGTTAAAAATTATATTAAATGTGAATTGGATAAATTCAAACAAGAATTCTTACAAAAGACTACTATTGTACTAACAGACTAAACATATTCATCTATCATTTTAAACAAATAATAACACAAAAGTAATTTGAGCAATCCTGCAAATCTCTCGGGCAGTCAAACATCAAAAATAGGATTCAAGGCTAATTGTAACTTAAAAAAATAACACTAAAAACTATAATAAACTGTAACTTCATCACCTGCCTACTAGAGAGTCAACCAATTTACCAAACGACAAGAATAATTTTCTTGATCTAATCGATATTTACGTAATCATAGTGTTATTCAAAAAGTAACCTAAAATAAAATTGTGTTTGGATATCTTATCTAAACATTTTTCGATTGCAATTGTGCTTTATATGCAAATGAAGCAAACTAAGCAAAAACCTTCCCCATTCAGAAATAATAAAACAATTCACAAGATATCAGAAATGCGTTAGATTTATCGATTTCATTAAATGTCTTTCAAAACACCAAAAAACTAAATATAAAGTATGTAAATAAAACAACTGACAAACAAAGAAGATTATCAAGATGATATCAAACCATTGAAGCTCTGGAAAACAAAATATATGGTCACTCAAATACTAGTCAACTTAAAGATCTTAATAAATTTAATTAGCTTTCTGTAGCAAACGAAGCCATTGATCTATAAAATTACATTCAAGGCAGTGTTAACGTATGCAGCTCAAATTTTGGGAACAGATAGGAAGACTGACTTGGTAATTTGGAACGTTTTGATTCGAAAACGCTTCATAGTACGCCCTAATTCATATAATTTACCACAACTTACAAATAAGAACAACACAGAAAGAAACTACAAAAATTATAGTTTACAATAGAACTATAACTGATTCAAATACACTAATTGTGAATCTAATAGTTAATAAAAGCGGTATGCGCCGACTCAAGAGATTTAAAATTCTAGATCGAACAGACAGATTCAATTGATATTCGTTAAATCTTATTAATTATTAGACACAAATGTTCACTTAAAATTAGCTTATTTTCAGTCACAATGTTTTAAAATGACTTAGCAGTCATGGTATTTGTAATAAACAATTTACTATCTAACTAGATAAATTGTAATTTTTTCTTAATAAATAAGAAAAGTAGCAGTGTGAAAACAATATTTAAAAATTTGGATTTTTATCACCCTATTGCATATTTGACTGCGCATCGACTTTAATATTTAAAAAATATTACTAATTTTGTAATTTTGTATATTCCAAGTTTGTATATTTGATATTTTTTTGTAACTATTTGTATATTTAAGTCAACCCTACTTGTACAGGTTGTTGCTTGTCTTTTGATATGTTTACCAAATAATTTTTAAACAATACCTAACTATTACACAATATGGCCAACAGTATTTAAACTCTCACTGTTGCAGAAATAGAGTGGCACCTCTCACAGACTGCTCTCATCTTGAAAAGCTTTTCACTTTTTATATATAGCAATTAGCCTTTCATTTTTCCATATGAGCTACGGCGAGTTCAGCTACTGATAATGGGTAATTTTGCATGTGCATTTCACTTTTTCTCAGAAGTGTTCGATGAGTTTCAGACTGGGGCTCTGTGAAGGTCAGTCCTCATTTCTTCAAACCACAACAAAATAACTTTTGCTGAGTGGACAGAACAGTTATCCTGTTGTATAAAAACGTATTTTTGTTGCCAGAAAGTTAGAAACACAAAGTTGTCAAGATCATTAAGATACATCTTGGCGTTTATCCTTCTCTCTCTTCATGGCGCTACAGTCCCATCTGGACCTGGGCCTCCCGTATTTTTTGCCTCCAATCTTCCCTGTTTTGTGCACTAATCCTCCAGTTTTGGATGTCAAGTATTTGCTGTGCATCCTCTTCTATGTTATCGGACCATCTTTGTCTTGGACGGCCCCTACCTCTTTTGCCTTCAATTCGCCCTTGGAATATTCTCTTTGGTATTCTTTATGCTTCCATTCGTTCTACATGTCCTGCCCATTTCAGTCTTAGTAGTTTTCCAAATTCTACTATATTTGCCTCCTTATGTAGTTGTCTCAGTTCAAAATTGTACCTTATTCTCCATATGCCATCTTCTTGTACTGGGCCGAAAATTCTTCTTAATATTCGCCTTTCAAAACGCAATAGTGTTTCTTCTGCTTCTTTGGTCATTGTCCATGACTGACATCCATATGTGACTACCGGTCTGATCATACTTTTATAAATCTTTAATTTTGTTGCTCTTGTTATGTATGATGCTTTAAAGATTGATGTTAATGAGAAATATGTTCTATTCCCTGCTGTTACGCGTAGTTGAATTTCTTGTGTTATCTTGTTTTCACTATTTATTTGGGTTCCCAGGTATTTGAACTGCTGTACCACTTCAAAATTTTTGTCCTCTATTGTATAGTTTTGACCTAATCTTCTTGGGGTTTTACTGCTAGCATTTTTGTCTTCTGTTCGTTGATCTTCAGTCCCACCTTTTGTGCTTGTGTTTCTATATTTCTGTATATGTCCTTGACTTCTCTTTCCGATCTTGCTACCAGGTTGATATCGTCCGCATATCCGATCACTTGGTGTGACTTGTTAATGATGGTGCTGCCAGTGTTGCCTGTAGCTTCTCTAATTACTTTTTCCAGTACTAGGTTAAACAGTATTGGTGCAAGTCCATCTCCTTGTCTTACCCCTTTAGATGTTGTAAACATCGGGGAGATTCTATTCTGTATCCTTACCGCAGCTCTAGAGTTTTCCATTGTCATTCTTGTTAAGCTAATTAATTTATTCGGGATGCCTAATTCTTCCATGATGTTGTACAACTGTTTCGATCTATGCTATCATATGCCTCCTCAAAGTCAATGAATAGTTGAAATATTGGTATGTTATACTCCCATGCTTTTTCCAGTATTTGTCTTGTTGTGAAAATTTGGTCCACTGTAGATCTGCCCTGTCGGAAGCCGGCTTGGTATTCTCCAATCATGTCATTTCCATATACCATTATTTTTTGTTGTAATATATTTGTGAAAATTTTGTATGTAACACACAGTAAGGATATACCTCGGTAGTTATTACACTTGTGTTTATCGCCCTTCTTGTATATCGGACAGATAATTGCTGTGTTCCATTTTTCTGGCATTTCTTCTTTATTCCATATGAGGTTGATTAGCTCTTGAATTTCTTTGATTAGTGCGTCTCCTGTACTTTATTAACTCGATTGGTATGCCATCGATTCCCGGTGCTTTGTCATTTTCATTCTTTGTATGGCGGCCGCTACTTCTTCTATTGTGGGCTCTTTAATTTCCGGTTGTACGGTATCTCTTGTTATCTTTGATATTCTATCGTTTCGTTCCTCTTGTGTTAACAGATCTGCGAAGTGTTGTCTCCATTGTTCTATTACTTCATTTTCTTGTGTTATATATTTTCCTTCTTTGTTTTTGCATATTGAGGGTCTGGGGTGGAAATCTTGTTTGGTGTTTCTGATGATATTGTACATTCTTTTAACCTCTTTTGCTTCTCTTGCCTGTTCTATTTCATCTATTTGTTTATCGAGGAAATCTCTTTTCTTTCTTTTCATCAGTTTCTTTACTTCTCCTATTAGCTTTCCGTATTCTTCGGTTTTCGGCCTGGTGGGCCTCTGTAGCAGTTTCTTTTTTGCTTCATTTCTTTTATCTATTGCCTTTTCACATTCTGTGTCCCACCATGTTGTTCTTGGTTTCTTTTGTATGTATCCTATGTTCTCTTCCGCCGTAGCGACAATAATATTTTCTATTTGCTTCCATTTTTCTTCTACTGACTCTATCGGTTCCACGCTTACTTGGTTTCGTTTTTCTTTAATGCTCTCTTCCATTTTCTGTTGGTATTTCGTTCTGTAGCTTTCATCCTTTATTTTATGTACATTGTATTTCTTATTCCTCTGCGTGGGTATAGCTCGAGCGTTATCTATTTTGCCCCTGAACACTGTCTTAACTAGCATGTAATCAGATTCACTCATCGCTCCTCTCATTGTTCTTATGTCTATACAGCTGGATTGATGCCTGTTTGATATTAAGACATGATCAATTTGGTTGACTGTCCTTCCGTCTGGTGATATCCCCGTGCCCTTATGTATCCGTTTATGTGGGAAGGTTGTACTTTTAATTGTCAGTCCCTTGGCCGTCGCGAACTCTATAAGTCTTTCCCCATTGTTATTTGATTCCTCGTGTAGGCTATGTTTGTCTATGGTGGGGAAATATACTTCTTCCTTGCCAACCTTGGCATTTAGATCTCCAATATGTATATCATTGCTGGGTGTTTTCTGCATTTCTCTATCTAGTGTCGCATAGTATTGCTCATTTGTGTTATCTTCTTTCTCTTCTGTTGGCGCGTGTACCGAGAACATAGATATGTTGTTAAATTTCATTTTAATTCGTATGTATGATATTCTTTCATTGACTGGTGTGAACTGTAGTATTTTGTTTCTGACTCGTGGCCCTACTATAAATCCTGTTCCTAATTCATGTGTATCCTCTGCCCCGCTGTAATATATTTGGTGTCCTGATTTAGTCAAACTTCCACACTCCAACCACCTTATTTCTTGTAGGGCTGTTACGTCCATTTGATATTTGATTATTTCTTTCATAGTCGTTTCAAGAGCGCCTATTTGATATAACATTCTTACGTTCCATGTTCCGATAATCATGTCCTTTTCTCGCCGTTTTCGTCTTCTTGACATCCGTCCGTAGTTCCGAGGCTCAATATGGGTCTTCACAACATTGCTTTTTTTTACAGGATAGGGGTGTTAACCCTACGCCCAACCCTCCTC
Organism: Sinelater perroti; assembly: GCA_036346155.1. Lineage (NCBI taxonomy): Eukaryota > Metazoa > Arthropoda > Insecta > Coleoptera > Elateridae > Sinelater > Sinelater perroti. Next base: position 1,051,965 of record JARFIY010000278.1, read on the forward strand.
CTTTATCCGGGCTTGGGACCGACAACAGTACTTACTGGGCTACTCAATCCACCCAGCAGTTACTGCAGGCGGAGTTGGCGTTTATCCTTCCTACACTTAAAAAACCTAGGCTGAATCACGAAAAACGGCCCTAAAACATGATGCTTCCGCCACCAAACTTGATCGTTCGCACACTACTTTTGGATAAAGAACGTTTTTCTGACATTAGCCACATCCAGACACGTTTATCGAATTGTCAAATCGTTTAGCAAAATTTATCACTTTACAGAACTAGTTTCCTTTGTTCCACAATCCAGTAGGAGTAAAATTTTCACCATTATGAGCGGCATTTGGCACTGACTGTGGCTATGTTAAACTTGTGAGCTGCAGTAAGACTGTAAACCCCATATTTTTTAGCTCCCGACAGTCCTGGTACTACGCCATCACGAATGTTCGTTACTACTCTTTTCATAGTTCAACAGCTACGGTTAACTTCATATGGCTTATTATTTTGTTTCATAGCTGTTTCACATTTTAAATATATTTATTTTATAATGACATTAATTATAGTTGATTCAGGCACATGTAGCACAGTCGACATTTTACGAACCAATTTGTTGCAATAGTGGCTCCCAGTGATCATAATTATATATATAAAAAAAATTATGAGTGCTGCTGTCACACAGGTCAAAGTTCAACTCTAAAGGTCAAAATTGTTCGTGCCGACCCGAACGCCTCCGAATGACAAATTCTGGCTTGGCGGCAGGCGCGGCCGAGGTATTATATTTCCGGAACCGCAAGCGATAGAAAATTTTCGTTTGAGAGCGGGTAATAAAGCACTCGTGGTACTTTAAAATAATTTTGCTTTATTCTTTACAAATGTGAGTGTACATATACACATATTTTATTAAGAGAAATCTGGATTCTGGATTTTAGATTCAACACGGAGGGTAACAAAGTTGCGCGCACTTAGACCAAAATGGGGTTTATTGTACTGCTTCCTCTGCCGCCTCTCACCATGCGTCCATCAATCAAGCTAACAACTCCTTTCGATAAACTTGAGGATATCCATCAAGGGGTAGCGTTGAAAATCATTTAACTCTGCCGCACGTGCACGGCATACATATGCTATTACCTCTACTTTTTTAGATTGGTGGGCGGATACAGTCATACAATGTATTTATTGTTTTTATCACTTTATATGATTTTTTATCTTCATCTAAATAGCTTAATAACAGTAGTAGTAAGTATCTTGCTTTAATTATGATATTTGGGTAGTAAGAATGTTTCTCTGTGTCTATTTAACGGTAATCAAAAATAATTGTAAATATCCTAGACACATAGATAATTAGATATTTTTCTGTCACCTTTCAATATGACAAAATGAATAATTTTATAATCCTTAATTTTAATTTTGTATTAATATAAGTATGATTCATAATTTAATTAATATCTTATTAAGAATATAGCACGCAAATGGTTTTAAAAACAAATATTTCTAAATTAAAAATTTATTTTACGTGTATCTTTGCAGATTGCTATAATAAAAATCTCTAAATAAAAATATTTTTATCGAAAAGATAATAAGGTATCTTAATTGTTAAGAATCGCGTTCTTCTATTATTAAAACGAACTTCTTAGCTGTAATGTATTTATTTGAGACTTTTACTTGTAACTTGCTACACACTTAGCTTCTAATCGAACGATATATATTTAATGACCCATTTTTCTCATCCTTATATATTTTTTCTTGTTTGATCAGTGTTATCTCTCAGCAGTGCCATAAACAACTGACATTTTGATGTGGTTATAAATATCGAAATAATGTCTTAATTAATAAAATTATTATTAAACACTCAATACTATTAATATTTGTATTTGACGCTAAATCTACACGAGCAGAGTGTTCAGGTAATGCATATTAGGCTTCTATATTTATATCTTTGTAAACCTATAATCAAGCTTAGTGTTATTTTATATTAGTACTAACCAGCTTAATACTTTCAAATTGTAAAATATTAACCTCTTTAACAAGTTTAAAGTAGAACTAATTTTTAACTACTGACATAGTATTTACTTAAGTTTATTAGAAGTTAATGTTAGAGTTACTTTGAGTTCCACTAATAACTTTAATAATTCATTGAACATGCTCTGATAACCATCTTATTAAGAATAAGTAGAAAATTTGTTGGTTATAACTTGGTTATGGAATATGCAAAATTATAAAAAAATTCATAGTCTTAATAATTATGACTAATCTTGTTTAATAAAACGACGAAGTGCAAGTTTTTGCATTTTAAAGAAATATTTTGTAGTATCCCAAAACAATACTTTCGTTCGACACATTACAGAAGCCTTATTTTCGTCTTATCTTTAATTTAGTTATTTTGGGATCATCAATATACACAAAATTATCAACTTCGTTACATTTAATACAAAGAAAGAAGAATAAGGTCAATATTTTTTTTTTAATTTATTTTTGATTTTCGTTAAACTTACATAATTTTAATATAAAAGGATCTAATTGGACCTTAAAAGGTACTTAGAGCATTTTTAGTCTTTTATGGTAAAAATGTAAGTACTATTGCCGGTATAAATGTACGCATAACATCCGGTCAGGAGGATCACATAATTGCGAAATATGGTTAAAATAAATTTTATTTTTTGCGCTATATTTCATGTTTAAATGCAAATTTCATAATATATTATTTAAGTTTTTAAACATGTTAGTGCATAATATTTTAGTACACCCCAAGCTTTAAAAATATGTATAACATGCACAGTGGTCGTGATACAAGACGTGGTTGAAGTCCAACGAATTGACAACATGTATTTTTCTACGTACTGTGTTGCTTTTACTTAATCAAATATATGCGGAGGTCTAGCGATTTGTTTTATTGTAATCTGCGTAAACTTTTACTATTGTCTAGTAGGTTGAAAGTCAAGGCATTAGGATAATACCCTAGTTTACTTAGGTGCTTGTCACTTCTTTACGATGTCAACTTTTAAGTTACTTAGAATGTCTGTATTTCTTACTAAGTGGAGCGTTTCACATAACACGTATCACTTTGGATTGAAGTCTCTTAAGGAATTGGATGTTGGAGTTAGCTGTTGTATCTCAAAGCTGTATTTTATAAGTCCATATGGGTTTAAATATTGCATTATAGACTAGGAGCTTAGTTGTTAGAGATTATTTGGATTTCCTGCCAAGCGGCCAGTAGTGCTTACTAAACATTATGCTAAGCTGTTTTCTTTTCTTTCATATGTGAGCTTGCCAAGTTAAGCGTTTGTTTAGAAGTAAGGCAACATATTTAACTTTAATAGCTTAAGTTAAGAGGATGTTATTTACAAAGACTAATGGTGAATTACCTCTGCACTTGGTGAATGTGATATAAAAGGACGTGGCTTCATTAAGTTGAATTCGCCATTGTTTGAAATATTATATTAATTGGTATTAAAGGCAGCTAATCTTTGAGTTTTACTATAATGATCTTGTTATCCGCAAAGGTAGCAGTGAGAAGTGCGGACTTGCTGGAAGGTCTGCTGTATAAACAAGATATAGAATCGGACCAAGAAAATTACCCTGAGGCATTCCTGAGTTGATTGTGTTATATATTAGCCAATTATTACGTGAAAGTTTGGTTCCTCCAAATAGGATTTTTTTTTAAGTTTATACAGAAGGCCAGTATGCTACACTTTATCGAAATACTGGTTTTCGTTAAGAAGCGCAGTTGTACAGTTTTTTGGTGTGTTATCGACTATGCAGAAAACCTATTGTACGGTAAAGTGATCTATCCAAAAGCCAAATTGAGGGTTAGGAATTATGCTATTGTCATCTAGGATGGTTGTTAATTTATTGGCTAAAAGTTTTTCCAGGACCACCTAATACCGACAATAAACTAATTGGTCTGTAGGAGGTAATTTTATTTTATTATTTAGGTATGAAAATTTATATAACCTGCGCGACTTTCCATTAACTGGAAAGTATCCTGATCTCGTGACTGCATTATATAATATAGTTAGCATCACTAGGAGCTTGTGCGATAGTTCTTTCAGTAGTTTTACTGTAATTAAGTCAAAGTCTAGAGCTTCCTTAGAGTTTGTTATATTTGACCAAGTGTTTAACTTCGTTTACTGTTATGCTATCTATACGTAAGACTAGTTGGTATGGTATTTCTAATAAATTTTGTATTTTCTTTAACGGTAATTTGTGATAAGTTTTGTTGGAATACTACACTCTCAAAGTGTGCATTAAAGAGGTTTGCTTTTCTGAATCTGAACACGTGATCAACTTGGTTTTTTAAGAGGAGAAATAGGTTGCTTTTAAAATTTTATTGTTTTGGTTGCTTTTAAAGGAATTAATTTGTGTAAGTACTTGCGCTCAAGTTTCAGAGATATTGTTAAAAATTTGCATTTTTGAAGTTGCTTGATTATAACGTCTTTCATCAGATGGGTACCTTGTATTCTGCCAGATGCGCCTTAATCGTTTTTTTTTTTTTTTTTTTACTGCAATGGAATAACCTGTGAGCAAGCTTTTGTTGGTAAATATTGGTGTTCCCTCGCGACAGTCTGTTGAATTGTTTTTTGTAAAGCCAATTCCAGGTCATTGTTGTTTGGAGCAAAATTTTTGGTCTAGGAAATTATGCATGATGTCTTTGTAGTAGTTCCAGTTTGTTTTGGAATTATATAATTTTAATTAGTTTTCTTACTGTCAGCTTACAGTAGCTATAATTCACGTATGGTCTGAAGATAGATCAAGGAGGTATGATGTAATTTTGAGGTAATTTGAAGCTATACCTAGATTATTTAAATATCCAACAAGTCAGGTATTTTACCAGGGTCTGTGGGTCAATACATTGGTTTGTATGTTGAAAGGTTAGGGTTTTTGTACTACTTCGTATAGCACCTTCTTCTGCTAGGTGGAGAGGTCGGTATCCTCACAGAGTGTGTTTAGCATTATAATTTCCCCTTGCGAAAAATCTACTACTTGCTGTTCTAAAGTAATCAGTAAAGTCTTGTTTGTTTGCAGCGTAGTTTAGAGGACAGTATGTAGCTGATATGACTAGTGGGCCATTCCAATCTTCTATCTCAATAGATGTAGTTTGAAGAAAATTTTCTTAGAAAGAGGTAGCATGTGATGTTTAATATGTTGCTTGATTAAAATGGCTGGCATGGTTATTTCTATTTGGGTGATTTGTAAAATAGAGCTAGTAACTTATATTTCGAAGTAATTTCTGTTAGTAAAATGTGTTTCTGAAATAAGTAGGATGCCTATTTCATTGTGTGTGAGGAAAGTTTCTAGCTTTTTGTGATTCTAAAGCCCTTTGGCGTTCCACTCCTCTATTTTATACGTTTGAGCCATTTTTATTTTTTTAATGTGTAATTATTATTGGTATAATGGCGACTATTGTGACTGTTGCTAGTGCTGTTGTTGATGTTTTGGATGTTGACACTATTATTGGTTTGTTTGTTGATGTTGCTATTGGCTTTGAAGGCGTAAGGCGTTACTTAATTTTGTTGAGTTGGGAAATCTTCTATAATATTTCAAGGTACACCTTGCAACTCTTGTAATTAGTACCTTGATACAGAACTTTGGGCGGTATACCGTCTTTACGATGTTTTGAACAAGTACAGTAATCGTGCAATTCTGCATACTTTACGTAACCGACAGGCCTAGGCTGTAGCATTGGCAGTTTTTGCATTGCGATGCCTAGGCTTTTTTATTGGTCCTTCAAATGTATCGTTTTTAAATTTATTTATTCAAAACCTACAATCTGTTTTTTTAAAAAAATTAGTAAATATTGTAACAGTATATATTTAAAAACAACTAAGGCGTGTTCAAATGTAACTACAACGTTTCCATTTGTTATTTCACAGACTTCTTTGTTGTTTTCTTTATGCTTAATTTCAATGAACAAAATATTCTATTTTGTATAGTTTTTCTTCATAACATTCTGAATGTTCAGTACTTTATGGTCTTGTACTACCATCACATCCTTAATGAATTCTAACTTTGTTGGGTGTTGTAGTGAAAATAACACGGGATTATTTTCTTTTCTAGCAACATTGTTGGCGTCTAAAACATCTTCTATTTTTGTAGTTTCGGTTTGTTGCCTTGTAGAAGTTAATATCGGCAGTTCCTTTTGGGAATATGATTTTCAATTAGTGTAATCAGTGGGTTAATAGTTTTAATGTAATGGGGTATGAATGGAAGAAATAATGTTTTATTTTCACCGTTTGTATTGGTTATGCTGGCATTTGGATTTGTTAGAGGTTGGAATCTATTAGAAGTTTGAATGTATGAATGTGAAGGTTTTTCTTTTGTGGTTATAACAACATTGCTGTTAGCTTCATTTGTGATGTCTGGCTTCTTGAAAATAATTTAGTTCTAACATTTGAAATACTTCGCTTGTAGTTGACATGCCGTCATCATTAATAAAACTTTTAGTGGCATTTTTGTACGTTAAATTCGTTTTTGTTTATATTGATAGTTTCATTTGAGACGTACTGTGCATCGTTTTATGCGTTTCTATTTTGTAGGGATAGCAGGGCTTGAAAACTTATTATAGATGAATAATATATTATCTATGGTTGGCTTTGTGTATGTGCCCGAGCAGACTTTACATCGTTTTGGTCCGTTGTAGATAACACAAGCATTGGTGGCCGTGATGCATTTTGTTGATGGTAGTTTTATGGAGACGGTGCCGTTTGTTGGAGGTAAAAACTTGGGGACTGCTGCACATAACTTTGGTATTGTATGAAATCTATTACTTGTGTTTTGCATAATTGAAAAGTTTTAAATTACATATATACATTAAGTGTCCAGCTTAACACACAAAAACTTTTTATTATTATTATTATTATTATCGCACTTACCAGCACTGCTGCTTCAATGGCTTATTGTGCCTCCTAAGATGCACTTAAATGCTAGAACATTCATACACACTCATGGGTTGAGCGAGACTCGAATTCGCTTACGACGGCTCGAGAACATAGGAATAAGGATCTTGACCACTGAGCTATTACAGCCCCACAAAAACGTTTACCCGCTGTATGGGTACACTAGACCGGAAGTCACAAGCAATCCGCACGGTTTTAAGCTCCGAGAATCAAATCGAAACTGCTTGTAATATACGTGTGTTATTATTGACCCGTATGCTGTGGAATTACAGTTATGGCATTGATACGTTTATTAGTCATTATTATTTCTTTTCAGTTCTGTAGGTTTTGAAACTGAGTGCTTCCTTTGCTATGTTCTGTCTCGTAAATATTCAGGTAATAATATAATTCAAACAGTTTTACAGCTAATATACAATTGTTAAGCTGGCCCAATTAGAGTGGACTGTTAAGCTTATGTGTAAATGATGCAGTTATTTAGAAATTAGATAGCTGTGGCTGACTACGTGTAGTGTGTAATTCTTGTATTTGCACCGACTTAGGATGTGGAGCTGCAAATTTACATCAAATTTTTTGTGCCCACAAGCTTTTAAGGATAATTCAATAAATGCAGCATAGTACAAATAATAAAGCGATTACCAAAATTCTGTTGAAGTGGATCTATATTCTGGAAGACCAACAAAGAACAGAACACCAAAAAACTTTAAACGTATATGAGTGGTTACATCATCAAGAATTGGTAATTAATAGTCCGAGAACAAGAAGATAAAGTAGAGATTTTAAAATCTAAAGTGTGTGGACAAAGGATCTTGACATGAAATATATTTGCGGAATAATTTATTCTGCTGAAAATGTTATCAGAATAGAAAAAATATCGTACTGAAGTTACTAGTGATTTGCTGCCACCTAACTAAATTTTCTCAAAATAATGGTAACTGACGATGAAACGACGATACATCATATTGAAGTTACGTACAATATTTTTTGTATTTTACGAAATTTATATTAACTTTTATAATGTATGCTTTGACAGTTTTGGAACAGACCGCGTAATTACATAAAAAAACTTGTGTGTTTTAACCCCTAGATAAAGTAAAATACTCCTTTGGGGATTGCTTAAGTTAAGTTTAAGCGATTTCTTAATAACAATTGTATGCTACTAGTGGTAACTTGGTTTTGAAATCTCTAGAACTTTTGGCTGCATTAGAGTTGTATGCTTTCCTACTTCCAAAACTGTACCGGCTAAAACGCTTACTTGATTAGTTCCAATATGCATTGATAATTGTCTATTTTAAAAAGGGGGTACAACTTATAACAACAGTATACACATGTAATGCTCCATATAGCATACCGCAAAGTTTACGTCGAGCTTTTATAAATTTTCTAGTGCTTTATAGTATAATATCAAGCAATTATTTACAGTATTTATAAAATTAATAAAAAAATTTGAAATTAAACTTTTTTTTATAAAAACATTTATAACATTGTTTCCAAACGTGTATGGCATTAATAAATACTTTACTCTAAATTTACTCAATCTCTAAGAAACCAGGTTTCGGATTCAAGTCTTTTCATCTTTAATCTGTTTTTTCATAGCAAGTCGCTTACAGAATTGCTTAAAACGATAATAAAAATTCACAACAATGAAGATATTAAATAAAATTCTAGCGTAAAAATTAGAATAATCGGGTATTGATGTACAGTTAATATTTGTGTTAATATATGATGAGTATGCTTTTGGAACAAACAATTTGCTGAGGTATTTCTTTTTTATTTACTCTCACAAGTGGGAATCCGCTAGAGGTATTGGGAAATGAATTTCCGCATTAGCCCACGAATTTAGATTAAAAATACACATGGGTTTGTGTTGGCAAATGCTGCAAAATTAACTCTGGTAGCGTAATTGTTATGCTGCACGCAAACTCTGCGTCGTAGGCGGCTGGAAGCGCTCGATTTTAATGGAAACTGGATAAAGCTACACAAAAGTTTTGCCTATAACAAATACCGTTGAAAAGTTTCTAATACAATTCAGCATCTAATTAAGTCTTTGCCGTAGCAGGATGTAGAATTAAAAGAACCCCTACAGTAATTTAAAAATATGATAAAATACTCATATTTACTGTATATAGAGAATACATATTTCTCACGAATGTACAAGAAAACAATCGACTACTTTAATTATTTACTAATAGTTACTATTGTAACTAAAAGAAACACGGTACGCCTTATAATTTAGAAACATTTATTAGTAAAAAGTGCACACAAAAACCCTTATTGAAAAACATCTTAAGAAAACTTCATTAGCAGCGAATTGCTTCATGCAAAACTAAAAGGGCCTTTATCTTTAGCTCAGCATATAAGCTTTGTGCAGCAGCAATGATGCATCATCGTGAATTAATGAACACAGAGTGGAAGACAAATAGCCTTGGAAGCGCTGAGAAAGTTTTTGCCAGAATTTAAATTTGGAATGCTAGCCCAAGACGGATAAACTTTTGTTAAATAAATTGCATGGATTCGAATTGATGTAGTGACTACAAAAAGCGGCTCTACAGCATTGAAGCAATTTAGCTCGGTAACTTCATCTTAATGAGTGTTAAAGAACTTCGTTGAATGCAATTAAAAGTGGCTTTGCCGTTTTTCTTTATAATTTTCATTTTAAAAATAAAAGTTTTTTTTTAATCGATAAACTGCCTAAAAGATTTAAGATATTATCCAATAAGAAATAATTTTGCCATTAATTTCATCTATTGGTTCATAACTGGAGATTACAACACCATACAGAGCATAAAAATATGTTTGGGTTTTGGCGAATCCCATTTATTAGTTTTTGTTGTATAAAGGGCCAACGGCTCTAGTAAGCTTTTATATAGCAAAACTGTGCATTCGATTTTAATGCAGATTAATTGAAGGATAACACTCAGCCTGACATAGCTTTAAGTTAATTTTTGATTTATATAAAAGTTTAAGTCTAATAAGGTGTTAAGATAAATGCCCAAGTATTTAACTGTTGAGGCAATTGGGTTTTCAGACTATTGCTTTATTATTAACCTGCAACTAGCAGGTTAAATTATCAAACCTGCGTAGTGTGAATATTATGACGACTTTTTTGGAGTTTATGAATATTGCATACTTGGTACCAGAGCTGGTTGTAGTTTGTTACAATGCTGGTACTGCTACGTCTACCGTCGCTGTCTGAGAGAAAATGACCGTGCCACCTGCAAATGTAGCTAATATTGCCATTTGTTTTGGGTAGGTCAAATGTATGTATGCAGAAAATGATTGGACCCGCAATGCTACCCTGTGGAACGCTAGAGCTAAAATTTTTGAATTCCAGAATTGTTAAGTTAACTTTCAGAAAAAAATTTAATTTTCAAAAGACGAGAATAAGATTACTTTGAGATAAAGGGATATATCTATATTCAAAATTTTCTTTATTAAATTTTTAAGCCACACTGTCAAAAGCTCGTGCAACGTCTATAAGAATAGCTACAGTTCATTCAAAACTAGTTTAGATAATTCTACTAATCCTTTGATTATGATAGTCTTTTTTGAATTTAAAGCGAAAAATGGACAGTATATTGACGTTATTGATAATTTCAATAAGTTTTATATGAGTTACCTTTTATAAGAGTTTTGATAAAGAGTCTTATGATTCTGTAGTTATTTGTTTTTACTTTGTTCTTTTCTGGTTATGCAAACGTTAGTATGAGAACAGTTTTTATGGTTGGAGAAATACCCTAATCGCAAGCAGGAGTTATGCTTACATAAACTAGTCCTTTTTTAGTTAAATACTGGAAGGTTGTGTTTGCGATGAGATCACGGTAGTAAACTTCATTGGTGGAAGTGTGAATTTATGATGTTCTTAGGGAAAGCTGATTTAATTCTGACAAGAATATGTAACTGTTTCATCATCTGGACTGCATCTGTTGCAACCAGAATCAAATGTTAACGTAAGCAGTTATTCTCTGTGATTCAGAAACTCTTCGTTGTTTTCCATAGACCCTTGTCTCCTGGGTTAAAATTAGCTTTGTGTTTTTTATTTAATTGACTTTTGGTTAAACATTTCTTGTCTTTTGTCATTTGCAACTAATTAAGCTTTCTCTTTAATTACGTTATAATCGGCCGGATCTGTCTTACTAGCTGGTTTTCAGGCTTATCTACCACTACCTTCAATCGACGTAGTGAGGTGGTCGATCTGTTGTATATTCTGAAGGTTTGAAGGGTGGTTTAGTATACTGTTTAGTGATTCTTTAAAATAATTCCAGTTAATTTTACCACTTATAAGTTTTAGCGCTCGTTGTTTAATTAATAAAAGACGCCAACACTAGTAATAGCTTTAAGTTAAGTTTGATTCTAATACTTTGTTAAAATTCTTTCGCAAAACAATATCGAGTATTTTAAGTTTGTGATATATTTAATAGGAATATGTATACTTATTAAGAACCAAGATCTGAGATGATTGTTACAAAAATTTTAAATTTAGTCTTAGTACGGTTCGAGCGCTCAAGCCGAGCACATGCCTAAGTCGTGCGCACTGCATGTTATCGCTATCGTACAGTGAACCTCGAGCAGTGATAAACCAGTGCATTAATTGGAATAAACTGTTTTCATTTTTGTATTGTTTACTACATAATTCAGTGCATGCATGTAAGTAAAACTAATAGCATGCTGCCATTTGGCAATGGCTACAACCCCACGCAACAATTCAACCCAACAATAACGCAACAAAACGCATCCTTTTACCAACAATACCCATTTATCCCAAATAAGAACCCACAACAAATAACACTTGAGCAATGCCAGCAAATGCCCAATAGCTACTCAATGTCGCCACAAATAGAAACATTCCAACCTTATCAATATGGTCACTCTTCAATGTTTCAATTTGTAATGCCGCCTCAAGTCCAACCATTGCATCAACAAATCACGACACAAAAACCAATGGAAATTATTATTAGCGACGCAGAGGAAGAAGAAAACATTGCAAACAAAAAATGCTTGGCAAAAGTTAATAACCTAAAAGAAAAGAAGGAAATTGCAAAACACACAAAATCCACCACAATCATTTAATCTAACACAAACTAACAAATACTCAATTTTACCAGAAGTTACAGACGTAACAAACAATAATCAAGATAACGGTGCCAACAAAAACTCAAATAAAATACCCAAACCCCTTCCAATCTACGTACACGGAGTTAACAATTATCAGGAAATGATAAACAGCTTGAAGGATATTATGAAACAGGAACAGTACACCACCAAAAGTATGGCTAATAACGTAGTCAAATTTAATGTGCATTCCCAGGATGTGTACAGAAAACTCGTCAAACATTTCCAGGAAAACAGTGTCGTTCACCACACTTACCAAATCAAGCAGGATCGTGCATACAGAGTGGTCCTACGGCACATACATCCTACAATTTCAGTAGATGATATTACAGCTGAACTAGCTCCTCATAATCACAAGGTTAGAAACATTATTAACAAAAAACATAAGAAAACTAAAGAAGCAGTACCACTATTCTTTGTAGATTTGGAGCCAGCCACCAATAACAAAGACATATATAACATAAATTACTTAAAAAACTTAAAAATTTCTGTTGAACCGCCCGACAGAAATATGAACCTGGTCCAGAGCACAAGATGCCAAAACTATAACCATACAAAGTCATATTGTAATAGACCATACGCCTGCGTTAAATGTGGCGGACCGCACAATTCTATTATATGCAAAAAAACAAGGGAAACCCCTGCTACTTGTGCACTCTGCAATGGTGCACATCCCGCAAACTACAAGGGCTGTTCAATCTACCAAGGGCTACAAAACAAAATAAAACCGAACACCCAAACACAAAAAACACACATGCCTCTTACAAGACAAATCCACAAAACTTTCCTCCCTTGCCAGTGAAGAACTACTGGAAAATGCCAAACACTAACTGTGAACAAACAAACACAAATAAACCTCAATCACCTCAAGACCTAACACTCACACAGTTCTTAGAAGAATTCAAAGGTATGTTTAATCAACTAATACAACAAAATAGCATTATTTTGAACATGCTTACGACGGTCATAAATAAATTAGTTCGATAATGGCCAAATTCCTTAAAATTGCACTCTGGAACACCAACGGCATCCAATAAAAAAAAAACAGGAAATCAAAATCTTCTTCAGTATAAACAACATTGATATCCTCCTTATATCAGAAACCCATTTTACTGTAAGAACCCACATAAAAATACCGCACTATCTTATTTACCACAGCGAACATCCGGATGGTACGGCACATGGAGGCACTGCCATTATCATTCGTGAATCAATAACACATCACGAACTACCAAAATTCGAAGAAAATTTCTTACAGACCACAGTGATTGAAGTAAATAAACTACCAAATCCAATTACAATAGCGGCAACATATTGCCCCCCTCGGCACCAAATAACCAAACTCATGCTACAGCCATTCTTTGACTCCTTAGGGTCAGGATTTATAACTGGCGGAGACTTTAATGCGAAGCATACCAGATGGGGCAGTAGACTGATAACCACAAAAGGCAGAGAACTTAATAAACTCATAACTGATAACAATTATACATATTTCTCAACAGGTAGCCCAACGTACTGGCCAACGGACCCTGGCAAAATTCCGGATTTATTAGATTTCTTCGTTGCTAAAGGAGTTTCATCTAACTACGTAGACATAACATCCAGTTATGATCTATCATCTGACCACACACCTGTCATACTTACTATTAGTGCTACAGTAATTAGAAAAGAAGCCAAACCAATGTTATGTAACAGACGCACAGATTGCGACGCCTTTAAAGAGTATATAGATCAACACCTTCATCTTAACATAAGCCTAAAAACGACTAAAGAGTTGGACAGTGGAATCAACAAATTTATAACTACTACACAAGAGGCAGCATGGTATGCTACACCGCGCATGGAAAAGCAAAAACGCAGCTCACAAAACTTCCCAAGAGAAGTGTTGGAGCTGGTTAAGGAAAAAAGGAAAGCTAGGGCAGTCTGGCAACGAACACATAATAGAAACGACAAAACAAAGTACAATCGAATTACTAATAAACTTAAGCGAAAACTGAACGAAGTAAAAAACGACACATTTCAACAATATGTAACTTCTCTTTCCAAGGACGACTACAGTGTATGGAAAGCCACAAAGGGATTCAAGAGGCCACAGGTACATACAAGGTCCATCCCAAAAGAAATGAGCCTTATTTTTTTTCGGACGCGAGTGTACATTCCGGCGTGCTCTGACGCTTGGGGCAGGTGGTCGGGGGTCTTAGCTTCCATACGCGGTCGGTGCAAGTCGGCTCTGAGCTCTCGGAGCGGCAGGACGGGTGTTTCCGTGAATGTCTATTTTCAATTTTCGACACGGCGCGATGGATTCAAAAATCGATCAACGCTACGCAATTAAATTCTGCTTCAAACTCGGCAAGAATGCTACCGAAACGTTTGGAATGCTTCAGGAGGCCTTCAAGGATGATTGTTTATCGTACTCGCAAGTTAAAAGTGGCACAAAGCATTTAAGGAGGGCCGGGAAGAGGTGGCCGACGAACCTCGGTCTGGACGACCGTCAACCTCCCGAACCGACGAGAACGTGCAGCGAGTGCGCGATTTTTGAACGCCGATCGTCGGTTCAGTGTTTATCAAGTAGCAGATGCCCTAAACATTCCGAAATCGACAGTACATCGAGTCATTTCCGAGGATTTATCGATGCGGAAGGTGTGCGCCAAACTTGTGCCGCGGGTGTTGACTGACGAACAAAACAGCTCCGGGTGGTTCGGTGTGAAGAACTCTTGCAAATGTGCGAAGATGACCCGGAGTTTTAAACAAAGTGGTAACAGGAGACGAAACATGGTGTTTCAGTACGATCCGGAGACAAAAGGCAGAGCGCTGAGTGGCACACCACCGCGTCACCCCGGCCGAAGAAGGCCTACCAGGAAGCCTTCCGGACTTGGAAGACCCGTCTCCAAAAGTGCATTGATGCAGGAGGATCCTATTTTGAAGAATTTTGAGGTGTTGTAGCGATCTGCTCAATAAAACTATTTTTTTTTGAAAAAGGCTCATTTCTTTTGGGATGGACCCTGTATACCGCCGCTACGTAACAGACGGCACGTGGGCCAGATCTGACCAAGAAAAAGCTGACCTATTCGCACAATATCTAGCAGAAGTATTTAGACCTAACTCTGAAACAATAGATATAGAAGTAGACACCTTCCTCGAAGCCCCACTACAACTTTCATTCCCAATACGGAATCTTAAAATCGGTGAATTACGTCAGGAGATAAAATTCTTGAGCAACAAAAAAGCACCAGGCTACGACCTCATAACTGGTCCTATCCTTAAACAGCTACCAGAAACTGGGGAAAGACAACTACTAGCATTATTTAACGCAATTCTGCGCTTAACCTACTGGCTGCCGCAACTAAAGATGGCGCAAATTATAGTAATATTGAAACCTGGTAAGCCGCCAAATGAAGTGCAATCTTATCGCCCAATTAGCCTGTTATTAATAATTGCCAAACTCCTAGAAAAGCTGATATTAAGTCGGTTAAATAAAGACACACCACTGGATGACTGGATCCCAAAGCACCAATTTGGATTCAGACGAGATCATTCTATTATTCAATAGTGCCACCGCATGTCTAACGTAATTCAGAAAGCTTTTGAAAGTAAGAAGTACTGCACGGCAGTATTCCTGGACGTCCGACAAGCCTTTGATAAGGTGTGGCACAAAGGGTTACTGGCTAAAATAAAAGCATTATTTCCGCACCAATATTATATCCTTTTCCAATCCTACCTTTCAAACCGCTATTTCCTAGTAAAATTCGGAAACAAAATCTCGACACTACAGCCAATTTCCGCTGGGGTTCCCCAAGGCAGCGTTTGGGGCCCAGTCCTATACTTACTTTTCACTGCTGATATACCAATAACACCGTACACAGAAATGGGAACGTTCACAGATGATACTGCCATCCTCGCGTGCAATGAAGACCCTATAGCTGCTACAAGATTACTGCAGGAACACATACATTTAATAGAAGAATGGCTAGACAAATGGCGAATTAAGGTGAATGAAAATAAGTCAGTTCAAATAACATTTACAATGCGAAGGGGAATATGCCCTCCTGTTACCATAAACAACATTGATGTACCACAATCTGAAGAAGTGACGTATCTGGGATTACACTGGGACAAAAGGCTAACTTGGAAACAACACATAAAGAAGAAGCGGAAAGCCATGGATCTGAAAGTTAAAAAAATGTACTGGCTACTAGGTCGGAAATCACCTTTAGCAACCGAGAGTAAACTCCTTATATATAAAATCATCTTACGTCCTATTTGGACATATGGATGTGAACTGTGGGGCTGCTCTAGCTATTCTAACGTAGACATAATCCAGAGATTCCAATCCAAGACAATAAGAACTCTTATGGATGCTCCATGGTACGTGACAAATCTCACCCTGCATACCGACTCCAACACACCATATGTGCGTGATGTAATTACGGAACGGGCAACCAGACACTATGATAGACTTACGTATCATCCAAACGACCTTATACAACCACTTACGTTACAACCAAACTTTCGGCGATTAAAGCGGAAATGGCCTTGGGACCTACAAACTAACGTGAATCCTCCAGTGTGAATTCATCATCCTCAATCAATAGGATTAGGAAACTGCGAGGAAGCACTAATGGGTGCCAACCTCATCAAGCCAATCAACTTTAACAACAAATTAGCTCATAGAATCTCTTGTAATTCTGATTGCTGATGTACTGTTTCAATAAAAAAAAATAGTCTTCTTAGGATTTGAAGTTTTACAGTCCCATAAGGTATGTTTGGAATTTAAGTCACTTACAACCAGAAGTAGTTCAGCTATGCCAAATATTTTTCCTTAAAGTCTTCTGCAGCTACTTTTTTCTGTCTGCCTGTAAGCGCTTATTAATGCTACACTACAGTTCTCATCGATTTTACATTAATTGGTGTTGTTTTAATATTCAAACTAAAAATTTCTGGAAGACGTGTGTATTCAAGCTTAGTATTGAGAAGGTCATCATTGCTTCTGAGGCTATATTGTTCATTTTTCGTGTGCAAACTGGTAAGTGCTTCTTTTATTTTTAGTATGTGAGCTTGAATTTTATTTTCGTTAAAAAATGTTGGTGCTCAAAAATCTTTATTTATTGTTAAACTAATATGTAGCACGGATGTTCTGTAAATCATCATCAATTCAGCCTGCACATCGATATTGCAGCGGCCGAGTCTCATCCTTCCTTAAATGCAAGGTTGTAAACATCGACTGCTGACCTTCAGGCCAGTAATATTATTTTAATATTTACGTTTTTATATATAATTAATTATTTTGTATAAACATTTCAACAACAAATAATAACGTTCATTCAACTAAACAATTTTTTATGGGACATCTACAGCAAACAACACACCGATCAATGTACAACATGCCTTAACCATTATATCCTACACATATTTAAGTTGCACAACACCCAACTTATTTGTACTTGCAAACTATGGTAAAATTTTAACCAACAAATCAGTTTCTCCCTTACATGGAGCAATAATATCCCAACCTGCAAAACAACGACTTGCAAACCATATCTAGCAAAAAGCGTCATCGAAGTGCCAAAAAAACTAACAAGCAACTAAATAGAATTAATACTATCTAGAGAATTATTATTTCTGAAGATGTTGACATAGCACAAGAACATAATAAACCCACTGTCAAGGACTCGCTACCGCCCTAAGTTTTTAGAGCAGGGGTCAAAAATATACAACCATTAACATCTGTCTAAATGAAATCGCTAAATATGACCACATTTTCAAAACCCTTGGTAATGAATAAGTTCAAATACAAAGCAAAACAAGTAAAATATACTTTACTATTATCAAATAGCTTGATGAAAGAAATACACAAATCCATACATATAAACCCAAATAACACAGAAGCATTAAAGTAGTTATTATAAATATAGACTATTCAATAGGTACGACCGAAATTAAACGAAGATTAGAAAAGTTAGGATATACCGTCCTTAATATTTGGAACACTAAACTTAAAATACTAAAATAATCGCTGTCAATGTTTAGAGATAAGCAATACAATAACAATAAAGAAATCTACAAAATAGAAAGGTTGTTGAACACAAGTGTTATAATAAAACCTCCACATGTCAAACGAACAATTCCACAATGCGTAAAATCTCACTTATCTGTCTACGGGAGAACCCATCTACTGGGGCATAGACTGTCGAAGAATCTTGGATCTTTTAGGCTTCGGTATCATTAAGGGATTCACCAGTGTACCATCGTATCCTGCTTCAAACTAACAGCACATTATTTGGCCATTACAATAACTGTATGCTTTCACATAAATAAAATCCAACTACAATCCTTACTTTATAATAAACGTACAGAGTGAAAATACTTTCAAAACAGACTCGAGCACTTATTAGATCTACATGTTCTACTAAAAATATGTCATATCTCTTATAAAAGGCGATGTGTTGGTTCGTCACACTTGATACTACAAAGACTTCATAGGCGGCGTGTTCGCTGCTTTTAGCATACATGCCGACGCAGCAGAGCAACCACACTACCACACCACCACATCGTCATATCGTCATATAAAAAGCGATGTGTTGGTTCGTCATACTTGTATATTTATACATTTAATCTAATATTTTTAAAGTGTGATGCGGAGGTCCCCCGGCCAGTGGCCGTGTGACAGAACTGGTTTCCAGAGTAACGCGTTCGGGGCCACGCGGAAATATACGAACGATCGTCGTATATTTAAAGCACACTGCAATTTTAAAAACTTAAATTAAAATTAAAGTATTAATCCTACTGTTTTAGTTTTTCTGTTTTTATTGCAAATAAGCATTTTTTGGTATGGAATGGGCAGCAATAAATGAAGCGAGGTGACATATATGTGCCCAAAGAACTCCGAAGAAAGTTGAAGTGGAATACTAACCAAGGCGACTGCGACATTCTTAAAAAACACCTGAAGAAAGAGCTGCAGTAACAATTGCTACATAAAGTTCGTAACACTTGCATTCTCTATAGCAATCAAGCGCAGCTAAGTGGATTTTCTAGTATAATCATAAAAAATCTGGTGTGAACATCACACAACTTTCCTTATCCTATTATTATATATATTATACCGTGTCCATCGTCTCGGCCCTGCGCTGCTCTCGTCCTGGAACTTGTTACTTTAAAAAAGGACGAGGCGCGAATTCATCGTCTCGGCTCTACGCTGCTCTCGTCTAAAAATTTGTTCATTTAAAAAAAGACGAGGCGCGAGTCCAACACTCGTAAGCTGATTAAAATAAACAGTACAAGACAATAATTGACTCGTACTTAAAATTTTGCTGCGTTACTGAAGGTAACCGTGCGAGCTCGGCCGCACGGCCTTCGCCATTATCGCCTGCGTGTTCCTTCCTAGCGGCCAAGCGCTCCCGCCCGTCCTCCCGCAGTCGGCCCGGTAGCTCTCCGAGCGCGCTGTGATTGGTCCGTTTAATTAATTTTTAATCGGCTACAACTTATTTATTTGACTTAGGATAAAAAAATTTCATTGTAATTTTTTGTTTGTATAAATTTCCCGAAACATTTTATGAACACCCGGTATATTAAAAATCCTGAGCTTCAATTTTTTTTCGAGTTCCTATTTTACCAACTTTTATTTTAAATTCATGTTTACCTTATGATAACAAGTCATTTTTACT
Organism: Sinelater perroti; assembly: GCA_036346155.1. Taxonomy (NCBI): domain Eukaryota; kingdom Metazoa; phylum Arthropoda; class Insecta; order Coleoptera; family Elateridae; genus Sinelater; species Sinelater perroti. The sequence goes on from JARFIY010000278.1 coordinate 1,071,614, forward strand.
CTCATAAATTTTTTGTATCTTCAACCGTTTGGATTTGCGACCGCTTTGCGACAGATTTTGCGACCTTGCGACCAAACGGCTCGACCGATTTTTACCAAAAGCTTCGCACTGCGTCCCCTACCTACAAGTAACTTGCATACCAAATTTCAATTCTCTAGCTCTTACGGTTCTCGAGATATCCTGTTTACTGTCAACTTGTCAACTCTCAGACAAAAAAAAATAACATTTTTAAACTCTCCATTCCAAATTAGTCTATTACTCAAATCTTTAACCGTCAAATAGTTAGAAGAAGAAATAAATAAGGCCAAAACAAAAAAGCTGCAGGCTGTGATCGTCAAGCATTTACAAAGAAAAAAATTATACAAGCTCTTACACACTTGTACAATGCAATTCTCACAACTCGGTACTATCAAAGCCAAATAAAAACATGGGGCCGGCGAAGAGATTGCTCTGTAAGCAATCCCAGAACGAACTTAAAAACTCGAAACCGAACGAAAATTATTCGACATAGAATTTTTTAGACTTCATTTTAGAATTCAGCGTTAAATTTCCTATAAGAATCCATTTTCAAATTATAACAAATCTCAAATTTTGTGACTGACCGACAGACCGACCGACAGACAGACATAGAATTCAGTTACGAACTTTTTAAGTTCGTTGAAAACAGCACACATTACTCTACTAGCGAAACCAGGTCCACTAGCAGAAATAACATCGTACAAGCCTATAAGCCTACTCCCTAACCTCTTAAAAGTTTTTGAAAAACTGATTTTACGTAGAATAGTGCTAACCCGGGACAACTAAGAATTAATCCCTAAACACCATTTTAGCTTTTTAGCTTCCAAAGTCAATACACCGAAATCGAGCAGGTGCACAGGACAGTTGTCAAAATATACAGAGATTTGGAGGAAAAACAATACTGTTCTGTAGCGTATGACATCAAAGCTTATGCTACAAACTTAAAACATATCTTAGCAAATCGGCATGTTTTGATAAAACACAAAGACAACACCACCACTCTTTAACCCATCTCCTCAAGCGTTCCATAGTGTAGCACCCTAGGTCCCATAATATATTTATTACATACAGCCAATCTACCCACATCTTATTTAACATCAGGTACTTATTCAGCTGATATAACCATATTAGCCCCCCACATAAATCCACAAGCTACACTGAGGTACCTCTAAGTTTATCTCAACAAAATTTAACACTGGACTACGACATGGCAAATTAGAGTGAACGAATCCAAATTTCACCATGTTACTTTCACTACAAAAACGGATAGCTGTGTCTCACTAACTTTAAACGGACACCAGCTCACCCACAGTCAGTCAAATATCCAGTAATGCGTCTGGAGACAAACCAATGCAGACTTATATAAGCAATTTCTCTGTGAGGAACTGCAGCTACATCGAACTGGTAAATCCTTAAAAGATTTTAAAATAAAGCATTACGAATGATCGTCAACGTACCGTGGTATGTATCCAGTAGAGTTATTTTAAGTAACCTGTGTGTATCCACAGTAAAATGCAAAATTCTAAATTACAGCACGCGATATAAAGACAGACTTAGTGCTCATCCAAATGAAACTGTGCATCACCTAATAGGTGATGATAACGAAAAACAAAAAAGACCAAAAATTTTTAAACTATCCTAGCTACCTACACGCTTTCAACTGTAATTATTTATCTAGTATAAGGGGAAGGTTTGCTAGAACTCTACCTCACATGCCTAAATCACCAATGATACTGCATTTACACTTTAATTCCTATAAAATATTTATTATTCAATTCTAGAAGGCAGATTGTATAATAATCAAAGAAGACTTCTCAAAGGAAGTCTTAGAAAAGCGTAAACTATTACAGCCCCTGGTTGAAGAAGAGAAGAAGAAAGGGAATATTGCATTCATCAAATATGACAAAATAATAATCAAGACAGCTCCTCAACAAGATAAAACTCGTAATAAAAGGAAGAGAAAAGAGTCTGGCTCACCAAACACATCTTCACAAAAGAAAACCAACCTACAGAGCAAGGGGGCCAACAAACCTACAACCAAGGAAGTCTTGAAACCTGGCATACTCAACTATGTGGAACGCGAACGAAGTGCAAGTAAAAACAACAGACTCCGAAATACATGTAATAACCACCAACATCCGGAACCGAACCAAAGAATATACAACTTTATTCAAATCAACATTGGAAAAATGCACCCCAAGCCGATTGGTCACCATGGGGGAAGAGGACCACTACCTTCTGGCGAATAAAGAAAAACCAGGTAATATTTACATAGCCACTCTAAATACACTCTCATTAAGAACATCGGAAAAACTTCTAGAACTGGAAATAGCTCTAGAAAATATTAAATGGGACATCCTATGCCTGCATGAAGTGAGACGAATGGGAAACCAAATTGAAGAACATGATGACTACATCCTGTACTATATAGGTGAAAGAAGGGGCTAAATGGAGTAGGATTCATGGTGTAGAAGCACTTAAAGAAACAAATCTTAGAGTTCAAAGGCATATCTGAAAGAATTGCCATACTAAATATATGTATACCAGAATACAAAAACAACTGGACTATAATGCAGATTTATGCACCGACAGAAGCAGCAGAAGAAACAATAAAAGAAGATTTCTATAGCCAACTTTCAACCACATTGGAAACTGCCCATGAAAACATCATCGTCATGGGAGACTTTAATGGCACAATAGGTGAACAGAACCATGGTGAAGAGAATACAGTAGGAAAATATAGCACAGGAAAGAGAAGCGGCAATGGTAAAAGGATCGTATACATGGCCATTGGGAACAACTTAACCATAATAAACAGTATCTTTAAGAAGACGCCGGCAAAAAGTGGATTTGGATATTGCCTGATAGGACTTACCGAAACGAAATAGACTTTATAATAAGCAATCAACCCAAATCATTCCAAAATGTCAACATAATAAATAATCTTAACTTCAACAGCAGTCACCGCATGGTCAGAGCAACCCTGTTTAACAAAGAACATAAGAAACAGAGGAAGTATTTAAACCAGAAAGGGAATGCCTTGTTAATGTGCACATCACAAAAAAATACGCCACCTGAAGAATTAAAGAAATCGCAAGAACTTTACAACACAGAAATAAATTAAATCAAAAATCCAGAAAAAAAATAAACAAAAATACACTAACCTCTAAGACAATAGACCTAATTCAGAAAAGGAAGCAATTACTTGAAAATAAGAAAGACAAAGCAATATTACAATAAATAAATAAATTAAGTAAAGTAATAAACCGTAACATAAAACAAGATAAGGAAAATAAAAGACTTGAATTTATCAAACACCATATATCCAAATCAGAAGGTATAAACAAGGCTTTAAAAGAGCTACAAGAGGAAAAGATATGGATATCAAAAATGAAAAATGAAAAAGGTCGAGAAGAAACAAGAAGGCAGCCAGTTCTAAAGATTGCAACAGATTATTATCGTAAACTATATTCTACTGAAAACACCCAAGAAAGTAACATAAACCTTGAAGACAACATAGAAGAAGTTCCTCAAATTCTTGAAATTGAAGTTCAACCTGCAATAAAATAACAGAAAAACGACGAAGCTCCCGGCACTGATCACATAACCAATGAGATGATGAAGGCGAGACTACAAGAAACAACAACAAAATTGACCAACCTGTTCAATGTCATTTTAAATACGGAATATATATCCACACAGTGGACAACAAGTACTGTAGTTCTCATCCACAAAAAAGGAGACAGATCAGAAATAGGCAAATATCGTCCAATAAGCCTGATGTCTAATGTATATAAAGTATTCTCAAAAATAATACTTAGTCGTATCACCAAAAAACTAGATGAAGAACAACCAAGAGAACAAGCTGGGTTTGGATCAAGATATTCCACAGTGGACCACATCCATGTAGTGAAACAGCTAATGAAAAAAGCCATGGATACAACTACCCACTATACATGGCCTTTGTGGACTATAATAATGCATTTGACTCCTTGGAACATCACTAAATCTGGGAAGCCCTGAAAAATCAAGGAATTGGAAATAAATACATAAGGATAATGAACAATGTATACACTAACAGCACAGGCAGAGTAAAACTAGAAACAGAGGGGGGAAGCCTTCCCTATACGTCGAGGTGTGAGACAGCGAGACCCACTTTAAAAATATAATGGGACAACTTCGGTATCAATATCATTGGAACAAACCTGAACCATCTAAGATTTGCGGACGACATAATACTCATGACGGATAACCCAGAAGACCTACAAATTATGCTCCAAGATCTGGCACAGGAAAGTAAAACGGTGGGACTAACAACGAACAAAACAAAAACCAAAATAATAATAAATCGTTCCCAAAAACTTATCAAAATAGAAAAAGGAGACATTGAATATGTAAACTCCTACATTTACTTGGGACAACTAATTGCATTCAGTGACCACATGGAATTAGAAATAGAGAGACGGGTTGCCAACTCCTGGAAGAGATTTTGGACACTCAAGGAAATTATGAAAAGTAAACAATACAGCATAACAATGAAAAGAAAAATATACAACACCTGTATACTACCCATTCTAACCTATGGTTGCCAGACTTGGGCAAACACACAAAAACAAGACCAAAAACTAACTACATGTCAAAGAGCAATGGAGAGGAGCATACTGGGCTATACAAAAAGAGACAGAAAAAGAGCCACGGACATAAGACACATAACAAAAATAGAAGATGTTGTGACCAAAACAAAACATCTCAAATGGCGGTGGGTAGGACATATGCTCAGAGAAAATAAAAATAAATGGACAAAGCACATAACAGAATGAACTCCCCGATTTCAAACCAAAAGAAAAAGAGGAAGACAAAGAAAACGATGGTCCGATGAAATAAAAAAATAGCAGGTCCATTATGGCAGCGAACAGCTAAAATTAGGGAAGAGTGGAAAAAGCTAGAAGAGGCCTATGTATCGTAAAGACACGCCAACACCGAATAGAAATATTTAAAATGCAACATAAACAATTAACTTATAAACTATTGGCATATAAAGGCTATAATAAAAAAAACAAGTAAATGAGTGCAACTTTAGTTTTTATCAAGTCTATTTGTATTTTTTACAACTTGTTAGGAGTTGTGTGTGTACCAAAGAGATTTCCAGATGCATATCGTTTTTTAATTTCACTAATTTGTGAAAATAAGTTGTTTTATTTGCTCACTCTAGTCCATTTTAACTAAACAGGTATTTATTGTCAAGGATATTGAATAGAAATATGTAAAATTAAAGTTATTGCGTTTTATATACATGTTGTTAAAGTCAAGTTTATCATACTGTTACCAGACGGCATAATAGATTGCCCTGCACGAATATACTATTTGTACTCGACTCCTGTGTACTATTCTACGGTAATCGTACGTTTATTTGCAATGAAATATTTGTTTTAGGTCCTGATTTTAAGGAAAATGCTATCTTTTTTTTCTTTGATTTGTATTATAATATATATAATATTGTATTATAATGGGATTATACTACCCATTAAACTAATTGCTCTGATCCAACGGCCACTTTTTCTATCCAGGACTTAACTGTCTCCTGTATGTTGATATAGTTGTCGGCGGTCATCTTCAGACTTTTCGCAAATAAGCCCCAGCACTATGACAGAAGCAGAAACTTTGTATGCATGACGTTAAGCACTTCAGAGATATCTTGACATATATAATGGTTATTTTGGCGATCAACTTTCTGACCTGATGTACTTTCCGTCCGAAAAAATCTCAGGAAGTCAGCGCTGTCGTACTTGATGTGCTTTGGCCTTCGACTTCCTGTCCATTTTGTTTTCCTCAGTTACGGTTGACGGTTCTTTAGAACAAAAAACTTGTAGTGCAGACTCGGATGCACTGCCAGATTAACCGCAATTGGGCCACGCCTACCTTTTTTGCCAGGTCAGTCATGCTTCGCCTAGAAGCCCGTTCGATCCTTCTATTTCAATTCATTACTTCTCTTGCGATGAGATCTCTTGCTGTTAGTTTTCTATTTGCTTAGCCGAGTCGTTAACTTGGGTTTTTTGTAGTCAAATCGAACAAAATTTTTGTTGCCCTTTCCCGGCTCGAAGGCATTCCTGTGTAGTAGCTAGGCGATCGTATTCTCAGATTATTTTGTCAACACTAGTAGGGTGTTGGTTGTGTCAAATGAATTTGTGTATACGCTAGGAAATTGCGCATACTCACAAGAAGACCGTTCCCGCAATATAAACTAAAAAAATCTGGATTTACTACTTCCACCAATCTTTATAATGGATGAAATTAAACTTTTTTTAATAATCACCGCCGCGAAAAATAATTTTAAATTTACATTGATTTCAGCAATTGAATCACTTCAACCTCATCAAAAACTGATTAAAAAATGGAAAATTAAAATTAAGGGGAGGTTCTCATTAAAAGGGCCCAAAAATTCATTTGTTTGCATTTTTTGTAGCTTATTACGTGTAGAATATGTTTCTAAAGCGGTTTAGCAAAAAAAATTTATAAAAAAGACGACCCACCTTTTTCCGTGAAAATTGAATTTTCGCGGCAGCATGTAGCTTACGAAATCTTTAAACGTGTTTCCTGAAAAATCAGGTTTTTCGCATCGGTCTCCATGATATCTCAAAAACTTCTTAATGGATCGATCGCCTTTTTATTTTAAACTAGATTTAATTTACAGGATTGTGAACCTAAATGCAGATGATATTTGTTGTTTTTTTAATAGTACTTTAAAGAGCGAAAAAAGTGAAAACATGTTACCGAAAATTCAATGTCCGCCGTTTTTAAAAATTTTTACTTTTTATTGATATTATAGGTTCAAGCTCCAGCAAATATTATATAATAAAAAATTTAATTTCCAATAATTTTTGAAAGTGCTACGATGGAGACCGATGAGGCACTTTTTTTTAGACTGTTCTGTTCAGCCCGTATATACAATTTATATGACGCAATTTTTCACTAAAATTTTTTTTCTGTACCTTAAAGATTAATAAACCTGCAAAGCTTGCAACGCATAGCGAAGTGGCGAAGCAGTCTCCCAAATTTGAGAACCCTCTAGTTGACCTTTGACCAATCTGTTTCAAAACCACTAGCAAACAAGCCTCTTTGGTCACCTGTCGCTTGGTGAAAACAGAATTTGGAAATTCTCAGCCGTTCTCGAGTTATTGCTCGGACGGACGGAAGGACGGACGAACTGACAGACGGACGGACAACATGAAGTTAGCGACTCCGCTTTCCTTCGCCACTTAATAAATAAGTGTAAAAACAAGTACGGACGTGGAACTCCGGTTTCACAAATGTCAGGGGTTTCTATACGTAAATAAAAATTTGCGGCCCCTTCTGGTCAAAATCAGATCAGGCTGATTTTTGGCGTCTGTAATTGGCTTGTGGTCCTTAGTTAAATACTCAAACGTCATGTCTCTATCTATAACAAATTGAAAATTATAAGGCTTTACAGATGTCAGAAATGACAGAAATAGAAGCTGGTCTCCAGCTTGGAGGCTGCTTTTATCAAAAGCTATAAGGCGTGACAGTCGACGGACATGACAAAAGTAAAGCTAGAAAATAAAAGGATGGACAGACAGACGACATTACTCTCTAGGTAAGGCTTCTCATTTTAATCTATAGAAGCCTAAAAGTTGTTAATTTACATTAGTCTATTAAAAAAATTCGTGAAATTTACCCTATTTTTAGGTCGCTTGATGAGAACCTCCCCTGAACTAATTATAGTTTTCATATGTTACATTCACGGTAAAAAGTTGTACAAGCCCGGCAGTAACATTAAACAATACTAAGATACCTCAAACAGAAGATGTAAAATATCTGGGAATTTATCTGAGTAGAAGGCTCACATGGCAATAACATATAGTCACCAAGAAGAAATAGCTTGGTATAAAACTTAGTCAGATATATTAGTTGGTAAGCAGAAAGTCACAAATAAAGCTAAAAAACACTGGTAGTATACAAGGCTATTATTAAACTCATTTGGACTTTCGGGATTTAGTTGTAGGGTACTGGTAGTGCTTTGAACCTAGACATTCTTCAAATATATTAAAATAAAGTACCAAGATGAATAGTTAATGCACTTCCTGATATGTTCCAAGCTACATAATACAAAGTGTTTTTAATATCAGTTCAGTGAGAGATGAAATAAAAAAGTTTTATATAAAATATAAAAATAGCCTAGCAATACATCTAAATGATTTAGTCACAGCACCATTAGACAATAGTAATGAAATCAGACCTACCTAACAGTTTTGATTAGGCGCAAACTTATATGCATGGAATATTTATTGTTTGTAAGGTTATAACATTGTAAATTAAATTATTAGTTGGATAGTTTCTCTAGAAAAAGAACTATTGATGAATAGTTCTCATCAAGTCAATTTGTATTATTTAATTTAACAAAACATTTACTTGTTGTTATTATGCAACAAATTTGTAAATATGCTCATAATAATTTAAAAAATTGGCAGTCTTCTGAGAAAACGTTTAGTTACTAAATCAAGCATAAAGTCGTGCAAACGTTATCTTTGTGATTTAAAGAACTTTTAAGGTGATATTAAATTATAGCTTTGGGGTATTCCCTCGTTATTGCTTTATAACGAGTACCCTTCAAATTAACTTCGACACGTTCAACTTTTTTAGTATATTTGAACTATTAGCTTTTAGAACTTATTGGTGTTGCAATCACAATATTCAGTTTATTGCTTAATTTGCATCCGTTTTGCTACAGTAAAAATATTTTAAGTAATAGCAGATCATTACAATTTATTTAATTTTGTTTTAAATACAATTAAAACACTCCGTATTTTTTAGTGTCAAATCCATTAATGGCTTGATTTCAATAAATATTTTCGACTACCTAATGTTATTACAATTATCGGTGCTCCCAAAGCATCTTTTTTGACGTAAAATAAACGATTTATTGTGTTTTCTTTACCGCAACCATACTAGGCCTCTTCTGACTAAAAATTTTCAACCTAACGCTAAAGCATCGCAACGTAAGTTCCTCTTATCAAGCGATCACGGCCGGTTTTCATCGTCATTATGTTGTAGAAATAAAAAACTGTTTGCATTTAACTGTCAGAATGTGACAAGTAACAAAAAAATAAGATGTTGTAATGTCTTATAAAGTAAGCTAGTCAGCGGATAAAATACTAAAACCTTTTAGACGTTAAGATTCTTAAGAAGCATGTGTTGGCATATTGATATATTGACATTATAACTTTAAGTAATAAATCATGTACAAGACATACTATAATAAAGGTAATAGCGTGAACATATCCACAGTAACAATTACCTTGATTTGTTGTAAAAAAAACTACCAATGCCCTTCCATTATTTAAAAGAAGAAGCACATAGGATAACTTAGGTTTCTCTTCTAGATTTGAATTGGAATGAAGTTTTATTAAACAAAATCTTAAATAGAGGTATACGTTAAGAATGCAATAATTAAGACTAGTAATTATAATAATTATAGCAATTATTTCTTATGTTACACCACATGGTAAAGTAGGCCTAAAACTGTCCCAACCAGTACACAAAATATGTAAAATATTAACCTGATTTGTATGATTTGACTGAAATTTTCACATCAAAATAATCATTTGCGTTTTAATCTATGGATTTGCCAATCTAATGAAGAGAATGGTTTCTCTTAGTATAATTAAAAAAATAGAACAGTACTAAATGAAGAATGATTAATATGCAAAGAAATATGACCCATTAAAGCATTCATGAAATATATTGGTAATATTTTTAATATTGAAATAAGATTTCCAACCAGCTCGTACCTACAATCGACATAGTAGTATCTTTAAATACACGAAGCAGACTTTATTTCGTTTTTGTTTGTTGTTCTAAATATAAATATCTAGGTTGTAAATGGTGGATGAGGACTTAGGGCATAATTTTTACTAAAAGAAGAAGAAATGTTACAGTAAAATGTATTTTGTCGTAAACATATATTATTTTTTAGTTGCATTACGTAATCCAATTAATACTTGTCTATAACAATTGTATTTTGGTTAGAAACGTCAATTTATTTTTTATATAAACTCCAAAAATATTTTACGTGGTATCTATAGGGATATTTAGTAAAATATATGTTTTCACATAGTATGACACAAATCTTGAACTGCGACACTTTTTTAATTAAAATTTTGGTTTAAAATATTGTGGCAACTTTTTACTGATTGACCCGTTAGGAGCACTAGATGACTTCTTCAATCATACCGACTTAAATATCTGTATAAAACATTTCGTTTAGTACGAGCTTTTGGGATATCAAACCAAAGATCTGGTTCTTCAGTTTGCGATTAATAATATTACCCAAGAGGGCACGAAATTTAATTATTTAGTTTTGTAGTTAGATCTAGAGTATGTTGACAACATTTGGGATATTGTTAAAAGCAAAAAGGTCAATAACAAGTACATGCTGCCAAAAAAACGATTATTAGACATTTTCAAAGCTTGGAAGGAACATAGGTTTCCTACAGGGTGCTTAGAATTTTCTGGCTGGAAAAACTTCCAGTTTCAGTTTGAAATGTACTGATCGTGAGTGAAAAGAGTTTCCACAAAATATCACAAATTGTTGGTAAAATAGTAGAGAGCAGATATTGATCAGGTCAGTGCACAACTCACAGAAGTTTTTTTGCAAGATTAATATAAAAGGATTGTTGTAATCGACAAAGAAATTCAGGAACATTAATCATGGTGTAGTCGTCCACAAAGTCAGACTTAAGTGGATCAAAATCGCCACCGAAGCAGCAGTTCCAGAAGTTATGATCATCATGGTAAATATTGTTATTCATTTTATGCTCTTATAACAATAAGAGAAAACGGGAGTCAACAGCAACAACAACGACAGTTAATCTATAAATGCCCTAAGTTCACTGTCCCGGGTGAAATATTTACTATAAAAGATTTCAAAAGTGTTTCTATTCTTAATGCAACATGTATGTTCCAGCACATTTTGAAGAAATACCCGGATTTGACAAAACCGTGAATTACTCTCAAATATGTGACACATAAAGTTAAATACCACATTCAGACTAAATACACACGAAGACTCGATCTAGAAGACAAAGCAGCCAAGCAAGAATTTCAATTTATCTTGGAATACAAACTACCACCTTCAAAGTCATAAGGGGCGAGTCCTTTGCACTTAGTCACAAAAAAGAATGGAACCCGATGAGTTTGTGGAGATTACAGCAGGCTTAATGACATCACTATTCCTGTTAGTTATCCCATCCCCAGAATTAACAACGTGAGAACCATTTTAGAGAACAAAAAGGTTTTTGCCAACTTGGACTTGCTGCACGTTTACTACCAGATTCCAGTAGCAGCGATCGACAAAGAAACGACAGCCTTAGTTAACCCCATTTGGTTTATTCGAATTTAATTATATGTCTTTTTGCTCAAGCAATGCGTCTACGTTCTAGCGTTTTATGAACGACGTTCTTTGAGGGTTGGACTTCTTGTTCTTCTACCTCTGTGGCATTTTTATTGTTTCTGTGTCAATTAAAGAGCACGAACGTCATCTTTTGTGTTAGTACAACAGCTCCGCACATTCTTGGGGGTTATAAATTGTTAGAGACTGTATCTTAATGATGTCGGTACTATGCAGACCCTGCTTACCGACTTTATCAAGGAACCATAAGAATATAATAAAAGAAAATATCTTGGACCCCCGAAGTAATAACTCAATAATTAACTCAAGGTATCTCTACTTAGCATACCAAACCCAACATTGCCTATAGTACTATTCACAGATGCATTAGAGGTGACAGTTGGAGCTGTGGTTCAACGGTACAAAAATAAGAGCTGGAAATTACCATCGTTTTTCTTTAGGAAGTTGACGGATGCTCAAACAAATTATAATGCTTATGATCATGAGCTCTTGGCTGTATGCACTTAGTAACTACAAAATTGGGACATATTTTAGAGGGTAGGGATTTTGTAATATTTACTGATCATAAACTCCTGGTCTGCGTACTTAAACAAAAAAATAAAAAGCGACTTTGCGTCAAGAGAGGCATATTCAATTTATTTCGCAACACACTACGTATATTCGATATGTCAGTGGACAAAAAAAATATTGTGGCCGACAGTCTACCAGTATTAGAAAAAAATTGATATTATTGATTACGATAGGATTGGTGACTGCAACAAGAAGATCCTGTCAAGATGATCTCTGGTTAATTAAAAAAATGCTTAAATTTCAACAGTATTTTTGACCTTCTAAAAGGACGCTGTAGTGCGATCAACCAATAACATTCGACCTTATATCCCCGAAGCATTTAGGAGAATAACCCACAAATTGGCACACTTTGGAGTTAAGACATCTGTTAGAAATTTGAGCACCAGATTCATTTGGCCACGCGTGTCTTGGGATGCTAGGACGTGGACACAAGCGCGTTTTGATTTCCAAAAAAGTAAGATCAATAGGCACACAAACTTACAGATTGGGACATTTAAGGTACCTGATTGGAGATAATCCACAAGGATCTCATTAGACCCTTACCCCATTCAGATAGTTTTTTCTATTGCCTAACTTGTAAATATCGCTTTACTTCAAGGACAGAAGTTGTGCCATTGACGTCCATTACTGCAGAATCTGTCGCCAAAGCTTTTTACGAATATTAGATCACGCGATTTGGAGCATCGGAACTTGCCATCGCTGACCAAAGTCGACAGTTCAATTCTAAACTTTTTACTTTATTATCGTCCGCGTTTAAAATATATTTGAAACATAAAACACTATACCACCCACCGTGTCATGGCAAGGTTGTACGACTATCGAACATTAAAAGCAACTATCACCGCTCATGGATCTCCCAAATCGTCTCAAATTATAGCAACAATTTTGTTGGGTTTACCAACTGGTCTTCGTGAAAACACTAATAGCTTCATTGCACACATGATAATATATTAAGGCTATCTGACTACGAGGCGAATTCTTCAATCCACCGGATAAGAAGCAAGGTTCAACGACTATTGCACACAATTTGTACCAATACATACAATCGTTAAAACCAGTCAAAGTCGCTAATTAAACTGCGCTCACGGTTTTTTTGCATAAGAGCTTAAAATCTTGTACTCGGGTATTTGTGTGCGTAGATCGGACCAGAAGAACTTTAGAGTCAGCATTCTTAATGCTGTAGAGAAATAACAAATATTTTACTAAGAAAATTAAAAACAAGCCGGTTAACATACCAACGTACGTAATGGCATCGGACGCAGTCAAGTCTGTTCAAAATCCTCTAGATGCTGAGATAGCTCACATCAACCAACAATCAATTGATATGCCCCCGCCTCAACCCGCTATGGATTTGTCAACCCATGCTTCTGAGGGGAACTCCAAAACGACCCGAGCAGGGAGACATGTCCGATTTCCATGACGGTGAACAGAAGTACCTAAGTACTAAATTCCTATAATTTATTTTTGCTATAATTACTGTATTATTGTATAGTTCATTATCTTTAAAGAGGGAGTGGTATGGCGTTCAGCGCCTACACTGCCTCCGGATAAAAAAAAAGGTTTAGAAAGATTTCGAGTTTTGATTTAGTAGGCACATTATAAATTGTCTTGACAATTGACAATCCGAACCGAATGTAAGTCAATAAAGTAATTTTAAACCTCTTAACATTGTTTGCACCCAAGTTGAAGGGGAATCCCACAACTATTCTTTACTCTTTGCACTTATTCCAAATATTTGCATTATTGCCGCAGCATCGTACTGAACTGAATCATATTCATATCTGTTTTTTTTATACGATTTTCTGCTTTTGTAAACATAAAGTGTGTATTTCAAAGAAGAAATGCCAGAATTCGAGAAGTTAATGCAATTGAACTACTATTACAACATTTTTATATCCTACTAGGAAAAACCTGTATAAATTGCGCTTGATATATAAAACCTTAAATACAAATTAAAACGTTTATAGTCGATGACCTTCGATTGTGACATATATATATATATATATATATATATATATATATATATATATATATATATATATATATATATATATATATGAATACAAACACTTGACTTAAATATATGTAATGATACAATAATATTCATCATTAGAATAGCAAATAGCATATACTTGCGCCAGGAAATTCTAAGACACAGAAGAAATAAGATTGTGGTAAAAACATTTTTAATTCTAAATACAAAACAGAACACAATCACGGAATATGAAGGCTGTTCGAAACATGGATACAGACCATAGATTTTTGTAGATATGAATTAATTGTAGTTTTTACAAGCGCAACCATTTAGATAAGGTAAATTTAGAACTTCTGTGCTGCTGGAAGATTATGGATATAATTTAATTTTTATTAAAGTGTGTGTATAAATACTTGTTAATATATTGTTGTTGCAAATATTTATGTCTTATTGGAACACGTCGTCAATGATTGTATTGATCTACTTACATCGGACAATACCGTTGATTTGAAATTACTGTTGAGGCAGCTGAATAATTAAAATTAAAATATAAACTTACAATAAAAAATGCAACTCGAAATTTCGTGGTTAATATATATTTTCTTGACTCGAATGTCGCACTTTCTTATCGCTTGACTTCAGATACGAGTTCTCGGTTGACTTTTCTAGAATAAAGACGTGTCGATCGCCGCTCTCTTATCTCTGAGGGTCGGCCGGGGTGATTACGGACTAGTGCAGACGGCTGATATCACAGCTGCTCACGCATAGTGTTAATAAATTTTATAATAATTTTTAAAAATTCGTTTAAATTATCGTTTATTTATTAAAGACATTCATGCAGTGAAATGTTTCCATCCGGGAATATACCCGGTCCATCCGACAAATATACAAACAACTGGAATAAGTTACAACCGACATCCACAATGCAAAGCCAATTTCAACCACCATCAATCTATCCAGGTCAAACACAATCAAATCATCAATCATTTCAAATGTTTCAAAACCAAGCACCTCAACTTTACCAGCAATACCAAAACCAATCTCCTTTTCCTAACACAACTAACTTTAATAGCATTTACCCAGCAACACCATTCATACAATCTTCACAAACTAACCACAATAGCGAAACCGACGATGACGAAACAATGATAACAAACCAAGAGGACAATAATAAAAAACACTCATGGCAAACTATTACTAAGAAGATAAAACGAAAGCGACTAACACAAACAGTCGAAAACGCTCCCACAATAAACACGGCAAATATATTTCAAGTATTCAATGAACATGAAGAAAATAACAACCCAAATGATAACAGTGAAACCCAAACAAAATCTCAACCGAACCATAACCCCCCACCAGTATATATTTACGGTGTTACAGACTTTAAAGCCATGACTAATAACCTAAACAAAGTCATTGAAGAAGAAATATTCTACTCTAAAGCGTTATCAGACAATACAGTTAAGATAAATACCTATACTATCAACGCATACAGAAAACTAATCTCACATTTACAAGAAGAAGACATAGTCCACCACACCTATCAAATCAAAGAAGAACGCGCCTACCTGGTGATCATACGAGACCTTCATCATTCAATTAATACCCAAGACATAAAGATTGAGCTTCAAGAATTAGGTCACTCGGTAAGGAACATCATAAATATCAGGCATAGAGTAACTAAACAACCGTTGCCATTGTTTTTCATCGACCTCAAACCAAAACCAAATAATAAAGAAATCTACAAAGTCGAGTTTTTACAAAATTCAAAAATAATAGTAGAAGCACCGCGTATTAAAAACAATATAGCTCAATCTACACGATGTCAAGCCTATGGCCACTCCAAGACATACTGCAACAAGCCCTACTACTGCGTAAAATGTGGACAAATGTGGACAACAACATGATAGCAAAGCCTGCAGCAAATATAAGAATACTCCTGCTACGTGTGTTTTGTGCGGCGGGAATCATCCCTCCAATTATAAAGGATGCACGGTCTATAGAGACTTAAAAACTCGAACCACATCTAAGCAACCCATTATAAGAACACCAAATAAAATAAACCCAGTAATAAGTTTACCAACTAGCCAGCAAATCTTACAAAATCCCTCTCAGAGATACCCAAGTTATTCACAAGTAGCTGCAAGAAAAACTGACAATAATGACGAGATAGCCGATAAATTAAACACCTTCTTAAACGAATTCAAAAATATGTTCACTCAATTATTAAATCAGAACAGCATGATTTTATCTATGCTTTCAGCAGTCATTAATAAAGTAACCCGATAATGGCTACTTCGATAAGAATAGCGGAATGGAATTCAAACGGGCTGAAAAACCATATTCATGAAGTCACTCTATTTTTAATTATCAATAAAATCAACGTTCTGCTGATAGCGGAGAGCCATTGTACACTAAATACAGTTATAAAAATTCCATATTACTCTATATATTACGGAAATCACCCGGACAGCTAAATTAATAAGAATGGTAAGGAAGCCTTTGCGGTATACTTTTATACATTATTAAAATATTGGATAAAAGATAACAACATCTCATTAGTTAAATGCTACTAATAAATTTTTAATAGTAACTAGAAACTTGTTCTTGCTGCATCCCAAAAACTTTTGCAAAATTCTGACAAATATGCTGTTATTAAAATTTTCGCAACATTTAAACGGTAACTGCCAGATTTTAAATTATTTCGCAACAAAGCATTCTTGTTCAAATTCTAAAATTTAATCAAGTGCATCATCACATTCACTTTTTGTATAGAAAAATCACAATTGCCCATTTATTCGACTTTCTCCAAACGTTTACCCATTTGATGTTGAAGTCAGTGTTGTTTTTGATCTTACAATTCTATCCTCCGGCCAATATAATTTTTTAAAATAAAAATAATTTAATCAGTTATATTATTTACATTCATTTTGTAAACAAAATTAAACTTCTGCACGACGTTTGATTTGGGTGACAACAGTTGCTACTTCTATAGCTGCTACCGAGGAAGGGTGAGAATGATTGTTGATTTCGTTGACCACTTGTCCAGCCTTCTTCCTTTACCGCGATCATTTCCTTGCACTGCCAAAACAGTAAACTAGCGTCTCTTTTACTAACTTTGTCGAAAACCTACAAATATCCGCTATAGGAATACCTCTTTCCTCTCTTGCTGAGAACTGCTGGTTCTATTATTAAGATCACTGGTTAACTGATTCACGTAATAATTATGTTCTGGCGAATACACTTACAGTGATGTGTTAACGGCTTCTACCCCATGTTTATACCAAATAGTATTAAAGAGTTCTTAGAATTTTAATGTGTGCTAATGGGACAGTGCGAATAACCATAACGTTCTTAAGATAATCCCGGAGATTGTAAACTTTCTATAAGCGGATTAAAAATTCTGATTATCTCCTTTGTATTCCGGATTGTTCAGATTACCCATTTCTTTTTGGAAATTTATGGTGTAGACACGGCCGGCGTAGAAACGGCCAGTATAGAACCATCCCGGCGTAGAAGCGGGGGCGACAAACTGGCGGCGAAGAACCGACGACGTAGAAACGTCCCATTCCCACCGTAATAATAATAAATAAAAATTTTCTGCATTTTTAAAATAGTATTCTCATTCTATTTTTGCTTTAAAGCCGCCAAGGGGTGTTGACATTTAAAATTTTGTGTAATTTATCCTCTATTCTCTTTTTTGTGTTTCCGCAGATTTGCTTGTAGCCTATTACATATTATAATCAACACCAACCAACGGAAATGGTAGATAATATTCACAAAAATACATAAAAGTACCCAAGTCATAATTTTCTATCACAAATGAGCAATGACCTACCTCATTCAATTCAATTACAATTCCAAAGTTAATTCTCTTTATTAAATAGTAATGTTTCAAATCAAGGCCGAATTGCTGTAAAACCAAGAAATAATATAAGAGCTGCTATTACTAATAGCACTTAGCACCAAGCGCAACGCAGTTAATATATAGCGTCTACTAAAAACAAATTTCAAGTTTTTGTAAATGAAGAATTGCAAAAAGTTCAACCAGTCGACTCCGATACAAACAGAACTGGAGAGTCTAAGCCATCATTGGTGACCATTTCAAGTGTTGAAATTATTAAACGAATTTTAGATACAATAGAGAAGGCAGCAATAAATAACTATAATTATAAAATAGTAGGCAAAAAAGATACGTTAAAAGTTTTAGCTATCGCCCCCTTGTTTGTGTAAAATGCGGTGGTGCCCACGATACTATCAAATGTGAAAAGTAAACGTGAAACACCTCCCAAATGTGCTTTATGCGGCGAACTCTACCCTGTAAATTAAAAAGGAATTCACGGTGTATTAAAAATTACAAAAGTAAATAACACCAAATGTCAAACAAAATAACAACACTCCAATATATTAACATTCCAGTTATTTAAATGCCGTTAAAGGACCAGTATTCCCAACAAGTGTACTACAAACCACTATTGTATACTCCTGAATTATTCTCAAAAAGTTTCTTGATAAATTTAAAAATATATTCAATCAACTTCTTCAGCAAAACACCATGATCCTGTCCATGCTTACCACCGTCATAAATAAAATAACATCATATTAGCCGTCTTCTTAAAAATAGCCCGGTGAAATGCCAATGGATAGCAACAATACAAAGAAGAAATAATAGCTTTCTTAAATTTTAATAAAATTGATATACTGTTAATCTTGGAAGCACAATTTACAAGAATTTATTTTACAATGCCTCACTAAGTAATATCATACAGAGTACCCTAAAGCAAGAGAGGTCCAGTAGTTGAGGCGCGGGCTGCGGTGTAGTACCGGGTTCCATTCCCGGTACTCTCTAATGCCTGGCTGATAGCCTACTAAAAATAATTGAGTACATGCGTTCGCTCGAACAAGGAGTAATAATGACGGTCTTCTAAAGCGCCGTGTTTGCCACATCACTTTGCATCAGAGATGGTACCCAACGACTAGGCAAACAAAGCAAACATATGAGAGTCTTAACCTCTCAATTCGCAGGCCGTGCTCCCACGCGGGGCGTTAAAGTCTTACCATTATTACCCTGACGAAACCGCCTATGGCGAGAGAGCTATTATTATACAGAAAACTATTGCTCATTATGAACTGCCAAAGTATAAAGAGGAATTTTTATATAATCCGAGCTTTCTCGCCAGCGGAAATAAGAAAATAAAAAATATAAAATATCTAAATAAAATGAAATCGTCCATATATGACCTTATAACAGTGAGGGTACTGAAAGAACTCCCCGGGAAAGGTATAACACTGATAACTATACTATTCAATTCCATTCTCCGCCTAACATAGTGGCCTAGTCAACTAAAGTTCTCACAAATTATAATGATACTAAAACCAGGAAAAGCATCTAATGAACCTGCGTCATATAGACCAATAAGTCTACTTCCAGTATTATCAAAACTATTGGAAAAATTAATAGTCAAAAGAATTCGAGCGAGTTCGTTCCTTAAAGATATTATCCCTCAACACCAGTTTGGCTATAGAAAGAAACACTCCACCATCCAACAATGTCACCGACTAGTTGATGTGATTAATAAATCATTTGAAGATAAAAGATATTGCTGTGAAATTTTCCTTAATGTCAGTCAGGCTCTTGATAAAGTCTAGCATTAAAAACTCCCTTATTTGGTGAAAACCGCTGATCTACCCACAACACAAACAACTACAACAGGAACTTTCGCCGATGACACCGCCGTCCTCTCTTCTCACAATAACGGTAAGTCAGCAAGTACAGGAGCATATTGATCGTATTAGCAAATAAATGAAAAAATAGCGCATCTGTACAAACAAAAATAAATTTAATCAAGGGGGAGAACTATATCCGTCGGTAATAATAAACGGTATCGAAATTCCACAGTCCAAACAAGTAAAATATTCGGGAATGCATTTGGACCAACGACTTACTTGGAAGGGGCACATAAAAAAGACATTACATTTACAAAAAGCAACTGGCTCTTGGGTAGAAAATCTAGTCTTTCAACTGAAAATAAATTATTGATTTATAAAACAGCTCTTAAATCCATATGGACCTACGAAGTCGAACTGTGGGACTGTTCCAGTTCGTTTAACGTGGATATACTGCAAATATTCTAGTCTAAAAGCGACTTCAAAGGCTATGGCCAACAGATACAGCAGCTTAGACCGCTTAGTCATAAAATACTGTGAATGTCAGAAATATATTTTACTGTTGGAAGATAACACCGCTGGATGTTATTCCTTCCATTCAATGTATATAGCCATCACATTAACTTATAGAATATCTGTATATGTATTTATTGTAATATTGTGATTGATAATAAATGACACAAAAAATTTCTGACACCCACTATTTCTGAACCCCCTAGTGTTACTACGTCCTCTCCTGTAGCCTCCCCCGCTTCTCAATCCAGTTTCAGTTAAACCCTCTCTTGCGCTGTCAATTCCCCCAGTGTTGATTGTAAACAAATTCTTTTGGAAACGGCACAGATCCTCATCGAGAACGCATGGGGCAGTTTCTAAATAATTCGTGGACTAATTGACCCTAACTCTCAGGTTTCTGCGATAATGCTTTTTCGTACACGATCGCTCGGCTTAAAATTGCTTCATACGACCACTTCAATTTCAGGGATTAGACTGTCGAGTACTGAATCGTTATTAAAAGCATTCCGAATTCGACCATTAAACACATTCAAGTGTAACCATCCGCCTCAAATCGTCCACTCGCTCTGTACGGAATCTACGCTGTAAATATAAGTGGTCAGTGCGATTTTGTTTGCCTTTTCTCTCTTTTTTGTAACAAATTTTTTTTGCAACCAGCGCCTGTTACATGTTTCTTCTGATGCGTATTCAAATTATCTTTATTAAAAAGTATATAATTGCTTACCTCATTAGAATTAGTTTGCTACACTGTATTCATTTGCAATTCGTGTCAGTTGTTCCAAAGCACCCACTTTATTTACCCGTGTACTCTCCTTATGTACCCTCGCATATTTGCTGACCCTACCACTAACCTAATATTATGTTTTTAATTTTCTTTAGTTTATTCTTTTACAAGTCATATTCGTTGTTGTAACTTTCACTTTCCTTTGTGTACTGATATTTTGAGGGTTTGCACATTCTTTTAATTCTTAGCCTGCAATATCTTACTCTGTCCTTCATTCTTTTACTCCCTTTCTTAATGACTCCTTTTCTTATGTATTCCTGATTACTCCCTTTATATTTGTTAAATCGTCATTAATATATATCTTATCTCCTTACATATTTTTTATTTTGTTTTATTTTTATTGCATTGGTCTTATCTACCATTTTATCCATTTCGACTAACCATGTGTTTGCCCGTTTTGTAAGCATCTTTAATCCATATGTTAAATTCTTTCATTGTGCCTTTTATTTTATTCTCGTTTGTTTCTAATTCCAAACCTATGTTTACTATATTTCTTTATCTCCTATCAACTTTTTCAATACATTTATTTAATTGCTTATTTATCATTTGTAAATCTACATTTTAAAGTGTTATATTCTACTTTTGCAACCTTTAAGTTTCTTTATAAAATGTTTTCTGATCCTTCCTAATTTCCTTGAGTTCAACTGTCATATTTTTATCGTCTTAATAAGTTTTCTAGATGTTCATTTCCTTCTTTTGAAAACATTATCTTTATTGTAACTCTAAGTCTGGTTTTGCCTTTTCCTCTACTATCAGCTGAATATTCTTTTAAATCCTATCCTGTATTTTCTTCACCCATTAATTCTAGTTGTTTATTTACTTCTCTATAATTCTCTTATGTAATGTTTACAAGTAAGTAATTATTTATTTTACCTTTTAATATTTTATATTGGTTGGTGGATGTTTTAGTTCAATATCGTATTTTATTTATGCGGCTAAAGCAGCAATTTCTAAAATTTTAAAGCCGTTTTATCCTCTATTACGTCTTGTCGCCGTCGCTCTATTACATATGTTTCTGGTTTTGCGTAGTTTTCACTATTAAACTTCGATTTCTCCTTATTTATTTAAAACACTTGCACTACTAAACTTTATCCATGTAATTCATATTTTATTGTTGTATCGCTTCCAAAAATTCGCACGTAAACTTTGTGTAAAGTGGAGCCGTGTTTACGGTGAAACATATCTTATTTGCATATTAAGGTATATTATCAGTTTTGTTGATCTGTTTAAGATCATAAGGTTTTATTATTTTAATTTTAAGGTTTACCTAACAGTATTTGAAATAGCTAAAAAAGGTGTATTTAAAACTAAATCGTGTTGCGCTTTCTGAGATAATTGCGCTTAGATTTAGCGTTATAATAACGATAGATGGTCAAAGGACGAGTAAAATTTAGACTCAGCCTTAAAATATATGCTAGCTATTTCTTTCGTAACTTTTAAACCCAGTTGTTGATAGACAATTTAAGTTTTGAACAGCGTATAACTAATCCCAATGCCAAAGTTATATGTTTGACGTTCCAGTCTGCGACGGGTATGAATTTATTGCCGAGTTGTTGGAAATATTCTTCATTTTCTTCCGTAGAGACGTGATATTTTTGAGGGCTATTAAGTTGTGGAAATTTGTATAACTCTAATTTTTATCGGTTTTGTAAGAGCGTTTATAGTGCTCATTGTATTTTCATTTAATTGAAGTAGAGTTTGGTAAGTTTCGGCTGATTAGTTAAATTTCTCTTGTTAAATGCTGGGTACGTTTTTTTAATTAAAACTTTCATTTTAAATGCTCTTTTTTTACTTTCTTGTTACTGTTTATTTGTTTGGCTTGTACCTGAATTCATGTTCGCTCACTTCATGTTACGTTTTCTATTACACTTATACTTAGTGTGCTATACGAGCCAGCCGCCGCTAACAGAAAAGCAGCCGCACAATAGCTTCTTACTAAGGTTTTCTTTCTCAATAAGAATTTTATTAAATTCCAACATTTTATTAGTTTCATTTTATTATTGAAGTATTATTTACTCTTTGAGGAACTACAATGGTGCTTTAATTATACTTTTTCTTAAGAGTGTATTATAGTCTAGATACCCGTTTTCAAGGTGATATTTGGGAATTAATTGTACAAAAACGGTTAAACCTACTGATCTGAAGTTTTGTGTTCATATTTATTCATATTTAAAGTAACACCTAAAATTTTTATATCGCTTTTATGACAAACTGTGGATATATATGAAACACATCCGGGAGTTCTACAAAGGAGATAATCACCGAAATGTTCATAAATTTCCGCACATAGAAATTGGTAATCTGAAACAATCCGGAATACAAAGGATAATCAGAAATTTTAATCCGCACATAGAAAGTTTACAATCTCCTGGATTATCTTAAGAACGTTATGGTTATTCGCACAGACTCACTAGCACACATTACAATTCTAAGAACTCTTTAATACTATTTGGTATAAATATGGGGTAGAAGCCGTTAACACATCACTTTAAGTGTATTCTCCAGAAAATAATTATTACGTGAGTCAGTTAACCAGTGATCTTAATAATGGGACCAGCAGTTCTCAACAAGAGAGGAAAGGAGAAGTATTCCTATAACGGATATTTGTACGTTTTCGACAAAGTTAGTAAAAGAGACGCTAGTTTACTATTTTGGCAGTGCAAGGAAATGATCGCTGTAAAGGAAGAATTTTCACGAAGGCTGGAGAAGTGGTCAACGAAATCAACAATCATTCTCACCCTTCCTCGGCAGCAGCTATAGAAGTAGCAACTGTTGTCATCCAAATCAAACGTCGTGCAGAAGAAACTATAGATGGCACAAGTGTAGTTATAAATCAGTGTATAATCTACGTGCCTCAAGTTGTTTTATCGGCGATTCCAAATAATACAGCCCTAAGAAAAGTAATCAGGCGAAAACGGAATCACATTAATGCAGCACTCGCTGAACTCGCAGATCTAAACGATCTGGTGTTGCCAAATACATATAAGGTGTATGTGTTTCAACCAGGAATAGAAGAGAATTTTTTGCATGCGACGATGGAGAGGGAGCAAATAGAATTTTAATTTTTGAAAGAGAGAGCTGGTTGCAACATTTACATAATGCCAATACATGGTACGCTAATATACCTTCGCAATAGCATAGAAGCTATTTTCCCAAATTTGTATTGTTATGGCAACAATATATGGAGGAGTGCATCCTATATTGTATGCTTTGTTACCTAACAAGCAACGTATTACATACACACGTATGTTCGAACCTAATTAAAACACTAGTGCCAAATTTAAGTCCAGCACCTATTATTTGTGATTATAAATATGCAGCTTTTAGTGCTATGAAAGATTGCTTTCCGGAAGTAAATATAAAAGCTTGCTTCTTCCATTGATCATAAAATATGAGGAAGCATTTAGCTCAGATTGGAGTTATTCGCCAATAAGACAATAATGCTGAATTTGCATTATGTTTCATCCAACAATGTGAAATTTATACCAGAGAACAATAGATGCAGAAGATCGCACCAATAATCATGCAGAAGCAGCCAATCGTCGATTCCGTTGTGAATTATGTATGCATCACCCAACTATCTGGAAATTTATAGATGGATTGCGAAAAGTACAGAAAGGACGAGACGCTTATTTTGAGCAACTTATCACCGGACATTTACCACCGACGAAACTGAAAAAATACCGTAACGCTGATGAACGTATTCGAAGTATTGTCTTAGATTATAGAAACAGGAAACCTTTAGATTATTTACGTAGCCTAGCACACAATTGCCAAATGACTCAATAATCTTGTTTTTTCTATTTCCTTTCGTATGTATATTATGTATTCATTCAATTTAAAATTGTAATCGTAAATTTCTTGGTTTTATTTGCATTGCAAGTTTTATTTATTATTTCTTATTCTAGTTTTACAAATTAAGCCATAGTAACATTAGCGTGAAAAATAAATTAAAATCAGCTGGCGCAGAACCGTCTCGGCGTAGAAACGCCGACGATGAACTGGCGGTGAAGAACCGGCGGCGTAGAAACGTCCTAGACCCTTGCCGCCGTCCTCATCATCTGAAATAAATTATTCTTTTTTCATTTTATTTTGTAGATATGTGGTTATCGTTAGGACCTCTAATAAATGATTTAAAAAAACTAACAATATAAAAATATTGAAAGGAAATATTCCGATTTTTACTAAAAAATTTCACTTATCATGGTCCGAAAAAATAGTAATTGTAAACAGATATAACAGTTGGAGTTTCGACCGATAGCCGAATATGTGAACTTTTTGTGTAAAAAATTAAAAGTCGATCGGCTCAGTAGTTTGTAAGAAAAATACACGCCCGACTTGAAAAATGTCGTTTCGAGAAAAACGCGTTTGAAGTTTTCTTCTACTGGATTTCTTCGTATTGCCAAGCCGTAGTACGTACTTAATTCATTTATAATAGCATCTATCAATCTCGTATCCATACGCATTCTTTTTTTTTCAACGACATAGTTTTCACCATATACCATAGCTTCCGAAACAGATTTAAATCTAAACCTTAATATCTCGGTCAATTTGACGAATTTCATTGGAATATTTTACGGACACATTCTCAAGACCCCAAACTAAAAAAATGCCAAATAAAAATAATTTATTTATAATACCCCCTTAAATTAAAAAATATCGATTGTATAAACGAGCTTTAAAATTTTCTAATTAAAAAAATTAACTATATCTAATGCACGTTTTAAAAGCGTTATTTTTGGTAAGCTAGCTAAAAAAAAAAGAAATTACCCTCTCTTTGTTGCCCCAGAAAATATTCAAGTATTAAACAGATTTTCAACAGTCGTAGCTTCTTTTATGTATCGTTATTATATATTGTAAAATAATATACTGATTTAATCTTGGTACTTCTCTTAATATTTACGCAGGGTTGTGTCGAAGAAAGATAAGTATTTTTATAGCTGTTTTTTAAAAATTATTTTTAAATTTACACACTTAGAAAAATGTAGATTGTTTGTTACTTTTTTAATTATTATGTTTATTGCCAGATCAACATTATTATACATAGCATAATATTAAATATGATATAATTGATGTACTAAGGTAAGGAGACTAGTTGGCTGTCTCGATGGACACTTCACAATAGCAGCGTCAGTGATTTTCGATGTCAACTGATATTGTACCCTGCGGTAGGCACCGTTTGAGTCTTGTGTGGATACGTGTTTCAAATAGTCCGTAATAAAGCGCCACTATAGGCTTTAGAGTTGGTTGTAAATTTTTTGGTACTCATCTTAATGTAGTCATCAATAATCATAAGTCCAAGCTTGTAGTTCAGTTGAGTATTTTGGAGGTACCAGGGTGTACAGCAGCAACGGACGTAGGAGGCTTTTGTAGAGGAAGACTGCACGTTCAATTTTTAAGGGGGACTTGCGGTTAAGTAAAGGATATATATAGTTGCTTGAGTCTGGTATAACCTTGAAGCAGTTTCTGGTTAATAAAAAGCTCCAGTTGAACCGTGTGTGCAGATGGATGCCCAGATATTTGACTGGAAAATCGTATGTTTTCAGTGTATCGGGGTATATTTAATGTGTAGACTGGCGGAATTTGTAACTCTTTTAAGCGTGAAGACTTTGGTCTGACACTTTTCGGTGTTTATTTGGTGTTCCACTGTTGGAACCATCGGTAAATTTGGTTTGTAGTTTCTTGCAGTACTAGTATCACTTCATTCAGAGAAGTTGCTTGGGTAACAATTGCTGTATCATCGGCGAAGGTGGCCAGAGTTGCTGTGGTATTGGGCAGGTCAGATGTGTAGATGCAGAATAGGGTTGGGCCTACTACGCTGCTTTGCGGGACACCAGTGTGCATGCCTTTGGTTTCCAAAAGTGCTGAGTTCACTCAAACGACAAAGGTTTGATCTTTCACAAACGAGAATAAGATGGCCTTGAGTGGTAAATTGAAATCCAGTGTTTTCTTTTTCATGCCTTTAAGCCATACTCTGTCGAAGGTTTGTATTATATCGGGGAAATAAGGCCGTGGTGTATTGCTTTTCAAAGCCTTGCTCAATAAGTTCACTGATTCTTTGCAGTTGATGGCATGTAGGATTGAATTTTTTGAATCCAAACTGGTGGATTGGGATTGTGTTGAATTTGTCTAATGCAATGGTTAATCATTTAAGTATTACTTTAGCAGCTCAGAGAGCGTGATTAACAGGCTTATGGGTCTATAGTTGTTGACTTTGGTTTCGTTTTTACCTGATTTGGCAAACATTAGTATTTGGACGTCTTTCCAAACTAGAGAGAAGTAATCTAATCTTAGGCAGGCATTGAAGATTGAGCTCAGGTAAACTAGAGCTTACCCTTCACGCGAAGGACAAAATTAGAGGGACTTACACCTCTTTTCCTTAGCGAAAAAGAAATCATCATATCGGGAGAAGTAAAGTATCTAACCGTCATAATGAGAAAGTGGTCGACAAATCGGTGACAACTCTAGCAGTTGTCAGACGGATTTACAACAAGTCGTGGGGGCTAAAACCAGGTATGGTGCACTGGTTGTGCACCAGAGTGGTTAGACCCTCTCTCACATACTCAGCTTTCGTCTGGTAGCCCAAAGTAACACAAGAAACTACCAAACTAAAACTAGGCAAGGTACAAATACTTGCCTGTTTGGGAATTAAAGGGGCTATGAGAACCACGCCCACTGCAGCAATGGAGAGTCTTCTAGACCTCCCACCTCTGCACATAGTTGTTCAGGGGAAGGCAAGATTAGGTCACTACAGGCTGTATCATTTACTGTACAAGACACACGCGGGTCATACAAGAATAATTGACAGTCTGGGGTGCCCTCTGCTTGAAATGAGGACGGACAACATGACCTCAAAAATATGTAACGACTTTCTATTCGAGGTGATTATGCAGGATCGAAATAGGAACGAGACTTTTAGACAGACAATTGCACCTGCTAGCCTAATCTAGTACACAGATGTTTCTAAAACCGACCTTGGTACCGGAGCTGGAATATATGCTGAGACTTCCAGGGTAGAGCTAAGCTTTTCCCTGGGTCTTCTGCCTTTGAGGCAGAAATATACGCCATACTACAGTGTGTAAGCGAAAACGGTAAGAGGGCTTACAGGAGCAAGAGGATCTATATTATATCAGACAGTCAGGCAGTTTTAAAGGCTTTATTAAGCACAAAAGCATCATCTAGACTGGTATGGGAATGCATCAACAAACTCAATGCACTGGCAGAACATAACTCAGTAAAAGTGTTATGGGCACCTGGGCATTGCGGTATCTACGGCAAATGAAAAAGCCGATGAATTGGCCAGGCAGAGATATAGTGAGGCTTATATAGGCCCAGAACCTGCTTTAGGAATTTCACGAAGTGCTACCCGAAGCTTTATTAAGGAGAGGACACGCGCTCATCGTCTAATATACTGGAAGAACCGACTAGGACATTATTTCAGAAAAATCTTCAATAAGGGACCTTGCCAAAGAGAGCTGCAGAACTTCTTAACCTAAGTAGGCCACAGCTTAAGATAACCATAGAGTTTCTTACAGGGCATGCGACTGTAAAAGAACACCTCTGAAAAATTGGTAAATTCAATAGTGATCTTGCGTGCAGACCTTGTAGCAAGGAACCACAAACAGCCTTACACATCCTATGCAAGTGCGATGCGCTGTGCAGGAAAATGCAACATATATTCGAGAAACCAATTGTGGAACCGGAAGACTTCCAGACACACCCTGTAAAGGATCTGTATCTGCTGATTCAGGGACATTAATTACAGATTGGTTGTGAATTTATTTAATTAGGGTAATTACAATAAGCCATAGGCTGCAGTGAACATGAATCCATTAAGGAAGACATACCCATGCGCAAAAAAGCTAGATCTTTTTTAGTGAAATACTGAAGGTGGATTTAGGAATAAGGTTGTGCCGGGAGACTTTTTATATAAAAGCGAGTCAACATAGTGTTTGAGTTTCTTCGGAGATGTTGGGTGAATCCTGTTTGAGTTTAGAATATTTTTTCGATAGACGTTATCACGTTGTTGAGGATTGTGGGGAACAGGTGATAGTAGGTGTCAAGGTTGCTGCTAAATGTGAAGCAAAAGCAGAGACTTTTTCTTCATCGGAAGTGCAGTGAGCATCACTTGTTTTATTAGTAAGTATGGGCAGTTCATCTCTTTCATTTAGAATGTTTTTATGGTTTTCCATAGTACTTTATTCTCTGGGCTGAAGGTGCCTATGTGATGTTTGTAGGTATTAATTCGGAGTAGGTATAGTTTTCTTTTTGATTCTGTGGAAAAGGTTGTTTGATCAGATTTTAATTAGAGCGGTTGTACGTGTTGGTGTAAAAGCTTGTTGTGGCGCTGTCACCAATCATCGTTCTGAGGATGTCAATAGCAGAGTCAATATCTTGGTTGGTTTGTATGTTTGAGGGATTGGTTATTTTACTATCCAAGAGTTCTTCGGATCGTTCCCAGTTCATTTTGCCATTTATGATTTTGGGTTTTGTTTGCTTAAATGCTAAGTTGTTTGTAAATGATACTAGCACGGAGAGGTAATCTAATTTGAGTTCAGTTATATTGTTGATAAAATGTTTTGCTAAAGTTCTTTTGTAGGATGATATTAAGTATGTCGGGCTCATGATCGATTCGGTAAGGATAATACGTATACCTGTCCGGTGCGAGGATTTGAAAGGAGTCGCCTGTTTCGAGGTTTTAAAGTTTATTCCCAGATTGGATGTGCTACATTCTCAAAAAGTATGTTTAGCGTTAATGTCGCCAATGACCAGAAGAGCTTGGGTTGTATTAAATATAGTTTTAATGTCATTATGTATTAATCTTTTAATTGGTTGTTTGTATGCGCTAGATAGAGTCATAGTAGTGTAGTCCTCCAGTATAATCTAAATTGAAGTCATTTCAATATTTAAAGCGGGGATGTCAGGGAGTCTCGTATGTTTAAACATATTTTTGATTAGGATCGCCACTCCCCCAGCTGCTCTTAGAGATTCGGCTTTTACAACAAGACGTGGTAGCAGGGGATTTTAAAATTGGTTGTGTCATCCAGGTGCGTCTCAGTAATACAAGCAATATTAACTTTGCATCGCTACCAGGAAAGCGATAAATAGTAAGCGTTGATTTAGAAGCCCGTTGGCATTCCAGTTAAGGATTGTTAAGCACTAGATTGGTTGTGTTGAATTACAGTCAATTAAAACTGCGGGTAGGGGGGTATTGGTAAGCATGTATTAATTTGATCAAGGAGGTGTAAGTAGGTTTAGGAGAAGTTGGATGAGGTTATTGGTGGTGAAGGACTATTGGTGGGATTGACAGGTTAGCGTTAAGGTTGCACTGCTTTTAGCTTTGTCTGCAAAAGTCCAGTTGATGTTGGTGAACCAGTTTCTGATGTTGGTGGCTTTAGAGGCTGTAGTCTGAGCTTTGGTGCGTTGTTGTAGAAGTTTAAGATGATGTCAACAGCCGCGATAGTTAGCATTGTGGTCGCCCCGCAGTTTGCGCACTTTGGGGTCGTTAGTCTACTTTTTGCATTTGGTGTGCAGGTGGTCGCCTGCATTTGACACAGTTTTTTGTTTACAATAATTGTTATATGCCCATACCGTTGGCATCTATGGCATTGGGGTATGACTTTAGATTTCCTTCTAAATTTGATAGTTGCAATGGAGTAAAATATCGCTTTTAGTAAGAATATGCGTTTAGTTTCTTCGTTGTTGGTTAATTCAACTGTGCAGACTGACAGAGGATTTCATTCTTTGGTGTATAATTTTGTTACTTTCAGAACTGGAATATTGGTTTTTAGTCCATTTTTAATTTCCTGGTCGGTTAGGAATGATGGAACATTTTTAATAACTACAGATAAGGGTTTATCTTTAGATTTTGGTATGTGGGGTATTAGATTTGATTTTCAGTGTAGAATTTAGTTGAAGTCCGAAAGTATTCGTCTTTAGTTAAATTCATCCGTAGCGTGGATGTGCTGTAGATCGTTGTGAATGTACCTGTTGCGTATTTTTGAATGTCTTCTATAAGAGCTTTATGATTTACTCCATTGTGCAGATAGATGGGCAGAATTTTAATCGCATCCGGCTGCTTCGTTGTGGCTCTGTGCTAGTAGATTGTTGCTTCGTTATCTTCAATAAGGCTTTGAGCGGCGTATCGTTTTTGAACGTCGCTTATCGGTGGTAACAAAACTATCTAACTTGCGTTTACTATGCGCTTGTTAATTCATTTTATGTACATGCGATGTTATTAATCAACAATATTGAAAATAATCTAGACTTACTGCTACACTGTTATCGGACGGTGTGTAAAACATCCACTCCGATTCACTGCTGGCTCTCGACTCTCTGTTACTTTTAAAGAGAAATAATTTTACGTCTCCTTGGATTATTTTTTTATCGACGTATTATAAAGGTACTTTCCTAAAATACACTTTTTTTATTTTATCGACATTTTTATTTTTTTAACTAGACTGATTATTATAGCTTTGTTTAATTTCTACATTATTTTAATTTTTTTTGAATTTTAAATATCCGTAATAATTACGTATCTTTCTAATAACCTGGCAACTTTATTATTAAAAACAGTTAAATCCATTTTTTTAATATAGACTAACACAGTGCCTTTAGTCCCTCTTGTAATTAGTTGTATACAAATTATTATTTATAAATGATAGCTGTATCTATATTTAGATTTGTGCATGTACTTTTATTTTTATGAATGGTATATTTTGATATAATAACTAAATTACATAATTCAGTTTCTGATTAAACAATGTTACAAAAAAGTAAATATAAATAAAAGTGCCTTCTGTTATAAAATACGTCTTTTGAAGATTTAATAGATAAACTATAAAACAACATTTCAAATAGATTGCTAAAAAATTATTAATTTTATATTATGGTTTTACACAACCTAAAAACTGTTTTTACTTATAAAGTAAAACAAAAAGTATTGATTACATAATTATAACTACAAATAAAACATTTAGCTGCTATAAGTACATAGTATTCCCACAAATACTGTTACATTGTCAAACCTATCCTTGTTTTACGCAGACATTAAGAAATCTTGACATTTACATATGGTTACAATTGATAAGCTTGAAAGTTGTAAGTTACATCTTGTTTTTTATTAAGTTTGGTTGTTTACCAATGGAGTGGGATAACAAAACAGAAACATATTGCCGTAATAAAATTATTTATATATGTAAGTGTTAAACTGAAAAAATCTGGTCGTTGATTGAATACGCGCATAATGGCTACAGAAAAGTTTTGTTTACGGTTAAAAAATTTCTACAGTTGAGGAACCTTCTATCAAAGAAAATGACAAAGTATACGTTAGATTGTCTAAAGAAGCACCTCAGCTAGCCAAGGTTTTAGAGAGTCAATCATTCAGCAACTATAATAGTTTGGTCGAAATTGTCTTACGATAAAGTAATGACATTCATTTTTGTAAAAAGGGAGTCAAAACTTTGGTCGCTATATATCAACAGAATATTTTTAGAAAATGCAAAAGCACCTCTAAATCACGTTCTTTCTGGAGATGAGCCTTGGGTCTTTAAGCAGACTCCTTACCCGTCCACAAAGCGCAGTCAATTCAAACTTAGATTAGCAACAAAGAACCTTATTTCATAATAGCAAAAAATTGGTTTTCTGGTAGCCCAGATCTTAATTCAAATATTATATATTATGGGAAGTTTTAAAGGATATAGTTAGCTCATATACCCTAATGCTGATTCTTTGAAATGAGCGATGACGGCTGTAGTCAATCGTTTTCTAATAAATGTAATGTGTGCTGCCTGGACGTCTTAAAGTTAATCCTGAAAGTATTATGTAGAAACAATTAGTGGTTTTATTTTGTTGTTCTAATCAGAGCATAATAATATTTAGCTTACAAGCTAAGGCCTCAAATAGAAAAAGTCAAGAAGAACTCAGTGCTTTGGCGGGCCACAAGATGTTAACTTTATTTTGGGTACAAAAAGAATCATCAACGGTATATATAGGCATCTAATAACTTTAGAAACACCTAAAGGTACAATACGATGCCTGGTAGCAAAATGGGCCAAAAAACAATATATAAAATATTAGAAAAAATGTAACAGCACAAAGAGATAGAAAAACCGTTATTTATAATATGACCATTTCGTAAACGAACTGAAGAAGCATTAGTAGAAAGCAAGAATCGGCTACGAACTATTACAGGTCTTCTCGCAGAACATTGTTTTCTCAGAGGTCAACTCGATAACATATGGCTGTACAGTAGAGATCTGAGTTGCAGGCAATGTGGCATGGAAACAGAGACAGACGGCCTTATCTTTTGCGAGCGTGATGCTTTAGTTTACGAAAGGCAAGTTATTTATAGAAAATCAATAATAGATATAGAAGAAACGGCAACTATCCAATAAGGGACTTAACAGACTGCCTCAAGAAGCAAGAGTATTAGATAAAGTGGGTAAAGAAAACGAAAGAAGCACAATCAGTCCGCAAAGCTGCAGTGTTGTCGGAAACATAGATCAAACGGTTTTCAACAAAAAAAAGCCGAAGATGCCAAAGCATCGAGAATTCTGTTAAATACAAATTTGTCATTATATAGGCGTCGCAATTGCAATATTCTGCTTAGATGTTGCTATCACAATTGATTAACCTTTGCTTAACAAAAGCAAACAATCGAAAAACATTAATGGCGGGCAATTATTTTATTATGTGTAATTCAGCAATAGGCTATGTATTTCATAGTGATTATAAGAAAATAATAAATTTTCTTTCATATATATATATATATATATATATATATATATATATATATATATATATATATATATCTTAAAAGCTATGTGGGTTGCAATTTTTTAAACATTTTTTTAATACCTCTCTATTCCAAAGCCAACCAAAAAATGCTAAGCGTAACTCAAAAAAGTAATTTTAATATTCACAATGTCAAAGTTTGCGATTGTATTTCGAAGCAGGTAGATGTGTGTCGTGCTTCAATTTATCGGTACCCGACCAGAATTTTATTTGCGATAAGTGCGAAGTCGTGTCTGAATGCATTTGGTGTCGACCGATAAAATCCTTAAATCAAAAAGTGCTATGTTAATCAAGGGATGATGAATTGTGTGTTTTATTCTAAGTTTATATTATAATTTAATTGTAAAGGCAAAATGGTTTACAATGGTTAACCTGCTCCAACAATAAATTCAACGGTATTGTTTGATGCACATAAATCAAAACTCTCATTCGCAATGTCTGTAAACAAAATATCAATATCGGCGACAGCAACCTATTAACAAATAATATAATTTTCTGTAAATTATATTACAAAACCTTCAATCAATACAAAATTATTATCTTGTCAAAACAGTAGCACTTATGAGCAACTGCAATCACCAGTTACCCAAATGCATGGTTTTAAATGGCAACTAGTAACAAATAGAAAACATACCCGCAAAGAAACCTTTCATAAGGTAACAAACTCAGTAAGAACGACTCTGAACCTCCTTCAATATTCGTAGTCAGCGTCAAAATAGCCAGGCCTTTAACTGAACTACTAGAAACAATAGTTAAAAATAAATATAAAATCAAAGTACTCTATAAGAACGAGGTTAAAATTTTACCAAAAATATTAAAAACGGAATACTAATGGGCTGATACAACACAGGGACTAAATGCATAGATATCTTGCTTATTGATGAGTCGCACTTTACAGAAAGAAAGGATTTTAAAAATTCCAGGATATACAGTTTATGCAATTTAACATTATAATGACTGAGCATATACCGGTACAGTAGTAATTAGTAAAAATTTACTCAAGCACTACGAGCTTTTAGAATACAAACTCATGTATCTCCAAGCAGAACCAACAAAAGCTATAAAATGCTTTCTTTGCAAAACAATCTAGAAGTTAAAAAGCATCGAAAAATATCGAAGCCATTTTTTCTTGTGAAAACGGAACTTTAGCTTGAAGTGATCGAAATAAATCCTTAGCTCTTACGCATATAAATTATTTTAACCAAGAGGAAAGAGCAATAAAGTGCTTCTTCAAACGCCCTTTCAGATAAAACTACCAACAAAGCAGTTTATTGTATTTGAAACGAAAACACCAATTTTCAAAAAGACTGTGTATGATTCTATCACTATGAAAGAAACTTTTAGATCTTGATTACAGGTCTATATCCATAGCCATGGAAATTTGCTATGATTGCAGTAATCATAAATCTTAAAAAGCACGAAAACGTTTATTTATATATAATACTATAAAAAATATTTGAGAAACTGCTACTACTGGACAATAACTTAATTCCTAAGTGCCAATTTATATTTTGACAGAAGCATGTTACCACCGAACAAATTCATCTAGTCGTAAACACGATTGCGATGATTTTTGAGAAAAAGGTACTGCTGAGCTATATTTATAGACGTAACTAATTTATAACATGCCTTCGACAAGGTTATCAGATCGTATCTTACCGACCAACACTTTTCTTTTAGGTTTGAAGGTCAACCGACATAATCTTCTATTGAGGCCAATTTATAATACTGCTGATCTACCAACCATCAGAAGAACACATGACTGTTATCATTGCACATTGACCCAGTTATAGCGCCCACTAGACTTCGTGTTTAGCTGGATATACTTCAACTAAAATTTAAAAAGTAGCACATTAAGATAAACCAAAGTACGTCACATTTACAACCAGAAGAAATACCGTCTATTTGTCTTAGTTACGTAATTAGCGAATTTACAAGCAAGCAGCGCCAAATATTTTGAAATTCATCTGGATAAATAACTAACGTGGAAAACATATTTAAACTAGAACGCATATCGCAAGTGTCTCTGAAAAATAAAATATTATTTTACAAACCAGCGAATACACATATCGAAACGTTCCAAGGCGCATTCGATTCATGAGAGCCTCAGAAAAAAATGTTACCACATATTTTTTTGTTATAATACCAAAGTGCATTTGTGCACACAAAAAATGCATTTATTTGATGAGCTTTTTGTAGACCCAAAAGAATATTTTATTTTTCACTTAATATTGGCCAAAACAAGCTCATTCCCGTTAATCGGAGATTTTTTGGGGTCGCTGATTACGAATATGATGCTTAAAAAGTGCCCCGATGTACTTGGGGGCATAATTCTGAGGATGGGGTTGATTTTAAAGAATTAGCTTAAATTTGTTTGTTTTCCGAGTTTAAACTGTCCGAATAAGGGTTTGTGGGTACGCTAATAACGAATATGATGTTTAAAAAGGTTCCCCGCGGCACTAGGAGGGGAGCATAATTCTGGAGATGGGGGCGATCTTGGGAAACCAGCTTAAAGTTGTTTGTTTTTCGAGATTAAACTGTTTGAATAAGGGTTTTTGGGATCGCTGATAACGAATATGATATTTAAAAAGTGTCCCAATGCACTTGGAGGGGGGAGCATAATGCTGGAGATGGGGGCGATTTTGGGAAACCAGCTGAAAGTTGTTTGTTTTTCGAGATTAAACTATCTATATTTGATAACCTTTTGCTTAAAATTCGGCAGTTTCCGATTCAGCACACAGTGCATTTTTATTTTTTAGTTGATGGAAAATGAATATGTAATTGGAAGATTATTATTGCAACAGATTGATTGTGAAAATTTAATTATTGTAACGTTTTCTTTATAAATTTGTTGCTCAAAATTGTTTTATGAACATTTCAACTTAATTTGATAAAAGAGAAATGCTAAGAAAACCACATAAAATTTAAATTTGAATATATTTTATTACTTTTGATTTTTTACTTAAATAGAACCTTGGAAACCAGTTTTTAAACCTTGAAGAATCTTTATTTAATACTGTTAAAACGTGACACTGATAGGGTTGTCGTAATTACATATGAAAAAAAAATTTAAAAACAATTAAAATTAATTATACTCAAATAAAAAAATGCCCTACGCATATTTTGGTGTCCCAAGGTATCCTTTCCCCAAAGTGCCCCAGGGCATTTTCTCACTTCGGAGCGTTGGAGTTTAATTTTAAAACTAAAATCGTTATCAGAGATCCTAAAAACCCTTATTCAAACAGTTTAATCTAGAAAAACAAACAACTTTGAGCTGGTTTCTTAAAATCACCCCCATCCCCTGAACTATGCACTCCAAGTGCATCGGGACACTTTCTAAGCATCATATTCGTAATCAGAGAACCCAAAAACTGTTATATAGACGGTTTAAATTCAAAAAACAAACAAATTTAAGGTTTTTTCCAAAATCGCCCCCATCCCCAAGATTATGCTCCCCTACAAGTTCATTCAGGCACCTTTTAAACATCATATTCGTTTTAGCGACCCCAAAAATCTTTATTCAGACAGTTTAAACTATAAAAAACAAACAAATTTGAGGTAATTCTCTAAAATTACCCCCATCCCCAGAATTATGCCCTCAAGTGCATCGGGACACTTTCTAAGCATCGTATTCGTGACCAGCGTCCCCAAAAATTTCCAAGTAACGGGGATGAGCTTATTTTGGTCAATATCAAGAAATAAAATATTCTTTTAGGCCTGCAAAAAGTGCATCAAATAAATACATTTTTTGAGTGCACAAATTCACTTTCGCTTTATAACAAAAAAATACGTGGCAACATTTTTCTGATGCTCTTACGAATCTAATGAGCTTTGGAACGTCTTGATACGTGTACTCGCTAAAAATTTCGAGCTTTCTTACTAATTTGCCTCGACTACTAACAAAATTTTTAGATACCTTCAAGCTTCATAGTAAACAGACCAACGAGGCCATATGCTGTGGTTTTGGTACATCGTTAGTTAATTACAAAATTTCTGTCTCCCTCCCTCCCCACCTACCCTCCTCCATCCCCTCTCTCTCTCGTCGTACACTTCATATCCGAAGATAATTTGTGTGTTTAAGTGTCCGTATAGTTCCTGATTACATATTTTCATTTTTCTCTATTTTGTGCGTTCCTAGTCTTAACTTGTGTGGGATTTATATATTAGATATTCTGGATTCGTTTGTACAATGTTTAGTCCATTTTACTCTCAGCAATCTCTTCCAGCGGCACATTTCAAACGTGTTAATCTTTTGTTTGTTTAACTTTTTTATCGTCCAAGATTCTGATGCATTCAATGCAATAGGGAAAACTGGTGCATTCATTATATTAATTTTGGTACGTTTGGCGTTACTCCTAACTTTCAAAATTTTCGTTAGTTTAGTAATTGCAGTTTTTGCTAATGCTATCTTTCTTTATTTTATTAAAACAGTTTGTCTATGTAGGACCCCAAGTATACATAATGAATTACTATTTTTATTCCGTTAAATGTTCTGTCAATGTTTGCTTATTTTCTTGGTATTTTGTTTATTTTTGTTTAAAGCTAGTTCTAAACTTTCGTTTCACTCTTCGACAATGTTTAACAATTCTTTATTTTCTTCTACCAACTTAGTAATTAAAGCGATGTCGTCAGCATATCTTAAACTATATATATATATATATATATATTATTATTATTATTTATTTTTTTATTCATTTATTCATTTAGCGAAGACTTTTTTCATTAAAAACTTAGTCTAAATGTTAACAAGCAGAGGAGATAATTTAGACCCCCGACGAACGTCTCTACACATAGTAAATGTATTTGATGTTATTTTAATTATTTGATTTATTTATTCTAATTGTTGTCCAGGTTTTATAAAAATGTTTTATTTCCAGCAATATGTTCCATAAGCTTTGCCAATTTACTGAATCAAAGGCTTTCTTGTAATTCAGGAAGCATATAAAAGCCATCATAAAATTCCGGCATTTTCCGCTGAGTTGTTTAATGTTGTGTATTTGATCCCTTATACCTCTGCCTTTACTTATTTGCCATTCACGAAAGGATTTGATCCTGTTTAGTATGTTTAGCTGTATTTTGCTTGCGTGAAATATTAATGATACCGTTCTATAGTTCTCGCACTTACGAGCTAAACCTTTTTTGTGAAAAGTAATCAGTGTTGATTTAGTCCAGTCTTCGGGCCGTTGTCCTGTTTTCCATACTTTACTACATAAGAATGTCATTGTTGCAATACAATTTTAATTAAGGGTTTTCAGCATTTCGATGCTAATATCGTCATCACCTGCAGCTCTATTTTTTATTTTAATAGCATTATTTACTTCGACTATTATTGATGTTTAACACATTTGTCTGCTCATTCTTTAATGATAACGTGATAATCTGTCGTGGTGTTTTTGTATATCTTTGCATATTTTGTTTAGCTAATCATTTTTATCTTTTCTGCACAATCTCTGTACTTTACCGGATCAGTTCTTAGTATCTCTATTTTTATAGCTTTTCTTTAAAGATGCTATTTGTTATTGTGTATTTGTTTACCACACAAAATTGGAGTAGTTTTCTCCGCTGTTATTTCTGGTTTTCATACCGTACTTCTCAATGTATTTATATAGATTGTCCTTGTCTTTTCTAGATCCTATCTTGGCATTAAAGTTACCTTGTATTATTGTGACTGCTTTTTTGGAATGCGTCAAGTAACTTTTTCTTATTTATGATAAACGTTATATATTGGTTGGTTTTTATCAACGCTTGTAAGGCATATATTTGTACTATGTTTAATCGTAAAGGATATCTATTCAATTTAATGACCACAATTCTGTTATTTACGGGATTGTGCCCAATTACAGTTTTGTTCCATTTTTAATTTTTGTTTTAAAGTATCCCGATCTTTTCCAATGTGATTTGCATATGACAACAATGTCGTTTTCCTTTGTCTCTTTTTCCATTATGTTAAGCTTCTCTGTTTGTGACAGTCCTTGCACGTTCCAGGTTGCAATCTTGATTTTTATTCTTAGTCATCTTTTTCGTAATATTTATTATAGCGCTTAACACCTTCGCATCTGGAGATCCAACTGCGGGAATACTTTTACCTCCGAAATCATTTCGTATCAAACAAGCCATACTTCTATTTTCGCACAAATTGTCTTGGGCCTATTTGTTGGGTAAAGATTGGGGTTGTGGTTGAAGTGAAAATTAAAGTGGGTGTCCTCTTTCTTCTTTAACACAGATAGGGATAATATGGGAGGGATTAATATTAGTATAGATGGAAACGTAGGTTAGAACATACTCTTTCCCAATGTTGGGATATGGAAGAGAAACATGGCTAGGATAGGCTGGAGCGCTTTCCGATGTAGACCTATCTCTACCGGA
This sequence comes from Sinelater perroti, assembly GCA_036346155.1. Classification (NCBI taxonomy): domain Eukaryota; kingdom Metazoa; phylum Arthropoda; class Insecta; order Coleoptera; family Elateridae; genus Sinelater; species Sinelater perroti. The sequence continues at coordinate 1,111,730 of JARFIY010000278.1, forward strand.
ATCGTAGAGAGTGTCTACCCGCTACCAAATTACAGAATACAGCGGTACAACATGAGTTCTCATATGCTCATTAATACTTACCCTAATCTTTTCTTCAAATGTTTACCGAAAAACAAAGAAAATTAGTTTAAGAGTTTAAAAATCTCGAATTTTCTGAACAGATTTGAGAGTAAGAGTATTGTGTTAACTACTTATTTTTCAACAAATCTAACTAAACAAAAATGTGGAATTTGTTAATAATCTTGTGATATGCACGTACATAGTTTTATAATTTGTTCAATATTATTAAACGGCAGATTGCAAGTTATTAATAAAATAAAAAAGAGTATCGCAAAAGCTAGCCCTAAAAACAACATGGAAAAGTCGGAAGGGGATCGCAAAAAGAAGTGGATTAACTTCTTCTCTGGTCTGCTCAAATAAATTACATCTTTATGTAAGATTGTTTATGGACAATTATAATATATTAAAATTTAACTAGTGATAGTTGAATAGTAAACAGTTCGGGCAAAACATCTTAGTGACATTTTTATAAAAATTATTTTGATTTTATTTACTTAACCAAATAATAATATACAGTAGGTAGATGCGTTAACAATAATTTAAATTTGTGCTTAAATATTTTTGTTCTATTAACAGAATTTTATTTTATATGCGACAGATAGGCCTGTAACTACTGATAAGGAGAACTATGTTACTGACTATCCTAAAAATTTACCCAAAATTAATAAACATTCAGGTAGTAGCTCTACCGGCAACCTATTACTGTGTTTATGACTTTATGTGGGTAAGTAATGTCATTTCTGAAACTAGGCTAGCGACAATATAATGAAAAGGTCAGAGGAAAACAAAGATTAAACATTTAAATAAAATAAATTAAAAGCAGAAAATGATTTATTATTTATTTACAAGGACGGAAAAGTTTGCAAAAGGGTAAATTTTTTTGTGAAAAAGTTAGTTTCGTTTACATGTCAGCCTAATAAATACTGTAAAAGCAGAAAATTATGCAGAATCGGTGATATATGACTACTTCTTTTAATAGCGTTTGTAGCAATAATTTAGTAAAAAATATAAAAAATAAATACAACATTATTTATGCATCAACTGTAATTTGAATGATATTATATAAACTTATCTTTGTGTAGCTTTAGTATATATAAATTATTAAACGTTTAATTTTTGTCACAGACGTGGTCTTGTTTTTTCTTGCTTAAAAGAACTGCAACGTCAAATGCTCCTCAACCTCCGGTTTGTCTATTTAATTAACTTTCAGTAGAATTCTCAATAAATGTGTTTCCAATCTTAATAAAATGTAATAAAACAAAAACGATTTTTTCAATAACACAAATGGAAGGAGTAGTCTATTAACCCCGAATTTTTCTGTATTTTTACCCCTACCTCTAATAAATCTTTTTTAAAGCGTATCTGAGGAAAGCCCCGGCATTTATCAATCTGCTGCAATGCGCCTTCCAACTAGGGAACAAAAAGCAAAGTATGCGATGAATTTTCAGAAACCAAAATGAAAAGCTAGCGTCTTTCAGGAGTTTCGCGACCGTTTTATTATCAGAAATGTGGGCGTCCCATTCTCAATTTTTAAGGGCGATTTTTCCTTATTACTTTAGGAAATCAATACAAGCATATTGATGGTGTATTGGTCTCGACTGCTTCAAAGTGCGCTTGCAAATTGATTTTCTTTCTAAAGTTATAGGTTTATAAGGGAAATTTGATAATAAAATAAATTATAAATGTACTTTCTATTTTTTAAATTATTTTTGTTAGTTTTAAACAACGTCAAAAATATATTCATTACAATTAGTGTAATAAAAGTGTATTAATAAAGAAAGTTGTAAAACATTGTTAAAGCACAAACGATTAAAAATGAGAAAAGTAGAAGCAAAAGCTCAATTAAAATAAAAAACAAAACTAAATATTGTCATAGCAATAAAGGGTGACCCAAAAATAAATTGCAAAATGTTCTTCCTGGCTACAATTCAAAATATTGGAATAAACCGAATTTTATTACTATCAATGTGTATAAATTTGATAGTTACATATGAAATATGATGTCGATCAAATGCTCTTCACAAGTCTTTTGACATACTGCTATTAAGAAAGTTTTCCATAATGCTTTCACACGAATGTACTTCTATTTCAGCAAGTACATATCTGATGTTCTTTCTTAACCTTCCATTCATAGCAGGTTTGTTGACATAAACCCTTCTCATTGAAATAACCCCAGAGAAAAAAGTTTATTGGAATTAAATTGCAAATCCGTGGTTGCAAGTCTATGTTATTTCTCTGAGACATAATGCGACTAGAAAATTTGGTTTGAAATAGAATGGGTGTTTCATGTTGGGTGTGCGATATGTGACTCTATCTTGTTGAAACCACAGGACCTGCAAGTTAAAGTCGTTGGTTTTATTAAAAAAAAGTTGCTTAGCATCTTCCGATAGTGTGCACTATTAACAGTAACAGCGTTGCCAGTTTTGCTCTCACAAAAATGCTGGCTAGTATTTCCTCCAGTCAACAGTGCATAACAAGCAGTGCATTGATATTGATGATGATTGTGAATAGTACGCTGATTTTTACAATTCAAAACGAGACTATTTTGACGATTTATAAAGCCATTTAAGAGAAATGGGCTTCATTGCTTAATGTAATTTTTTTGCAAAACTCGATATTAATTGGTTTGTTTACAAATTTACAGCGATTCTAGTGGACCATTATTTTAAGTTATTGAATTAATTCAATTTTATGCGCCTGTGTATGCAGATTTTCTTCAAAATTTGTTACGTATTGCCGTACAAAAGATTCAATTGCTGTAATTCAATTGCTAAATTGCTTGATTCTTTATGCACATTATTACTTAGTCAAGCAATAATACCACATGAACGACTGTTGTGTTAATAGGGAATCTTGCTTTGTCAACAGGCATACCACTTGTGCATTTTTGCACTAGATAACAAACTATACGCTCACTTGGTACATTTTTGCATCCCATCAATGCTTAAACATAACTGATTGCCTGTTTTCAAATAAACTTTAATGATAAACTTGCTTAGATATTAACCAAACAGAATTACGATAGTTATCATGTTCGTAAAATACAATATAAAGTTTCAAACAGGTATAATTTTGAATTGAGGGAGGTACAATAAATTAGTGCATTTTAAATCCATTTTTTAAAAATTTTAAATACACAACGGTTGAAAAGTATAACTAAATTTGAACAATGTAATAGTCTGAACAGTACATCCTTCTACAGTCAATTAAACACGTATGTAAATTTATGGTACAAATACAAATCTTTAATTATGTACGTCACCATAAACATTTTAAATTTTTTCTACCTGTATAAATGTATAAGGAGATTATTTATTTAGGTAACTTAAGCTGGTAATATATTTTTATTCGAATCCTTTCTTGTCGATATTTTGTCATTGTAATAACTTATTTGCATTAAGGGAACCATCAGATAATTTCAATTCTGTTATCAAACTTCTGAACAGTCGAAAGTGTCATTCTGAAGTTGTAGTTCTTAGTAGTGCTTTAGTGTTAAAGACTATAGAGGACTTTCAGGAGCTCCAATATTCCGTAGCCTCATCTAAAAGAGAATATAACGGAATCTAAGAATTGCAATAAGAAAAAAAAACAAAAAGAAACTGACATTAAGCAAGAAACTTTCCACTTAACAGCAAAGAAGTACTATCAAATGACGCCATACACGTTACGAAGAGGATCGTATTATACAGATTTTGTAAAAAAAAACGTATGTGGATAGAAACATGTCGATAATTGAAGCACCCCCTCGCTAATAATCAAGTAACAAATACTTTTTTTATAACCAAGAAAATTTTTACATTTTAGCAGGTCCCCAATAACTAAATCAATAAGAAGTGATCTCATAAATAAATATCCTTTTTCTTCTTCTTTATCATATACCCTAATACTCTAAGCAGGTGTCGGGTTTGTCTTTATCCATGTCAATCTTAATCTACCTTTTTTCTTTTTTCTTGTATTTTTAGTTTTCATCAATTTTCTTTGTAGTCTATCTGTCGTTATTCTGATGAGGCGCCCATTCTATTCTAATTGCTTTTCTTTTACTTTCTTACAGATTACTTGGTCTAGTACTGTTCTAATGTCGTCATTTCTTATATGATTATAATTTTGTTTTATTCAGTATTTTACTTTGGGTCTTTCTTTTCGGTAGCTTTTAGTTTTGATTGGTGTTTATTTTAAATTATCTAGGTTTACTAGTATATAGCACTATTAGAGTTATTATAGTAACCAATGTTCACTCACTTACGAGTCAGAATGGCAAATTTTGACGCTGACTTGGGCCGTTGTTCCGCAACTACGTATATAGCAGCTCATCCCAGAGTTACTCATAGTAACCAATTGAGGTCTGAACTGCACTTACGAGGTCATAACTGGAACAAATTTTATTAAGCCATTCTCAGACTTGGGCTTGTTGTTCGCAACACGTATGTATCCAGCTGATACCCATTCAGTTGACAAATCAATCCATTATTTTAGTTGATACTGCAACGCATACCCACCCGTGAACAATTATTTTATTCAATCCCGCATTTTCATGACAGAGCCACCACTTTGTTTGACTCGTAGATGTCTGGAAAACCCATTCGGTGTAGACAAATCAATCCATTATTTTATTGATACTGAACAACGAACCCACCCCGTGAACATTAAAGCAATCCCGCACCATGACAGAGCCACCACTATGTCTTGACTGTAGATGTCTGGTACCGGAAATTGAATATAGTGTCCACGGGGCAGCGAACGAACGTCCTGTTCTTTTTAGAATTCGGCAGGGTTTCTGACTGCGCGATGCCCGTGGAGTCCAGCCTCAACAAGACGTCGTCTGACGGCGCGGACCGATAATTTCTCCCGTTCAGCGTCATTCAATTAGGTCCGAATCACATTTTCCGTACGACCGGAATCCGCAATGGAGATCTTTCATATCTGTAGGAATGGACGAATTACGTAGGCAGTCGAACTTCGGTACCAATCAGACATCAAAAGTAGCGGGCAACCTTGGATCCGCTCCAGCCGGAATTTATGGCATCAACGATCTTCTACTTCAGCTCCTCGGGATATTAGAGGGTAGAAACCATTGTAACTAAAACCATACTATGAGAAAATGTCAAAAGTGCAAACAAACCACCACCAGTGGAACATGGAATTGTCGAAACTGAATATGTTGTCCTCCATTTGTCTGTTCTTGTTCTTCTTCTACTCTATTTTCTATGCAACCCTAATTTTTGCTCTATAATTCTTGTATACGTTTTGTATATCATTGATGATAGGCAATTGGCCGGTAATTGTTACAAATTGTTTTATCCTATTTCTTATAAATGAGAAGTATTAGATTATTATCCCAGTCTTCAGGTATTTTATTTGTCTTCTTTGCTATAAACATTTTTCAAGCCCAACCGATTCGATCATCTCCAAGTGTTATCTCTTTTGTGTGACTTTTTTTATATTTTGCTATTGCTTCTATTACTTTTTCCAGTTATATTGTATATTTCTTCTTCGGGTATATCTTCTATTTTTTTCACCTTTTTCTATATGAAAGTTTTTAGAAAGAACCCTTTATTTTTCTACTCTGTCACGTTTATTAAAAGTTTATCGTTTTTGTTTTTTATTCCACTTAGTTCTTTTTTTCTTTTACCTTTCAGACACTTGATATTATTCCAACGTATTCTGTTGGTATTATTAAATTCTCCATTAAGTTCTTCCCCGAATTCTTTCTGAGTTTTCTGTTTGGCTCTTTTTACTTTTTCGTTTACTTGTTTTTTCAATCTGCCATAAATTGGTATGTCCCCATTTTTTTTGCTGAAATCTCTCTATTTTGTATTTTTTTAACTTTTTTATTATATTTTTTTAAAATTTTTTCATCTTTCTCTAGAGTGAAGTTTTTGTTTACTGTTTCTCGATATTATAATATATTGTCTGTTTTATTTTTATATTCATCTCTGTGTTTTTATTTCTTTAGACGGATTGAGTTTATTTCGTTATATTTATTTTGTTCTTCCTTTACTTCTAAAGAATCTTGTAGTTTTACTATAACTAGCCTGTGATTAGTGATAAGTTCTGCTTCTTGTTGTACTTTTATTTATTCAATGTTATTTTCCATTTTTGATTATGTACATTGTAGTCTGTTATACAATTTGCATTTCTTTCTTCTGTTAGGAAAGTATATCGGTCTTTCATTGGTTGGTACCAATATAAGTTCCCTATTTTTAAATCATTTTTGATACAGGATTCTGATAAAAATCGATTGCCATTTCTATTAATTTAATTTCTTATATTTACATTGCTTCCCATTCTAGCAATCCAGTCTCCTATAATTGCTGCTTTATTGGCTATATTTTTTGCTTCATCTAGGGTGCTTTGTAATGTTTTATAGAATTCTGCCATTGTACCGTTATTTGTTTCTTCTTCTATAAGGTTGTTGCTTGGTTTATTTGGCCCTTATTTTGTCATTGAGCTTCCCAAGTCCGTATACGATGTTTCGTTTACTAAGAGCTTATTGTATATAATTATTACCTTATTGCCTTGTTCTTTTGCAAATTGTATGTGTCCCAGCAGGTATTTTCTTTGTATCTATATTTCTTTAGAATAGTACTTACTAATTTTTCCGCTTGTGTTTTTTAGATTTCTGGTTTAGTTTGGTATTTTGGTTTTTTATTCCACTTTTTCATTTCTGTCAATATCGGAGTATCTTTTTAGATTCTCTTTTCCTAATTTTTTAATCTCCACTAGTGTAATTTTAACTCCTGTTTTGTTTATTACTTCTTTTACCTTTTTTTTTAAGTTTCCAGACTCTCGTTTTTGGTTTCTTTTATTTGAAATATTATTAAGTTTTTCTTTCTTATCATTATTTCTAATAGTTCTATCCTTTTGTTGTATGTTACAATTATTTCTTTTAATAGTTTGTTCTTTCGCTTTTTTTCTGAATTTTCCACTTTAAATTTTGTTAGTTCTAACCGCATAGTGTCTATTTTTTATTCTATTTTCATTTTCCTTTCATAGTCCAGGCGGCGTAGATTATTTTTTAAAATAATTAGTTGCGGCACTTTCTCAACGGTTTTATAAGGAAAAACATCGTCTGAGTTGAATGCACATGTTTTGGACAAAATCCGATTGTAGCATCATTGCGAAAAAAATTCAAAAAGGTGCGAAAAAAGGGTTTTTTTGACTTTTAGACACGAAAAAAAACATTTAGTAAAAAACAAAAAATATAACGTTCTAGCGCTTGAAAAGACGAATAAAATTGTTTTTGGATCATTAAAATCGGTTGCTAACTTTTTGCACAAAAAAATAAAAACCGCAAAAAAAGCGATTTTTCAATGTTCAATTACTCAGTTTGTAATTATCCTAGAAATGTCTTCTGGTGCTCAAATTATAGGGTTTTCCAACACCTTTTTAAAATTAAATATTTGTCAACAAATATTCATAAGTTTTCGCGCAAATTTCGAAAAAGTAAAAACAGCTACTTTAGTAAAACGACCCTATTTACACATAATTGTGTAGAGCAATTTTGCAAAAAGCTGCCTGTACTTGAAGACTTCCTCTACAACCATATCAAATTTGAAGTCGATTCGATAATAATAAGTACCTCAAAAGCGCGTCTGAAGAACGTGCAATTTTAGAGAGCGGCCGCGTGGACGCACGAGCGAAGGAGAAGTGGCGCGGTGGTGGGGGAACTCTCTTTCCCGTGGGTGGAGCGGGCGTCCGGAAAGCGATCGCGCGCGTTCAAATTTGACAAGCCGGAAAAAATTGAGATTTTTCGGGAACTACTGAACGAAAATTAATGTTTTTTTTTTAACTGGGGTAGCGCACTAAAATATAAATAATGAGCGGAGTGGTTATTTGACATAAGGGATGGTTATGTGCCTATTAATGATGTTTGTTTACAAAACATTTTTTAATGCTGTTCTTACTTATGGGATATTTACACATGTTCACATAGTTAACAACATTGGAATGAAGGTAAATAAAAAATTAACAACATAAATATCGTTTAAACAATGTGAACTTTCATATTGCAAACGTCCAATATTAACAAAACATTGAAAAATACAGCGACACAAAATGACAACGAAAATATACGCAAACGCGAAAAATACATTATCTTTAATAAAAAAAAAATATTGGGAATACGTTACATTATAATGATAATGGATAATTATCATTATGCGATTTCCAGTGATACATCGGAATCACTATATGAGTGGCTCTCTTCATCGTACTGAACAATTTCACTAACGTCTTCGTTTTCTTCGCGTTGATCTGTGCCATCTGCCTCCGTTATTAATTCGAGCAAGTCATTGATTTCCTCTGAATATGCATGTTCCTCTTCCTCTTCGAAGTTGTAGTTTTTTTTTCAATGTTTTCGCACGTTTGCGCACGACATTTTGCACAAAAGTCGGTGCAAGGAATGCCATGCTTTTTACACGTGCACGTGCGCTATAAGCTTATATTTTTGTTTTTTACTCAGTTTTTTTTCGTGCTTAAAAGCCGAAAAAACCTTTTTTTCTCACCTTTTTGAATTTTTTTCGCAATGACCCTACAATCGGATTTTGTCCAAAACATTTTCATTCGATTCGTACGATTTTTCTCCTAATTATTACGTTGAGAAAGTGCCGCAACTAATTATTTTAAAAAATCACTCTTTTTTTGCTACCTCGCCTGGACTATCACCCGTTATTTGATAATTGTATCTTGATTGGATTGTCCCCAATTTTCTCCAGAAATGCTTCCAATTTTTGTTTTATTTTACTAATACATTTTGTAAATCAAGATACTGTCTTGTTAGATATTTGGTTACTAGAAATTCTTATATTTAAATTTAGTTGTTAAGTTATATACATGTATCTTATCGCACCGCAGAAAAAATCAAAGGCCGTCGTACTTTGACTTTTATCATTGTTCATTTTAAAGTTATTTCTATTGCTAGAATATTAAATATTTAGTTGTTCTAACTTTATTTTTAGATATGAGTCTCAGCTTTTTTAATATCTTACCCTTTATTGTATCACTCTTTTTTGTTATTTTTCACGCAATTTACAGTTTCTTGCCCACCACAAACTGTACCATACTTTCTACTTTCTACATCAGGAACGGAATCCTCGACTGTTTTATGTAGTTATGCATTCTCAGTATGCATTATTATTTATGGTATAGACTGTAACATGTTGCAAAGGTAATTATTTTTGTTCCTAAAGGACTTAAAAAAATGAAAATGTGTACTGCAATGGTATTTTTGAATCTGTTGTGCTACTTTTGACTCAGGATCATTTGTATGACTAATTTGCATCATTAACAGAATTTTACTCTTATTTATAGAGCAAGATTGACACAGACATGGTGTAAGAAAAATTTTCATGACTCATCTGACTTGATTTCTATGCACCAGAGCTTCTGCTTAATTTTGGATACTAATGTAATGCAAAACCACATAAAAATTTGGAACTCTTGAAGTTGTTCGAGGAACGGCGTCTAGTAAATTTTTCCCACATTATTTCATATATTCATATATTCCAAAAGGTCATTTAATTCTTATCAGTTTGATCATGTTTAATCAAAAAGGTATAATTAAAAATCGTTGTCTCTGTAATACATTATCGCCTTTTTACTGTGAATAAAAAACTTTCGGGGAAAGTTATTTAAACAGAGTAAATAATCACAGAATAGCAAAACTAAGGAAGTCTTAATAGTTAGTAGCTGTTATAAAAACAATGTCTAAGACAAATCAATGATACAAAGCAGAATATCTTGCTGAATATATAGTTTCGAAATATATTTAATATAAATAGTGCAATACAGTATTTTTTACATATTTTATGTAATGAAAATATGTACGATAAATTCATGAATAATTCTTTGTAACATTATACGTTAATAACTAACTTGTTCTTTCTTTTTTAATAGCCTTAAAGCCCATAAAGCAACTAATAAACTAATAAAAATAACATTAAAATAAAAGAAAAACTAAATTTATTTACATAAGACTTAGTCCAATTAAAGTAAATAGTCTAGAGAATCATATTTAATGTACCTCTTATTGGCGACCACAACCTTCTTGAGCCGAGACTTAAGCTACTGTCGGCTGACAAAATTTCCTGCTTGTATATGTGTTATTACCTTCGTGATAGTTGCCCTTATGTCCTTGATGTTACGATGCCTCTCATTGACCTTCGACTCGACCACACCTCACACGTAGCAGTCAGTGTGCAGGAAGGTGACCATAAGTCGGGGGATCAGTGGTAAAAATTGTTGTATAGCCATGTCCGGCCTTTCTTCGCCTTGTGGGTTGGAGCGGAGTCTTGCTGAAATACGCACTCCCACCCAGCGTTTATTTTCTCTATTCAGGACTTGACAACTATTTCCAGCGCATTAATATAGCTTTCGGCAGTCACTTTCAGGCCTTTCTCAAAGAAGTCGGACGCTACGACACTTCTTCGCCGCTTATAAATCCCAGCACCATCACAAAGGTGAGAAACTTTGTATTCAGAAACATCTTAGCAGATTTTAGAAAACCAGTAAGTACTATAGTGCTTTATATCGTTCAACAGTGCTCAGATCTTAAACTTTTTATTTTCCTCAATCAACATTTAGCATAGTTAGATTCCCTACACTTTTTGAATATGTGAATTTAACTTTTCGTTACATAATAGGAGACTTTGTATGCTTATAAAATAGCCTTTCTAGTGGCATGACCTAAAAGAATTGCAAAATAACGTCGACCACCCTGTAATTTACTAAAAAAATAAGATTCAAATAATTAATATGTAATACAATATAATATTAATAAATAAATTTAATACTGATATAATATAATACTGATGAATAACCTAAAACTGAGTTTTTTAAATAAAGATATACAACTCATAATATGATATTATTTTAAAAACATAATTCTATAAGTACTTTAACATGGTAATACTTCAAACTACAGATAATCAGTTTGCAATTTATGATATAAAATACTATTATATTATTAAACGCGGTTGCATATATTTCAAATAAATTTAAAATTCCTTTCTATAAAGTACAGTTAATCTTCTTTAGCAACACACAAAGGAACTCTCGAGGCGCTTATGTGTTTGGTGCTATAAATTGTTTATGCTAAATTGGTAATTAAATACATTAAGACATGTAACGTGTTTAGCTTAGCTTATACATAGTTTATATAAATATTTGTTACGCCAAGATATATCAGTTATACACCTGAAATATTAATAACTCAATAAATTTGAAAAGTTGCCGTAATACAAGCTACATGGTTAACTTCGCTCTTTTTAATTACAATTTTGTGGGTATCAATTTGTCTCAATTATTTCTAAATCAGTATCTTTATTTATGTGTAAGTATATTTAATGGGATTTTATATGATACAGTTGATTTATTTGTTGCAAAAAACAAGGGTTACATTAGGTTCTATGTTTGATATATCATATAATAAACCGTTTCAAATGCAATACCTATGTTCAAATACTGGTCATGATTTATAGTTTAATATGGAACGTTTCCAGAAATTAGTAAGCAATTTCCTAAAATATATTGGTTTAACTTTATTTGTAACACTTAAAGCACTATACACGGTAACGTCAAACGCTTTTAGAAATACTCCAGTTCAATTCAAAAGATAAGTAAATTACCAAGTACCATGTATTTAGACAATCAGGCATTTTGAACATGTTCGCCAATATTTTTTGTAAATTATTGTTTTTCATCTAGAAGGCAGTGATTATAATGAAGCAATTTATTTAAATTTTAATGGGTATAAAAGTTTTAACATATGTGAAGTTATTTTAAATGATAAAAATTGATGAAAATATTACATTTAACGTTAAAAAATCGACAAGTGTTGATGGGATACCCTATTAAAACATTATTCAATTATTCTATCCTAACCTTTTTATGTTTTTCAATAAACTTTTAATAAACAGGAATTTATCCCACCGAGTAAAAATAGTTAATATAATTTCAATCTGTAAGCCAGAGGAAGAAATTTATTAATATTCAAAAATTTTGGAGTCTTCAATTTATTTTATTTGTTTTTTTTGAAGCTCCTCTACTCTTTTTAACTTATTGGTGCTTACGGTGCTACTCTGTAGCCTTTTTATTTCCATAGTCAAATAATTTATGTTTACATACACTTTAGTAATACCTTTAATTAAATAACTTAGTGTATATTGGTTAGCAAATTGGAATTTTACGTTCAAATTAAGGGGGTATTATAGTGTAGATACCCGTTTTTAAGGTGATTTTTTGAGAATTAATTGTACAAAAACTGTTAAAACTACCAATTTCAAGTTTTTTTTTCATATTTATTCATATTTAAAGTAACACTTAAAATTTTTATAACTCTTTTTTATAGCAAACTGTTCCAAACTGTGGTATCCAAAAGTAGTAGGATTTATTTAAGAAAAAAAAGTTATTGAACATTTTGGTACATCGACTTAATACTCTTCAAAATAGTCCCCTTGGGCATCCACACACTTCTGGTAGCGAGCCTTTCAGGTCGCGAAGGCCTTCTGGAAGTCGTCTTCCGGGATGATGTTCGGCGCCCTCGTCGTTGCCGCTTGGACTGCTTCCACGGAGTCGAAACGATGCCCCTTTAGCTGCCTCTTGATCCGGGGGAACAGGAAGAAGTCCGGCGGTCTCACATCAGGACTGTAGGGGGTGAGACAACGTGGAAACGTCGAATTTGGCCAGGAGATCCCTCACCATCCACGCGCCGTGTTATCATAGTGGAGCTTCCACTTCCCCACCAGGTCTAGTCGCACGCATGTGAGGTACAAACTCCTTATGGACAATGCTACGATGGTCAAAACATGCAATCAACATCTATTTCACTTTCGATTTTGACATTGTGGCCTTCTTTTTACGGGGTGATTGTGCGTCGTGCCACTCTTCGCTCTGACGTTTTGTTTCCGGGTCGTATTGGAAGACCCATGTTTCATCTCCGGTGATGACATTATCGAGAAAATGTTCGTCTTCTTCCAAACAGTTCAGTATTCCTTGGGAAATCTCAACACGCAGTTCTTTTTGCTCGTCACTCAACACTTTTGGCACCATTTTCGCGCACACTTTTCTCATCAACAAATCCTCTGTGATGATGCGTTGGACTGTCCCGTACAAAAGATTCAGCTCATCACTAATTAATTTAATGCCCAACCGTCGGTCAGAATTCAAAAGTTGCTTAACTTTTAGCGCATTGTCGTCCGTTCGCGAGGTTGACGGACGCCCGGCGCGTTGGTCGTCCTCGACAAGCTCCCTCCCCTCCCGAAACAACTTGTGCCACCCAAATATCGAGGAACGGCTCATGGTATCCTTCTTGTAGGCCTGCGTAAGCATGTCCTTGGTTTCGGTCGCTGATTTTCCAAGTTTGTAGCAAAACTTGATGGCGTACCGCTGCTCCAAATTTCGTTCCATCGCAACTACCGACGAGGCGTCACAACAGAAGATCACTAAAACAGTGGTACACACTCAACTAATGCACACAGGAGACTTCCGCAGGTTGAAACCTGTTCCCAAGGCTCCCCTCCATAACATCCGGCTTTGCAGACCCCCTCCATCGCTCCGCGCGCGCAAAAAAAACAGTCCTACTACTTCTGGATACAACCCTGTATATACACGCAGGTTATGTCGCGAAATTTCGTTTCTATCGGGAGTGGTGATTGCCGTCGTCCTCGTCATTTGAAATAAACGATTCTTTTTTTATTTTGTCCATAGACATGTGGTTATCGTTCGAACCTCTAAGAAATAATTAAAAAAAACTGATAAAATGGCTTGAAAGAAAATATTCCGATTTTCACTAAAAAAGTGCAGTACTTGCACAATAAATTAAAAATGTCCAAATTAAATTATATTCATTGCTGTATATTAAGTTAAGTTAAAATTGGCGACTAAGTCTTGAGAACCGCGATACTAATAAGTCCATTGTGTTTCTCTAACAAATATTTGCATATTTAGTTGTAGATTTTCATTAACATTATAAATGTCGTGATATGATTGTAATATAATTTTGCAATTTTGCTTTTTTTTACTTGCTGTTAAATACTTCCAGGTGGTTGAGCTTTTCTAGTAGCAAAGAACTTATTTTGAAGTTTTCTCCTTAGTCTGACAAAATTTACACTAATTTTCTTCTAAAACTGGTATTGCATTTAAATACCTACAGAAATTACAGTGTTTTTAATAGAATTCATACAATTTCCCTTGGTTTATTACAAGTGTACTTTAGAAGATCTGTTGTTAGCTGTAACAAAGTTTTTTTTAATGATTTTCTATACCTGTACTCTGTGTGCTAACCAAGCATGCCAAGGTTTTATTGATTAGCTATTCAATAAGAGCCGGGTTCTGGAAAACAGAAAGCTTTTCACACTTTTCTCTAACTAGCTCGTCAACCCTTTTGCTTCTTTATTTTTTGTGACCTAGTACCCGCACAATTTACTACTAGCTGCAAAATATACAATTTTATAGCACCATTGTTGTTACTACAAATACAGCTACCGTTTTATAAGCAGCTTGATTGTTTTAGTAAATAGCTATTTATTAACATGCACATTTAGGTTTTCTATTTCTTTATCACACTATACTCTAGTCATAACTCTGTCTTTAAATACCATAACATTTTTAATAGAATGCTTGTCTTGGTTCTGCTTCATTTGTACTAGCTTCTACATCGTGTTATATGTTGAAACAATCTATAAAATACATTGCTTTGACCGTAGCTTTTTTTTTCTTTTCCTGGTATTTTTGACAATTTATATTTGCAAATTACAATGTTTATTTGAATACTTGAAATAGCATACACCTGAGTTTCTTGAGCTTATCTCTGTATCAAACCGTGAGCTATAACTTTAGTTTTATCTTAAATACAGGTGTTTAATAGTAAAAAAACTAATAATAATAATATTTCTATGGTTACAATTCGGGTTGTTCCCATATTTAAATTACCTTTATATTAGATTAAAGTGTTTTTTGCCCGCATCTGCACAGATAATCATGTCTTGCAACTGTAGATTATTTTTGAATTTATTTGACATAATTTATTGCACGTTTTGAGGGCGAGTATTGCTTTCTCTATTCTTTTTTGAAGGTGCTAATTCCAAGCTTTGCTCAAAAATAGTTCCTAGGTATACTTTGACTGTTTGAAGAATATAAAGGTCGTCCTGTTTTAAGACCCCTTTTTGATAGCTAATATGCAAATTTTTTTGCGCTATTTATATATATAAGCCCGCAGAATAGTCTTTGTGTAACAACAACGAAATTTTCAGCAGTAAAAACCTTTTTTTGACAATTTATTATTGCACAGAAAAGTGAAAATGCAGCTGCCTTTGCGGATAACCCTTGTTTTTGTTTAGGCAAAGGGAATATAATATTTTTGTGCTTTTTAACTTACATTTATGTAGAGACTGACACTTCTTTTATGAGTGGACCTACTAGAGTAACTGAGACGTCAATATATGTTTCCTCTACGTTAACAAACACCGAAAGTGGTGCCTTCTTGTTTTTTTCTAGACATTGGTTGCTGTCTATTCTGATTATTTAGGACAGTTGAGTGCTGCCTAATATGTTCACTTAGAGGATGTACCTTAAATGATGTTTGGTAATATAGTCAGCTACCTATGTTTCAGTTAATCTTTCTTAATTTTACTATAATAACTACTTTACTTAATGTATATTCTTTGTAACGTATATTTTGTGTTTAATAGTCGCTTCTTCACATGAGTGAACATAAACCTAAAAAGATATCAATAAGCATTTATCATGGATCTCAGTCTATGAGTGAATTTTACAAAGCGCATCTTTCATTCATCATGTGGTATTTAATTTTACGACAATATTATATAGCCTTGAACAACTTTAGTTTATTGGTCTTCTTTTTCACTACAGAAAAGCTTGATAGTGGTAGTAGACCACTATCACTTAAAGCTGTTTTGTCATATTTGTGTAGCTTTTTAAAGTCATTATTTTTAAATAAAATTATCCGTTATACCAATTTCTTGCTCGATGTCATATAGTTTTCTCCTCTATGCAGAACGATAACTACTATCTCCTCATTCGTATGTTTCTCAATATCAATATCACAATAACGAATTTAATAAAAGTTCTTTTACTAGCGGCTTCCGTTTAATTTACATTTAAGTTTGTTTGTTTAAAATATATAGTTACCCGTGGCAATCATGTTAATTTTACATAAAGCTAGACATAAAATATCTGCCTAGGCAGAACATCGCCTACTAAAGTAAATTTAAATGCAACAGAGTGCCGATCAGTTCCTTCAAGGATCTATTATAAACCAATCCTTACACTAGTTGCCATATACTTCATAGCTACGGATCGCTTAACAAATCTTGATCTTTCAACCTGACTTAAGGCCGGCTATGATAAATACAAGGATTAGAAAAAATAATAAAAATGAATGATTAGCTCATTTCGTAAATTCAACGTCGTCCGAGATATTTCTAAAAATTTAATTTGCAATAGTATATAGGCTGACCAAAAGGATAGCAAAAAATCAACAATATTCTTAAAGCGTTCGTTCAGCACAAATTGAACATAAATATTGTACGCTTACTACGGTAACAGAAAATAAAGGTACATGTAACGTGTCACTTGATCATTTGCAATAGCAAACAGTACAAAGCAGTATAATATCAAGGCTTTTTAAAACAAACAATAAAAGATTTTACATGTACACAAAGAACGCAAAATCAACCATGAACACACGGCGCTCAGTCTGAAACGAAACTACTTGCAAAATGAAAGTGACAGAAAGCTACTTTTCTAGAATCCATGTTGCTGCTATAAAATTAAATGTTTTGTCGCTTTTAAGTGATTAAATTTTCTTACAATCTTTAATAATTCACATATTACTTAAACTATTACAATGCTTTAAGTTTTTTACGTTACAGCAACTTGCTACAATTTAATTTTATTTTATACTTATAGATTAAAATATTTCGATACATCAGAATAAAAACTAGTACATTTAATTTAATAATAAACCATATTTGTTGCTCTCAATCTTAATAAACGACTAAACTTGAACACTAAATAATTATTTAAAAATAGTTAATGAATAATTACTTTTTATTTAATTCGGAAAAACAATATTAATACAGGAAATAAAAATGTTCTGAAGATAACGATAGAAATAGTAAAAATCAATTTTTACTAGCAACAGGCAGCGACCTAAGGAATTCAGATAAAAGGCCATCTTCGGAAGAATCTCGCGTGTTTGCTTTCGAATCAGTCGATTTTGCGATATCAAATTCCGCCAAAGTTTTATAAGTACTTGACCCCGGTGCGCTACTAATCCATAGTAGAAGTTTCCTCGAGCAGACCGTTACCCTCTTTATTACCCCTCAATCACAACAGTCATTTAAGTTATTAAATTGACATTAATGGGTGGTTCTTAGTGCAGCAATCTATCTGTAACCCAATCACCTCAGTTCGCGCACCCACCAAATTATTCCAATACGATTTACAATAGCATACGTTTTGTGCTGTCTTAACGTTATCAAAACCATTAAGCTTTTAATAAATGTTCAAAGTGTAACGTGGTATTTTCTGTCGCAGTAAGTTATGCAGAAGATTAACATTGACATATTAATTTATTTATAATAATGTATCAAGTTAAATCATATTACATATTATTTTATATATTTATAATAAATTAGCAATATAAATTTTTCGTACAAATGCTACACTTTAATTAATTTATTTAATATATTGAATATAAAACTAAGATCTAGATCATTAGGAAATAATCTTACTCCTTTTATAATTAACAATTATATTCTAAATGCAAAAAATGCTGTGCAATAATTAAAATAATTAACAAAATGTTTATGTGTTTCTATTAATTTTTGTTAATTATTTAACGGTGTTAACTTTGGGCCATAAAATTTGTGAAAAAACTAAGAAATACGGAAACGAAAAAAAGTATATTAAACAAAATATTTAGTGTGCATAATGGATGAAGTGAACTAGACTCAATTTAAAATATAAAAATTATGAGTACTAATAATAAAAACTAGATCTACGCCCAAACAATAGTATTTGGAGTACAAAAGCAGTAAAATAATTATCAAATTAAAAGTACCTCTTCTTCTTCTCGTGCTATCCGTTTCGGATGTTTGCGATCAATGTGGCGATTTTTATTTTATTAACAGCTGCTCGAAAAAGTCCAGTGGTCGTCATCGAAAACCAAGATCTTAAGTTTTTGAGCCATGAAATGCGTGGTCTTCCAGGTCCCCGCTTTCCTTCTACTTTGCCTTGAAGTATTTGTTGAAGTAAGCCGTAACGTTCTTCATTTCTGCTAATGTGTCCAAGATATTGTAACTTCCTGATTTTAACTGTATTTATTACTTCAGTTGTTTTGTTAACTCAGCGTAAAACTTCCACATTTGTCACATGATCAACCCATGGTATTCTCAATAAACGTCTATATAGCCACATTTCGAATGCCTCTAACTTTTTCATTGTAGCTGCAGTCAACGTCCAGGACTCTACTCCGTATAACAAGACTGAGAATACGTAACACCTTAACAGTCTTATTTTTAACTCGATATTTAAATCTCGGTTTTGAATAGTTTTGCATTCTAATATATGAGCTTCTGGCTTTTTCTATTCTACACTTGATCTCTACTGAATGATCCCACTGATCATTGACTGAAGTGCCTAGATAGATAATTGATTTTACTCTTTCAATCTTTTCGCCGTTTATTATTAAGGGTTCAGGTGGAATATTGTTTTTACTTATAACCATATATTTGGTTTTCTTTGCATTTAACTTTAACCCATACTGTTGACTGATAATCATGATATTAGTCATAATATCTTGCAAGCCTTTTAAATTGTCCGCGAATATGACTGTGTCGTCCGCGTACCTTATGTTATTCAACTTTACTCCGTTTACTGAAATGCCTTCTGTCGCATCTTGCAGAGCTTCGTTAAATATTTGTTCCGAGTAGACGTTGAACAACAAAGGCGATAGAATGCAACCTTATCTCACTCCGCGTCTTATTTCTACATCATCTGACAGCTCTCCTTCAATTTTGATGTTTGCAGATTGATTCCAATACAAATTAATTATAATTCGAAGATCTTTGTCGTCAATACCAGTGTTTTCAGTATTTGTATGAGTTTATCATGTTTAACGCTGTCAAATGCTTTATGATAATCTATAAAGCATGTATAGATATCAATGTTAACATCTCTGCAACGTTGAAATAATACTTGTAGAGCAAATAGCGCATCTCTTGTGCCTAGGGCATTACGAAATCAAATTGGGTTTGGCTCAATTGTTCTTCACAAAGTCTGAAGATGCGTTTATGTATTATTTTCAAAAACATTTTTAGTAGGTGGCTCATGAGACTAATCAATCGGTAGTCGCTACAACATTTGGCACTAGATTTTTTTGGTATAGCAATAAACGTGGATTTAAGCCATTCTTTCGGTATTTGACCCGTATCATAAATGTAATTATATATACTAGTTAACCAGTTTATTGCATCGTCATCTAATAATTTACAAAATTCTGAATGAATTCCGTCCGGGCCTGCTGTTTTACCTACTTTCATTTGTTTTATCACTGCCCGCACTTCATCTTTCATAATGTCCGGGCCCGTGGTGCATGGCTCTGATTTTATGACTTTTCGCTGTTTATCCTCAAAAAGTTCTTTAACGTATTTCTTCCATACTTCTAGTCTTGTTATTTTGTCTACAATGACATTTCCTGCACCATCTCTCATGCAACCTGTTGTTTTGGACTTAAAAAGTCCTGCGGCATCTTTAACTTTTTTGTACATGTTAAAATTATCATGTTTTCTTTCTAGTGACTCAATTTCAGCACATTGTTCTTTTAAATAAGTTTCTTTAGCAGCCCTTATAGCTTTATTAATGTTGTTGTGAATGGTATTATAAGTTTTTATATCTCCATTCTTATTTCTTCTTCTTTCTTCCATCATTTCTAAAATCTCGTCCGTCATCCATGCCTGTTTTTTTGATTTAGTTGGTTTTAGATACTCATTACTTACTTCTTCTAGTTTTGTCTTGAATTTTGTTAATTCCGCGTCAACGTTGTCTGTTGCAGAGTATTTTAGAAAACCTTTTAATTGTTGTTCCACTTGTAATTTGATGTTTTGGTTCTTTAGCTGATTTAAGTCATATTTTTTTGTCGTTTTACTTTTTATAACTTTCTTCAGTTTTATGCACATTTTAGCTAATAATGGGACGTGATCAGACCTTATGTCCGCACTAGGGTATGTTTTAACTGATTTTATAGAGTTCCTAAATCTTTGACTTACTAGCATGTAATCTATCTGATTTCTTACTATATGGTCGGGTTTATCTAATGGAGATATCCAAGTATATAACCTTCTGGGCGGCAGTTTAAAGAAGGTGTTTGTAATTACTAATTGATGCTCTTGTGCGAAGATGTTGAGTCTATCACCTCTCTCGTTTCGTTCGCCTAGACCGTACGCTCCAACAAACTCGCCGCATTTCCTTTACCTATTTTGGCGTTAAAATCGCCCATCACGATAGTCAGATCTGTCTTTTGGAGTTTACTAATAATTTTGTTTAGTTCATTATAGAACAATTCTATTTCCTCTTCAGATTTATCAGCTGTTGGAGCATATATCTACAAGATGTTGCATTTGATTGGTGTTGTGCTTAATGTGATTAAGATTAACCTTTCCGAAATAGGGATAAAATTTTCGACACATGGGCTCATATCCTTTGAGACTATAATTCCGACGCCGTTATGGTGTTGACCGTTATCGTTGCCTGAATAGTATATAGTATGTTCTGCAACTTTAATTTGTCCTGATCCAGGCCAACGCATTTCACTGATGCCTAAAATATCGACTGATAATCGATTCATATCCTGTATGGCGTTATGTACTTTTCCAGCTTCATGGAATGTTTTTACATTCCATGTACAAATATTAATTTTCCGCCCGCGGATTCTTAGCAGCCTCTGCCCATCGAAGGGCTGCCGGGAACTGAGGCCCATTCTCTTTGAAACTTTCGCCATAATTGATTTTACTAGGGAACATTGACAGTGTCAATGCAATTAATGAGGTGGTTTCCCGTTGCCTTCCTCATCGCAGTAACAGAACCGGTCAAATTTAATATGTAATTTTCGCCTCTGTCTATCTAATATTAGGCTGCACCGAAGATCTTCTTCTCCACCCTAAGTAAGTACTGACACTACTGCTGCTTCATGTCAGCTAGTTTTGGTCCGCCCCGGGTATTTGATTTCCCCGGTACCCACCATATCTGATGAGCTTTCCCCTATCCGCCACCTGGGGAGGCGCCCGATGGGGGACTAGCAACCCCACACGGGTAAAAGTACCTAATCAGTAACATTAAAGTTGGTCTAGTTATCATATACCCAACAAATCGATGGGAATCATATCAACCCTTCTCAATTTGGTTAAATGAATTATTATAGACACTGTTGCAAAATAAAAATAATCACAATAAAACTACGGCCAGTCTACAAAACAGAACTTCTCGATGTTAAAGAGCATAGTTCACAAAAATATCCAATCATTGCATAAAAAATCACCCAGGAGTTTGGCAGTGTTGCTGTCTGCATCCAACACTATAATTGTAGGTTAGAAGTTAATACAACTCAAACATCATGTCAAATAGCATTTTTTAGAGTGATGGACTGGACTACGGACAATCTTCTTCTTCAAGTCTCGTTTTCCTTCCGAAGATTGGCAATCATTATAGCTATGCGTATTTTTGAAATAGTTTCGTCTTTTTCCTACATTTCTCTTCTGTTGCATTACCAGTTGAAGCAAATAGTATTTTCTTCTCTCATATTGTGACCTAAGTATTGTAAGTTTCTTTTCTTAATAACCATTAAAATTTTTTTTCTTTTTATTTTTCTCAATACTTCTATATTTGTTACTCGATCAAGCCACGGTATTTTTAATATCCTTCTGAAAATCCATAGTATAAATGCTTCTAGCTTTTTGATATGTTTCCTTTAGTGTTCATGTTTTCATTTCGTAATGTAAGACTGACAGCACGTTTTAATTCTAAGCCCAGGTCTCTGCTGCAAAAAATGTTTTATTTTTATAAACATTGTCCTGCCCTTCTTTATTCTTGATCTTATTTCTACTAAACAATCATTATTTTTATTTAAGAGTGTACCCAAGCAGTTGCGTTTTTCTACTTTTTTTATAAGTTCGTCTCTATTATTTCGTAATATTTTCATTACTACCATAAATTTGTTTTGCTTTACATACAATTTCGTCAGTAATGTTACTTTCTATTTGTAAGACAGCTTTCTGATCGTAATATAGATTGGTACTGATGTTAATGTCATTTGTGTCTAGATTTTTATCTTTTAGTAGTTGAATTAACTGATCATTGCGGATATTGTCAAAAGCTTTGTTATAATCAATAAAGCAAAGATATACATCCTAGTTTACTTCTTGGCATTATATTTTATATATATTTTTATATAAAAATGTTTAGTGAAAACAGAGCTTTTCTTGTACCTAACCTGTTTCTAAAGCCAATTCCTCTTTTAATTTTTTGTAGATTCTACGGTAAATGTGATTTTTGAATAATCTCTTTAAAATGTAGCTTATGAGACTTATTATGCAATAGTCTGTACATACTCTTGCATTTGTCTTTTTAGGAAGGGTTGATAAAGTTGATATTAAGCAATCATATTATCCCTGCTGCATATATGTCTACCAGTACACAAATATTTGCTTCTTCAATAAGTTTCAGTAATTCAGAAAAAAGTTTATCTAGACTCGTTACTTTTCCATGTTGTAATCCTGTAACAGCATGGAAAATTTCTTTCCTAGTTATTACAATTCTATTATTTTGAGACTGAAAATGATTTTATAATTCATTTTTGTTTGTCATCACTGAATAATTCATTGATATATATTTTTCATTCTTTTAATCAACAAGTATTTCTCCATCTTTATTCATTACTATAATACGTTGTTTTTGTGTTTCCATTAATTCTTTTATTTTTGAGGTACGTTAAAATTGTCATCATGTTTTAGTTTGTCTATTCTTTAAATTTATTTTTGTGCTATTCTTTTTTGCTATTCGAATTTGTTTTTGGATATTTTTATATATATCATTGTTGTGGTTTTTAATAATTTGACGATTATTCATAAGGTGTAGGATTCCAGAGTCATCCAGCTTTCTTGTGTTTTTTCACTTAGTTTCGAAAGTTTAGCAGTCAAACCAAAACTGTGGACAATACAGACGATTTGCAAAGTGAATTTGTGGAAAAAACGGTAATATTTGGACAACATAGTTGAATTTTTGATAAAATAAAATTAATCTTTTTATAAAACTAAATAAGTACAAATTCGAAAAGGTGCAAAGATATGACATATTTTATCTTATTCGGTGGTGATGGTTACTTTTATCAATATAATAATGTTTTCTATCATAATAGAGGTAACTCGAAGGGATGGATTGCAGGCAATAAACTTAAAGAAATTATTGTTTAAGCTAGAATTCTGACCTGGTCTCACTTCGCTTTGGACCCCAATGATCCACATTGCAAAATGATCTGACTGTAGCTCATTCGAAAAGATAAACTGATATTTCGTCGAAGACATTCCGACAGCTGATTAAAGTCTCCCCTGCAGTGCGGACAAATTGTGTATTAATATTGATTATTGAAATTATATTCTAAATGCAAAAAATGCTGTGCAATAATTAAAATAATTAACAAAAAGTTTATGTGTTTCTATTAATTTTTGTTAATTATTTAACGGTGTTAACTTTGGGCCATAAAATTTATGAAAAATCTAAGAAATACGGAAACGAAAACAAGTATATTAAACAAAATATTTAGTGTGAATAATGGATGAAGTGAACTAGACTCAATTTAAAATATAAAAATTATGAGTACTAATAATAAAACCTAGATCTACGTCGAAACAATAGTATTTGGAGTACAAAAGCAGTAAAATAATTATCAAATTAAAAGTACCTAATCAGTAACATTAAAGTTGGTCTAGTTATCATATACCCAAGAAAGCGATCGAAATTATATCAACCCTTCTCAATTTGATTAAATGAATTATTATAGACACTGTTGCAAAATAAAAATAATCACAATAAAACTACGGTCAGCCTACAAAACACAACTTCTCGATGTTAAAGAGCATAGTTCACAAAAATATCCAATCATAAAAAATCACCCAGGAGTTTGGCAGTGTTGCTGTCTGCATCCAAAACTATAATTGTAGGTTAGAAGTTAATACAACTCAAACATCATGTCAAATAGCCGCCCACAAGCCAAAGATGTTTGCTATAAGTGCTAAGCATTTTTTAGAGTGATGGTCTAGACTACGGACAATCTTCTTCTTCAAGTCTCGTTTCCCTTCCGAAGATTGGCAATCATTATAGCTATGCGTATTTTTGAAATGGTCTCGTCTCTTTCCTACGTTTCTCTTCTGTTGCAATACCAGTTGAAGCAAATAGTATTTTTCTTCTCTCATATTGTGACCTAAGTATTGTAATTTTCTTTTCTTAATAACCATTCAATTTTTTTCCTTTTTATTTTCTCAATACTTCTATATTTGTTACTCGATCAAGCCACGGTATTTTTAATATCCTTCTGAAAATCCACAGTTTAAATGCTTCTAGCTTTTTGATATGTTTCCTTTAGTATCCATGTTTTCATTTCGTAATATAAAGCTGACAGCACGTTTTAATTCTAAACCAAGATCTCTGCTACAAAAACTATTTTATTTTTATAAACGTTGCCCTGACCTTCTTTATTCTTGATCTTATTTCTACTAAACAATCATTATTTTTATTTAAGAGTGTACCCAAGCAGTTGCGTTTTTCTACTTTTTTTATAAGTTCGTCTCTATTATTTTGTAATATTTTCATTATTACCATAAATTTGTTTTGCTTTACATAAAATTTCGTCAATAATGTTACTTTCTATTTGTAAGACTGCTTTGTGATCGTAATACTGATTGGTACTGATGTTAATGTCATTTGTGTCTAGATTTTTATCTTTTAGTAGTTGAATTAACTGATCATGGCGGATATTGTCAAAAGCTTTGCTATAATCAATAAAGCAAAGATATAAATCCTAGTTTACTTCTAGGCATTGTATTTTATATATATTTTTATATAAAAATGTTTAGTGAAAACAGAGCTTTTCTTGTACCTAACCTGTTTCTAAAGCCAATTCCTCTTCTAATTTTTTGTAGATTCTACGGTATAAGTGATTTTTGAAAAAATCTCTAAAATGTAGTATATGAGACTTATTATGCAATAGTATGTACATACTCTTGTATTTGGCTTTTTAGGAAGGGTTGATAAAGTTGATATTAGCCAATCATATTATCCCTGTTGCATATATGTCTACCAGTACACAAATATTTGCTTCATCAATAAGTTTCAGTAATTCAGAAAAAAGTTTATCTAGACTCGTTACTTTTCCATGTTCTAATCCTGTAACAGCAGGGATAATTTCTTTCTTAGTTATTCCAATTCTATTATTTTGAGACTGAAAATGATTTTATAATTCATTTTTGTTTGTCATCACTGAATGATTCATTGATATATATTTTTCATTCTTTCAATCAATAAGTATTTCTCCATCTTTATTCATTACTATATTATGTTGTTTTTGTGTTTCTATTAATTCTTTTATTTTTGAGGTACGTTAAACTTGTCATGTTTTATAGATTTTATTCTAATTAATAAACGTTTTAGAAATAGCGTTAAAAGTGCAAAGACCTACCCTGGAGCTGATGCTGACTCCGACCATAATCTCTTAATAGCAAATATAAGAATAAAACTAAGAGCGCTACGAAAATTTACCCATACTACCAACATCAATATAAATGACATAAAAAACTATGAAGTGAAAGAAAAACTACAGTGTAAATTAAATAAGGAGCTAAAAAATATAAACATGAATGAAGACACGGCAGAGGAAAACTAGGGTAAAATAAGAAAAACTATAGATCAAATCTCTAAGGAAGTCTTAGTACCACATAGAAAAGAAGCGAAAAAAGAATGGATGACAAAGGAAATAATAGATTTATTAGAAGAGCGGCGACGGCTTAAAAATACGGACGAAATGAGATACCAAGAGATAAAGCTAAAATTACGAAGGAAAATTAAGGAAGCTAAGGAGAACTGGATGCAGGACAGATGTAAAGAAATAGAAGAATTACAAACCAAACATAATGAATTTAATTTACATAAAAGATTGAAGGAAGTAACTGGTAATTTAAAACGTAAGATGCCCTGCATACTTAAAACCGCAGATAATAAATTAGTATTTGATACGGCAGACAGAGTAAAAATGTGGGAAACCTATATTAAAACCTTATTTGATGATAATAGGGCCGATATAAATATAGGAAAAGATACAGAAGCAAATATGGAAGGCCCAGAAATATTACAGTCAGAGGTCGACTATGTTTTGCGAATGGCTAAAACTAATAAAGATGCTGGTCCAGATGAAATCCCGTCAGAAATCCTCAAATTATTTGATGAAGAAAATTCACGTATGCTAACGAAGATGTTTAATCAAATATATAACACTGGAAATATACCCGCAGATTGGTTCAAATCTACATTTATTCCGATCCCGAAGAAAAATAACCCAAGATCATGTAACGATTTTAGACTAATTAGCCTAATGAGTCACGCACTAAAGCTATTACTAAGAATCATACAAAATAGAATATACAGAAAATGTTACATGATGGTGGCAAATTCTCAGTTTGGATTTAGAAGCGGTCTAGGGACTCGAGAAGCACTATTCAATATGAACACCTTACTGCAGAAGTGCAGAGAATACTAAAAAACAACCTTCGTCTGCTTTATAGATTTTGAGAAGGCCTTTGACCGAGTTCAGCACAATAAACTTATACAATCGTTGGCTAAAATGGGACTTGACGACAAAGACGTAAGATTAATTAAAAACTTATACTGGAATCAGACCGCGGTAGTACGAACAGAAGATGGCGAAACGAATGAGATTAAAATTAAACGCGGAGTGAGACAAGGGTGTGTTCTATCGCCACTCCTGTTTAATGTATACTCAGAACAAATTTTTCAAAATGCAGTTTGGGAAGCAACAGAAGGAATAAAAATAAATGGTGAGATCATCAACAACATCCGATGCGCTGATGATACTGCGGTGTTGGCTGAAAATATGGAATATCTACAAAATCTCTTGACAAGAATAAATGAGGAATGTGAGGAAGCAGGACTGAGTATGAATATTAAGAAAACCAAGTTTATGGTCATTAGCAAAGAGCCTGTTGGTCGAGTTCGACTTACAGTAAATAATAGGTCAATTGAAAGAGTCTTCAAATACAAATATCTAGGCTGTTTGATAAATACAGAATTAGATCCGGATGATGAAATAAAAGTAAGAATCGAAATTGCAAGAAACCCATTCATAAAATTCAGAAGTACGCTGTGTAATAAAGGCCTAAATCTATCAATCCGTATAAAATTTGTAAAGTGTTATGTGTGGTCTATTTTATTGTATGGCGTTGAAGTATGGACCCTAAAGAAAGCTATAATGAAGAAAATCGAAGCATTTGAGATGTGGATATTCAGAAGAATGCTGAAGATACCGTGGATAGAAAGAGTAAGCAATATCGAAGTATTGGTAGCAGAATTGGTAGAGAAAGAGAATTACTGACTACAATTAAAATGAGAAAAACGTCATATTTTGGGCATATTCTAAGAAATAATAAATATAATCTACCGCAGCTTATAATCAAAGGAAAAATTGAGGGAAAGAAAGGTGTCGGTCGAAAACGATTATCGTGGATAAGAAACATCAGAGCGCGGACTAACATGAGCGTTGAGCAACTGTTCCGAGCTGCCGTGGATCGTCAACAATTTCACCAGGTGGGTCGCCAACCCCTAATTAGAGAGGCATTAAAGAAGAAGCTGTGGTACAAAATATATAATATTATAAGTAGAGATAGACTATGTGCAGCAAGAAAAATAGGCAAATTAGAGGCAATAAAAAATAAAGGAGTTTTAAAAATATTAGATAAACTGTTTTATAAAAGTTTATTTATAATAAAGAAAAATACACAAAAAGATAAAGGTACGTGTCAATTAAAAATAGCAAAAGAAATGTCGCCAACGTCGGGAGACCTGATACGGCACATTGAAGAAGAAGAAGAATTATATACATTCTTCTAAAAAAATTGAATAGCCTAAAGAAGTTGCTTCTGTTGTTTTCAATATAAAAGTAAAATTCAAAGTTGTTGAAATAAAAATTAATCAAAATTCTTTCTGTTCGTTTCCATGGCAAAGGGTCCTTTCTAAAGCGTTTAAAATAATTAAATCTCTTATTGGCTTCCACATCAAATTAAATCTTTATGGGTTCGACCTCCTTTAATATGAAAAGACGTATCATTGTTTTCTTAATATAATCATTATATAAAGTCAAACGTGGTAGTATTATTATTACCATGTAAAATTAATATTTTCAATTAAAGGTAACATTAATTTTTTTATGTAAGGGCCTATTACTTTTGCTTAAAAAAACAATAAAAGGAATTCTCTGTAGAAACTTTTAGCATCGTTCTTTCCTGCAGCAAATGTCTATTTCAAATTTAAATACCTTATCATCCAGTACATATGTAGTTCAATGCTATTATTATTATTAATTAATTTCAATATTTTGGGCACAACTTGGAACAATCTCAAAACTTTATTTGGGTTCATGGAAGCTAATAAAGTATATTTATACGCAATCGTAAGCTTTATTTGGGACCTCCGCACAATGGTTGCAAATGGGAGAAAATTAAAAAAGTAAAATTTTAATTAAAGTTTGTATTACTCCAAGAAAAGTTTGAAATTCCATGAACCGGAAAAAGAAAAGCTGATTATTAGTAGCCAATACAGAAATGAGCATTAAAAAAACACACAAAAGAAAAACACTTACAATTAGAAATATTACTGACTGGAATTTTTAAAAATCGATGTTCCAGTTGAAGATTGATAGAATTACGTAGCTCATATACAAATCAGTAGGTTATAAATATTTATTTAAAGTTATTATAAAATACTTTAAAAAGCTATAGAATAGTCATTATTCCGCAGAGTTCTATATAAAATTTTACTCTTATAAGAATATTAAACATAAAATACTTGCTCTTCAATATTTTTTGTAAGTTTTTGTGGTAAAAAACACAAATATCTTAATTAAACATTTATAAAAGCGTTAGACTACTTTTTAGAAAGCCTTTTAAGAGAAGTGGTTAAATATAAAAAATTAAAATAGTTGTCGCCAGAAGTGCAATTATTAAATTCATCACACGTTAAATGTGAGGCAAAATCTTCAATCCTTTTACAACACGGCCACACGATTTGATATCGATAATTCAACAGGAAAAAATAATTAGTTAATGATGCACATTGTGCATTGTGCAAATTATTAATTCTGTTTTAACAATAGCATAATTATTATATATCTTAATTTTTATTTAAGCGATACTACTGATAGTTATCTATTTTAAATTTACAGTAAATAAAGCAAAATAAAACTGCATCCAAATAATTGTTTAGATAACTTTAATGTTTTTGTTTTTAATAAACTTAATTTATATAAAATTTATAATTGACGATCCAGCCAAAAAGTATAAATTTTTGTACAAGTCATTTTTCTTAATATAACGTAACTGAAGACCTGAAAAAATCTTAGAAACTAAATTTTATCCAAATTAAAATTTTTGATATTCACATATCTCATATTAGCTTTGAGTATTAAAAACTTCTCATTAGTTTGTTAAAATTAAAAATCAATTTGGTATTTTGATCGAGCAAATTATGAAATGCAGATAATTTTGTTCTATGCAATATTTTCTAACCAGGTTAATCTTCTATTATATGTGTATTTCGATTACAGATTAGTGATTGAACACAAAAACTAATTGTGAGTAAGCATTCTACACCTATGTTAATAATACTCCAATGCAAATAAACAGATAAGACTGTATAATGTGACATTATAAAAATGCATTTGCATTGTGCAAGCCTGATCTAAGGATATGTTTTCATTTACTTTTAAGGATACATTTTTTCTTGTTTGTATTTCACTTTCAAAATACCTACACGTTATTAATTAAAGATCAAAATTATATTAGTTGAAATATATCAATTTGTTTGTGTATTGGCGTTACAATAAATCGAATAATGATAAATATAAAGTGGTAAACAATGTTCCCTTCAAGAAATATTAATGGCTTAAAACAACATATCTAATCAATATTTTATAGGTTAATGACCTGTTAATTTACAAATATATATGTTTCCAAGCCTAACCAAGTAAATAGCAACAAATGCATCCACAGCAACGAAGCATTTGAGATGTGGATATTCAGAAGAATGCTGAAGATACCGTGGATAGAAAGAGTAAGCAATATCGAAGTATTGGTAGCAGAATTGGTAGAGAAAGAGAATTACTGACTACAATTAAAATGAGAAAAACGTCATATTTTGGGCATATTCTAAGAAATAATAAATATAATCTACCGCAGCTTATAATCAAAGGAAAAATTGAGGGAAAGAAAGGTGTCGGTCGAAAACGATTATCGTGGATAAGAAACATCAGAGCGCGGACTAACATGAGCGTTGAGCAACTGTTCCGAGCTGCCGTGGATCGTCAACAATTTCACCAGGTGGTGTCGCCAACCTCTAATTAGAGAGGGCATTAAAGAAGAAGCTAGTGTGGTACACACTATATATATAATATTATAAGTAGAGATAGACTATGTGCAGCAAGAAAAATAGGCAAATTAGAGGCAATAAAAAAAATAAAGGAGTTTTAAAAATATTAGATAAACTGTTTTATAAAAGCTTTATTTATAATAAAGAAAACATACACAAAAAAGATAAAGGTACGTGTCAATTAAAAATAGCAAAAGAAATGTCGTTACTATATTTTGTCATAATAAAGTTGACCTATGTATTTACAGTACAGTAATGCTTAATAAAAGCCACACGTAAATATATTTAATTTTAAATTTTTTTTGGTGTTTTTAAGTGGTAAAAATTAGTACCCATCTAATAATATTGTATCAAAAAATATTTTTTAATACGAATAAGGCATTTTAAATTATAAATTTGCTTTACCATTATATAGATTTCTCTAAAATGTCTTGAAGAAGACACTTGCTGTTTTATTTATAACAATTATAAAAGTTGTTGAAATAAAAATTAATCAAAAATCATTTATGTACTAGTCTCCAGGGCAAAGGGTCCTTTCTAATGCATTTAAAATAATTTAATAAAAAACTTTGGTAGTGAAAACTTTGGTATAAAAAAATATAATCATTATATAACGTCAAACGTCTTGCAATTACTATTAAATGTAAAGTAAAAGTTTTTAGTTAAAGGTTATATAATTTTTTTAACTTAAGAGTCTATTAATTCTGCTTGAGAAAACAATATAAGGGATTCCTTATAGAAACTTTTAACATTGTTATTTCCTGCAACAAATGTTTATTTCAAATTTAGATATCTCAACATCAAGTACATATATGCTTCAGTAATATTGTTGTATGACTATTTTACTTAGACCTGGTTACGTTCAATTAAAATTGCTTGTTGTGTTAAAACATAACAATACGACTTTTGTAGGTCACATATATAAAAAATAAGCAATAAATTAACGACAAATTTGAAACACACCTTGGAACAGTCTCAAAACTTTATTTCGTCCCATGGATGTTAATAAGGTACCTTTATACGCAATCGTAAGCTTTACTTAGGACAATGGTTGAAAATCTCGAAAGATTGAAAAAATTCAAGAAGTAAAATTTTAATTAAAAGTTGCATTACTCTAGGAAAATTCATAAATGTCATGAACCAGGAAAATAAAAAGTAGATTATTTATAGCCAATACAGAAATGATCCTTAAAAACACGCAAAAGGAAAACACTTAGAAATGTTATTGATTAGAATTTTTAAAAATCTATGCTCTAGTTAAAGGTTGATGCAATTACTTAGCTTATGTAGAAATTAATAAGCTATAAATATTTATGCAAAATTATCATAAAATATTTTAAAGAATCTACAGAAAAGTTATGATTCCGCAGAGTTTTATAGATAAAAGCTTACTTTTCTAAGGAAACTAAACATAAAATACTTGCTCTTTAATATTTTTTGCAAGTTTTTGTGATAAAAAACTCCAATATCTTAACTAAACATGCATAAAAGCGTTAGAATATTTTTAAGAACGCTTTTCAAGAGAAATGGTTAAATATAAAAAATTAAAATGGTTGTTGTCAGAAGTGCAGTTATTAATTTTACCACACGTTAAATATGTGACAAAATCTTCAATCCTTCTACAACACGGGCACATGATTATGACATCGATAATTTAACAGGCAAAAACATTGGTTAATGATGTACACTGTGCAGTTTTTATTTAATAATTATTAATTTTGTTTTAACAAATGCGTACTTATTTATCTTTTAATTTTTATTTAAGCAATACTACTGATGTTATTTATTTTAAATTTAAAGTAAATAAAGCAAAATAAAACTATGTTCAGTTAATTGTTTAGATAACTTTAATGTTCTTGTTTTTAATAAACTTAATTTGTATACAATTTATAATTGACGACCCAGCCAAAAAGTATCAATTTTTGTCATTTTTTTTTTAGTAAAATATAATGTAACTGAAGACCTCAAAAAATTCTAGAAACTAAATTTTTTCTAAATGAAAATTTTTGATATTTACATATCTTATATTAGCTTTGCACCTCAAAAGCTTATCATTAGTTTGTGCAAGTTAAAATTTGATTTTTTATTTTGATCGTGCAAATTAAGAAATGCAGATAATTTTGCTCTATGCAATATTTTCTAACCAGGTTAATCTTCGGTTCTACATTATATTTGTATTTCGATTACAGATTGGTGATTGAACACAAAACCTAATTGTAAGTAAGCGTTCTACACCTATGTCAATAATATTCAAATGTAAACAAACAGATAAGGCTGTATAATAATAATAAGACATTATAAAAATGAATTTGCATTGTGAAAGCCTGATCTAAGGACATGTTTTCATTTACTTTTAAGGATACATTTTTATTTGTTTGCATTTTACTTTCAAAATGCCCAAACGTTATTAATTTAAGATCAAAATTATATTAGTTGAAATATATCAATTTGTTTGTGTATTGGCGTTACAATAAATCGAATAATGATAAATATAAAGTGGTAAACAATGTTCCCTTCAAGAAATATTAATGGCTTAAAACAACATATCTAATCAATATTTTATAGGTTAATGACCTGTTAATTTACAAATATATATGTTTCCAAGCCTAACCAAGTAAATAGCAACAAATGCATCCACAGCAACAACTTAAAGAAATTCGTCTACAATCATACTCTAAGAATAATTCGATCAGTGAAGATGAAATGTAAATGGGGGATACTAACAAACAAGACCTTAAAGATCGCAAACGGTGTGAAAAGAAACAGAAGGTACCACAGTTACCTTAAGCAATAAATGTAGTCTCTAAGAAAAGGTTGTTGTATAAAACTTTGGCAATATTACCAAAGCAGATAAAAAAATTCCAAAAGGTCTGTCAATATTGGTTTATGACGTAGTTAATTTTGTACGTATGGTTAAAAACATTAGATTTATTTAAAAAGCTAACGTAAAATCTACAAAAAAAGAATAACATCGTTTAGTAGACCGTAGTAGGTATGGTTACCTACCAGTTAAACAAAGAGCAAACATACAGAAATATTATCTCTGCAAAGATCAACGGCATTAAAGAAAAATTAAAATTACATGGACCACAAGTTAGAAAAATAATCACCGCAAGGAATAGATAAACTAAGAAACTGTTAAATATGTTTTTTTTTTTGTAAATTTGGGGCCATCAGTTAAGAATAAGGATATTTATTTAATTAGAATCTTGCTAAAGAAAATAAGTCAAATTTAACCACTCAAAAAATATAAAATATATGTGTACGCGATGCCAAACGTATGGCTACACAAATGTCTATTATAACAGATCCTTTTTATGTGTTAAATGCTCGCATAATACTAATAGCCGTAAAAAAGCAAGAAACTCTAGCGACATATGCCCTATGTAGAAGTCCGCATCCTGCTAATTATTGATTCTGAATATTAGTCTAATTTATTGAAAAGTAATAAAACAATAATATCCACACATCAGCCACAAATGTAAATGCAGCAAGATATCAAGATGGTGATCTAATTCCAAATGTTAAAAATTTGAGAAATTTATTTAAAAAATCTTTAGACTAATTTTAGGTAAGATAAAGATTACAGCCATAAAAATATTTTGTGGAGCTCCAGGTTAACCATAACTAAAGAAAGAAAACTTGTTAGGATTTATAAATAAAAAAATTCTATTTTCCGACTGGTATTCTTACATATTAGCCAAGTGATCTTAATGTATTTCCAAACCTTCTAGCCTCTTTTGTAACCATTGCTATGCTTTCGTCATATATATTGTGATTATAATTGAATTTTACAGTTTTAATTACGCACGGTTTGCGTTCTGTGAATGTTGTAAATTTGTATTTGTACAGTTGGTATAAGTAAATATATAGCAAAATCTACCAAACACCACCAAAAACAATGCAGTTGATACCGATCTTTGCAAAACATTTGTAAATCGTTAAAATTGTCTTATCTGGGGTAATAAAATTTACGTGTTATTCACAAAAAACAATTCATCTACAAAAATGCACCTTAAAAGGTGCATTATGTAGTTGAATGAATAATTGGCTAGTACTTTTTTGAAATTGAAGCTGGTGACGTTACTGTCAGTGATGTGTGCTCTCAGGAGATGCCAAACTTTTTTTAGTAAAATTGTGCTATCTGAATTTGAATAACATGTGGTTTTAACAAAATAAATTACTTTTAACAGAGCCCGTGAGAAGTTTATTTTATTTTAAATAAATTTTTTGCTCGTGCTATCTCGCAGAAAGGTGACATCAATTAACCATCTTTTTCTAAGAGTGTTTGCAGGAAAAAATTTGATAACTAATTACTACTATTTCAGGGCTAAAAAAATATCAGATGTATATTTGCCATATTTATGGACAACTTTACTAAAAGAATGGTTGTATGCCAGAACCGTGCAGGCCATCTGGTCGACATCGTATTCTATTATATATAATCAACTACTTAATAAACTTACATTACAACTCTAAATCGCTGCTATAATTCATATAGCGGACAATCAATTTATTAAACATAAAATTTTGGGCCAGGAGTAACCAACCAAAGACATACCATTTTGCTCAATACTCAACTAATGTGTTCAACCCTCATTAATAATATTCTAGATCTACACATTTTAGACAACATAAATGGCAATACTTCAAACAAAGTCTCGATACAAAACTCATAATTCCTACGTAAATAAAAAACATTTTAGTTCCCAATAACGCAAGGGCAACAGAAATAGATCAGATAACTTTAAAAATATTGAAACAACGTACCAACTTCCTTCTATACTTTACTAATATCTTATCTAAAGGATAGGGAACATTTAAGAACAAGAGTGAACCATTCAAAATCTAAATTGCAACCTATAAAATCAAAAGTTTCTAGGTCAGTGTTCTGAAGCCAATTCCTGTATACTATTTACATATCTTATCTCCAAAGCACTATTTATACTATAATAAAAGTATTTACATACAACACGGCTCTTTTAACTTCGAACATTCTGTTCTAGAGTTTAAAATCGCTGTTAGAAACATATATAGTCAGAAACAGATCGAGATATAGAACGTCCTGGTCGGGCCCTGAGCAGGCAACATTATGTGTGAAGAACTTACAGAATGTTATCTTGACATCGTTAGATTTGAAAGAAACATATAACGAAAGTCCAAGACAGATCGAAATCCTTTGCAGCAAAACTATATTAGTTAGTATGATCAAAAATACATATAAACATAATAACATGTGCTGAAATTGATTCTAGCATACAACTGAACACTATCATGCACACAAAACCATGGATATAATTACATAATGTGATAACGCATTATTAAAATTCTCAAACCAAATTAACCTCATAGTATATGACAAATCAGACGCTCGACCAAAACTTCAACATACCAACCATTTAAGAAGTATCTGAAAAATAAGTAACACTAAAAGTTAGAATTATAATTATGCTCCCCAAGACACTCTGTAAAACACAAATCAGTACGAAACAAGTGCTTCAATCAACTTTATGTGAGCAACAGGTTCTGATAACTCATCAAACAGGACAAACTACAGTGTTAAATAATTTCTTAAATCTGGGAACAAATAGCTTTAACAACCACCATAGTTTCTGACTGCTATTTAAATAACATATGAAACGAATCACTATTTATTAAATTTTCGAAACAATCACTATCCAACTATAATAATAAATAAACGTCCTGATCGGGCCCTGAGCATGCAAATTTGGACGAATTTACAAATGTTTTTCTCATCGCAGATTAAAGATACATTATCACAGGCACGATAAATCCTTTGCAGCTGCAAAGCTCATAGTTTCGATGATCAAAAAATACTAAAACAAAAACATGTCTGAAATTGATTCTGAGCACCAACTCAACATATCTGCACACAAAACCATGGATATAATTACATAATGTGATAAACGCATTATTAAGAATTTCAAACGCACATTACCTCAATTTTGTCCTCTCTCATCTACGTCAAAAGTCCAAATGGTTTATTAATAATAGGATTGATATACAGTCCGCCAAGACACTCTGTAAAACAAAATCAGTACGAAACATGCTTCAAAAAACTAGGCAACAGGTTGATAACTGGCGGCGACTACAGTGTTAAAAATCTAATCTGGGACCAAAGCTAACAACCACCAAAGGGCGAGAATTACATAAGGCTACGCTGGCAAACGACTCACTATTTATACACCGGAAAGCCCACATACTGGCCGGCTGACTTAAATAAAGTACCTGATGCCATAGATTTATTTGTTACCAAAGGTTTGTCTCCAAGATACTGTAAATTGAAACGTGCTTTGACTTTGTTTCAGATCACTTAATTATAACAGTCACACTGAGCACTTCTATTATTACAAAGCAAAAAAAATCATTCCTTCTGCAACAATTACACAAATTGAGACTAGTTCAGGGAGTACTTAACAGACATTACAACAATTAAAGTTTTGTTAAAAACAGAAAACGAAACTAACACTGCACCTAACAAAACATTTTCAACACACAGCCTGCTACTCAACACCGCCGCCTGGTCACAAAGAAACCGAAGTTATTGAAAATCACCCATTATTCATTAAAACTAAAGTTTCCGATAAAAGAAAGTCAGGCATAGACAAAAATAACCTAAGTAGGTTAACCAGAGAGTTAAAAATAACTTTAAGAGAATAGAAAAATGAAAAATTTAATGAATACGTTGGCAATCTATCTCCCACCGCTAATAAAAATTACACGCCTTGGAAGAAACTAAAAAATGTTTGAAATCCTATTCTGCTAATTTGCAAGGTCGACGACTCGGTCAAGAACAGAAATTGAGAAAACTGAACTTTTTGCGGAACACTTGTCAACAATATTCAAATCGCACCCTACAGTTACTACCCCTGAAGAAGAACAAGAAATTATATACTACCTTTAAGCTTCTTTACAACTAGGCATACCAATACAGTCAATCTTTCATGCCTACAGAAATTAAAGCTAAAATTTATTATTTAAACAAAAAAGCGGCCGGGTACGACCTAATCACTGCCAAACCACTGAATAAACAGCTTCACAAATCAATAATGTGCATGACACATATCTTCAATGCAGTCATAATATTACAGTATTTTCCAATACTGTAAAAATTCTGCCAAATACTGCACATGAAGTTACCTCTTATAGACCGATAACGCTACTACGAATACTATCAAAAGTACTAGAAAGGTTAATACTAAAGAGAATAATAATCATAATTAAACAAGAAGCACTAATTCCACAGCATCAATTTGGGTTTCGTCAAGGATACTCTACAACAGAGCAGATATACATAATTGTCGATTTAATAGAAACGGACGTTGAAGAACGTAGATATTATGTTGCAGTACTCCTTGATGTCAACCAGGCGTTCGACCGAGTTTAGCATCCCGAGATACTATATAAAATCAAATGATTACTGCCTCACCAGTACTACAATCTTATTTAAATCATATCTAAACGAAAGGTATTATCAGGTCACGTACAGCGAAAGTCAGTATGGACTATACCTAAACTACACTAAACCTGTACTAAAAGCAAGCGTTCCTTAGGGTAGCGTTTCGGGACCAACCCTATACCATATATTTACAGCTGACCCACCATGCAATAAAAATGCAATGACGGCCACTTTCGCAGACGACGCAAGCATCGGCTATCCTACAAAGTAGTCTGGATAACATGCAAAAATTGTTCCACAGGTCGCAAATACAAATCAATGAAAATAAGTCCATAGCTCTCACGTTTACGACAAAACACAACCCCACTGCTCCAGTCACACTAAATGGTATACAAATCTCAATTAAAGAAAAAGTTAAATATCTCAGCATGTACTTCGACAGGCGTTTAACATGAAGAACTCACGTTTCGAAAAAGAGAAGGCTGTTGAACGCAATGGTGAAAAAATGCACTGGCTCCTAGGGAGAAAATTAAAGTTATCGCTACAAAATAAAGTGTTAGTGTATGAAACAATTATAGTTCCAGTGTGGACTTACGGTATTCATCCAGGGGACTGTGCGAAAACATCAAACATTAAAATTCTACAAATATTTCAGAGCAAAACTCTTTGTGTCATGGCCACTGTTAACTGGTACATTAGCAATAAAACCCTTCAAGAAGACCTGAAAATTCTGTGGGTCAGAGAGGAAGTTAAAAGACATACAATCACTTATGTGAACAGAATACATAACCACCCCAATGTGTCAGTGCTCAGTTTACTAAACAATGCTAATATCACTCAAAGATTAAGTAGACTTAAAACGTTAGACCTTATTAATTAATAAGAGTGTTTTAGTATGTACAAGAAATTACCACTGGATGTCACTCCCTTCCCATGAAAATATTATTTAGCTTAGTATTATAGTATTAGAACAAATTTTCTTGTTATCCTCACGGGTAGTTGTAAGTACGTAGTTAATTTACGTAGTTAGTTTTTATTTAAATATAAATTTTAAACCCATACACGATTTTAAATACATACATAAAAGATATAATGCTTAATTTTTGTAAACTAAATATAAAAGTTTGCCGCGTTAATATTATTACGATTCTCTATTTCTATAATTTAAAAAACGTTATTGCATTGTTTGTCATACAGATTAGAATTAAAAAAGACAAATGGTTTTACTTACCCAAATACATTTCAAAATCCAGTATTTTGTAATTTGCTTAGAAATTTAAAAATTATGGTAATAAATTTTGTTGAATACAAACTACATCCTAAATATGCATAGGCTTTTATTTTTAAAGGTAGATTTTAGAATTTTTATTTTTACATAGTGACTCCTAAAAATCCCTTGATATCAGTTAAGCATTCTACTAATAAAAAAAACAAAAGTCAATAACATTCACTTTCAAAATGCAGTCTGATTATGATCCATAATTTTATATGCATTTATTTGTCAGTTTTCGAATCCCGTGATTGTACTATGCTTTATATTTAAAAATAAGATATTGTACCCAATTTACCACTTTTTTGGTTTTCAAGTTGATTACTGTAAAAAATCTTATAGTGACTGATTAAAACTATAGGCAATTGATTTGAGATAGTGGCCTTTATTTCTTAAAGCCCATGGAAAGGAGTTTTGTCTCTGATATGTATTTATAAGGACAAGATAGTCCCAAATCACAATAAAGTTCACTCCATAACCTCTAGAACAAATTCGAAGTTCTATCAAATGCATGTGTTCAAATTTGCTATGTTCTGAAATGCCGTTGAGCTTAAATTTAACGGTCGTCTTTGCAAGTGTATAATATAATAAAAATCTGTTTTGGTGACACTTAATAATTTGTATGATAAAATATCATTATCAGAATTTATGTGGTTGTATATATCACAGAATATAATTGTAAAACAAAAAACGAAAAACCCATTTGGATAATAAATCGAAGAAGAAGAGAGAAGTTTTTTTATCTTTTCAACTGCAATGAATAATTTAAGTCTACCTGTAGTACCATTGGCTTGATTAACTCAACATATTTTGAACCACTATATTAAGTTGTTTTAACAGAGGCCTATCATATAAAACGCCTGCGGGAGCAAATGGGTAGATTTAGTAGCTCAGAAGCTGCCGTTGTCGGTTTCAAGCCCGAGTAAAGAAGGAGGGTTGTGTCGTTGTAGCTAGCTACTCAGTACATAGACAAAATATGGCTCTAATGTTTCCAAAATGCCAGTGAAGCTAAAAACAAAAATAACCCCGGTGAGCAGAGCAAACACATCAGAATCTTACATTACCAATGCTAGTCAGCCCTATGGATTCTAGGGAGCAAAAATTTACACCTAAACGAAATAAAACAACAAAGTAAAAAGCTAAAGAAAACAACAAGAAGAAATTGGAGATTTAAAAGAACTGTTATAGTTGGTACTTGGAATAATCAAGGGCTGCATACCAAACAAAAAGAAGTAGTTTCAAAAATATAAAAAATAAAAACAGATTATTGTACTAACGGAGACTGTTTCGGCCAAAAGTGGACTGTATCTTAATTTTAAAATTTTAAACAAAGGAACTTCAATCAAAAGCCAAAGCTACAAAACACTTTTGAACGTTCTGCTGCAGTACTGGGCTCTCAGTTATGAACTCTTAGGAAATCAAGGAAGAGGAAAAAGAGTGTGGGTGGAAAAAAGGACAAGTTACCCCAATCTTTGCTGCGGGGCCGATCGGAAGCGCCTTTTCTGGTGTGGATCCTCCAACTGATTGTGTCCGAAGTTTGCGACTAGGTTTTTCTTGGTTCCTCGCCGGGTCAGATACAAGGAAACCGAACCGAGTCTTTTTGCCGGCATATTTCAACTCCCGAAATGCAATCGGCCAACAAGACGACCTCCGGGAAAAGAAAAATCTGGTCGGCAAATATCAAATATTGATATAACAATCGGCCTCCAACAAAGGACCACCAGGATGTGAAAATTCTTGCCGCCAAACAAAACACTCTGGCGAACTCTCGGTCAAAACGGCCTCGGACACGCAAAAATTTAAAGTCAGTCGCACGCTTTCTAAACCATAACAACTAAAATTCAAAAACGATGCGAGCGAAAGAGCGAAGAGCGCCAGACCGCGGCCGAAGCCGCTCCGCTTTATATATCGGCTGACCACACAAGCGGGCAAATTGGCCGCCGCTATCTCAAATCAAAACTAAAGCGCGTACACAGGAGATAGCCAAAAGACGACCGGCCCTAATTTAAAATCCAAATAAAAATAATTGGAGATTGGCGCAAATAGAGACCAAAAAAGCAAAGATGAGAGAATGATTAAACAAATACAGACAACCGACAATAATTTTGGGAACCTATGCGATAAACGACGTTTTAAAGGAGGAGAAGGATACCTTTTTTAACAAGTTGGCAGAATTAGTAGAGGGCACACCAAATAAAAGATAATTAATAGTTATAGGAGATCTAAATAGCCGAGTTCGAAAAAAAGACGAAGGCGTAATGGGTCAATTTGGAGAAGACACTATAAACACAATGGACGAAGGTTGATTTGCTTATGTAGAAAACAAAAATGTATTGTGGCCAATACCATTAAGCAACAAAAAGAAATTCACAATTTCACCTGAATCGATTCACAATAAATTCTAAAATTAATAATAGATCTACTGATTATGAAAAAAAAAATAGGAAAATGCAGATAAAAGGCGTAAGAACCTACATTCAAGCAAAATACGCAATAAATCATCACATGCTTCTAAGTCACATCACATTCAAAAACACACAAAGGAAAAACGAACTAGGAGAAATATCAGAATTAGAAGAAGAAATGAGAAAAACATATATATAACAAACCTACTAAAACAATTCATCATAAAAATGATATATCGAAAGAGAATAAACAACAGACTAGACGAAAACAAAAAGGGGTCTCCAGAAGAAATGTACACTCACTTATAGAAGGTAATAAAAGAAGCCGCAGAAGAAGCTATAGACGTAGAAAAAAATTTGAACACATAGAACAGTTCTCAGAAGAATTAGAAGAGCTAATAGTAGAAAAAAAGAAAGCATACATAAAATGGTTATCTGAAAAGAAAACCAATACTAAGACAAGAATATGTAAAGTTAAGAAACCAAGTAAAAATTGAAAAAATGAATATTGGAGAACATTATGCATAGACATAGACAACACAACAACATATAACAGATCAGCAGCTACATGAAAAATAATCAATAAGATAAGAAATAACAGAAATTTTAAAACAACTTTAAATACCATAAAGCCACAACAATGGATAAAGATCTTTTAATAGAACATAGAAACAAATACTAACAAGATGACATAATAAGATATGACAGATCGATACCAAAGATTAAAAAAGACGAAGTGCAAGAAGCTCTAAA
Source organism: Sinelater perroti (assembly GCA_036346155.1). Classification (NCBI taxonomy): domain Eukaryota; kingdom Metazoa; phylum Arthropoda; class Insecta; order Coleoptera; family Elateridae; genus Sinelater; species Sinelater perroti. The sequence goes on from JARFIY010000278.1 coordinate 1,154,358, forward strand.
AAAACAAAAATCAACACGTTACTAAGTCTAAGAAACATACGAATGGAACTCCTCAAATATGAAGAGAAGAAAATTATAACATTTATAATTAGGATCTTCAACAAAACAGAGGAGGGATAAGGCATCCCATCAAAATGGCAAGAATCATACATAACTTTTCTATATAAAAAAGGAAACAAAAAATGATGCGCTACTTAAGGAGGAATAACAATCACCCTTTCCATACCCGTCTACTCTCAACAATAATTAAAACGAAATGTGAAAGGAAAAAATAGAATTTAGAGAAAAGCAAAGCGGATTAAAAAGGAAAAATCATGCCTTTATAACATCATGCGTAAGACAATTAATAGAAAAAAAAACAAGGAAAGAATGATAGACACTCATATGATTTGTGTAGATTTAGAAAAAGCCTATGATAATGTACCTAAAAGTAAGATATGTCAGGCGATGAGAGAAATAGGTATAAGAGAAAAATGAATAAACATGATACAAAGAATATACAAAAATAACCAAACAAGGATCAATATTGAAAATAAAGCGACAAAGGCAATCACAACAACAAAGGGGTTGAAATATGATATCCACAATGAATGAGGAAGATATGGAATTTATGTTAAGTAAACTTAAAGAAGAAGTTAAAGAAGGAAGATTAAAGATTAATTTCAAAAAAGCAGAATATATTTGTGTGGAAAGAGCCACAGGGAACTTAAATGTTGACGGAAAGGATATTAAACCATGCAACAATTTCACTTACTTAGAAACAACTATAAGCTCAGATGGCAGCTGTGAAAAGGATATCTTCAAAAGAATGACTATGGGAAAAACAACAACAAAGAACCTACATAGAATGACAACTTAAGTAAAGACAAAGTAAATGATCTTTTAGTATAGTAAACAATAATACACTCTATGGGACACAATTGTGGCTAATGACGAAATAAGTTCGAGATAGAATTAGAGCAGTAGAACTGGATTACTTAAAAAGATGTCTAAAATTATCAGAAGAGACAGGATGAGAATAGAAGTAATATGGGAAAAGATGGAAGTAACCTAGTCAATCACTAAGAGTTTAGAATATCGAGCCCTACGTCGATACGAGATAGATAGCCAAGAAAAATTACAGAATGATCTCCAAGAGGTAAAAGAGGAAGAAGGCGAACAGCCTTGAATTGAGAAACATATAGCAGATAATGGAAGAAAAAGATCTGAAAGGAGGCTGGTTAGATAGGAACATATGGAAACAAAAAACGGAAAACCCATTTGGATAATAAATCGAAGAAGAAGAAGAGAGAAGTTTTTTTATCTTTTCAACTGCAATGAATAATTTAAATCTATCTGTAGTATTATTGATTTGATTAACTTAACATATAGTTTTCGAATCCACTATATTAAATTGTTTTAACAGGGGCTTGTCGTAGAAATAGTTATCGTTATATTTAATTTTTTAGGAACATGCTTTTATCTACCATAATGTTCTTATCATAGTCTTGTTTGATAACACAAAACGCTTCTTTGTGTTTTTACCGCTTTTTGATAAAGTATCTAATAGGTCCCAAATATATTAGCTACATTGTTATATTATTATATGCAATGTAGGTCATATTATATTAAAACTACGTTACTTTTAAAAATACAACCAACAATTTTAATAGAAAACTTAAACCCGTAATTAAAGGCAAATAAAAATATAAAGCTTTTAAAGCTACATTATCCATCCATACATAATTAAGCTAATTAACTTTGCGGTTATAACTAGCGTGTGAACGTAGGGAGGTTACTGCCTTTCACTCTATGTATACAAATCAACAGAAGCAACAGGTACTTCTCTTTGCCAGACGTCTACTTATAAACTCAAAGCTTGCATAAAAAGCTTGTTAGCTGCGCAGACTAGAACTAATAGAGCTTTGTCTGCAGACACATAAAACGATGGTATTCTTAGGGCAGTCGACAAAATCTTAGCGGCTGTATGAAATTAAGTAATTAAACTGCAGCACACCCGTGGAGCCCAACCACAATAACTTCGAAGTTTATATCCCAGCCACTTCGCCGTCCAGAATTTTAACCGAAGAACTTTGAAGTCGGAGGCGCACAATAGGCGAATCTCCGCGAACCTATTTTAGTGACGCCAAAGAGTGTTATTTGCAAACTTTCCACTTTCGCTGATAAATGAGGATTGGTGGGCCTATTACCTGATAAATTTCTCTCAAACTTCGTCGCTTATATTCATCAACCTGGGGTAATTTTGTGTTAAGTTGTTTGGCAGCTTATATTTTACTTTATATTCGTGCATTCAGTGTTTGAGGCTATTCAAACAAGAAACTGTGGCAGCATAATAATAATAAAGCGTTAGTTTTATAGTACTGTCTTAATTTGCTATTTTGAATATATTAAAGATATTTATATAAATTTTTATTAAGGTTTAGTGGCATGGAATAATTATAACAAAAAAAAATTTTTTTAATAAGTTTTTTTAACATCAGTGATTCTAAATTAGTGCATTTATTTTTAACTTTTATATAGAAGTGTCAACTTTCTATACAAAGTTTTATATCCCTCTGGATCCTAAATTTTACCCACACATTTCTTCGTTAAATATTTAATTTTTGTAGAAACTTTGTTGGTTTCATTTTGCTTGGCTTGTTTGCTTCTCTAGTTGGAAACATCGTTAAGGATTGCAAACTAAAGTTTTTAATTTTAAATAAAAAAAGGAAAATTTGTCGTCATTACAGAAATATAAGTTAAAATAAGTATTGCATTTACCATAACCCTTATCTCTTTTGTTGTTAATGTTTTTTAATATAAATTTAAAAGTACTTACTGTAGTCCACAGTTAGTTCTATTGGATTAATGCAACTTTACAATCTACTTAATAAAGTAATAAGTAAATAGGTTGAAAAAAGTTCACTTGAGTCAGGGGCCATCCATTGACGGCTCTCTGGATTCACCTAGCTAGGTCTTCTGGCCATGTTCCGTTAAGTCTTCTATTTTTCGTTGGTTGTCTGAACAGTTCACTGATTAGCTCGTTGCTGTGGGTTATGCTTCGATTTTTGTGTTTAACAGAGTAAGCACTGATGACGTCGTGTATAAACGGTATTTTGAGGTCGTCGTGTATGGTGTTGTTGGAGACATACCAAGGTGCATTTAGTAACATTCTGAGAGTTTTAGATTGAAAGGTTTGTAAAATTTTTGTATTAGACGGTTTGCTGCAGCCCCATAATTGGACACCTTATGTCCAAATAGGCCTAAGAATGGTTTTGTATATGAGGAGTTTGTTCTGTAGTGAGAGCTAAGATCTACGATTTAGTAACCAAGACATGTTCCTCACTTTTAAATCTAATTGACGTCTTTTTGCCTTAATGTGTGTTCTCCAAGTTAGTTTTGCGACAAGGTGAAGGTATTTAACTTCTTCTTTGACAGGAATGGGAGTGTTATTGAAGGTAAGAGGAGGACATTCTGGTCTTCGTGTTGTGAACGTGACTTGACACGACTTATCAACGTTTAGATTAATTTTCCAGTGCGTAAGCCAAATTTGGAGTTGATCAAGATAAGATTTCAATTTTGCAGAAGCTCGTATCGGATCGAGATCTGTAGAAAGGATGGCTGTATCATCAGCGAACGTTGCTAGTAGTGTATCGTATCTGGCTGGTATATCAGCGGTAAACAGTAAGTACAAGAAAGGTCGCAGAACACTTCCTTGGGGCACACCAGAGTTGATAGTTTGGTAGTCAGATAATGAGTCTTCGAATTTAACTTGGAAGTAACAGTTGATTTGGTAAGTGTTGTTTAAGTTTGAAAAGTAAGCCTGCATGCCACACCCTGTCAAACGCCTGTTTTACGTCTAAAAATGCTGATGTACACATTTGTTTTGCTTCTAAGCTTTCTTTGATTTTATTAACGATTCTATGGCACTGTTGGATAGTGGAGTGATTGGGTCTGAAGCCGAATTGGTGGTTAGGGATTAAGGCATCTATATGTGTTACGTTTGCAATTCTGGTGAGGATAAGTTTTTCGAAAATTTTGGACATTACAGGAAGGAGGCTTATTGGCCTATAGGAAGTGGCATCAGTTGGAGGTTTTCCTGGCTTCAGTATCATGATTATTATTGCATACTTCCATAGTATCGGATAGTAGCACATGCGTAGTATGCTGTTATATATGGTTGTGAGTAATACAATAGCTTTTCTAGGGCGGTTTTTCAGTACTTCACCTGTGATGAGATCATATCCAGGAGCTTTATGAGGATTTAAGAGACTTATTTCTTTTTTGACTTCTGCAGGTGAAATAGGCTTGGGTGGAAGAGACATCTGACAGGGGGCGTTTAAGAATGTTTGTATTTCGACATCTTCTTCATCATCGTTGAGGATATCAGGAGCGGAAAATACATTAGCAAGGTGTTCTGTGAATCTGTTGGATTTTTCAATATTTGTCCGCGCCCAGCTCCCATCAGCTTTTCGTAGAGGTGGAACAGATACTATGGGTCTTTTGAATTTCTTTGTCGCGTTCCACAGGAAGTGATCATCAGTAGATAGATTGACGATGTAGTGTTCGAAGGATTCGTTTTTTGCTTCTTTGATAGCATTGTGGAAATTGTGCGTTATTCGATTTAAATAAGTTTTGTCAAGTGGATTCCTGGTAGTCTGCCACCTGCGCCGAGCTCTGCGCTTTGCGATGACCAATTCTCTAATATGAAGCGGAATGTTCTGATTGTTGCGAGTAAGACCATGGGGTTCTGGAGTAGAGGTCCAGGAAACGCTTTGTATTAACGTAGTTAGGTACTGCACAGCTTCATCTATGTCCTCCTTATCTTTTAAGCGGATATTTAGTGATATATTATCGTTGATATGTTGACGGAATAGGTTCCAATCAGTCTTTTTGGAAGACAGTCTCTGTTGTGGCTTTTTCCATGTAATACTGGTGCTTAGAGTTATTATTACAGGACTGTGGTCAGAGTGCAGATCTAAATTGAATTCAATATCACTATGTAGGTTTGAGATTCCCTTAGTTATGGCAAAGTCTAACAGGTCGGGGATTTTATTTCGATCGGTCGGCCAATAAGTTGGATCTCCAGTCGACAAATAGTTGAAATTATTTAGTTCTAAAACTCTCAATAATGTTCTGCCTTTAGGAGTAATCAGCCTAGATCCCCAGGCTGTATTTTTAGCATTCAAGTCTCCGGCAACTAAAAAGTGTGTGTCGATCGTTGGAAGAACTCGAGGTATACATCGAATGTTATAGAATAACAATATATTGAAGCAATTTTAATAGGTCGGGAGAAAGTACCTACTTTTATGATAGCATTTTGAATTTTGTGTGTTATGTATGGTTGAAGTACGTGATGTTTTATTGAAGATCTGATTATGATTGCAGACCCTGCGTGAGCCGCATCATCAGGATGGTTAGCATAGTAAATGGAATAGTATGGTATTTTAAGAGTTGTCCTTTGTGTTGAATGACTTTCAGCGATTAGGAGGATATCAATTTTATTTATGTTAAGAAATAGCGTAAGTTCCTGAATATGGTTTGATAAGCCATTTGCGTTCCATTCTGCAATTCTAAGTGCAGGGGCCATTATTGAGTTAATTTATTGATGACTGTTGTCAGCATGGTTAAAATCATACTGTTCTGGTTGAGTAATTAATTCAACATATTCTTAAAATCATTAAGGAATATAGTAAATTTGCTAGTTAGGTCTGTTTCGGTTTTGTTAGATGGGATGTTAGGTTGTACTGCGGTCATTTGGGCATAAGTAGGGGTTGGGGTTGTTGAATGTAGTGGAGTATTAGTTGTTATATTTTGTGACAAAAGACTGGGCCTGGTTGGTCTTAGGCGATGGTTTCTGTTTATTAAGTCTTGATAAACTTTACAGCCTTTGTAGTTCTCTGGATGATTTTTCTGACATAGAGCACATGTTGCTGGTGTATTTTTAGATTTGCTGCAACTAGAGGTGTTATGTGGTTCCTACAATAGGTTTTCGTGTGGCCATAGTCTTGGCATCTTGTGCATTGTACGATCCCACCTTTATTTCTTGGCGCTTCTACTGGAATTTTAGAATGATACAGAAATTCTAATTTAAAGATGTCTTTATTATTGTTTTGTGGCTCGAGATTTATAAAGAATAGAGGTAAGGACTCTTTAGTAACCCGATGCCTGACATTTGTAATATTACGAACTTTGTGTTCTTTTTTCTCGAGTTCTTGTGTAATTTCTGGCAGGGGAATAGAAGGGTGGATGCCTCTTATGACTACACGGTATGCTCTATCTTGTTTTAACTGATATGAATGGTGCACAATTTCTTCTTCACGAATGTGACGGATGAGTTTTCTATAGGTTTCAGGAGTGTTGGGGTTTATTTTAACAGTATTGTTTGCTAACGTTTTGGTAGTGTAAGTTTCTTCTTCAACTACTTGTGCTAAGTTATCGATCAACTCTTTGTAATTTGAGACCCTGTTGAGATTGGTGGAGGTTTCGGTTCTCTTTTTGGAGGAATTGAAGTATTAGACGTGTTGTTATTGCTTTCAGAGAGAAGTGAGAACTGATTAGCAGTTTCTATTTGGGCATCAATTTCAGAAGAATTTTGTCGTTTTGCTCTTTTTCTTTTGGTTACTATTTGCCAGGCGCGTTTGGTTTGATTTTGTGTTTCATTGTAGTTCATTGTTTCATCATCACATGCTAAGTTATCTTCTGTGGTTTTATAGTTTATATTGCTGCTAACAAAATTATCATTATTTGCACTAATCTGTTGTGCTGATAGTCCAGGTGGAAATTGATTATAAGTTGGTGTGAATGAAGGTGCTATTTGACTTGGCTGTTGATTGAATCCTAGTAAAGGTGCTTGATTCGCTGGGGATCGGTTGGGGTACATTAGTGGCATTTGTGTATTTATAAACGATTGTCCTGGTATATTTGATGACTGCACAATAGGCTGATTATAGTAATTACCATTTTGTCCGAATACATTATTGGCTTGAGTGTTAAATTGTGGGGTCCCAGGTCCTGCGTTACTCGTGGAAGGGAACATGTTCCCGATCCCGAGTGTTTATCGTTCGCATGCAGTGTAATAGGATTCTTAATAATGCGCACTTTTAAATATTATGAAAACGTTTAAAAATGTACACGAGTTTTCGAAATTAAATTAATAAATATACAAATTTGCCTGATCTTAAGCAAGGCTACGCTTGCGGCTTCGCCGTTGTGATAACTCAGGTATAGCTCGGCACGCACATTCGGTCTGCTTGAAGGCAATTTTGAAAGTCAAATGGGAATTCACTAACTTAATTAAACTTCTTTTTTACAATAAAATTCTGAGAATGATAATTAATGCAATATGTGACAGTGACAGTTCTCTAAGAGTCTTTATTCATATATGTTTTGAAACAGATTTATTTCTGACAATAATACTAACATTAGAGAACTATTGAAAAAAGTAATTATAATCAAACTATTAAAAAGCACTCAAAGTTTCATAATTTTGCATTAAATTTTGTCGAGTTACCTAAGAGAAAAACCGCTTTATTGAACCACTTAAATAAGATTATACTATAGCAGTAATTCAGCAAAAATTAGATCGAAAAACTTATTACCGCTGTAATCTTTTAAAAACAATTGTATTTTTTTAAATAAGGTCATTGATTTAGTTGATGCTTATGCCTAAAAAAATTCTAAGATATGTACCGAATTCACTATTCCTTTAGAAATTATTTTGATACACAAAAATGTAATATAAATAAACAGTTTTTTAAATGTTCTTATTTTTAACCTATATCTTTGAATTCAAATTCAATTTTAGAATTTGAATTGCATGTTGTTTGCATTCTGTGAAAGTTAAAAGTATTTATTATTTTTAGTTATACAACTCTTATTGAGCCATAAACAGATTTTTTTAAATGGTTTTGCGAATCGTCGAAATTGTCGCATCTGTGATAGTAAAAATCGACGTGACAATCACAAACAACCAATTTGTCTACAAAAATGCACTATTTGGTGTGTATTATGGAATGGAGAATTTATTGATTCGTACTTTTGATATATTAATGATATATACTATCGGAAAATGTTAAGCAACTTTTTTTAATGAAACTAACGATTTGACATGTAGATCTAATAAGATGGAACCACATCTCACATAACACTTAAAACATTCACTTTACTTCAAACTAAATTTCTGGTTATTCTCACAAAGGAGTTGACAGATTGGCCACGGCGGTCTTGCCATTAATCCAATTAACTTTTTTCTCTGAAGTGATTTAAAAAAGGTTTATGATAATAAATTGCTACGGTTTTAAGACTAAAAGGAAACATTAGACTTGTAATTACTGAAAGAGAGCCTCATTCATTAAAAATCATTTTGGAAAACATGTCAACGGAGTCGTGAAAGGCATTTGGTTGACATAATACTACATTAATAACTACTAAGTCTATATTTTATATAGCGATACATTTAAAATTATTCTAATATTTTATATTTAAATTCAGAAAGAACAATTTGGACCACTCTATATTCAAATTAGTACTTTATTAACCTAAACTTATTCGAGTTAAATTTGGTAAAGCCTGATAGTCATTACTTTGGTTGGAAAAAAGAAGCTTTGTTTAGATTTCTATGTCAAAAGTAGGAAATCTTTCAAGAACACATTTTTCCTTAATTTTAGGGTATTATATACACATGTTAATAATACCTTACTTCCTAATACTAGAAAAATATCTGTCAAGTTAAAGTGACACATTCACCTATATAATTTAATATGATTACCATTAACGGTCTATCATTAATGGAGCTTTTCTTTACACATCTTTATTATTTTGTCGAATTATCTAACTGTCGTAACGTTAGTTTAAGTTGTCAAAATAATATTCATTTATAACGAGAAATATAGAATATACCATGTTTTTTCCTGTTTTTGAATCTGTGCAATTCCATTAAACTACACAACGCCATCAAGTTTTGCAAATTATTTTCAAACAAACTTCTCTCTAATTTGTCTACATTTTAAAATTTTTAGAAGTCCCAACTCTCTCACGTGTTTTCGGCTATTGGTAACAATATTTTTAGGGTGACAAAAATTTGCAACGTTCAATCAGGTAGACTCTTTAACTTGTTGGACAGAAATCAATTTTTTTTATTGTGCTGCAAAATTATTGGCTCCCATGCCGACAAGACGACTTTTAATTTCAAACCATGCGCATGCGTATACTCTAATAACATACTCTGTTAAAACTTTTAAGTTTACCGATGGCTCTTTTGTTAAAACATATAATATCAAATTCTATTAGCTGACACATTAAAGATATCAGAAAGCAGCACCATTTTGCATGAACATTTGTCCCATGAAAAAGCTCTGTTCGAAGTAGGTACCGCGTTTGCTCGCAGTCGATTAAAAACAATAATGCGTCGACGATTCAGAGCGCTGTTTGGAGCTGTTTCAGTGCAATAAAAAGGATTTTTTCATGCATAACAATGGATGAAACATGGAGTCATCACAACACTCCAAAGTCAAACTGGCAGTCACTTGAGCGGACACGAAAAGACAAAAGCCGCCCAATGCGACCAAACACGCAAATTTCAGCTGGTAAGGTTTTTTTATTTATCAATTGCTTTGAGAAAGGAAGAACCATCAATAGCGAATATTATATGCCATTATTTGTGGGTTTTAAGGAAGAAATTGTGAAAAACCGACCCCAAATGAAGAAGCAAATAGTGCTCTTTCACTAATACAACGCGCTGTGTCACAAGTCGATCACAACAATGTCAAAATTGCACAAATCGCACATTGAATTGCTTCCCCATCCACCGTATTCTCTACTACCTGTTTGCAAACCTAAAAGTGCTCTCGGGAAAGAAATTTGTTTTCAATGAAGAAGTGATTGCCGAAGCTAAAGCCTATTTTAGGGCCAAAGATAAATCGATCTACAAAAAAGGCATCGAAATGTTAAAGAAGAGTTGGAATAAATGTATTATTCTTGAAGAAGGCCATCTTAATGAATAAAGTCAAATTTTGCCTAACAGTTGTTTTATTAGTCATCCTACGAACTTACTAAGTGATGTGTTATAGGCGTTTGAAATTAACGATTTTAATTTTTTCACTCCACTTCATATACACACATTAGCACTTGCGTGCGCACATCCTCACACTAAAAATTGAGGATATTGGTTAAAGAGGAAAGCAGATTATTATTATTGATAATTTATTAATGTGTCATAATAATAAAAACACGCAGTCATTTTTGTTTACGATTTTTTAATTTTGAAAAACATTTTTCTAAATACAAATGTAGATTTTTCGATTGTAAAATAAAATATAATTGTAACATTAGGTGTCCGAGCACAACCGCTTCGATAGCAACATCTCTGTCTTGCAAATGCTTTTTTTAATGGTACAATGAGAATATTTAATATGTTACACTAGTTTTTGGAGCCGCGGTGGCTCGGTGGTCAAGATCATCGTTCCTCTGTCATTGAGTCGGCGCGGGCGAGTTCGAGTCTCGCTCAACCCATGGGTGTGTGTAGTGTTCTAAATATTACGTGCATGTTAGTAGGCATAATAAGCCATTGAGGCTGCAGTGCCGGTAAGTGCGCTAAAAAAAACTAGTCTTTAAACGACATTATTATGTGTCATTATTTTCACACTTTTGGTCTTTTTACAAATTTTTTTATGCTATCTGTATTGGGTAGACCAGGAACGGTCATTTGACTTGAAAGGATTTTTCTTCAATGTATGATTTTAAGATTTTATAATAATTAGGGAGTTCCTCTTTGATTTTGTAAAGCAATTCTGTATGTTATACTTTATCGAACGCTTGGCTGATTTCTAGAAAGACGGGAGAGCAGTATTTTTTAAGCTGTAGGACGTGATTAATTTTTGTGACTATTCTGTGTACTTGTTCTGAGGTAGCGCGTCCTTTTCTAAATCCATAATAAATATAAAAAAAACATAATATTAATAAATTGGATAATATCAAATATTTTAGATTATTTAATTTGAAGAGGTGATTACATTTAAATATTTTTTAATAGTGGAAAATTCTAAATAGCGTTTAGAAGAATACCGAAAATATATATGTTCGTGGTTGGCCAATTTTTTTTTACTTTCATGAAAATTTACAACTTGTTACATTAAAAATATGCAGTAAACAAACAACAGTGTTATGTAACATGCAAGAGAGCTTTCTAATGAAAACCCTTTTTCCTAAGACAACTAAATAGCAAGTAAATATAATTACTAATTGCAAATAATATTAATATATAAATACAAAACACAAGAATATAATTAATTAAATCTTGCTGGTAAGTCTAGATGATCAGATCTTTTTAATCTTTGACTGTTTGTTCTCTGCATTAAATTTTGTTGCCATTCTGTTGGGGTGACTTTAAAGTTTGTCTTGGTATTTTATGCTATGTCTTTTTTATTTCTTTTTTGACGGTCGCTACAGAAATATGATTACATTATTACACATATTTATATATATATATATATATATATATATATATATATATATATATATATACACCAAGTGTTACGCAATGCATATGGGCTTTTTCCTAGTCTTGTTGAATTAACCAATTTGAAACATACAAAGGAGCGTTGACGACTACACTTAAGATCTTATTTTGGAATCTTTGTAGTATTTCCAGATTTGAATTACTAATTGACCCACACCGCACTTCCAAGTAGATTCAATTATGCATTTGTAGAGTAATAGTTTACTTTCCATTATTAGCTAAGAGTTCCTGTCAATTAACTAATATAATTGCCAAAATTTTAATCCTAATTGTCTAATTGTAGCCTTTTCTTCCAGTTAAATCGTCGGTCTAAATGCCTCCTGAGGTATTTAACGTTAGCCTTTTAAGAAATGGCTTTGACGTTTAATATGACTGGGTACACGCTTCCTTTCGTAACATAAATGTGACATGAACTAATTTACTTTTGTTTACTTATATGCGCCAGATCTTTAGCAAGTCCTTTATTTTCTGTAAGGTTCTTTGAAGTATTTGAGAAGCTGTGTTTGAGTCGTCATGGGATATATCAGCGTACGTGGCTACCATTGTTTGGCTTATGGATGGCAAGTCTGCGATATACAGTAGGTATAAAAAGGGTCCCAGGGTACTGCTCTGCGGAACTCCTGATTTTATTGAATAGATCGGGGACGGTCGTTTGACTTAAAAGAATTTTTCTTCAAAGTATGATTTCTAAATTTTATAATAATTAGGGACTACTTTCTTGATTTTATAAAGCAATCTTGTATGGCACACTTTATCGTACGCTTGGCTGACGTCTCGAAAAACTGGAGAGCAATATTTTTTAAGCTGTAGATCATGACTAATTTTTGTGGTTAATCTGTGTACTTGTTCATGGTACCGTGTCTTTCTCCAAACCACAGTGGTGATCTGGTATAAGGTTTCTCGAAATTGGTTTCATTTTTTTAAAATTCATTTCTTTAATATCTTGGCTATGATTAGACGACGATCGATAGACCTATATAAAATAGTTTTCTACTGCTTACATGCGCTAATTTCCATTGTTGTGGGAAGCAATCTAGCCTCAGAAAGGCATTAAATCTATATGTTATAATTTTTATACCTTTTTTGGTAGTTTCTTTAGTGTTTTGGCAGCGATTTAATTGTAACCTTTAGATTCTTATAACTTTCTCGACTTTTTTCACTTTAAACGGTTTGATGATCTGTGTCAATGTGACATTTTTAATTTTTGAATTTGCTTTCTTGTTTTGAAGTGCACGTTTGAAGAAATGGTTGAAATATTTTTACTAAGTGTTCTACAAATGCTGGTAGCTTTTCACTAGCATTTCTGGTCCAAGTCCCATTTGATAGTCTAATAGGTGGAATTGTTGCCCGTGGTCGTTTTAAGTTTCTAGTGCCTTTCTGTAACGTATAATATGTATTTTCCGTAGCGGTTAGCTTATATTATTATTATTATTGGCGCACTTACCAACACTGCAGCCACAATGGCTTATTGTGCTTACTAACACGCACTAAAGCTAGGACATCACATGGGTTGAGCGAGACTCGAACTCGCTTGCGCCGACTCAAGACAGAGAAACAATGATCTTGACTACTAAGCTTTTACAGCCCTGCGGTTAGCTTAGTCAGATACTCTTGTATTGTTTGGTTTTACAAATATTTTAGAAAATATTTCACCTCTTAGGTTGCCTTGTTTTTTTTTCTTCTCTTGGGTGCTTATATTTTCCAAGCTTTTCTAAGTTTTCTTTATTCGTTTTGTTTTTGTTTAATTAGCGATGGTCAGTCTTCTATGTCATTTTTTTTGGTTAATGGTTGCGGTCCGAAAAAAATATTGAATGATATGAGGGATGTGTTCTGTTTTTAAAGGTACGTTTAGATAAACATTAATATCAGTTAGCTCCCTGTATCTAGTCCAGTGATTGGTTTTATTATGAAGTGGAACAGGTTTTGGTGTTTTTAACGCTCTGGTACTGTATTTTGATAATTACGGGCAAGTAATCCGAGAATAGATTGAAACATGATATAGCATTGATATTGCTCGTTGCTATTTTTTTGTTATATAAAAATCAAGCAGGTCAGGAATTTTGTTCAAATTTGATGGCCAGCAGGTAGGTTCTCCCTACCTCTGGGTAGAGTTAATCTTGATCCCGGTGTTCATTTTTTGGGTTATAGTCTCCACCAAGATTTTGTGCTTGGGTGGACAGTATACTGCTGCAAATGTTGTGTCTCTGTTGACTTCTGCAACTAAAATACTTGTAACATGAAACAGTTCATGTAGATATTTGTGGCTTACATAATGCCTTATTGAGTTATTTTCACTATGACTACTGTGCACCCACGAGCTGTGCCATCTGAGTGATTTAAAATATAAATAGAACATTTGGGTATTTTTATGTATAATTGTTAGGTAAAATGTGTTTCTGGAATCAATGTAATATCAATGTCATTATTTGTTATAAATATTTTAACTTCCTGGCTATGCTTTGTCAAGCCACTGGCATTCCAGAATGCAATGTTCAGCTATTATGGTATTATATATAATTTAGAAATTATGATAGTGAGCAAGTTTAGCTTAGTATCCTTACTTTCCGTTAATATAACCATCATTGTTTCCGTTTTGTTATTTGTCTGCTGTTGATTCCATGTTTGAACTTGTTGACTGTCTAGTTGTTGCTATTATGGGCCTTTTGCTAACTTTTTGATAATAATATAAGTTCGGTTGAACCAATTGTGAATTCAGTTTAGGTCTTATTTTCAGAATGATTTCTCTGGCAACTGACACCTTTGTCATTCTCACTTTTTTCTATCTTTTTACAGTTTTTTATATGATGTTTTCCATTGTATCTTGGCGTCTTGTGGTAATAGTTTTTAGAATGACCAAACCTTTGGCAGTTTTGACATTGTATGATTTTACGCTTAACGTGCGGAGGCTCGAAAGTAATTCTTACTTTTAACAGGAATTCTATGTCGTATATATCTCTATCGTCTTGGCTTTGTTCTAATTTTACGAAGAACATTGGTAATGATGTTTTATTGATCCTTTGTTTGATATTGTAACACTTTCACAAACTTGAACACTTTGGCCTTTATTTAGAACTTAACTCCTTTAACTGTTTATTCTTTGGACTGACAGCAGAAAAGGTGGTGAGCAGCTGCAGGTCATATCGGTGACGGGGCTCCACCAACACGCCGGGAGATCACAGTGTCCAGTTTTCGCAACGCGGACAAGAAGCCAACCAATGATACAATAAGCAACACGTCCGTTCCATTTCAAAGCACGAGCCTAACTCGTCTAAAAAATTTGATTTATATTTGGTTTACTCTTGTACATGTCGATTTTGAATTAGATTTATATCAAAAAGCTGCACTAGGAAATCTAACTTTTTTTTATGGCTTTGCTACTAAGAATTTTTTTACTATTAATTGCTGAACATCAAATAAAAGCTTACAAAACAATAAAAAACAAATAAACTTTTATATGCTACTAGATAATAATCGCCATGTAAATAAGAACAATTTGAATACAATTCTTACTTTTACGTGAAAGAAAATAAAGATTTACTATAGTGATCCCTTTTTTAGATTTTACTGGTTACGACCAGTAGTCGTTAAATCAATTTAGTGGGAAGTGTTTGCACTGTTAGTATTTAAATTTTTTTATTGCAATATTTATATTTACTTAGTGTTTTACTTAGTTGTTAGAGAGTATCTTCAGTCAAAGTCTATAATTATTTATGTTCATTTAATACAAAAAGAACTACAACTATAAAAATTTCTACTTTTTATTCGAAACAATAAATTTTAACTCTCTAAATGCGGATTTTAATATATTAACGACTCAGACGTTTTTCAAGAAACTTGTTACACTTTTTGCCTAATGAGATAATTACCTCATTCAAGTTTCAATAACTCAATTGAAACTTTTACTGTAATTTAAAGTAATTAAAGTAGTTAAGTCTGTAATACACCTCGCTAATAGTGTTAGCGCCTTAATAGCACGCTCTAGAAATTTTGTATTAGCTGTTTTTGCTCTTCATATTTCAAGCAAACAAGAAAGGACACTACAAAGATATCGTGCGCCTATCCACAGAAAGTTTAAATTAGCGATGTAGCCGTCTGTCACTGTCGTCTACATTATGTCATTATACCTTACGTGTTTATGCTACTTTTGTTTTTTCTTTTACTTTTTGCATTTTACTAGATGTATAAAGCTGTCCAGACGGGCTTTATCTATAATAATAAATGCCGGGACACGTTCGCTTCATTCTTAATACCATATTTTAATAAAAGTCAACATGTTTTATAAGAATGTGTTTTGCTGTAAGCCAAATGTTTATTATCTTTGCTTTAGATGTTTTGATAATAAAAACCTATTTTTTATGTCAGCTTGCGAATGAAGTATTTTACGGTTTATCTTAGTTTTCAGTTAATGATGCTTATTTTTTAATTACTTGCCGTGCTTTCAAATAATTATCTTAACTTAAAAATCAGTTGTTTTTTATTATTTTGTATACAAACGAATATTGGAAATGTCATATATGAATTCATATCTAACTTAGTCTAATTCCTGTTATGTTTAACTAGGTAACAAAGTAATAACATTCTCTCATAACATGTAATAATAGCAGCTAACCAAAAAGATTTAGCCGTTTGTGCCCCTGCAATAATTCCAAGAATTGTTTACGCATGTTGTCGGACAAAATTCTAAGAATTGTTGATTTCTTATATTTACCACGTATTTGTACTTTATTCGATCACTAAATCTGTTCACTTTAATTTAATATACAATTCCACTTCCTAATTATGCCTGTGAAAAATAATGTAATGCACGTGTTTATTTTACGAATTTAAACTCGAGAGTAACGGCACAGAAACTGAACATACTTTATACTGCATTTAGAGTAAGACAATTATATCAACAATGGTCCAGAGAGATGGTTTAAAAATATTTCTGTACAGAATGAATCCATAGAAAACAAATTGTACTAAAGTTGCAGAATTGTGCAAAGTAAGCAACGGAACAAAATGGAAGCATTTGCAGAAAATAGAAAAGATGTGAAAATTAAGTAAATGGGTGCCACGCGAACTAACTCCCAATAACAAATTGTAACGTTTTACAATCAGATGTCTTTTTAGATAAAATTTCGACCACTAAAAAAGGAATTACGTATTCTAACTATAAACTTACTCACCACTAGTTATCATCAAGTGATCCTGTACTACGTATCTCTATGTAAAATTTAACAGCACGAATTTCTTTTTTGTGTTTGATCGACTTCAAAAGGAATTCTTCTTCTTAAAGTGCCTTATTCATTATTGAATGTTGGCAACAATCGAGGCAAAATTTAGTGTCTCTTTTCAACTCATGTGTACTCATGTGGGTCCAATCTCTAATGTTCTTAAGCCAGGAGCATCTCCTGCGACCTCGCCCTCTTTTGCCTTCAACTTTTCCTTCCATAATGAGCTGCAAAGTATTGTATTTGTCATTCCGATATAAATGTTCAAGATCAGCTGTTTTTCTTTTTTTAATAGTTAATAGGAGTTCATTTCTTCTATTCATTCGTCTCAGGACCTCTTCGTTTGTGATATGCTCTGTCCAAGATATACGTAGCATTCTTCTAAACACCCAGTACTCAAAAACTTGTATTCTCTTTTCTGTATTAGCCTTGAGGGTCCACGCTTCAGCACCATATAATAGTATTGAGTATATGTAGCACTGTACAAATCTGTATTTGGTTGTAAGACGAAGACTGGGGTTGGTAAGTAGTTTTTTGAGTTTTTGGAATGCTGATCTTGCTGTTTCTATTCTTATTTTTATTTCCGTTTCTGGATCTCCATTTTCTGTCAGCCAGCTTCCCAGGTATTTGAATTTTTGTACTTTCTCTATTTGTCGATTATATATTATAAGTTGTGCTTGTGCTATTGGTGTTTTGCTGAAAATCATGTATTTTGCCTTTTTAGTATTTATCTTTAACCCT
Organism: Sinelater perroti; assembly: GCA_036346155.1. Lineage (NCBI taxonomy): Eukaryota > Metazoa > Arthropoda > Insecta > Coleoptera > Elateridae > Sinelater > Sinelater perroti. The sequence continues at coordinate 1,171,809 of JARFIY010000278.1, forward strand.
ATTGCGTCTCCTTCACGGCTTATTGCATCCATCAGCCGTTGTAGTCCTTCTAGGTTATCCGAGATTATTGCGGTGTCGTCAGGGTACTTTATATTATTAAAAAGTTTACCGTTTATTTTTATTCCGTCTTCGGAGTTTTCTAGGGCTTTGACAAAAACTGTCTCTGAATAAATATTAAATAATAGTGGTGAGAGGATGCAACCTTGCCTCACTCCTCTTTTAATTGAGGTAGATTCCGTATTTTCATTATCTGTTCTCACTGTGGCGTTTTGGTTCCAGTATAGATTTCTAATAGCTATTATGTCTTCTTGATCAAGTCCTTTCTCAGTCAATACTGTCAATAGTTCGTCGTGCTTTACACGGTGGAAGGCTTCTTCATAGTCGATGAAGCACACGTAGATATCTTTTTGTTGGTCACGGCATTTTTGTAGTAGAACTGACAGACTAAATAACGCTTCTCTGGTACCAAACCCTTTTCTAAATCCAAATTGGGAGTTGCTCAGATCTATTTCACATTTCTGATATATCCTATGGTGTAAAATTTTTAGAAATAACTTGAGAACGTGGCTCATCAAGCTTATGAGTCGAAAATCATCGTATTTATTTGCGTTGGGTTTTTTGGGTATAGTGATAAACTCCGATGTCATCCAATCAGAAGGCATTTTCCCAGTTTGATAGATTGCATTAAAAATATTAGTAAGTAATGTTATGTTTTCTTCATTTAGAAGTTTCAAAAATTCGTTATGAATCTGGTCTGGTCCAGCTGCTTTGCCGTTTTTAGAATTTCGTATTACGCTTGTTGTTTCACTTTGTAATATATTTGGTGCATGCTCCGTTGTTGTTATATGTTGTTCAGTTCTCACATCTTCAAAGGTCTGTTTTATATATTCTTCCCATACTTGTTTTAGATCTTCTTGGTTTGTGATTAGTTGGTTGTCGTTATTTAACATTTTGTTGTAGTTATATTTCTTAGTCCCTCCTATAGTTTCTTTGATCTTTTTGTGTAGGTTAAAAGTATCGTGTCTCTTTTCTAATTCTTCTATTTCATTGCATTTCTCATTTAGCCATAGTTCCTTCGCTTGCCTTATCTTCTTTTGTATTAGTTTATTTATTTGTTTATATTGTTGTTGATTTTGTTTTTGTACGTTCTTCTGTTGTCCATTAACGTTAATATTTCTGATGTCATCCATGGTTTCTTATTTTTGTTACGATTTTGTCCGGTTATGGTATTTTGTGTGTTTGTGATGGCTAGTTTTATTTTGTTCCAGATAGATTCGATAATCTCTGTGCGGTCTGTATCGTCTACATCAGTAATTACATTATTTATTAACTCGTGTATTCCACTTTCTTTTATATTTTCGTTTAGAGTCTGAGCCAACTGCATGCAGTGGACTGGTTCTTTCAGTTTCTGTAAATCTATTTTCTTGTCATATCGCTTTCGTAGTTTTTTGAGACGTATGTTAATGTATCCTACACAGGATTATGGTCTGAGCCCACATCACTTCCGGGATATGTTTTAACGCCTGTTAGTCCATTTCTATATCTCTTGTTAATTAGAAGATAATCTATTTGATTTCATATCATGTGTTCCGGGGTGTGTTGTGGAGACGTCCATGTATAGAGGCGCCTAGGTGGTAACTTGAACCACGTGTTCATGATGACCATGTTTTCTTCTTGGCAAAATTGTATTAGTCGTTCTCCTCAATCGTTTTGTTCGCCCAAGCCAAAATTTCCCACAATGTCTTCTACTTTGCCTTGGCCCACTTTGGCATTGAAGTCGCCCATAATAATAGTTACTTCGTCTGTTTTAATGTTTTTTCTTAGTTCATTTATGTGTACGTACAGTTGTTCTATTTCTGCATCTGGTTTTTCCATTGTCGGGGCATATATTTGGAAGATGTTAATATTCTTTGGTGACGCTTTCAGTTGTAGTAATATTATACGATCTGAAAAGGGTATGCAGTTGATTATAGATTTGTTTCTGTCCTTGTTGACTATAATCGCAACACCATTAGGATGATTTGTGTCATTGTTACCTGCATAGTATATGACATGGTCACCAATTTCACTTTTTCCACATCCCGGCCATTTTGTTTTTGATATTCCTAGAATTTCTATGTTTAATCTAGTCATTTCTTGAATTACGTTGTGTGTCTTCCCAGCCATATAAAGGCTCCTTACGTTCCATGTTCCAATTTTAGTGTTTTTTTCTGTTTTTTATCCACATTTGGGTGATGCCTATCTTGTTTTAACGTGGGGATTCTTAGCACCCCTTGGTTATTTAAAACCTGCCACGGACTAGGGGCCAAATTCGGGTTTCGTGTTGCCATGATTGTTGGAACTTGAGAAAGTAGCGCAGTAGTTTCTCCTTGCTTTCTGCGCCGCGGTGCTATGACTGGATAGCATTTACATAATGCTTTGCCTATAGGTTTCCGGTAATAAGCCTTTAAGGAAGATAATCTTGCAGTAGCCTTATTTCGATACTAACAACACCGCTGCCTGTTGTCAGCCAGTTTTGGTCCACCCCAGGTATTTGATTTCCCTGGTACCCACCATATCTAGTGGGCATTCCCCTATCCGCCACCTGGGGAGGCGCCCGATGGGGGACTGGAAACCCCACACGGGTCAAAAGAAATTATTCACTACAAATATCTACGAGTTGGACAAAACCTCATAAAAACATTTATAATGTGCAATTCCTACAAGTATACCATACATAACTGTAAAACGGAAACTGATGTATCGTAAGATAGTTATATTTTTGCCAGATAGTGACCAATCAGATATCGTAGTAAAGACCATCTCTGTATTTTCTGTATTTCTGTATTTCCTAGACATATCTTCATTGGATTGTCATATAATTTCTATTTAGACAACCTTATGTAAGATAAACAATTTAATAATAAAAAATTCCTTGAAAATCAGTTTTATAAAAATGGAATTTATAAATTATCGTTTTATCGAAATAGGGTTGTTCAAAACAAAGGCAGATACTTAGATCAAGTTATTTTACGTAAAAATATATAAGCGTTTTTTTCTTCAATTTTAAAAACTATAAAATGTCAGAGAATAAATGGAAAACACATATACAGCGCCGTAAACGTAAATTCGGTAAATGAATAGACAATGAAAATAACACTAAAATACAAGAAAATTTAAATTTATTTACATTGAAACAAATCGTATTCAAGACCATATTGTTCAACGGAGTATTCATAAGGAAGCACGACATTCTCGAGCTGGAACCTAAAACCTACTACAAATCAACATGGTAGAATTGCCTAAGCTGTCCATTTATGATGTATCTCATTGACCTTAGAGTTCACCACGCCTCATTCGAAGTAATCGAGAGGATTGAAGTCAGGGCATAAATCGGGGTCTTCCTTGCTTTGTGGGCTAGATCAGAGACTTGCTGAAACACGTACTCTCGCCCATCGGCCACCTTCTCTACTTGATAACTGTCTTCAGCATATTGATGTAGCTGTCGGCGGAGACCTTTAGGTCTTTCTCAATGAACCCCAATACAATTTAATTAATTATTAGCGCTACAGCCCTTTAAAGGGCCTTGGCTCGCTCCACAATATCTCTCCACTGCTTTCTATCCTCCGCCTTCATTCTCCATCTCCGCACTCCTAGGGCTTTTATATCCTCCTCTACATCGTCTCCCCATCTTTTTCTGGGACGTCCTCTTAATCGTCTTCCCTCTGACTTTTTCTCGTATGCTGATTTTGGCGTTCTCTCTTGTTGCATCCTGTGCACGTGACCTAACCAAGCCAGTCGCTTACTCTTTATTACTGCTATGATATCTGGTTCATTATAAAGCTGCTTTAGTTCCTCGTTTCTTCTTATTCTCCATTCTCCTCTTTCTTGTATTGGGCCAAAAACCTTCCTTAGTACTTTCCTTTCAAAGATTTGGAGTCTGTTTTTATCGTCTGATGTTAATGTCCAAGTTTCGGACGCATACATTACTGTGGGTCTAACAATTGTCTTGTATATTTTTAATTTACTCGATCTTGATAGGTTGCGGGACTTGAAAATGTTCTGTAACGCATAATAGCATTTATTTCCGGAGGCTATCCTTGCTCTTACTTCGACCTTCGTATCATTTGTCTCGGTTAAAATACTTCCCAAATACTTAAATTGCTGTACCCTTTCTACCGGTTTGTTTCTAAAAAGTTGCATTCGACGTTGGGCTCGACCTCCTCTTTCCTGTCTTGACTGGAACATGTACTTTGTTTTAAGTTCACTTATTTTTAGGCCCGCTAATTGTGCTTCCTTTTCTAATTCTCTATAGGCTGTCTTAAGTGCTTCACTTGTTCTTGCCATAATCAGCACATCGTCGGCATATGCTAGATATTGCACTGACGTGTTGTATAACGAGCCTCCGGGGTTGATTCGTATGGCTCTTACGCATTTTTCCAACACTAAATGAAATAAGGTCGTAGATAATGGATCACCCTGTCTAAGACCTGTTGTCACCTCGAATTCCTCTGACATATTCGTACCTAGTTTAATCTTACTTTTGGTGTTTTTCAGCGTCATCATCATAAGTCCTTTCAATTTCTTTGGGACTCCTAATTCTCCCATCGCTGTTTCCAGGTACTCTCTCTTCACACTATCGTAGGCCATTGTAAAGTCTATAAAGACCTGATGAACATCTATATTGTACTCATAGCATTTTTCTAGGGTTTGCCTGATTGTAAATATATGGTCTACTGTGGACCTGCCCCTTCTAAAACCACTCTGGTATTCCCCTATTATCTGCTCAGTGAAAACTTCCATTCTGTTCGCTAAACTTTTGGTGAATACTTTATATATCACATTAACGAGGAGATTCCCTGTAGTTATCACACCTCTGTTTATCTCCTTTTTGAAAATGGGGCAGATTAGGGCTTTACTCCATTCTTCGGGCATCACTTCCGATTCCCATATCTGTTTCACGAGGGCTTGTATTTTTTAATCATCTCTTCCCTGCATTCTTTATTAATTCTGAATTTATGCTGTCTTCGCCCGGGGCTTTGTTGTTTTAAGAGCGTTAATTATTTATCTTGTTTCATCCAGTGTTGGGGCTTCGATGTTTAGGTGGGGCCGTACATCCGTTCGTGTCCTTGGTTTAAATTCTGGTTATCTCTTTCATAGTCTTCATTTAGTTCTTCTTTAAAGTATTCCGCCCATATATCCATGACTGCCTTCTCGTCTCCAATCAGCTTCCCTTCCTTATTTTTATGAACATTGTTTTGGCTTGAAATCCTTGCTTACTCTTTTAAGTTCTTCATAAAATTTCTTCGCATTTCTTTGTTGATAGTGCTGCTCCATTTTTCTATTTTCTCGTATTCACACCTTCTCTTCTTTCTTCGGCACATTCTATTCGCTTCTCTTCTTCTATTTTGATAGTTTTCTATTGTTTGCCTTGTAGCTCTTTGTAGCATTCTTCGCCTTGCCTCTCTCTGCCTCTCGTGTGCTTGCTTACAGTCTTCGTCATACCAGGAATTCCTCATCCTTTTTTCCTTTTCTCCCAAAACTTCTTTGGCTGTTCTGTTGATTGTATTTTTTATTTCTTGCCAATTTTTCTCTATAGTTGTTTGTTGCTTGTTACTTCTTGACATTGTTTCCTTAATTTTTCCTTCATATTTAAGTCTGGTCTCCTCTTGCTTCAACACCTCTAAATTATATTGCTTGCTTTTGTTTTCAACTTTTGGTTTCCTGGAAATCTGTTTAAACTTTTGTCTGTATACCCCCTTCACCAGAAAATGGTCACAGGCGACTTCTGCTCCTCGCCAACTTCTTATGTCTATGATGTCTGCTGAATGATTATTTTCTATCAGTACGTGGTCGATCTGGTTCCTGGTGACTCCGTCTGGGTGCCGCCATGTTTCTCTGTGTATTCTTTTATGTGGGAAACAGGTGCTTTTAATGATCATTCCGTTGCTCAAGGCAAAATCTATTAGCCTTACACCATTATCGTCACTCTCCTGGTGAATACTGTATTGTCCCACTGCCTCTCTATATTCTATCTCCTTCCCCACTTTGTATTGTGTGTATTGTACTGACAACCTTTTCTAGGTCCTCGTAGAATTGGTCTTTAATCTCTTGGTCTGCTACATCCGTTGGTGCATGACAGTTTACGAATGTTATATTGTACCATCTTCCTTCTGTCCTTAGTGTGCAGATCCTTTCATTAATCCGTTTGAATTCTTTCACCATATGTTGTTTGCTTCTGTGGACTAGGAAACCCGTGCCTAAGCTAAAGTGTCGTTTCCACTATTAAACAGCGTGAAGTCTTTAAAGTCCATTATAGCTTTACCCTTCCACCTTATCTCCTGTAAGGCGGCAATATCTACTCTATATCTGATGATTTCCCGATGTAGTTGTTGCATAGCTCCGACTCTATGCAGACTTAGGACGTTCCATGTCCCAAAAATCAAATCTTTGTCCTTTTTCCTTTGCTGTTGTCGTCTATTATCCATCCATCTTTGTTGTGTAGCGTTTTTAACAGTGCTGTTTTACGGGCAGGGTCGTTGGCCACACGCCCAACCCCTTTTCGGAGGACCATTTTCTCCCGTCTCGTCAGCCCTGACCCCGCCATCCACCTGGGTTGGATACCAGATCTCCGGCGAGGTTACTCAGGTTCCCGGGGTTCACCACCTTTATCTTAATATAAAGGCTACTTGGAAGTGAGAGTCTAACCGGATGCAGCATCGTGCGGTACGCATGCACTACCCCATTGAACCCCCACCCATACAATTACATTATTTTTATCCAAAAAGAATCCGAGAAAGTCAGCTCTGTTGTTCTTGATGTCAATTACCAGTGCTTGGGCCTTTAACTTTTTGTCTACTTTCTTTTTCTCAGTCAGTAGTTACGATCCTTCAGTACGCAAGAATGGTACTCTCCTAGAGTGACCGTTGACCTCACCATGCCTATTTCTTTCGTCAGGGTTGCCTTCTACTTTTTAGCCAGATTTTCTGTACTTTTTGGCTAAGTTGTAAGCTGGTTTTTGATTTTTGTAGCCAAACCACACAATAATTTCTGTCGGTGATTTTCCGGTATGAAGAAATTCAAGTATAACAGTTCAGAGGCCGTATTCTCGGTTTATTTCGTCGACAATCGTTGATTATTTGAAGCTAACTTCCTGCATTATCTTATAAGATGGCGCATGCGTATGAGACGAATTTCTCTTTTCCCACAATACAAGCTAAAAAACTATTGATTTACCTCTACAATCCTATTTAGAACCACCCCATCTTCTCCATTTTCTAAACTGTACTGCGAAATTTAACAACTAAGCCACAACCAATCCTTTTGGCTTAAAAATTAACATACGGAATTTCAGTCACTATTTGTTTATTATGTTTTTAATTTTATTTTGTTGTTAATTTTATTTCTTAGCTATTCGAGGGGTTTTGTTTTGGTTTTTGGTACACCACTTCTACCTTTTATTGGTTTTTACTACAGGCTTGTCATCGTTAGCTTCTCATATAGTATTTTTTTTTTAATTTTTGCGTTGCTATTAATAATACTGAGTTGGACTGATGAAGCTTTAGCTCAACTAGAGTTGTAGAATCCTTATTCTGGAACACTTTTTATTTAACTTTATAAAATTGTATAAAATCAATAGAAGTTGAATACAATTTTTACTCGACCAATTTGTAGTACGGATGATCTACAACGCTTATTCATAGGGTTGTTTGTCACTATTTATTGTTTATAGCTGTATATTTCGATAAGTTTATGACAACTATGGAAAATATGAATATGATCAGTATATCAAATTTTGATTAATTTAATTATCTTCTTTTTCTACTTTACATATCTTTACAAAGCTGTAAGATATTTTTCGACATTTAAATATTTGTTGTTTATAATTATGTTTCTTATATCGCCAAAGGCGTGTTCATAAAAACTGATATAAAGGTTTTACATTGTCTATTGAGAAAAACTAACAAAAACAAATGTTTAATGTTGGAAATTTTTTTATTGTTTTCAAAATACTTTCCCTGGCGGTCATTGTTGCATACACTGGAACCTTCCATAGAAAATCAGATATCTCCAAAATATGGGTTGTAAACGCATCAAGCACCTCTTCCGTGCTCGAAAACCGTGGTCCATGCAGTTTATTCTTTACATCTGGGAACAAAAAGAAAACGCTAGAAACCAAATCAGGACTGTACGGCGGATAACCCATTAATTCCAGGTTTTGACTATTCAAAAAAACAGTTGTTTGCGTCGATGAGTCTGAGCTCTCGTTACCTTGGTGGAGAATGATCCGACGTTGGGCGTTGGTTTTTCTTATTTCTCCGAAGATTTTTGATAAACAAATAGTTGCGTGTCCTTCAGAATTGATCGTTTTACGATTCTCAAAAACCACGACTGAGACATATTTGCTTCAAAGTGCTTCAAGCGCGAACAATTTTTGTTGGGTTTGGCTTATCTTAAAAGACATATACCGTCGACTGCAGTTTACTTTTAAATTCATAATCATAAATTTAACATTCGTTACCTGTGACGATATTGTAAACGGTTTCTGAAGCACCGCGATTGTATTTCTTGGTATTTCTTTTAACCACGATAAAATTCATCGAGCCAACGATATACAATGGCTCTGTATGGGGCTGTATCTCCAAATGTCGAAGTGAATTCATTTACGTACTGTTATTGAATTAATCTACGTTGAAGGTCATAAAAAATCATCGCATAAAACTGGTTATGAGTTAATTCTTTTTTTGGTCGATAGGAAATTTCAGTTAAAATGAAAACATAACAAATAGCGTCAGTATAACAAAACGTTCTGAGTACGTATGCCGTCACAAATCTTAAACTGTATGATGCAAATGTCAGATCTTACCTATCACACGCAGTTACCAATTCGTAATAGTTATCATGCAGCTTACGGAGTGACGTTACTAAGTTGGGTAAGTTACTATCAAGTTTATTGTTCCTTGTTAAAAAAAACTATTTTAGCCCTGTTTTAATGGTGGTCACAAAATGACTTCTGGATTTTTATCTTTTAATTTTTTTTAATGCATCACATATAAAGTATGACGTGTGATTGTTCTTGTCATATTTAGTATTTTTATCAATACATTTCGAGTTACGTAAGAAAATAAAATCAACATATTTTCCTCTATATTTGTTTTCAATATCCTCGGATTACCTTATTTTTTTATTTTATTCTACCTTTTATGGAGCATCATATATTGCCATCAATGTGCTTTTAAATTTTCTATGAATAGACTGGGGCTGTGGTTGCAGGCTACCAGCGGGGTCACAGGTGGCGGATAGTGAACGGCCTCAAGATATTGAGGTTAGCTGCGAAATAAGCAGACTTGTCTGACGAATAAGCAGTCCTCGACCAAGCAACAACAATCAACGACCGAATGACCGCCGGTATAAGTGGTCCCCTCTTGCTAATCAACAGCTTCGGGTGGAGGAATTAGCAAGGGTTAGGGCATCCTCTTGCCCTGGGGGCGAGAAATCGTCCCTAAAGGCGGAAGAACTAACATTGACGAATATATTGGTGAACGGCATGAAGATACAGAAGGCAACGGGAAACCACCGTACTAAAGATCATAAGATATCCCTAGTACAAATAAAATCATGGCCGATTTCAAGACGAAATGTTCCGGAGTTTATAGTCCCCAATCGGATCTCCGGGGACAGTTTTGAATAATGCTGAGAGAAAAGTAGCGAAAGGAAAAAGAAGAACAAAAATAGCGACGTGGAATGTGAAAAGCTTGTTTACAGCGGGCAAAATAGATAACACTGTCCTTGAAATGAGACGTTTAAAAATAAATATATTAGGTATTAGTGATGTACAATGGCCGGGGACGGAAAGTACCAAACTACAAATGGCATGATGTATTACTCTAATAATGACGACCCATCACATCGATACGGAGTGGGAATCATTGTGGATAAGGCAACCAATAAAACAGTGACGAATTTTACGCCTATCTCTGAAAGAGTTATGCTAATAAAACTAGAAGCACAACCAACTAAAATAAACATAATTCAGGTCTACGCTCCAACAGCTGAAAAAGCGAAAACGAAATCGAGACATTCTATGAACAGTTAAATTCTGCACTAAAGTTAACAAAACAACATGAAGTTACAATAATCCAAGGTGATTTCAATGCAAAAGTCGGCCGAGGAAGCATCGATACCTGTGTAGGAGAATATGGACTAGGCACACAAAATGAAAGAGGGGAAAGACTAGTCGAGTTCTGTCAAACCAACAACTTTGCAATAATGAACACGTTTTTCAAACTTCCAAACAGGAGACTATACACTTGGAAGGCTCCTGCAGATGGGATAAGGGGTATTATAAGGAACCAAATAGATTACATACTCATAAACCAAAGATATAAAAACTCTATAAGATCAACAAAAACCTTATCCAGGGGCAGACGTCTCCTCGGATCACAACCCAGTAGTAGCAACATGTGACGTAAAATTTAAAAAAGTGAAAAAGACATAGTTAAGCAATAGAATTGACACCGCAAAACTAAAAAATATGGAGATACGTAAAAAAGTAGAAGAACAAGTCAACAGCAACCTAACTAATCAAATATTAAGCAAACAAAAAAATGTCAACGAGAAATGGAAATACATACAAACAGCAATTATGGATGCCGGTAAAAACATCATGATGACAACAAAAAAAGCTAAAAAGAGATGGATGACTGAGGAGATACTTAAACTAATGGAAGAAAGGCAAAAACACAAGACCACAGATCCCACACGATATCAGAATATCAATAAGAATATAAAAAGAAAAATAAAAGAAGTCAAAGAGAAATGGTTGTCCGATAGATGTGAAGAAATAGAAGATTGCGAAAGAAAACACGACAACTTCAATTTACATAAGAAAGTAAAAGATATGGCGGGAATAAGAAGAATAAACCAATCATATATTCTGAAAGACGAAAATGGGAATACCGTAACGAGTGCAGAACAGAAACTTAAGAAATGGACAAAATACATAAAAGACGCGTTTAACGATGAAAGAACTAATACACCGCAGTGGGATACTAATAATAAAATAGGCCCCGAAATACTTAAAAGCGAGGTACTACATGCGACCAAACAAGTAAAGAGTGGTAAGGCGGTCGGGCCTGATGAAACACCAATTGAACTAATAAAACTGATAGAAGAAGAGACAATAGATGTGCTACTTGAGCTATTTAACTTAATCTACCAAACAGGCATGATACCAAAAGACTGGCTAACCTCAACTTTTGTAGTACTCCCCAAGAAGAAGAACGCAAACAAGTGCTTAGAATACAGGACTATAGCATTAATGAGCCACACCTTAAAAATATTTCTGAGAGTAATACACAACAGAATATCCAGAAAACTTGATTATGATATCAGTAACACACAGTTTGGCTTCAGAAACGCTATGGGAACTAGAGAGGCGCTGTTCGGTATAAATGTGTTGATGCAGCGATGCTTGGACATGAACTATGAGATCTATGCCTGTTTCTTGGACTTCGAAAAGGCATTTGACAAAGTCCAACATGAAAAACTAATAGAGATTTTAAAATCAAAAGATGTGGATGAAAATGACATCAAGATCATATGTAATCTATACTGGGGCCAAACAGCAAGGATTAGAATTGACAATGAAACATCAGAGGAGATTGAAATTCTCCGGGAGTAAGACAAGGCTGTGTGATGTCGCCTTTATTATTTAACGTATATAGTGAGGCCATCTTTCAGGAAACCCTAGAAAAACCCAAGGTAGGGGTAATAATCAATGGCGAAATCGCCAATAATATAAGATTCGCAGACGATACCGTTATAATAACAAACAACATAGATGATTTACAAGATCTAATACAAAATTGAACAACACATGCAAGAGTAGGTTAAATATGAATCTGAGCAAGACTAAATTTATGGTAGTAACTAGAACAGCAAATGCTAATGCAAATATTACCATAAATAACACAATAATAGAAAAGGTAGACACATATAAATACTTAGGAACATGGGTAACTAACGATACAAATCACTCAAAAGAAATAAAGACAAGGATAGAAATAGCCAGAAATACTTTTGTAAAGCTCAAAGGTTTCCTTTGTAATAGAGACCTCAACTTAAATCTTAGAACAAGAATATTATGCTGCTACGTCTTCTCAACCCTATTGTATGGAGCCGAGGCTTGGACCGTAAGACAGAACGAAGTCAAGAAAATAGAAGCCTTAGAGAGATGGTGTTATAGAGGAATGCTTCGCATTTCATGGGTGGACCATATCACAAATGCCATAGTCCTACAAAGAATGGGCAAAGACGAAGATGTAATAAAAACAATAAAACGGAGGAAGCTAGAATACTTGGGACACATAATGAGGGGCGAGAGGTACGAGGTGCTAAGACTGATAATGGAGGGCAAAATACAAGGGAAGAGAAACATAGGGAGACGGAAAATGTCCTGGCTTCAAAATCTTAGAGAATGGTTCGGGATAACATCGGCAAAACTTTTCAGAATTGCTGTAAACAAAGTGAAGATAGCCATGATGATCTCCAACCTCCGTTAGGAGACGGAACATCAAGAAGAAGAAGAATGAATAGACAGAATAATGATATTAGCTTAGAAATATTTTTCTGATGATTTCACTTGGTACGTTCGATTGCATAAAAGAAACAGTAAAACTTAGCAACATAGTAGACGTTAATGGTACCTAAAACATAAACTTGCTATGTTACATTATAGGCAAGCCCTTGTTCACGCCTTCGTCCTATAATGGAGCGGCAAAAGTGTTTCCGCTTTTGTTAGATACATTGAAATTACTTGCTTTATAAGTTGGGTAATACCATAAATGTAGGCTGTGCATTTGTGGAATACGACTTTTTCTTCTCCATGTGCGTTATCCATTCCGGGTGTTCGCGATCAATATGGCAACCTTAACTTTGTTGACGGCTGTTCGAAAGAGGTCTGCCGTTGTCATTGAGAACCAAGATCTTAAATTCCTTAGCCAGGAGATGCGCCTGCGTCCGGGTCCTCTTTTTCTTGGCACTTTACCTTGTAGTGTCCGTTGGAGTATCCCATAACGTTGTTCATTCCTCATAATATGTCCGAAATACTGTAACTTTCTGATTTTTATAGTTTTTACGATTTCAGTTTTTTTTATTCATTCTTAATAGTACTTCAACAATAGTCACATGGTCGACCCAAGATATTCTCAATATTCTCCTGTACGTCCACATCTCAAAGGCCTCAAGTTTCTTCATTGATAATTCCGTCAGCGTCCAAGTCTCAGCTCCATACAACAGGGCAGAGAACACATAACATTTTAGTAGTCTAATTTTTGTATTCAAGTTTAGATCTCGAGACTTGAACACTTTCTGCATGTTTACAAATGTTGATCCCAATCCTGCACTTTATTTCTTTAGAGTGGTCCCATTGACTATTTATCGACGTACCTAGGTAATTTATTAATGTTACTCTTTCAATTGGTTGAGAGTTAACTATTAAGGGTTCGGGTGGAATTGTATTCTTACTGATAACCATGTATTTTGTTTTTTTTGTATATTCATTTCAAGTCCGTATCGTCGACTGACTATTTTAATGTTTGACATGAGTTCTTTTAAACCTTCGAAGCTGTCCGCAAATATAATCGTATCGTCCGAATATCTAATGTTATTAATTCTAGTTCCGTTTAATAATATACCAGCGTCTATACCTTGCAGAGAAACGTTAAATATTTGCTCAGAATAAATGTTGAATAATAGGGGCGACAGAACACATCCCTGTCGCACGCCTCGTCTTATCTCTATTTCGTCTGAATTATTTCCATCTATTGTAATGTATGCAGATTGATTCCAATAGAGGTTAGTTATGACTATGCTAATTAATTTAAAAATTTAAAAAGTTTTGAAATTGAAATGCAGTGCCAATATTAGTAATGAGTGAAACAACCGTTTTTGTGGGAAAGTTAAACATGTAAACATACCTACTATCACATCTTGGAATCTTGCTCAACTTTATCGCTTAAACTAAGAAATTTTTTTAAATACACGGGCTTCATATGTTCTGATGCTTTTGTAGCTATAGGTATCCAACGTAACTGAATGCGTGGTTGAAAGGTCATAGCCGCTATTACTTTAACTGATGTCATACTGCTGTTTTATGTTGTCAATAAAGATGTCAGTTTTCTTAATCTCACGTTATCAATGCTTTAGATATCCATAAAAATGATCTTTTAGGTAATTTTACTTCAATGATAATCTTTTGTGTACTACATTTGCTCTTTTAATTCTGAAGGGTTTTTATATGCTCTTACTTTTAGGTCTTACAGAGAAAATAAAATATAATTTTGTTTAAGTGAGTAAAGATTGTAAAAAATTGACATTTTTGGAACGTCTAAAGACATGTTATTTGAGAACTGGCATAAAAACTAGAATTTGGCATCTTTCCCACCGTTTTAATAATTACTTTTAGTTTAGTACAAAAGTATAGTCGCCGATATATTTATTTATTATCCAGTTTGTAACCATGCATAACAATAACAAATTTAATATTTTTTATTCACAAACAGAACAGTAAAAAAACTTTTCATTGGTGAACTTAATATTAAACCCAGGTTTCTAAATGGCCAGATAAGTTGTTATTTTAGTTACAATAGACTGTGCAGGATATGCTCGTTATAATCGAATTCAAAAACAAATAATAACGTAAAAAGTGTCAACTGCAATGGAAATCATCAGCAAACTATATGGGTTATAGTATATGCAAAGAGATTCAATAAAGGATGTACCCGACACAGGAAAAGAAGCGGTTTCAAATTGTTACCTAGAACCTAACAAAACAAACCCAATCGAATCTCACACATGCCCATATTGTAAGAAGTAACCTACCTGTAATCTTTAATTTTACATTCTAACCACAACAAACTCCATTAAATCATCTATTAGATAACATAAATAAACTGGAGAATGTTATAAAAGAAATAACAGGGCAAATTTACTAACAAGTCTCGTCTTAAAAAACAATAATGGCGCGCTATATGTATTACAATGGTTGAATGAAATGCCAGTGGGCTGGTACAACATAGAAACGATATATCTTTTCTTACTAACCAGTGCATAGACGTCACGCTTATTGCTGAATCACATTTTATTAATAAAACTTTTTTAAGGTTCCAGGATATACAGTTTAAACGACTCAACGTACTGATACGGAACACATGCCGATACAACAGTGATTATTAAAAACTGAATTAAGCGCTGCAAACTTTCAAAACACAAACAAGCGTATCCCCAAATAACGACAGTTGCGATTTAAAATTGGACTGGTTCAATAACAGTTCCAGTAGTTTACTGCCCTCTACGGAACAATAACAAATAATCAACAACATGAGCACTACTTAAATATTATGAGAGATGGACTTATAGGAAAGGGCATTTTTAATGCTAAACTCTAAAATGAGACTCTAAAATCACCTTCAGTAAAAACAAACAACAAAATTAATAAACCTTACTGGTTCTCAGTATTGTTGTACTGGGGAGCCTACATATTAGCCCACATATTAAACGAAATTGCTTGGTTTACTGGGTTTTTGTATAATAAAAGGAATTGATCTAAATTACCTTAGGATTCAGTTTTGCCTCAATTTATCAACTGACCACTCTTCGATAATAGTAACGTTGGTAATACGCATGCTACTTAATGAAAAAGTACCTATTTGTGTAATAAATACACAAATTTGGACCTACTCAGAAAATTTTTAGGTAATTTTAACTTTTTTTAAACTCATTTATTATACAATCAGTCCTATTTATAAGGAACAATAAGTATTTAATGTGGTACATATAACAATAAGTGCAATCAGTAGTTAAAACTGCCAATTGCTTATAAAACATTTTATTATAAATTTTACTAGTCTGTAGTTCAACTGAGTGCTTTAATATAAAATTGAAAAGAAAAAAGAAAACTTAAATTAATTCTTAGAATTAATGTTAGCTACAATTAAAATTATTAATTAAATCACGTTGGAAGTTTATTGGGTTTAAATCGTTTTAAGTGTTTTTGTTTATCGGATTTGTTCATCAAGGTATTCTCTAGTTGATTTGATTCACTGACAGTCTGTCTTTATAGCTTTGAAAAGTTATTTCTGTTTCTTTTTTTATAGTAAGCATACACAAATCACTTAGGATCGCTTTATTTGGTACGTACCACAGGGCACTGACTAAAGCATGTAACACTTTATTTTGAAATCTCTCGATGATAGCCAGGTTGGAGATGCTAGCGGTTCTCTATAGTAAAAGATCATACGTCCAAATAGGTTTTAACGTTACTTTATAGAGCAGTAATTTGTTTTCTAGTGACAACGCAGACTTCTTTACAATCATCCAGTTAATTTTTTTGTGTTATAGCCCAAGCTGTTTGCATTTGTTGTATATATGGGTTTTCCAAGTTAGACGTCGATCCAGATGAAGCCTCAGATATTTTACGGAGTCATCATGTCTTAATTGTTATCCATTGAGTGCGACCCTCGGGCAGTTACCGCGATTCATGGTGAAAGTGGGAATTTGTTTTCACTCACCTTGATTTTCCATACTTTGAACCATTGCTAGACTTTATTAGGGGAGCTTTGTAAGTTGTAGGATGCAGTGGTAGGATTAATAAGTGAGGCCAGGGCAGCCGTGTCATCAGCGAATGTAGTGATTGTCAGCTGTGAATAGTAAGTATAAGATTGGTTCCAGCACACTGCCTTGGGGAACTCCAGATACAGCGGGTTGAAGATTCATAGATTCACCTTGATAGTCTACAAAGAAGTGCTAGTCTGATATGCAAGATTTTAATATTTTGTAGATTTGGTATGGCAGAAACCTTTTTAGTTTATAAAATAGACTCAAGTGCCAGACTTTGTCAAAAGCCTGGGCAATATCTGAAAACGCACCGGATCAATATCTATTTTCGTCAAGGTCATTATGGATTTGATCTACTAAACGATGAATTTGTTCTACTGTTGCATGTTAATGTCGAAATCCGAACTGATGATTGGGGACTAATGCTTGTTTATCTAGAATTGGCTGATGTCGTTCCAATAATAACTTTTCGAAGACCTTGGAAAGAAGAGTTGGCAAAAGGCTAATGGGTTTATAGAATGTTGGATTAGTAACTGTCTGTTTTAGACTTCTATATTGTTTTTAGCTGTGCCACTTTCCAGGTACTTGGAGAGTACCTAGTAACGAGAATAGCATTGTGTATTTGAGTAATCGCTCGAATTGCAATTTTAAGCAGCTGTTGAAGAATTTTTCCAGTAAAAGATCGAAGCCTGGTGCCTTTTTAGGGTTAGTTACTGATTACTTTTTGTGCTTCCGAAATCTTAAATGTGTTGATAGTAAGCTCATTTGAAAGGGTATTCTAGATAGTCAATTATTTTAGCATCTTTCATAGAACACTGGCTGGGAAAGAGCTTGAACACATGCACTAAGTATTCAGCAAAGATTTCTGCTTTCTCTTTACTACTGCGAGCCCATTGTCCATTTGATTTGTTTTTGGATTATAGGTTTTTTAATTTTCTTAACCGATTTACAGAGTAAATAGTCGGAAGTTTCAGTAGCTGTGAGATTGGCTAGGTAATGTTGGATGCCTTGGTTTTTATATTGCAGTAGAAGTTTCGTTAGTTGTTTCGAGATCTGATTGAATGCTCGTTTATCTGCTTCTAAACGGGTGATTTGCAAGCATTTTCCTATACGTCTTTTTTTTCTATTATTTTTTGTTTTAATATTAAGGGGCAGCTGTTAATGTTGAGATTTGTTATGGTGTGTGTAGTTTCCCATGCCGCTTCTTGGATTATTTTAGTCAGTTCTATTGTAGCTTTTTGTATATCGTATGTGGTTTTTAATGATATTTTAAAGTTTATTTCATCTGTTAATTTGCTTTGTAAGTATTGCAGAGTATTGGTTGCTTTTAAATGTGATGAATGGTTAGCAGCTAGTTCTACACACGATTTTATTGTAAACTCGCCTATATTGAACTCTTTAATAATGCGGAAATCGATTAGATCAGTAATTTTCCGGCGATCCTTGGGCCTACAGGTAGGTTCCCCAGACGATAAGTAATTTCGATTGTTTGCTTGTATAGGTGCTAGTAGTTCAAGCCCATTAGTTCTTGTAACGCGAGAGTCCCAGTCTTGGTGTTTTGCCTTAAAATCGCCGGCTGCGATAAATCTATTTCCTCGACTTTGGAAGAAATAAAAGTAATCTTTTTTTGTTGAGTGTTTTGGTGATCTATAAACAGCGAAAATCTTCATAGTTGTTGTTTTGTCTTTATCTTAGATAGTTGTAGCTTGTAAATGTTTTTTTATATTTATCTAGCTTATGGTGTTTTAAGTTGGATTTTATTATAACAGCTGTTCCATCATTAGAAGTTCTATTAGGGTGGTTTGTCTTATAAATGCAGTAGTTGGAAAATTTAATGCAGCATTTGCTAATGAAGTGGGTTTCAGTTATAATCAGCATATCAATTTGGTTATTTTTTAGGAATAATTTGATCTCCTGGGCGTGTTGGCTAAGCCCATTGGCATTCCAAACAGCTATTTTTAAGAGTTTAGCCATTACGTCATTTTGCTAATTAGCGTGGTTAGAAGGTTCATGATGGTGATTAAGCTCTTCATCATGGATTTCAGTTCTGCATATCATTTGACTGGTAATTTTAAGATGTGGCTTGTGGTTGTGGAATTATATTAGTGCTTGAGTTTTGTGTAGGTAGTTTGTTTTGTCTTACTTGTTCTGTATAAGAAACCTCGGAAATTTGATATCTAGATTGATGTGCGCGTGTGCGTGCTAACTAACCTAGCGTTTTAGTTGTGGAAAAAGTTTTTCTTGTAGTTGCTTGTGTTCTATGCATCTTTCATAATCAGCGGGATAGTCCCTGCCACAGTTTACACATTTCACCAGGTCATCTTTAGTTTTTCTTGGGCATTCTTTAGTTGAGTGAGATCCTGTACATTTAACACAGCAATACATTTGTTGGCAGTAGTTTTTGATATAGCCAACTCTTTGATATTTGGCACATTGCGAGATTGTTCTTTTTTCATGAGAAGGTTTGACAGTTATGCTTGTGTTTATAAATATTTTGATTTTGTAAATCTCTTTATTATTGTATAATTTTTTGTTTAATTCTACTATAAACATGGAGAGCAAAATTATAGTTGACCGTTGTTTTATGTTCCATATATTAACTACTTCATTGGCAAGTGTTTTTAAGTTCTGTTTGATTTCTTCTGTTTCTTGAATCATGGATGCTTTTCATTACAACTCTAAATGTTCTTTCTTGATTTGGTTTGTACGTGTGGAATTTTGTGTTTTATTGTATAGTTGTCTTTTCAATTTTGTTAAGTAGTGTTATTAGGGGATTAATGTTTTTCACATCAGATACATAAACAAGTGCTGGTTTAGAGACTTTCGGGGTAATTATTTCTTATGGGGTGTTTGCCTGCTCATCAATTTCTATAGTTAGTGGCTTACATCTATTACTAGTTTGTACTGGGGCGTCTAGCCTATATTGGCTTGTTTTGCTTTGAGTTTGGTTATTTGCAGTATCTTCGAGGCTTCTGCATCTCTTTTTGTTGTGGTTGACTAAGTGCCATTAATTTCCTAACTCGTTACAGGTTAGAAAGGCCGTATGACGTTGTTAATTTATTGAGTACATATTTGTCACCTGTGCGTGATAAGGATTTAGTGGGTACTGGGTAAGTTGAGGTTATAAAGGAAAAAGTTGTTGTGATACATTATAGGTTTGGTGTTGAAATTGCTGTTGTGAGCCAGTTTGATTTGGATAACAATATAAGTTAGGTTGCAAGTGATAATTTGATAATTTATGTTAAATTTGATTGAATATTTAATACCGAGCGAAAATAATACATAACTGAATGATACATTTTCCTGCCGTATCAGAGACCTTGCGGTCAATGACGGCGATCAGCACCTGTTTATAGCCGGCGCGCCAGCACTAACGGTATTTTACGTATAGATATTCGATTAGAAGCGTACTGCAACCTCTGAGTAGCTATTATTTATAAACTAAAAACTAATAAAAATGCAAGCCTGCCCTTAAATAGCAGGTAGAGCGTTTTTATCACTTTTATATCGGAGAGCGGCACACGTCCGCTTGTTCCAAAACACTAGCGCGGAATACTCCTGATTTTAGTAGTAGAACATTTCAATAGAGTTAGGTAACATATTGCTTAACAGATAAATCTAGATGGTAACAATTAAATCAAGCAAGTTCTGAGTGTAATAGACTGCTTTTTAATATAGAAAACCAGTCTATCAATATTATTTGCAATACTAATTGTCAACAGAAGCTACAGAATATTCGTTTTCGAAAATAACCAAGAAACTGAAAAAACGCAATAATATAAATCGTCCCTTTGTATTAGGAACAAAAAATTGGGCTCAAAGTGATGATGAAAAAGACTTAACTTTACAAACCATCTAGCTAAGGGATTTCAACCATTCTTATATATATACCTTGTATATCTTATATATAACCTCGGTCGAAAGAATAAAATAAAACTGCTCTTCAAACGCCCACCAACAAAACAATCAAAACAAGATATCAATCTGAAACAAAAACGCAAATCTTTAAAATGTAATTTCTTAAAAAAAGCCTGCGCATGACCTGATCTCTGAGCAACATTAAAGAAACTTTTTGGCAAAGGCCATTAGTTTTAGATATTAAGGCTAAGTTTTATCCGAAATAAAAATTTGCTACGATTATAATAACCGTAAATCCTAGACAGTCTGAAGCAAATGTAAGGTCATACAGACCTATTGACTTTTTCAGTGTTATCAAAGACATTTGAGAGACTGCTACTAAAGAAACTTCACCTATACTATTAGAAAATAACTTAATTTAATCACCAATATGGATTTCTGCAACCTGCTACTACTAGACAATTTATCTGGTTGTAAAGAAGGTAGTCAAATATTTTGAGGTAAGAAGATACTATTCTGCTACATTTATATAAATAACTCAAGCGTTCAACAAGGAATAGCACGATATATTGTTTGTTAATATCAAGAGTAAACTTCTCCCAGAGTGTTACCAACTTCTCTTATATCTTACCGGCAGACACTTTCTTATCAGGTTTAGAAATTATCCTTGATAATTGATAGCATTATCTTCTATCTAATATGGAGTTCTAAATTGCATCCTAGATATACTGCAACTAAGGTTTAAAAAGTTTAAAAAGACACGCCAGAATTAACGAATCTAATCTATATAAGTCACCCTTACAACTAGATGAGGTGCCTGTCCCGCTGTCTTACTAAACAACCAGCACGTCTAGTAAGTGAGAGCGTTAAATATTTGAGAATGATGATGTATAGCCGAAAACGTACTAACCTCTTGGTCGCAAATCACAACTATTTCTGAAAAATAAAATAGCGCTTTACAAACGAATCTAAACCTACGATATATAGTTATTAGGTGCAACAAGCAATTATCACATAGAAAATTTGAGACGCATACGTGGTCATCATGAGAAGTTTTGAGTCTAACATAGAAGCAAGTATTTTTTCTGCCAAATTTAATTTTACTTTTTACTTTTTTTAAGTCAATAAACCTCTTTAAGTCGTCCAAATAGTAGTTAGCATCTCTGTAAAATAGGCGTCTACGGTTGCGATTACCTTCTCGTTTGATAAAAATTTCTGCCTTTTTACTCCAACTTTGAGCTTAGGAAACAGAAAATAGTCGGTGGGGGCCAAATCTGGTGAATATTTTGGACAGTCAATCAATGCAAAGCGCAATTTGTGAATTTTGCCCATTGCGACCGCCAAAGTGTAATTCGGTGTATTGACTTGACAAAAGAGCACTTTCTTTCGTTCCAAATGGAACCGTTTTTCAGCAATTGCTGCCTTTAATTGGTCCAATAACAACATGTAGTACGACTCTGTTATTGCTTTCTCTTTTTAAGTAGTCGATGAATAAAGTTTCCTGACTGTCTTAAAAAATAGTCGCCATCATCCTCCTGGCTGATGAAACCGTCTTTGACTTTTTTAGGGCAAATTTGCCCTTTGCAGTACACTGTTTTGTCTGTTTCTTCATCTTAGGTGTATAATGTTAGGCCCAAGTTTTATCGACAGTGATAAATTGACGGAAAAAGTTCGACTAGTTTCGTTAAAACCGCTGAAGGAGGGCCTTGAAAATGTTCATTTGAAGAAATTTTCGGTTCAAAGTGAGCAAGCGCGGGACACAACGCGCGGACGGTTTTTGCATACCCAATTTTTAGAGAATATGTGACAAACGCGTTGTTTTGATATTTCCATAGTCTCTATCTCTAACATTGATTTTACGGTCGTCATGTACCATTTGGTAAACTTTCTATGTTATCAGTGGAGCTTGCAATTGTTGGCAATTTCAAATGCTCGTTATCAGGCAATCTGGTATGACTACGTCTAAATTTAGGTGCCCATCTTTTTACGGTACCAAATGATGGAAGAGACGCTTGGTTTTAAAATGCAAGTTTTAATTACGGTACGCTATTCGATTTTTCCATTGTTACAAAAGCATTGTCATCAACTGATAGAAACGATTCTCAAACAACAACTAAACGTCCAAAATAGCTGATTTTTTTCAAATATCTTTCAAAACATATACAATTTTAGTAGCAGAATGGCTTCCCGAGTAGGGCCATCTTCATGTTGAGACTTAAAACTTTTCAGACTGCCCGCGTATGTTAATACAATGCTTCATTTCTTACTTTTTAATACTATTTTTATTAACTGCAGTTTTAATTATTGTATAATTAAGTGAAACATTTTAATTTAATTATCTTAAAAGTTTCTAACAGTTATACAGCTTATTATGCATTTAGCAAACATATCGGTTTTGTTTCAGTCCATAAGTTTAGCTCTTTATGTATAAAAAAACTCATTAGTTGACTTGAAAGTAGCTGTAATATGTAAATTTACAAAATGTGTAATATACGCAATTAAAAATTTACTTTCATGTAAAACAATGCTTATTGTAGTTGTTGTAATATCGTTTGTAATTACACCTTTATGTGTTTTCTAATTAATGATCTTTTTTGTTTGTAAACAGGATCTTGGACTATACAAAGCCGACGAGCCAAGAACTCGAGCATAAACCATTCAATTAGAGCTAATTGCGCAGGAGGTGATTAATTAGCAGAGACGCCCACCGAAATAATTAAAAATTGAGATGTGTTTGCTCGACCATCTGCAGAAATCGACTGCGTTGTTATCCCATCGCTGGAAATTCGCAAGCACCAACAATTACCAGGAATAACGAGCCTTTAATCTAGACAAAGATGGAGATGGAATTGGACCTAAACGTTAGCTGGTATCTGCTGAATGCCAGCGACGATAACGCCAGCGAAGCTCAAAACCTACGGCCCAGCTCGGTGGGATATAACAGCTATTGGTACGAATCCGGCCGGATTCAGATCCCGCTCTACGGCATCATTTTCATGCTGGCGATAACTGGTAACTGCCTGGTGATTCTGACCTTGGTAAGTGAATTTCGAAAATTATCGACTAGCAAGACGCAGTATGTGCGAGGCTGCCATTAAGTGCGCCGCCGCGCTTCATTTAATTCGCAGTTTATCACTTTTCCCGCCATAACATTATTTACCGCATAAAACAAAATTTTTCTCTACGTAAATTGTATTTTTGACTAGATAGTTACCTTCAATATTATGTATTTATTAATTATTACGTTGCCTTTCTTAGTTTTAGAGCTTTGAAAGAAAATGCTGTAGTAATTTCATTGCTAATACAAGGCTTACTAATTGTAAGTGAAAATTTAAACTTCTAACTTACTGCTTAGTTTCTTTGGTAGCGCTCATACTTTAGACACCGGAAAAATGTTATCAGTTTTTGAACTAACTTAGCTACAACCTTGCAAGTCTGAACTTAGTTTAGACCTAATGGAAATTAAAGTTAACTATTGGTAATTATAAGCTCCATGTTAAACTAAATTGAAATGTAGGCCTTCAAATAAACGCCTGTAGTAAATTTCCTTTGCTAAAGGAATAATGATTGTTATCACCGATTTCAATATTTTTTTAGAAGTTGTGATAAGCCCAACTAGTTTTAATAGTACTATTTTATTTAATCCTTAGTCTACAACAAATTAAAGCATGTAGAAGCTTTGTTATAATAATTTACATTATAACTTTACATTATTTATTAGAATTGTCCTGTGTGAAACAAACAGCATTAATTATGCAACTTTGTATTTACAAAGACTTATGACTCAAAAAACCCACCACATCATACAGATAAAAAAGTACTTAATTTATTATTGCCAGATAACCAAGATACATTAACCTCTTATATTACTTGCAATTGCAATAAAAAAAACTAACGGTTAAAACATCATTAATTTAAATATAGAACCACGGGCAGACATTACATAAAGAAACCTAGACATCAACATATATGTCATGTTAACTAAATATTTGACAAGATTCTGAGATAGATTACATAGAAAAAAACATTTGAAAACGATAGAAATGCGACTACATTTACAACAGAATGCAATACTGGGCCACTTACAACAAATTATAAGGTAAAAGATGGACCAAAATGGTAAATGGTAAATCAACAGTTGATTAAAGTTGAAGAACAATTGAGGTATAAAATGGCTTACTTCAACATTCAATAAAATTTATAACAACGGTAAAATTCCAAAAAACTGGTTACGGTTGACCTTTGTAACTCTTCCCAAGAATTCTAATGCGAAAAATGCGAGGACCACAGAATAATAAGTCTAATGAGCCATATTTTACATTTTTTAAAATAATGCACAAAATAATATACGACTAATGTGAAGCACATCTAACATGCACTCAATTTGGTTTTTATGATGCAATAGGTATGAGAGAAACCCTTTTGTAATTCAGCTGTTCATTAAACGATACAGAGATGTCAACTGCACAGTGCATGAGCACTTTGTTGATTACAGCTTTCGACAGAGTGAGACATGTTAATGTCAATATTAAAAGTAATAGGTCTGAATGATAAAGACCTTAGAAACCTGTACTATAGTCAAACAGTTAATATCAAGATTGAGAATGAGTTAACAAAAGAAGTGACAACACAACGAGGCGTGAGATATGGATGTGCATTGTCTCCTTGTTTTTAATGTTTACTCAGAAGGAATTATAAAATAAATCAGATATGCAAACGACACGGTTATCTTTGCGGCAGTTTAGATGGACTACAAACACTAGTACAATATATAGCTAATATAAGCCAACAATACAACTTTGACTTCAACGTTACGAAAACAAAATACATGACAATAGGTAAAGATCAAATTCCTCCTGGACGACTAATGTGAAACCAACAACCGATAATAAAATAACTAGTTATACTTACCTGGGTACCAACATTAACGATCAATTGAATCATTTAAATAAATATATAAATAAAGCAACTCATTGGAACTGCTAAAACATCCTTTAGTAAATGGCACATGAGCCGTGACTTAACGTTAACAACCAAATTGTGTTTTCAGTCCTTCTTTAAGGAGTTCAATCACAAACACTAACTGAAACAACAATGAAAAAACTGGAAGCTTTCAAAATATGGTGCTACAGACCGATAATAAGAATATTGTAGGTAGACCATGTTTCCAACATCGAAGTTCTACGAAAACTAAATAAAAAATGTGAAATTTTCAAAGTGAAACACATCACAAGAAACGATCAAAGATACAACTTACTACAACTAATCTTCAAGACAAAATATAGAGAAGAAGCGACCTAGGTAAAAGAAGAAAATCGGCTCCAGAATCTAAGACAATAGTTTTCATTAACAACTACGGAACTTTTTTGAGCTGCAACCAATAAAGTTAGAATAGCCATGTTGGTCGCCAACAACCCCACCGATGAACATAGCAATAAGAAGAATTTAAATATATATATACGTGTAATTTTTTTAAAGTATGAAATAATGAAAACAATGATAAGATTTCCGTGTAGGAAGAGGATTAATGAAAATCTTTAGGTATTTCGATTACAATAAGTTGAGATTAATATTAAAGAGTAGCCAAAATTAAAAGCCGGGTTTAAATTTTAAGTAAAACGACTTTTATATTGGTCTTAGGATGGGATTTTTATTGAATACTATATATTTATTAAATATTAAACTAGTGAAAATTATATATTTCGTATTTGGCTACAATACTTGATTTCTTTCATTTTTTAGGTCATCAACTGTTTGTGGATTCGTCGCGGAAATCTTGGTTTTAGGTTAATTCACAAAAAAGTCTCATGTTGTTAAATTACGCAATCATTTAGATAAATATGAATTTTTAGGTTGTATTGCGGAAAACGTTATCTCATATGCATATGCAATTAGATAACCCAACAAATTAGTATAATACAATCAAAAATCTACAAATGTCGAAAAGATGAGTTGAAAATATGACTGCAGAGCTGCTATACTCGAATCTTTTTGGACCGAACAATCGCTGACAGAAAATGTATGGTGTGATTTGGCTACAAAAAAAAAACGACTTAAGTTTAAGTCGCAGCCAAAAAGTACAATAAATTTGACAATCAGGAGGGGATAACTGTTAAAAAATCGATCAGGATTCTTGGATCAGGACGTAAAACAAAATCTAACCTAGAAAAAGGAATAAACCTGATGAGGTCGATGGTCAGTGAATTAGTGTACTAGGATCTGCAGTGCAACCTTGTCCTAAGAAACCACCAACTGTTGAATGAAAGAAACAAGAAGTTGAAGGCCCAAGCACTGCTTATCGATGACAAGCACTGCAGTACTAGAATTCGTAAATTATTTCCAGATGAAAACCAATTTATTCGAGGTAGAAAGGTAAATCGCCAAAATGACCGTTGAATCTGCCAAGATCCTCTGAAATACCTACCGTCAAGGTCACAAGCCTTTTTGCCTCTTTGATTGAACTGGGGCTTGTAAGCAATGAAGAGGATGCCATAGAGCCCGACTTCTTTGAAGAAATCCTGAAAGTGGCTATGAATAGAGGAGGTAACCGCTGGGTGAAAATATGTCTTCCAATAAGACTCCGCTCCAACCCACAAGTTAAAAAATACCCAGACATAGCTATACAACAAATTGTATTACCACCGGTCCCCCGACTTGTAACTATCTTCCAAATCCAACTGAAGTTTCCCACATAGCTACAAAAATGTATAATAATAAAGTTAGAAATATATTCTAGTTTATTTGATAATTTTTATATTAGCATATATATGTTTTGGCTTAATTGTTTCCAATACACCAATTGTTTTAAAAAAAACTTAAAATTTACAAATGTTACTGCAAATAGAAGAGATATTTTAATAAAAGAAATATTAAAAGAACTTTTTTTTGGACTATAAAATAATTACAATATTATCACAATTAATATTACCAAAATTGAGGATTATGGAAACAGAATGTAGGACAATGCCTTAATAGGAGAAATAAAAAAACTGAGAATCGTATTAACGACACTACTTTTCTCAATGCTGTAGACGAAAACGTGATTTGTTTTGTTGGTGTCACTAGCATAGAGGTGATCACCACAGTGAACGTTTTCTCATAAGAGAGGTTAACAAGATTTCAATTCAAATTTAACTAGAAACTATTTATTATGTGTCGTAGGTACTATGCTACATTATAGAAATGCAGGATGGTGGTGGGCTACCAACATTTTATACGTCTGTGAGTTTGTGAATTTGAATACCTGTCAATCGATATCTTTAATACGGCTTGTCCGATTAAGCTCAAAATTTGCATACCTATTTCGTGGGATCTAAGGAAGAACTCTATTGAACAAATTTGACCAACCGTACGTTAGGATTTCGAAAATTTATTCAATATCAAGTTGTTGATTAATTAACAAAAACTATATTTTGTTTATCTATGGCACATTCCTTTCTAGGTTTACCTTTTTATTTCTTTTACGCACTCTTGCCTCACTCCTATTTGTATCTGAATTTCTTCTGATTGCTCATTATCCACTTTTAGATAAATTAGATGAAGTATTATTCTCATATTTTCAGTAGTTGAATGAGTTGATTATGGCAAACTTTATAAAAGCATTTATTGTAATCAAAGAAGCACACATCTATTGGTTGATTAATATTCATACATCTCTAAGCTAACACATTAAATTCAAACAGAGCCTCTGTTGCACCCATTACTTTTCTGAAACCAAACTGGGTTTTACTAAGGTTCT